>CM052896.1:51853630-51895444 GCA_028534135.1 Potos flavus
TCATCCCTCCCTTCCCTCTCACAATGTCCTCCATGTTTTTCCTTATGCTCCACACGTAAGTGAGACCATATGATGATTGACTTTCTCCGCTTGACTTATTTCACTCAACATAATCTCTTCCAGTCCAGTCCATGTTAAAATAAAAGTTGGGTATTCATCCTTTCTGATGGAGGCATAATATTCCATTGTATATATGGCCATTTGCTTTTTAAATATGTGGTTTCCCTAACAGCATACCTAGAAGTATGAATGCCTATTGTATGTAGAACAGGTAATAGGCTTTCCTCCAGACACAGACACATCTCATTTTTTTTTTAAAGATTTTATTTATTTAGTTGACAGAGAGAGAGAGAGATCACAAGTAGGCAGAGAGGCAGGCAGAGAGAGAGGGGGAAGCAAGCTTCCCTCTGAGCAGAGACCCCGATGCGGGGCTCGATCCCAGGACCCTGAGATCATGACCTGAGCCGAAGGCAGAGGCTTTAACCCACTGAGCCACGCAGGCGCCCTGACACATCTCATTTTTAAGAGATGTGGTTGTCCTAATCCGTTCTTTTCCTAGATAAATGTGGGTTCTCTCTTTTCTCATTTTGACGTTTCTTGTAAAGATTCTCTCTCTCTTTTTAAACTAGAATTCATTTATAGGAAAAATGTTGGGACTTTTTGGTTTCGGATAGTTTGTTTTTAGTGCTAACTTTTATGTTACACTTATTGCCTTTGCCCTTGTGGGCCAGATCTCCTTAGGTGTTTTTCTGTTAAATATAACTTTAGAGCCATGGTTAATATCCTTTCTTACAAGGAAAGCACATATGTTTTAAAAATCTGTGTTTGAGTATTTGTTACATATCCAACATATGCCTGTGCTTTGGGGACTGCAAAGTGTGTGGGTTTATGATTATGGATGTTTATTTTTAACAGAGTTAAATATTGTCTACACTGCATTCCTTAATATTTTAAACAGTGTGGTCTTCCAGTTATAACTGTAAAGAGAGAGGGATTTTGATGGTTTGAACATGAGAAAAATTCCCTGCATTTTAGAAGTAAGGGTATAAGCAGGAATTTTATTTAAGAATGCCTTTAGGAAAGATTTCCTTGGGACTACAATACATAGTTTAGTGTTCTATAAGTTTTTATGTAGAAAAGTGGACTAAAACATCTTCCATAGAGAATTTAAAGCTGAAAAGATTTTTTAACCAGAAAATACAGTTGATTTGAATTTTCTTTTTAACTTTATGTTTTAAATTAAAAACATTTTTTTTTAATTGGAGTATAGTTGACACACAGTGTTACATTAGTTTTAGGTGCAAGACATAATGATACAACACCCCTATATGCTGTGCTCTGCTTATCACAAGTATGATTCGAATTTTGATGATAGTGTAAACCATCTGTTCTAGGTTAGTTGCAGTTTTCAGACTCTTCCAATGCTGGACAGATTTACACTTATTTTTAACTTCTCTTTGTGTTACCATGAGAAAAGGCTTGATTTCTGTTACAAGTTAACACTTCATATGAGCTACCATAATTTTGAGAGAAGAGTGGGGGTATCCTTGGCAAACTGGAGGAATTTGAGGATTATTCTTTAGTGGAAAATGCTCAGTGAAATAATAGATTTAAGCTTTTTGGGTTTTTTTTGTTTGTTTGTTTGTTTTTTAAAGATTTTATTTATTTATTTGACAGAGAGGGAGAGATCACAAGTAGGCAGAGAGGCAGGCAGAGAGAGGGGGGGAAGCAGGCTCCCCGCTGAGCAGAGAGCCCGATGGGCTCGATCCCAGGACCCTGAGATCATGACCTGAGCCGAAGGCAGAGGCTTTAACCCACTGAGCCACCCAGGCGCCCCAGATTTAAGCTTTTTGGAGGATTAGAATGAATTAGAATATTGATATACAAATTAATAAGGTAATTAGGGTTTTGAGGGTCCCTGGTCAGAACTCATTAAATGAATCTTAATGTCAGAGACTGTATTGTATCCAGAGCATCTGAGGTTACAAAGTTCAAAAAAGGTAAAAACTTAGGAATTTTCTCCATTTTTCTGACGTGTTTTCCATGATTCTTACAAGGTGAAACTGTTTTAATTTTTTTTTTTTTTTTTGGAAAGATTTTATTTATTTTTCATGAGAAACAGGCAGAGAGAGAGGCAGAGGCAGAAGGAGAAGCAGGCTCACAGGACTCAATCCCAGGCCCCTGAGATCGTGACCTGAGCCGAGGGCAGACGTTTAACCGACTGAGCCACGCTGGTGTCCACGTTCTAATTTACTGGGCATCATATCTACTTTGTCATGCTAGACAACTGTAACCATATAGTTAGCATGATGCCCAGAATTTAGTAGGTATTCAAGTTTTTTTGCTTTTGTTTTTTTAATAAATGTTCAGGAGGTCTGTAATAGAAACCGTCTTTTGGTAAATGAAGTGCTCAGTGTTGAGGTTCTCTTCTGGTTACTTGATGTGAATTCTGCTATGTCTTTATAGATGTGTATGAGGGGAGGATAGAGCAGTGTTGTGCATGTGTGTGCGTGTGTGTCTGTCTGATCAAAGACAGCATGTCTTTTTTTGTGTTGATTTTTTTTTTAATTGGCATAATGGGAAGAGAATTTTATCAGTGGAGAAAACACCAACTTAAATCTACATAACTGCCCTTACCATTGTTTTCCTTGCATTTCCTGGTTACCTCCAATAACTGTTCCTCCTTCCTGCTTTTCTTTTTCTTTTCCTTTTTTTTTTTTTTTTGCCTCTAGCTGAAGATGGTATTTAAGTTGGTAGCTTAGGTTACCTAGGAGAGTTACTCATTTTTCCTGAGTGTCTAATGTATACATGGGATATACATGGTAATAAGCTTCTGCTTGTCAAATAAATAAATGAGTGAATGAATGAAAAATGGAGATTGGCATAGGAATGCAAAAATATCACTGGTGTAAACCCAAGAGAAGTGATACAGAGTTAAGCCCATTGAGCCATTATTGAATGGCTGTTACTGTGGTTCATCACACTTGCGGCCACGGTGTTGAGATGTTTCCCATCAGTGGCTGCATAGACAGCTGAACCAATCAAGGGATTTCAGGAAGCTAAAAAAGCTGTTAAATTATTCACCTACTGCAGCTCTGGGTGTTGATTCAAGATTTTGGCTTCTTAAACTGGCCAAGTCTGAGATTTACTATTGACTGTGTAAAGTAAAAGGAAAAAACAAAAATCTGCTCAGTTTCTTTCTGAACTAAGAACCTGCTTCTCTCTAAACTTTTGCATTTTCTGAAACTTGAGAAAAACCATTTGCCTCGCACAGCTGTTAACTTCCTACAACTGAAATGCTTTCCATTCCCTTTTAAATAAGCCCTTCTGAAGCAGAACGTAGGTCACATGTATCATCCAGACCAAAAAAGTTTGCTGAGACGACTCCTGTCATTTGCCCTGGGGTCTGGAATCTTCACATTCCAGGCAGAGCTCCCGCTGTTCCGATTTAGCTACACAATGGGATTGGCTAGGCTGCCTACTCTTTTCTCCACCCCTTAACTTTGACTGGGAGAAAGTTCTTGAGCCTGAGATAAAATGTCAGCGCTGTCACCAAGCTCCTGAGTGCAGCTGGCATCATGGGTGTGCTCTAGAGCAACTTCTGTTTGCTCTGAGCCCCCTGCCCTGCCTCCCCTTTCACCATGTTTCCTCTGGCAAGATTTTAAGTACAGCAATTCAAGAAGATTTCTCCTCCTAAACTACATTATTCTGAAGTGTACTGCCTCTTGATTGCTGGAAAAGAATCTTAATCATTTAAAAAATAACTTACGAACAAACTTACTAAAAGTGATGAAAGGAGCATTGAAATTGATTAGTACTAATATTTCACTGTGCCAGAGTGTGCGGTGTTTTTCAGAGGAAACCGTAAGAGATCTGTTGAGTGTGCCATGCCAGTGGGGAGAATTGAATGTCCCTCATCTCCCTCTTTCCCTAGGGACAGTAGTCATGAGTGCCGAGTGTGCGGGGTCACAGAAGTGGGTCTTTCTGCATATGCAAAGCACATTTCTAGCCAGTTGCACAAAGATAATGTTGATGCCCAGGAAAGAGAAGATGATGGAAAGGGAGAAGAGGAGGAAGAAGATTATTTTGACAAGGAACTCATTCAGTTAATAAAACAAAGGAAAGAACAAAGTCGGTAAGTAATGATTTTGATTTTTTAAAAGGCTATCAGAATATAATAGAGAATACATTTTCCACTTCTATACGTTGTAGTCTGTTGCTTTCAGACTTACCTTCATTGCAAAGGTTAGCTTGAGGTTGCTGTCTTATGCATACAAGGTCAGTGGAATCCTTCCTTGAACTACTGTACTGTTTAAAAAAAAACAAACTCAAGAAAAAAACAAACTCAGTATTGCCTCTCTGTAAAAATTAGCTATAGGTGCTAAATATCTGAAATTTTTACAGTGTTGATAACCATGTGTAGAACTGTTTTCGTTGGTTCCAATTTTTTTCGGACACCAGTGAGCTGTTTTATTCGGTATCCACAATTTCTAGTGGAAAGGTATTCGTGTAGCATTTCTTATTACATCCATTAAGTAAAAGTGTTTTGCCTGATATGAATTAATATGGTGCTTCTACCAAATTTGATTTATCCTTTATGATTTAGTGCTTCAGTAAATATTTATTGAATAAATTTGTATTTTAAGTTTGACAGTGTCTGGATCAATATGTTTTCCAGCTTGCACTCTGATAATTTGATACCTGCATCTATAATTCAGGTATTAGGCTTTTGTATTTTTGCATTACTGAGTTGTGGTCTAAAGAGTTTAATTAATGAAGCAGAAATTTTCAGATTTCTCTTTCTTTTCAGTGAAAGAGAGAACCGGTTAAGAGGTCGGGTAATTTTTTAAAGTCTTAGAATATAGTATGAAACATAACAAATTCTAAAATTAAATTTTATTTTATTTTTTTAATTTTAAAGATTCTTTAGGAATACTAGTTATACTTGGTATACACTTCATTTTTAGTTAGAGGTTTAGCATAAAAAGTAGTTTTCACTGTACATGCTACAGGTGTTTTGAGTAAGTCCTTGAAGGAGACTTTCTTAGTCTCAAAACGTCGGTAGCAGCATGGTTCTTAAATCTGTTTAGTTGCTTTAGTCCTTCAAATGACATTGTTACTACTTTCAGTATAGCTCTAGTTTACTCTTGTTTTAAGGGTGTCAAAGTCTCTAAGAGACTAACATTTATTTTCTTCTTACACACTTGTGCCATTATTAGCTTATCTGTATAGATTAAACATTAAGTCAGAAGGTAAAAGAGCTTCTCCGTAAATTAGACATTCATATCATAGTTAATATTCTTTGAATATTCCGATACGCTTCTTTAGTGATTTGTATATAGTCATCTACTTATTTCTGTAGGAAGTTTTTTTTTCTTTTTTCCTTCTTGAAGTTTTTAATTTAGATTGCTTTCTCTGGGCTATGGATTCAGCTGCATGCTGTTGTCCCCTTGATCTAGCTAATTCAGGCCATCTAGGAATTCTACTTTGTGTCAAATTTATTGCCCGATTCTCCCATTTCTGGATCCCATTAGTGTAGCCAGGTCAGCCATCCAGTCTCCTTGGATGTCAAAAGTTGGATACTGTTTAGAAACAAAAGATAAAAGCAATTTGGTCAATGGTGTCACGGAAATCCTGTACATGTATGCAGTAACACTTGTCACTTGGACACTTAGGGTCTCCTGTCTAGAAATGGTTGTGATTCATGATGTCAGTAGATGTTTGAACTCACAGGTAAATTAACTTTTAGTTCCATCTTGTGAATAAGGAAGAAATTCCAAATTTCCCCAATCTTAGAGACATGAGAAGCTTTTAGAACCAGTTCAAGTCAGTACTTGAGTTTAAGTCAGATTAAGAGGAGGGAGCCCAACAGCAGAAAGTCAGTTTGGGGATTTCCAGTCTCTCAGAGCTAAAGCGGTGAAGCATGTAGATGCTAGAGTCAGACTGCCGAGGTCCCCATCTCTACCGTGCCACTGCCTGGCTGTCTTACTCTAGGCAAGCTACTCAGCCTCTCCACGGCTCGGTTTCCTCACCCAAAACGTACGAATAAGAAGAATGGCTTCAGGGCCGTGAAAACTCAATGAGATAATATAAAGTGCTTCACATGCCTGAAGCATACAGTTGGTCGGTCCTCTGTACGTTTTATCTGGTATCACTCCGTGTTTGGAGCACCCACCGCACATTAAGCACTGTGCCAGGGACACCACAGGCAGTCTGTAGAGGAAAGTGGTTTTACATCTATTCCTGTGATGTTGACTTAGAATTATCCACGTGTCTGTGGGCTCCATGGCTAACACGAATAGTTGAAACAGCTGCAGCTTTATAAAACCCTCTAGCTCATGGAGCTCCTTATAGCACTGATTGCGGATGCTGCTTATTCGGTGTGTGCTATTTTACTCCCGTTTGTGATCTCACTTTCTCAGCTCGGCTGTAAGCCTTTCAGGAACGGGAACTATACATAAGAGTTCTCTTTCGCCACAGTCATTGGATGTGTGCCTGATAAAGTGTTTATTAATGTAGGTGAGGATGCAAAGTGAGATCTTAGCTTTTAAAATAGGTTAAGAAACTGGGTTTTTGAGAAAGAACCTACAACTGGAAAAAATCCACAGTATTAAGAGCAGCTGAACTTAAATTGTATTAACTCTGATAACTAGCCAAAGCAACAAATATAATTGTGCTTCTTTTCAAAAAGGTGCGTAATGTAAAAATAATAATTGAGTGATACGAACAGAAGTCCCGGAACTTGCTAAGAAAAATAGGAGCAGGAAAAGGTGGCTAGTATAAATGTGTTAGATTTTTAACATTTCTGAGGTGATAGCAGAAACAAGATATTGTTTAATGTCTAAATCAATTAATGGTGAAATATAAATTGAGCTATATTAAAGACAGGAAAGCAGCCACTGCTATTGAAATAAAAATAGACTATTATATATTCTAAGTAACCGAGGAGATAGGTAGTGGGAAGTTTGATGCACTCTGCCTCTAAAGGAAGTGTGATAAGTTCTTTAGTTTTTTAAGGGAAAACTGTTTTTCTTCCAGACAAGATGAACCTTCCAATAGCAGCCAAGAAATAAACTCTGACGAAAGGCGACCCCAATGGAGACGAGAAGATCGAATCCCTTACCAAGACAGAGAGAGCTACAGTCAGCCAGCATGGCATCATCGTGGACCTCCTCAGCGAGACTGGAAGTGGGAGAAAGATGGCTTTAGTAATACTAGGAAAAACAACTTTCCACATTCTTTGAGAAATAACGGTGGACCAAGAGGCTGCTCCGGGTGGCATAAGGGTGTTGCAGGAGGCTCCTCAGCTTGGTTTCACAACCACAGTAATTCTGGAGGTGGTTGGCATCCAAATAGCGGAACGGTAGATTGGAGTCATAATGGTACAGGAAGGAATTCCGGTTGGCATTCCGAAGGAACAGGTGGCTTTTCCAGTTGGCATATGAATAGCGGCAACGGAAACTGGAAATCCAGTGTACGTAGTACAAATAGTTGGAATTACAGTGGCCCCGGAGACAAATTTCAAGCAGGCAGAAACAGAAATTCTAACTGTCAGATGGAAGACCTAGCTATGCTGTGGAACAAGAAATCTAAGTCCAACAAATACAATCAAGAGAGATATAGTTGGCAGCGGCAAGAAAGTGACAAAGTTGGTATGGCCGCCACGTATAGAGGTCCTTCGGAAGGATTTACAAGTGATAAATTTCCTTCAGAAGGCTTACTCAACTTCAATTTTGAGCAACTGGAAAGCAAAACTACTAAACAAACAGATCCCATAGCTTCCAAAATGGGTGGGAAGAATGGCAGTGTAGTGAGGGACAAGCTTCATCGCTGGACTCCTTACCCTTCCCAGAAGACTCTGGATTTACAATCAGGAATGAAAGAAGTCACTGGTAACAAGGCAGAAGTGATAGAGAAGCCTTTCTTTGACTTCAGCTTGACAACCACAGGAACACCAGAGGCCCGGATTGATGAGACAAATAATTCCCCAACGCTGAAAACACAAAAAGAAACACATAGTGGATCTCTTCCTCACAAGGCCCCTTCTGACTGTGCTGCTGCTTACAAGGTGGTGAGGGATTGCCCCGTTACAGAAAAGCACGAACAAGAGCCTCACTTAACTAAGATGCCATCATTAAAATCCGCACTCCTTCCAATTCCAGTCACCAAGTCAGTTCCTCAAAAGCCAGATTTAAAAAATCCCTCAAAAAACACCAAAACAAATTCTTTTTTTCCTGGAGAACACTCAAATCCCTTGAACAAATCCACCATGGAAGACAGTCCTGGGTCTTACATAACCAAATTGCGAAGTTCGTGTCCTCACGTTTTAAAAGGGAATAAAGGTACATTTGGCACTCAGAGAGAACCTGACGAAAATTTCAGTGATACATTGCAAAAAGCCAAAGAGGTGCTACAGTGTCACGAGTCATTGCAAAACCCACTTCTTGGCACTTCTAAAAAGACGAGGAACTTTGCAAAAGCAAGTAGGAATGTTGAAGAGTCTGAAAAAGGATCTTTGAAGATAGAGTTTCAGGTACACACGCTAGAAGATGAAAGCGATGGGGAGCTCTCTGACACGGAAAAGCATGGATCAAAAATTGGAACCCTGGGCTCTGCCACTACAGAAATGTTACCCTGCAGCACTCACCTCGCTGACGAGAAAGAGGGGGATGACCCAAACCTCAAAGCATGCAGAAAACTGTCCACGAACGTGTGTAATTCACCAGTTCATCCAAAAGAACCTGAGTTGCAAATGACCTCTGCAGCCAGCCCATCCTCTGGCTTACTGCTGGACCTGAAGACGTCTCTAGAAGATACACAGGCAGATGACCCTGATAAATCTCACGTACCTTACGAAACAGAAGGTTTTGAGAGCGCTAGCTTGGATGCAGAGCTGCAGAAAAACGATCTAGGTCAGTCCTCAGGCCCTCTTCTGCCTGAACTCAGTAAGCTTGGCTTTCCTGCCTCTCTCCAGAGAGATCTAACCCGGCACATTAGTTTGAAGAGCAAAACTGGAGCACACCTTCCCGAGCCAAATCTCAATAGTGCTCGCCGCATTCGCAATATCAGTGGTCATCGAAAGGGTGAGACAGAGAAGGAATCTGGGCTCAAGCCAACCCTTCGACAGATTCTCAATGCATCTCGGAGAAACGTCAACTGGGAACAGGTCATCCAGCAAGTAACCAAGAAGAAGCAGGAGCTAGGCAAAGGCTTGCCCAGGTGTGTACCTCTTTTTAGTATCTCATTTCTCTTTCTTTTAAACTCACCCTTTGACCCTGGACAATGGAATTCTACTTATTAATTAAATGTTTGTAAGAAATATATGTTGTAGATGTCTGGGCAAAGTATCAAAGAGTGACTGCTGCTCTCTAACAAATGCAATAGAGTGTTTCCTACCAGGGAATTCAGGTTGCAAAGAAGCACATCAACCTCTAAGGAATGAGATGGGGATGTACAAAAAATGATCAGAAATCCATCATTTTAGCTACAGGGGCCGGAGAGTGACAGCATGGAAAAGTGTATCTATGGATCTGTATCTGTCTCTCATTCTTAACGAGCGGTGCAGTTTTTAGGTGTCACTGCTCTTGTTACCTATAAATAGTTATCCTTCAGAACCTATAAATAGTTACCCTTCTGTATATACTCTGGGCATTGTATTCGTGATCGCGAAATACTTGCTCTTTAGTACTTGTGTGGTATTCTGGCTATTCATCTTAGGTTGAGGAGCTAAACTTTTCTGAAGGGTAAAGCAGCATTCGACATAGGTTTGCTATGTGAAAATCGACCTGCTGTGTTATGTAGCCCTTTGGGCTTAAATTTTTATCCCTGTTGAAATAGCGTGTTTATTGTACACCCTTTTCCATCACTCAAATATTGAGATTTTAAAGTTCTTGTTCTTAGCCTAGTGCCTGGCACTCGTGAATGCTCAGTAAATATTTTTGTTTGTTTGGCTTGGATTTGTGTGCTATTAAAAAATTTGTTGTTGTTGGTTTAGAAAAGCTCCATACTAATAAAACTCTCAATTTTCACTTCCTCAAATGTATTCTCATAACTGGGCACAAATCTCTAATTTAGTACTGGTTACATGATAGTACTTACGGATGGTTATTTACTTTGTGTCTGGAACACTGACTAGACTGTGAGCTTCTTAAGGGCAGAAACCATCTTATTTATATTTGTAATCTCATTAAGTTGTGCCCCCCCTTTCCCTAACCATGTGTGATATGTGGGTTTTTTCTTTATTTTTTTCTGAAGGTTCGGCATAGAAATGGTGCCCTTAGTTCAAAATGAACAAGAGGTCTTGGATTTGGATGGGGAGCCTGATCTGTCCAATCTAGAAGGATTCCAGTGGGAAGGCATTTCCATTTCTTCATCTCCTGGGTTGGCAAGGAAGCGAAGCCTTTCTGAGAGCAGTGTGATCATGGACAGGGCTCCTTCTGTGTACAGCTTCTTCAGTGAGGAAGGTACAGGCAAAGAAAATGAGCCCCAGCAGATTTTTTCACCTAGTAACTCGTTGGGGGCTGCACAGAGTCAGACAACGACCATGGGCCTTAAGCAGGAAATGACACCTCTGGCTGCCTCGTTCAGAACAGGTGAAAGGGCTGACAGTGTCTTGAGTCAAAGGCGACACAGTGCACAGTTTTCCTCTGACCGAACGATACCTTCGATGCACTTGGCCAAAGACCTGAACAGCCAAGAGAGTTCTACACCGTCTTCAGAGAATCAGAATACCCAGGAGAGTAATGGAGAAGGAAACTCTTTATCATCAAATACATCCTCAGCCCTCGGAATCTCCAGTTTGGCAGACGCAGCCACAGACAGTAGCTGTACTTCTGGGGCTGAACAAAACGACGGCCAGAGTGTGCGGAAGAAACGACGAGCCACTGGAGTGAGTATGATTGTGCTGGTCGTAGGCCATTTCACGGGGTGATTTGGCCGTTAGAAGAAAGATTTAACTGTTTAATTTTTTCCGGGTAGCTGGGGTTCTGCTTCTTCCTACTCTGAAGTAGATTTGCGAGGCTCTTCCTTTCATCCTTTTGGTTCCTTTCACTGAGTAATTCTACTAAGTGAGATGTAATTGAATATGAATGTACAGTACTAGGAAAATATGAAGTCATCTCTAAAACTAGTCTCCAAGCCAGTGATTCTTTGTATCACCTGACTGAGGAGTAAGCCACATCTTCAGCTGTAACTCTATCTGTTTTCACCATGCATTCTGAACTGCTACTCAAGAAAGGCAGTCTAATGTTGCATTTGTAGGCCATGAGTGCTTGTTAGACCCAGGACCGTCGGTCTCAACGCTAAGGTAGTTTTAATACTATTAGAGTGCATCTATGTGAAGAGTCTTAGAAATATTTTTAGTCTCTGTTATTCAGTGTTTTGTACCTCAGATACCCAGCTTGGCCCTTTCAGAAGCCATTCCTTCACTGACACCACTTCTCTTCTGGTGTCTCTGTTGCTAATACTGCCTAACCCTTTCAGGAACCCTTTCTGAAAAGAAAAAAGTTGCTGGTAGTGATACAGTCTGGAATGTGACACTGGGAGAAAATGGGCTGTGTCCTTTATTTTTTTTGTTTATTTTTATTTTTAAATTTTATTTTTATTTTTTCACCTTCCATTTTTTATATTTGCATTTTTTTTTTCATTTTTAAATTTAAATTCAATTAATTAACATGTAATGTATTACTGGTTTCAGAGGTAGAGATCAGTGATTCATCGGTCTTATATAATACCCAGTGCTCATTACATCACGTGTCCTCCTTAATGGAGCTGAGGCAATTAAGCAGAGTAGTTAAGGGCTTGGCTTGTAGACCTGGGTTCAATTCCAGCTTTGAGTTGAACACTGTAGTGGATATTGTTGGATGAAAGTTTGTCCTATAACAAAGCTCATATCTAGGGGCTTGTCACATAGACTGTATAGCTTTTTGTTGTGAAGATTTCCTAGTAAAGTAAAAACTATGCCATAGTGAAATCAGGTATATGCATTATTGGCTTTGTCCATACTTCTAACTATGCCTTGTTTTACCAATGTGAAATGCTTTGCCTTAGCCCCAGTACTTCACCACCTCTAGAATGCTAGGAAGTACTCGACCTCAGGTTGTGTTCTGGGGTTTTTTTGTTTTTGTTTTGTTTTTTAAAGATTTTAATTGATTTAAGGGAGGAAGGAAGGGAGGGAGAGCTCAAGCATGCACATGAGCAGGAGGGACAGAGGGAGAGGAAGAGAGAATCTCAAGCAGCCTCAGAGCTGAGCACAGAGCCTGATGTGGGGCTCAGTCTCACAACACTGAGATCATGACCTGAGCTGAAACTTGGAGTTGGAGTTGGACGCCTAACTGTGCCACCCAGGTGCCCGTTTTATTTATTTTTTTTAATCATATACATTCAACTAATGTTTGAGTTCATACCTTGGGCATCAGATTCCTAGTGTCCTGTTAGAGATGGTAGCAATAATGAAGAATATTGTATAATGGTCTTAGAATTGATTATTTTTTTCCCTTCCTGGGTAATGGCCTATACACATTTAATATTATTCAGTTTTCCTTCTCTTCTCAGGATGGATCTTCTCCCGAACTCCCAAGTCTTGAGAGAAAAAACAAAAGAAGGAAAATCAAAGGAAAGAAAGGTATAGTGCAAAATATCCTGACAGAAATTGTTCTTATAGCAATTCAGCCTTTTTACACCTTGACACAGAGTATAGCTTGTGGTTATCAAACATTGATCCCCATTTATTATTATTTTTTGACATTTTTGTTGTCCTGCTTAAGGGCATAGAAAAGTTTGATTTTCTACCATATCCAGTTGCAGCTTTAGAAGAAATGTTTGATGCCACATAGACCCATAAGCTAAAGTTAGTATATATCTCAGACAAATTGAGTTCAGTATAAAGTCAGAAAGTCTCATTGGTCCTTTTCAGCGATGAAGAGGAATAGGCCATTTAGTAAAGATATTGTCTCTCCAAACCATAAGAGACTCCTAAACTCATGAAACAAACCGAGGGTGGCTGGGGGGTAGGGGCGGGTAGGGATAAGGTGGTTGGGTTATGGACATTGAGGAGGGTATGTGCTATGGTAAGTGCTGTGAAATGTGTAAACCTGAGGATCCACAGATATGTACCCTGGGGCAAATAATACATTATGCTTTAATTAAAAAATAAAAAAGAAATTAAAAAAAAAAAGAAAAAAAAAGATATTGTCTCTCTTGGTTGTTTATAGCCATTTCTCTCAATTTCTATTTCTGAGGTATCTTTGTTGCTTCTCTCACTTGAATTGAGGGAAGTTGTTAGAGTTACTCCCTCATGATGCCCTTCTATTATTCTTGCTTTCCCCTGACTCTGAACTCTTTCTGGTGTAAGGGCTAGTGTGGAAAATAATTGGATGAACCTTGGGTGATTGGATGTGATGGGTAAGGTAGGATTCAAGGATGACCTCAGTTTCTGGCTGAGGCATCTTGGGGGATGTTGGTATCATTTGTAGAGCTAGAAAACTCCATGAGAGGAACAAGTTGAGGGTAGAGGAAGATGACGAGTTCCCTTTAGGATCCTTTGAGTTAAAGGATCTTAGAGACACCTCAGTAAAGATAATCAAGGTAGTAGTTGGGTATGTGGATCTGGAGTGTAGGGTGGAGGTCTTGACTTACTGAACAGGAAAGAGACAAACATTAAGATGACAAATACATACACATGGTAGGATTTTTTTTTTCCTAAAGATTTTATTTATTTATTTGACAGAGAGAGAGCACAAGTAGACAGAGGAGCAGGCAGAGGGAGAGGGAGAAGCAGGCTCTCGGCTGAGCAGAGAGCTCGATGTGGGGCTCAATCTCAGGACCCTGAGATCATGACCTGAGCCGAAGGCAGACCCTTAATTGACTAAGCCACCTACCTGCCTCTAGGACATCTTATTTAAAGTGATTTAGATGGGGGCGCCTGGGTGGCTCAATCGTTAAGCGGCTGCCTTTGGCTCAGGTCACGATCCCAGGGTCCTGGGATTGAGCCCTGCATTGGGCTCCCTGCTCGGTGGGGAGCCTGCCTTCTCCCTCTCCCACTCCCCCTGCTTGTGTTCCTTCTCTCACTGTGTATCTCTCTGTTAAATAAATAAATAAAATCTGTAAAAATAAATAAATAATAAAGTAATTTAGATGTACTATTTTGAAGCTATATTTTTTTCAGGACGTTTTCTCTAAAAAAGCGAACTATTTTATGTTAGCTAAGAGACTAGAAAAATATGAATTGGGAAGAGAGTGCAAGCCATTCACATCTGGGGCCTAATCTAAGCAAAAACCATAGGCGAAGAGGGTGGTAGATAAAGGAAAAATGGGAAATGAAACGTACAGCAGTTGCTTTGCCTGAGACAAAGATTTCTTGGAAGGGAAGTGGTGGAAGATGGTGATGAGCTAAGAGGGCACCATGTGGCAGCGCACTTGAACCTTTGCGCTACCTCCGTTTTACCAATCCTCACTTTTGGGTTGGCTCTGACATCAGTCTTGACTACGCGACTTGTAAGATTTGATGAGTCTCCAGTGACCTATTGGAGAGAAGATAAAAGTTTCTCCTAGAGAATTACTGTGGTTCTACCTTCCAAGGAGCTGTCTTATTAAAAAGAAGTCTCCAGTATTAAACTGAGCCTTATGGTTTCTCTTGGCAGAACGTTCTCAGGTTGACCAGCTGCTGAATATTTCTTTAAGGGAGGAAGAACTAAGCAAATCACTGCAGTGCATGGATAACAACCTTCTGCAAGCCCGGGCAGCCCTGCAAGCGGCATATGTTGAAGTTCAGAGGCTTCTGATGCTCAAGCAGCAGGTAACCGCCGATGGAACATTTAATAAGAACAGATCATCTCTAAAGTTGGATTTCAAAATGCTTAACCAGTTACTTTATTTTTAGATAACTATGGAGATGAGTGCACTGAGGACCCATAGAATACAGATTCTACAGGGATTACAAGGTATTGGAGAGCATCTGATGGGTTGGATCCTCTGTAGCTTGTTTATTTCTTTGTTATCTATACAGGGGTATTGAAGTAGTCGTGAAAAGGTCATACGTTTTCTCTCCTGACTCCTTGCTTTCGGGGAGACTGTACACCCCAAAAATGCTTGGCAGCGGGGGCAGTATGTCGCAGAAAGAGCCTTGGGTTAGGAATCAAAAGACCTGGGTTCAAATCTTGGCTCTTCTATTAGTAACTATATGACTTCAGATAAGTCACTTAAAATTTAAAAATGGAATAATGCCTGTTGTGCCTGTGTCCTTGTTGGTCGTATAGATTTTATAACAATATATTTCGAAGAATTATCGGGGACTTCAGAATTCTCTCGTAATCTTTAAAAATACAAATTGGCTCTGAAATGAGTGATTTTTCAGAAAACATTTTTGCATTTGTGCGTACGTATGTTTCCCATTCTAGAAACATATGAACCTTCCGAGCGCCCAGACCAGGTTCCTTATAGCCTTCCACGAGAGCAAAGGAACAGTAGATCTCAGACATCTGCTGATGCCACACTGCTGCCTACTCCCTTTTTCCCAGTTTTTCTGGAGCCTCCGTCTTCCCACATGTCTCCGTCGTCCACTGGAGTCCCTCTCCAAGTAACCACATCTCCTACTTTCCAAGCGCATGGCGGTGTTCCTGCTCCAGACTCCTCGATTCAGATTAAACAAGAACCCATGTCTCCTGAACACGACGAGGGTGTGCATGCTGTGTCACAAGGCTCTGCTGGCAATGTGTCCAAGGAATTACCACAAGCTAATAGTATGTAAGCTTTTCTGTGGATTAAGGGCAACCCAGAAGTGGGTCTAGGGCAGTTTTAGGTCAGTGATGTAGTGCTATTTGCCCCGTAAAAATGAAAGTTGCTAGAATTAATTTTTCTCGATTTCCTTCATTTAGGGAGGATTGTTTATTTTTGAGAGAGAGAGAATGTGTGCGCTTGTGGCGGGGAAGGCTCAGAGGGAGAGAGAGAATCTTAAACACGCTCCACGCCCAGTGCAGAGCCTGACTTGGGGCTTGAGCTCATAACCATGAGATCAGTACTTGAGCTGAAATCAAGAGTCCAGTCACTCAAGTGACTGAGCCACCCAGGCGCTTCTACGAGGATTATTTAAACATCAGTACCTTTTCCTCAATTTTCCCTAATCTGGGATTACTCAGTTGACTTTGCATTAGCACCTAAAAAGTTCCATAATGAGGATTGGCGCAGAATTATTTTTTTGTGAGATAAGTGGAGTTGAAGTTACTTAGTCAACTTCCTAGATAAGCTATATCCTCTGAATTTCTTAGCACTTGCCTTTATCATTTAAAGGCAAGACCGGTTTAATATAAGCCTGAGAGGCAGGTGCCCATGATGAAAGGCAGAGGACACTGGGGTTGGAATCATCAATAGGAACTTGAGTGGTTTTAAGAAATAGCCAGTTTTTAGTCTTTTCATAAAATACACCCACCTAGTTACCAGTTGAGAATAACTTCTAAGCTATTTTAAACATTACCCGAAGTTCGTGTAACTGTAATGGTGCTATATTGACAGTTAAGTAAAAATAAACTGGGATCGTGTTTTATCTGAACAGAAAAAGTCTGAAGAATTACCCTAGACTTGGCTACCTGTTACAACACTAATCTAGATACCTATCTCGAATGTATATTATCTTTCATCTTGAATTTTGTTGCTTTTGTGTGAATAGTATTCAATATTTTTTAAAAAACTAGTAAAGAAGTATTACAGTGACTTTTTAAGCTAAGATTTTTTTAAATGACTTTTATTAGATTTCTTCCTCTGCAAAGTAATTCATGTTCACTGTAAAAAGATTGAAGACTGGGCACCTGGGTGGCTCAGTTGGTTAAGCCTCTGCCTTCAGCTCAGGTCATGATCCCAGGGTCCTAGGATCGAGTCCTGCATTGGGCTCCCTGCTCCACAGGAAGCTTGCTTCTCTCTCTGCCTCTCTCTCTTTCTCTGTCTCTCATGAATAAATAAATATATTCTTTAAAAAAAGAAGATGGAAGAATAAAAATTAGATGTTATTTTGTTATATATTATTTCAGTCCTAAATTATAAGTGTTTGTGTGTTTACCCGTAGACTTTATACAAAGGGAAAATCATAGTCTGTTATAACCTGACTTTTTTCTACTTGATATGTCATGATCATTTGCCTGTGTCATAAAAATAATTCCTCTGAAATACTTTAATTTTACTAGTTGAATAATACTTGAGAAGTTGCATAATATGGATATGATAATTTATAATCTCCTTTGAATATTTGCTTTTTATCCTTTTTTTAGTTTTGTTTTTTTTTTAAGATTTTATTTATTTATTTGACAGAGAGATAGAGATCACAAGTAGGCAGAGAGACAGGCAGAGGGAGAGGGGGAAGCAGGCTCCTTGCTGAGCAGAGAGCCCGATGCGGGGCTCGATCCCAGGACCCTGAGATCATGACCTGAGCCGAAGGCAGAGGCTTAACCCACTGAGCCACCCAGGCGCCCCTTTAGTATTCTTTTTAACACTACCTTGTGTGTGTCTTTGAGTATGTCTGTGATTATTTTATCAGTTTAAATTCCTCCACATGGAATAACTAAGTCAAAGAAAATAGACATTTTTAAGTCAGCTGACTTTTAAACTGTTATGTAGCCACACTGGCTGATGTACCTGTAAAATGGCATAGTGAAAACATCCAAGAAATTAAGGCGAAAGCACTTGAGCTGAGTATATCTTTAAAGGTCTACCAAGAATAAAACATGATGTTAAATATGTGGACATGTCAAACAAGAAAGAAAGAGATTGGTAGAAACAGTCTGTGCCCATAAGGAGCTTTTGTATGGTATAAGACATGCATGTTATCTGTGAGATTAACGCAGGGCAAAGTGTAGTAAGTGCTATCGCAGAAATTTCTGTAGGTTATGGGAAGCTGAGGGGTGAGATGACTGCTTTAACAGTCATAGCTTTGTTCACATATCACCGAAAGGTCATTATTTGGTAGATTCGATCGTTGATAAATAATAGCAGTTTATGATGATAAACAGCAGACACAAAAGAAGATGCAATAATTGTTTTTCTTCTCAATTCAGGAGAGAACAGTGACAATTGTCCAGTCTATCCAGTCATCACTGCAGCATTGTCCTTATCAGAGGTCACAGAAAGTTTCCATGAACCTAGCCAAGAACTGAAGTTTTCCATGGAGCAAGGAAACACCAGGAACAGAGGAAATGCCCCCTCTTCCCAACCAACTGATCTTCCAAGCATGAATAAAGAAGATGAAGAGCCAGTCAAAGGCAACAGCGGGTCTGAGGCCTGTACCAGTTCTTTTCCAAGGTTGTCGTTTGTTTCTGAAACCCCCGTAGAGAGGGAACCCCACTCTCCAGCTGACCAGCCGGAGCAGCAGGCAGAGTCTACCCTGACATCGGCTGAAACTCGAGGAAACAAGAAAAAGAAGAAACTGAGGAAGAAGAAAACGCTTCGGGCTGCTCATGTTCCTGAGAACAGTGACACTGAACAGGATGTATTTACCGCTAAACCTGTAAGGAAAGTAAAGACTGGAAAGTCAGCTAAAGGGGGGAAGGTAACAACCTCCACCTGGGAAGATAGCAGAACTGGCCCAGAACAAGAAAGTGTCAGGGATGAGCCAGATAGTGACTCGTCTCTGGAAGTCCTAGAGATCCCTAACCCTCAGTTGGAAGTGGTGGCCATTGATTCTTCTGAATCTGGAGAAGAGAAGCCAGACAGTCCATCTAAAAAGGATATTTGGAACGCCACAGAGCAAAACTCCTTAGAAACGTCTCGTTCTGGTTGTGATGAAGTTAGCTCTACCAGTGAGATTGGCACTCGTTACAAAGACGGTATCCCTGTAAGGTGAGGATGTTGTGCTAGTCCAGTCGGAACGGCTTTCACCCTTATTCTTTCCTTAAAAGATAGAACTTTTGGTTATGAATCACTGTTTAAATGAATCAGATGTACAGGAAGTCAGTAGAGATTCTGGGTATGGAAGAATCAAACCTTGGCAATGGAGGTTTTCTGCTTCCTCATTTGTGTTGTAAATGTTTACTGTACTTATGTTTCCTTTCATGTAGAAATTTCAGGTGGAAAAACTGATCGCTTCTGTCACTGCTGTGTTGCCCATTGTTCAGAACAGTCTTTTGAGTCAGGAAAATTTAAGTGTTACGGCCTCTCCTATTAACAGGTGCTAAAAAGATGTTTGCTATTATTTTGTAGTGTGGCAGAAACTCAGACCGTGATCTCCTCCATAAAAGGCTCAAAGAACTCTTCAGGTATTGGTTATTCAGCTCCATTTATGTTAACCACAGAAGAAGAGGCTTATAAATATTAGAGCCAGGGTTTAAGTAAGCCTAACGAATGGGGCGGGGTCACCAAGAGGACTGCTTTGACCAGCAATTACGGTATCTGTACATCCTAAATCCGGCCTTTTTAGTTTCTTATTCCCATCTGTCTTACTGTTTCAACTAACGACTATTAAGGTTTCATTGTCTCCCTGGGCTTTTGCTTTGAGAAGGAACTGCTTAAAGAATAATGCCTTATTCAGCAGAATAACTTGGCAGCAGAAGAGAGGATATGGAGAAAGATGTGGTACTTTCCAGGTTCACTCAAAAAATAAGTATCTGTCTTTCTTCCTACGTGAGAGACCTTCTCTGCCTTCTCTTGTTACAAAGTCTTCATAGTGAAGCTCATTAATGAAAAATGTGTTTTGCTAGGGGAAGTAGGTTTTAAGGAGAATCCAGGGACCACTATATTCTGTAATGGTTTTAATTTTTGAGTATCTCTTCAGACAAAAGCAGACACGTCTCTGAAACATACTCTTCTTTTCCAGAAATATCTTCCGAGCCAGGAGATGATGATGAGCCCACAGAAGGGAGCTTCGAGGGGCACCAAGCCGCAGTGAATGCAATTCAGATATTTGGGAACTTACTGTACACGTGTTCAGCAGATAAAACTGTCCGAGCGTATAATCTGGTGGTGAGTTGATAAATCAATTGGAATGTTTTTGCAGGTTTTAGGAACTCCAGTCCACACTCTCTTAGACAATAGGGGAATCCATTTGCTGTCCAGAGATGAGGTGAGTTTTAGACTAGCTGTAGATGAGGTTGACGCCATGGCTTATTTAGCAGGGTCACTGGGGACTTAGCTTCTTTCTGTCTGTCCATTCTGCTTTCTCTGGTGTCACGTCTTCCTAAAGCTAGTCCTCCTCCTGCTCACAGATTTCAGAAGGCCCTGGGGTTTCTTTTTCCTCCCATCGCCATAAAAATGGGTCCTGTGCTTGACCATGAACAACCACTTGGCAAAGGGAGATGAGATGACAGCAGTAGGCTTGGCCAGTTGAGTTCTGGTCCTGGCATTGTTGATGAGGTCCGTTGCATGGCTGCTGCATAAAAGGTTAGAATGAATATCGGGGAAATACTAAAGGAGGCATTTTTCCTCACAGTTGCTTAGTTGTCCCAAGTTATTGAGGAGAGCAACAGTGTTCTCATACCTCACACTTAGTGTAATCTGATGCTCGTTAGTCTCAATTTTCATAGAATGAACTTTTCATAGAATGAGTTTTGAATTTAGTGTATATCAAACTAGTTTTGCTTATCAACGGTGATAGCCAAGAAACTTGAGGAACACTCCGTTGTGTGAACAAACGCCATGAAAGTATTTGAAATTGCCGAAGTCGTGAAAGTCAGAAGGTTAGGTGATGGAGCATGAAAATGTGTTTGCTCTACGCAACAGGTGTCTAGGTTCCATTAGGCTAGTGATGTGAAGGGGTAACAGGGACGACAGAAGGAAGGAAGCAGTAGTACCAGGAAGTAGGAGTGTAACATTTGGGGGATTGGCTCTAACTCTAAATTGCAAGATAAATGTATGTATGCACATTCTAAGTGGGTCTCCGTATGTGCACTAAGATAACATATAGGATGCTCCCCTGTGAAACTGTCCCTGGACCACTACGGCCTGTGATGGCACATGACACATCTCTGAATATTGTGGAATGTTCGTAAGTTACTGATGAAATGCAGGAACTTATCTGGGAAATTAGCTGCAGTTTGGATTTGTCAGATCTTTGGTCCTATGTTGGAGAGCCTTGTCCTAGGCATTAATTAAAATTCTGATCTATGTTAGAGCAGATCGCCCTAAGTATTTTTGGTATGGCTCAGCTAACATGGAGTTGCAGGCACTTAGTTCATGTGACTATTTACTGGGCATTTAGTGAACAGATACTTACGGAGCACCTTTTGTATACCAGGCACTAATCGAGACACTGAGGATACAGCAGCAAACTGTATGTTTTAGCATTTTTGTTGTTGTGGAGGAAATGTGTTCTCTAATCCTTGTGTATCCACAAGTAATGATCTGATATGTGCTTGACTTTAGAGTCGGAAGTGCATCGGTGTCTTTGAGGGGCACGCCTCCAAAGTGAACTGCCTCCTGGTTACCCAGACCTCCGGGAAGAACGCTGCCCTTTATACTGGTTCCAGTGACCATACCATTCGCTGCTATAATGTCAAGGTGAGTGAGTCCAGAAAATCAGAAGTGATCATACTAAGCTGCTTTGGCTGTTATTTACTGGACAGAGTGGAGACAGATGGTTCATTCTGCCCACTTTCTTATGCTTCGAGCTGATTTTAGCACAGACATACCTCAAAAATACTGCAGGTTGGGTTCCAGTGAGGTGTGAACATCACAATAAAATGAGTCAAAGGGATTTTTTTACTTCCTAGTAAACATAAAAGTTATGTTGATGCTATACTGTATTCTGTGAGGCGTGCAGTGGCATGGTATCTAAAAAGACAATGTATGTACCTTAATTAAGAAATACTTTTTATCTCTCCTCCAGAGAGGGGAAAAAAAGGAAAAATAAAAAAGAAGAAAAAGAATACTTTATTGCTAAACAAATGCTAGCCATCATCTGAGTTTTCAGCGAGCTGTAGTCTTTTTGCTGGCGGAAGGTCCTGCCTCAATGTTGGTGGCCCCTGACAGATGTGGGGGTGGTTGCGTCAATTTCTTAAAATGAGACCACAGTGAAGTTTGCCTCCATGATCGACTCTTCATTTCATGAACCACTTCTCTATTACGTGTAGTGCTGTTTGATAGCGTTTTACCCCCAGTAGAACTTCTTTCAAAATTGGAGTCCATCCTCTCAAACCCTGCTGGTTGCTGCTTTATCAACTAAGTTTATGGAATATTAATATTAATTTTGTTTTACCTCTCCATTAGAGTTCGTGGGTGACTAGGTGCCTGTCAGCGAGCATTCATATTTTAAAAGGACTCTTCTTTTTTACTACAGTATATATCTGATTCCCCTATAAAAACTATGAAAAGATCTCACATGGGTTAACCAGAGGCAACATGAATTTTAACATTTGGGCATATTTACTGTCTTTTTTCTTTATTTCACAGTTTTATACATGGCATTTATATTTGTAATTTCATGGGAGAAAATTGAATAATTTCAGAGACTGACTCTTTACAAAAAAGAAGTTTGGGAAAAGAGCTCAAAAGCTTTGACAGCCTACAGCTTCTATCATCCTACCCACAGCTTGTCCATCCTACCCACTTGATTTTAATATCTGTTTCCACTCCTGTTTAAAAGCTACACCTGGGCCTTTCGTTGCTTAGTGTCATTCAGTAACAAATCTTGAGTGCTCGCCTTCTTACTAGCAACATGATCAGGTTACCTAGGTAACTAGAATTGCTAGTATAACCCAGTTCTGGAAATTCATGGAAATCATTTCTTGAAAGTGAGATCAAACAGTACTTATTTAACCTGGATATGCATTAGAATTAGTAAAGAAATTTTTTTAAATGCACATTCCAGAGCCTACTGAATTAGAATCTCAGGGATTGAGGATGAAGCTTGGGGTTCTATATATTTTAAAAGCTGCTCAGCTAATTATGGGTCAGCCAAGCCGGCACTGGTTTGAAGGAGGCGTGTGGGAACTATTGAAATAGAGAATCAATTACAGGAAAGCACATACATGATTAATAAAAGTATCAAATACACAACTGTAATCTTTATTTTCCTTTTCAGGTGTCACATGCAGCTTTACCTTTGGCTACTTAATTTAAAAGTTTAAGGCCCAATTCTTAGTGCCTTTTGTAGAATTTCTGCATTCCAAATTAGGAACAGGAGCGACATTATTAGAATCGATACTTGTTTACAGCTTGAGGATCTTTGGGCAAATCTAAGATCGTCTGCTACAAGATGGAGGATGCTACATTTTCTTCCTTACAGAAATCGTTTCACACTCTGCCTTAAGAAGGATTGCTTTCACATTTTATTTGCCGTTAACCTCTGCTGATTAGGTGTTGTGTACTTTTGCCAGACGCGAGAGTGTGTGGAGCAGTTACAGCTGGAAGACCGGGTTCTCTGCCTCCACAGTCGATGGCGAATCCTCTATGCAGGACTGGCAAATGGCACGGTGGTCACCTTCAACATAAAGGTTAGTGCCTGGGGGGAGAAGGCTGCATTGTTGTGTCATTTGAAAGTAGTGTATGTGTGGAAAGAAGGAGAAGGCAGACATTTTCCTGTTTTCTTGTGTGAGAAAACAACAGAATGAGCTGCTACTCAAAAACTGTTATCTTCTGATGTAAGTGAGACAAGATCCTTCATTCTGTCTGCTCAGGCCCAAGTGTGCCAGGACCAAAAGGTAACTCTACTAAATTAAGCCAAGCCTGATGATTTGGGGCCAAATAATGAGTCATAGGTTAAACTAGCCTATCTCATTTTAGGAATGACACCATGAAAAATGAGCTTAAATTCTTTTGAGTATGACATTGATGTGGTTTGGAACTGATTTAGGGTTTCATGAGGATACCCTATTCTGTAATGTGAACCCAGTCATAGGTTTGCCTTTTGCTCATGTGGCCTCATTCTTTCCTAATCCAAAGGTAAATTCATTTGTTGAACAAACCTTGACTGAGCATCTGTTATGTGCTAGGCCTCAGGATAAGGCTTAGGAAGTGAGGAGGGACCAGTTCTTGATGGCCCTAAATGCTTTGTTAATGTAGGTGGACGGTGGACTTCCATCTCGTGGGCTTTAAAGTAGAAGAGATACAGTCCAATTATTTTAGAAAAAGTCATTCTGGAGTTGATGATAGGAAAGTACTGATACTAGTAGAGGCAGGAAGATCATTTAGGAGGCTTTGTCGTAGAAGATGATGTGAAAGGTCAGACTAAGGATGAAGAGAAGAGAATGGATAAAAGATATAAGAGATACACTTGATGGGTTTGGTTACTAATGAGTTGTAGCACTGTATCCCAAGGTCATCGAGTCATCTTTTTTTGAGAGCGAGCGCGTGTGTGAGTGTGCCGATGCAGTGGGCAGGCAGAGGGAGAGGAAGAGAGATCTTAAGCAGGCTCCATGCATGGAGCTGGATGTGGGACTCGATCTCACGACGCTGAGATCATGACCTCAGCCGAAATCAAGAGTTGGATGCCTAACCGACTGTGCCACCCAGGTGCCTCACGGTCATCTTTTAACAGCGTGTTACAGTGTTTATCGTGTTACGCCCAATTACAGTATCATTCATATGTTTAGGAGTACCTACCAACTCTCCTTCCCCATGTGAGCTGGAACCACTGCTTATAAGGATACAATAAAATATCTCATGGCTTCTGCCTTTAAGAAGCTTAAAATCAAGTTAGAACAATCTAGTCCATAGATTATCAAGTGCCAAGCTATTTGGTTCACTTGATAGGAATAAATCACAGAAGGGTCATTAGTGAAAGTTGTTGCATTCCATATGTGAAGTGTTAACAGCTTACATTAGATTTGGTTAGGGCAATAGAAATGAAGAAGAAAGAATAGATTTAAAATATTTTAAAGGGTAAAACTTGATAACGACCGCATTCTCTTTTGGGAGAGTAATGTTATCAAAGGTGGACAGAAGTTAGGAGCAGGACTTTTGGGGCAGGGTGAGGACAAAAAATTCAAAGGGAAATGGTCCTTAACTGGTTGACAAGCCCCAGAGAGGATGAACCTTGACACAGAGATTTGAGAATCTCTGCAGACGTGGGAATTTTGAAGTCTTATGAGGGCTGGGCCCTTTTTGGTTTGCCCACACACCTAGAATGCAGTGCTTCTGAGGTCTCAACAGAAAGCCAGGGTCGTTCTCTGTGCCTGGCCCTGAACTCCATCAGGCTGTCTCCCGAGCACCTAAGGTGGCTGGAGGCATTGCTTAGCCCTGGACGCTCCCAGCTGCCGCTTTGTGCTTAGTATCTGGCAGTTTCACCACTTGTGTGCACCTGAAGTTCCTTTGTATTTATTTATTTTTAAACTTTTTTTTTTTTAACGTAATCTCTATGCCCAGTCTCTACGTAGGGCTTGAACTCATGACCCCAAGATCGAGAGTAGCATGCCCCACCTCCTGAGCCAGCCAGGCACCTCCCTAAAGTTCCTTTTTAGAAGTTTTGGGGAAGTGGGAGACTTTAGGAATAAGACTGGTATGGGGATGAGGGAAGCAAGTCTAAGATCTAAGGTAAAGGAATGTTTGGGAATTCAGGATGTGACCATGCCACTCTGACTGATGTAAAAGGCTTCTCTAGTTCACTAAATGATTTCATGAGAGATATCATAGAATGAGAGATGACATAGAACGAGAGATCAGAAGAAATTGAGAATAACAGAAAGGTGGAGAATGAGAGACTTTTACCAAAATTAGACCTCAGTAAGTAATTCTTAGTGGAGAAATTTGGAAACATGTAACTAATTGATTGCATAATTTTTGATGACAAAAAAATCAGGGAAAGTTTCTGGGTCTATGGCATGGAAAATGTATTAGAATATGAAAAAAAAGTTGATCATTCGTTATCATTAATGTAAGGAAAGTGAGAGAAGACATAAAAAGAGAATCATGTACTAATTTTGATCAGATACCGTAGTTTGAAATGTGTTTATAATGCAAGAGTTTGCTGTGCCCCCACTAGAATGGGAGAGGAGGGAGTCTTGGACACACAGAGAGTTGGAGTGAGAATGGCAGAAGTTGGAAAGTTAAAGATGGGTGGGGTATGAGAACTTAAGTATAGATAATAGAATTCAAGAGTTTGTATCTAGGTAGTGATTTGGGTTAGTTGATTTTGACATTTACCAACTAAGTTTCCTTTACTTCATGTAATGGTGGCTTATTTTTCAGAACAATAAACGACTTGAAATCTTCGAATGCCATGGCCCTCGGGCTGTCAGCTGTCTTGCCACAGCACAGGAAGGTGCCCGAAAGCTGCTCGTTGTTGGGTCTTATGACTGTACCATTAGTGTTCGTGATGCACGGAATGGACTCCTGCTCAGAACTCTGGAGGGCCACAGCAAAACCATTCTTTGCATGAAGGCAAGTACAGTGCAAGAGAAGAGGAGTGGGTTGTCTGGCACAAATAGAAGGGTTTGAGTGGCATTTCCCTGGTTGTCTAATGCCTTGTTTAGAACACATCACCTTGAACAGAGCAAGGAGATTACAGTGCTTGGGTCACCAAGGATGTACTGTATTTTAATATATTAACAGAGAGACAGGTGTATTTTATTATAGAATGTAGATACACTTTAAAGCCCTTCTCGGCTATTTCACAATCATTCTGAAGAGGCAACAAACCCAATAATACATTGTCCATTCGTCACAGTACCTGGTGGTAGGACAGAAGTTTCACTTTAGAAAATTTGAGGAACTTATTATTTTATCCCTAGTTCATGCTCATCTTAGAGTAGGTTAGAAATTAGAATTCAGCAATGTGCTTTACAGGTTACAGAGAAAACTCAGAACCTTATACCAAATCTTACTCAGTGAATTTTTTTCTTTAAGGTGGTGAATGACCTTGTGTTCAGTGGCTCCAGCGATCAGTCAGTCCACGCCCATAACATTCATGTAAGTTGTGTCGATGTAAAGAAATCTTTAATGGAATGATGGTTAAAGCTTGAAGGATTCCTCAGACCTCCTGCAGTTTAAATGAAAGCCTTTTTTCCAGTGAAAAACTTAATAATAGTCTGTACTCTCATGAGCTCCTGGAAGATAGTGAGCAATCTAGAAATTCTGACCTCATCAACATTTTTAATGGGGGACAGATTCAAAGCTGATGTAAGGTTTAGTTTGTTTCATTTGAACTTGAGATAAATTGAGCATGTGAGGCTCTAAGACAGTGGGTATGTTATGTAGTTTAAAATAGAACAAATGAAAACAGCCGAGAGACTCTGCTCAGGTCCTAGAGGCAGCTCTGCGAAGCTCGGTGCCGGGCTATAAACCTGGGGACACTGCAGCCTCAGGGACTTGTCCAGATGCAATGAGATGAGAAAAGTGGAAATACTTCAACACCTACAAAATACATGCAGATAGAGTTGTGGGCCTTCTCTTTCTGTGACACCAGCTTCTCTCCGTTGGGATATATTTCATATATGTTGTATACCTGTATTGTAATAAATGCTTCTGTGAGTACTTTGGCTGTTTAAATTAGTTCCGCTCCCTTATGTACAAGTAGCTTCAGAATTACAACTTTTGGAATAATAGAACCCTAAGCTCAGAAGTCAGAAGGTATCTCGAAAGTCAGTCTAGTGACTTGTCTCTTTTTGGATGCAGACTGGTGAGCTCGTGCGGATCTATAAAGGTCACAATCACGCAGTGACCGTGGTGAATATTCTAGGAAAAGTGATGGTGACCGCTTGCCTGGATAAATTTGTTCGTGTCTATGAATTACAGGTAGACTTTAGATCCACTGTTTTGCTTCAACAATTTGGGGAGAAGATCTCTCTGGGTTTGGTGTTAATTTTTTTTTTTAACATAGTAAGGTAGGGGTGGGGCCCAGCAATCTGCATTTTTCAGAAGCCCTCTAGATAATTATGAAGCCAATGGTCCATGGACTACACTTTGAGTAAAATACTCCAAGACTTGTGGTGAGGCTCAGAGGTCCATACCAGATGGTTTCCAGGCTGCAGCAGTAGTCTCTAAAGCCTGCCTAGTGCTCCCTGTGTGCAGTTTCGGGTTGGAGACTTTGACACTACACAGAAATTAGTTTTCTCATTTCCAATTACCAGCACCTCCCTTGAGGACTTACTAGAAAGATTGTTGTCAGATTATGTTTCTGTAAAAATGCTCCTGGGGCCTCAGCATAGTGCCTCCGGTATGGTTTTAACCTGCCCGAGGCCTCCAGGGATTATGCTTATTAAACACAAGATATGAATAACCTTAATTCTCTTTCTCCTTTTTTCCTCCACCTAAGTCCCATGATCGATTGCAAGTTTATGGAGGACACAAAGACATGATTATGTGTATGACCATCCATAAAAGTATGGTGAGTGTTACTAGCTGTGTCACATATTGCTTTAGAATATGTTTACTTTAGAATCTGTTTAGAATATGAACTGATAATAATGTTCCTGTTTATCACTCCCAAAGATGACATCTGTTTCTGATACACTTCATTATTGAATGCTTTATCTTTTGGCGTAGTATCACTGAGAAGTAACCCAGTGATATTGTCGGATATTCTCTTTGCTATTAATAAACGAAAATAATTACAATAAAAATCTGATACCCCCATGAAACAGAAGATAAGTTGAAGATATTTCCCCTAAAAACTGAGTGGTGCAAAAAAAAAAACAAAAAACTGAGTGGTGCTTTTTCCAGAGCCTTTACGATCCGAACAGAAGAACATTGGAATAGAATCAGGACATCTGGCCAGTATGGCGTAGTGAAAGCAGACCTAAAAGTAGAAGCTAATTCACTCAACCCTGCTAAGCCTCAATTTATTTTATTTTTAAATTATGGGGTTGAAGCAGAATGAATGTTTTTCGGATTCTGAGCAGTAGACCCCCTTGTCACGACGGAACACAGATGGCTCCCGTGTAATGCGTGGTGTAGTGCGCCGTGCTCGGGGGGCCGGGGCTCCAGCCCTGCGCTGCTGCTCTGAGCCGGGCTCTCAGGAGTGGGGCTCTGAGGAGTGGAGCTTCACAGTACCCACACTAGACCATACTTACCCGTGGTAGGACTCCGGGCCGGCTTTGGTCTCGGTGTGTGTGTTCTTGGAGCCGGCACAAGGAGCTTTTGACACATATTTTGAGGATGTTTAGTTTGAGGATGTTTAGTTTCTTGTGTGTTGTTTTGGTCTAATACGAGAAATCCCGTTTTCCAGATTTATACTGGCTGTTACGATGGCAGTATTCAAGCTGTGAGGCTGAATCTGATGCAGAATTACCGTTGTTGGGTAAGGACTGAAACTGTTCTTCTAGCCAGACTTAGGGGTTGCTTAACCCTAGGTTAATGTATAGATCTTCATTAGCATCAAGTAAGCATTTTTATATTTGAGCATCTACTTTATGCCTCCCACTGGAGGACAAGGAAACTTATTTTTATTGTTTTATTTTTAAAAAAGATTTATTATTATAGAGAGAGAGCGAGCATGAGTGGGAGGGGGAGAGGGAGAGGGAGAGAGAATCAAGCAGACTGCACACTGAGCACATAACTCGACGTGTGGCTTGATCTCACGACTCTGAGATCACAACCTGAGCCGAAACCAAGAGTCAGATGCTTAACCCATCACGCCACCCAGACGCCCCAAGGAAGCTTATTTTTTAAAGCTATACATAAAATGCTTCCATACTTCTTTCATGAATAATCTAAGGTTAGATATTAATGAATAATCTAAGATTAGACCCCTCAGAGGTCATCGCTCTGGTGGTTTTTGTTTGTTTATTATAAAGCAGTACATGTTTACAAAAATATCAATCATTACAGAAGTACAGTTGACCCTTGAACTGTGCGGGGGGTTAGGGGCACCAAACCCTGTGCAGTTGAAAATCCACACATAACTTTTGGTTTCCTGAAAGCTTACCTGCTAATAGCCTACTCTTAATCAGAAGCCTTACTGACAACATAAACAGTCAATTAACACATATTTTGTATGTTATATGTCCTATATACTGTTTCCTCACAATATGGTAAGGAAAGAAGATGTTACTAAGATCTAAGAAGCGGTGCCTGGGGGGCGCCTGGGCAGCTCAGTGGGTTAAGCCTCTGCCTTCGGCTCAGGTCCTGATCTCAGGGTCCTGGGATCGAGCCCTGCATCGGGCTCTCTGCTCAGCAGGGAGCCTGCTTCCTCCTCTCTCTCTGCCTGCCTCTCTGCCTACTTGTGATCTCTCTCTCTCTGTCGAATAAATAAATAAAATCTTAAAAAAAAAAAAAAAAGCGGTGCCTGGGTGGTTCTGTTGGTGGAACATGTGACTTGATGGCAGGGTCATGTGTTTGAGTCCCATGTTGGGTGTGGAGCCTACTTAAATAAGTAAATAAAATAAAATCATAAGGAAGTGAAGATACATTTACAGTGCTCTACTGTATTTATTAAAAAAAGCTCATGTGTCTGTGGACCCCCACATTTTGAAACCATGTTGTTCAAGGGCCAACTGTATGTGAAATAAAAAGTGGAAGTGCTAAAAAAAAAAAAAAAAAAAGTGGAAGTGCTTATTTTTGTGACCTGCCCACTAGCTTATACTCATTCCTCAGGGATTTCACGTATTCATAGTTTGGTTTGTGTCTTCATTGGATTTTGAGGACTTGGCAAATAAAAATGTGTATACTTGAAGGTTTTAAACATCTACTGCCTATGCTAAATTGCATGGTTTTTATTTTGGGGTGGGAGCTCCACACTTTTATCCTGTTCCTTATAGGCATTAAGTTGTTTCATCAGTTCTAATATTAGTAGTGATCAAAGAAAAGTTTCTGGCACTGAGGGGCACTTGGGTGGCTCAGTAGGTTAAGCGTCTGCCTTCAGCTCAGGTCATGATCCCAGAGTCCTGGGATCGAGTCCCACATCGGGCTCCCTGCTCACTAAGAAGCCTGCTTCTCCCTCTGCCTCTGCCTCTTCCCTCTGCTTGTGTGCACTCTCTCTCTCAAATAAATAAATAAAATCTTTAAAAAGAAAAGAAAAGGCTTCTGGCACTGAAATTCCAAGTCCCCCCAGCCCACCCTGGCCCCCATACCCTAACATGTTGTTGTGCGGAAATGATGGAATGGAATGAAAACACTCTCCATTTTTAGATTTGATTTAGACTTGTCCACAGCCTGGTTACTTTGCAGCTTTTTACACGTTACTGTGTTTGCTTTTTGGTCTTCTCAGTGAAGGACACAAAATATAGTATAACAGGATCTAGAATACAGAGGGTTAATTTATCTAGAGAAATGGAGAAAATACCATCTGTTTTTAAAGCGGGAGGGGATGGAATAATGCTACAGGAAAAACTCAAATTTGCATTATTTTATAGAAATGAACCAGTTAGAATTGTGGGGTTTAAGACAAGCAAGCCTGGAGAGGAAAAAACCAAGACAAAGAGTCTTTGTCTCTTTCTGTCTCTTTCTTATATGCTTTCTGACTAACAAGTGAAATTGAGAATTGAGCCACATTTTTAGTAAAGTAGGAATTAAAAAAAAAAAAAAAAAAAGGGGCGCCTGGGTGGATCTGTTGATTAAGCATCCGACTCTTGGTTTCAGCTCAGGTCATGATATGAGGGTCATGAGATTGAGCCCCAAGTTGGGCACCATGCTCAGTGCGGAGTCTGCTTGAGATTCTCTCCCTCTGCCTCTCTCCCTCTTCCCACTTGCATGCTAAATAAATAAATAAAATCTTTAAAAAGAAAAAAAAAAGATTGTGATTCAAGTGATAAAGATTCTCCGTAAAGTCAGGCTTCCAAGGCATAGTTTTCTTTGTCAGACATTTTTATTTTCAAGTTTATGAGTCAGCAGTTCTCAGAATTGTGAAACACAGCCCCTTCAGTATTATAGAGAGCTCTTAGCCTTTTTTTTTTTTAAGATTTTATTTATTTAGGGGCGCCTAGGTGGCTCAGTCGTTAAGCGTCTGCCTTCGGCTCAGGTCATGATCCCAGGGCCCTGGGATTGAGTCCCGCATCGGGCTCCCTGCTCAGCGGGAAGCCTGCTTCTCCCTCTCCCACTCCCTCTGCTTGTGTTCCCTCTCTTGCTGTGTCTCTCTCTGGCAAATAAATAAATAAAACCTTAAATTAAAAAAAAGATTTTATTTATTTAGAGAGTAAGCGGTGGGAGAGAGGTGGGGGTGGGGAGAAGAGAGAGACTCTCAAGCAGACTCCCTGCAGAGCATGGAGCCCGACTCAGGGCTCCATCTCACGGCCTTGAAATCATGACCTGAGCTGAAATCAAGAGTCAGATGCTTAACTGACTGAGCCACCCAGCACCCCGCCTTTTTTACGTAAATGGACTAAGGAACTCATTTTATGATGGCAAGATAAAAAATAAATGTGGCTTAAACTGAATTTTATGGTAACGTGTCCGTCAGTATTTGCTAATGTTTTCCTCTACCAATGTGGCTATCTGGGTGCTTCGCCTTCTCAATAGAGCAAAGTGTCGAGACTTTCCAGTCTTTTCAAGGCTCCTCAGAATATTGGTAATTAGTGTGGCTGCCTCTAGCTTTGTTATATTTTCTAGCCAAGAATAAAGAATAAGGGGCTTGCTTTTTGCTTCCTTACAGGGTACAAGCGAGGACTGCTCTAATTGCAATTTCATGGTTCCTGTACTTTTTTCCCCCTTACCCTTTCATTGTCTTTCTCCCCAGTGGCACGGCTGCTCTCTGATATTTGGCGTCGTAGATCATTTGAAACAACATTTGCTTACTGACCATACGAATCCAAACTTTCAAACTCTGAAATGTCGCTGGAAGAACTGTGACGCTTTCTTCACTGCTAGGAAAGGATCCAAACAGGTATGTGAGTAGAAGCTGAGGCCGACCTGTGGTCATTTGACTTCTCAGAGCAGGCAGACCTTTTTGGCCTTATTAGAATGTTCAGAATGGCAATAAATAGGGAGAGTCTAGGGATTTTCCTTTTTATTATTATCCAGAGATTTGGGGACTCGCTTAATGAGGTTTCAAATGATGAATTAGGTAGTTTTTAAGAAAGAGCCTTAAGAGAATGTTTTTAAATGTTTCAAATCCAGTAACTGGACCTAGAGGCTTCTTACAGTGTTCTTATGTGAGATAAGAACTCATCTTTAAGTACATAGTCTCATATAAATCACCTTCCACGTATGGATCTTAGAATGTACCCGGGAAGCTCTCCTTGGCTTGAATTTTGTCTTGTCTCACTACCAGCTTTTCTCTCACGGGCCCTTTTCCCTTTATTCCTAGGACGCTGCGGGACACATTGAACGACATGCTGAGGATGACAGCAAAATTGATTCATGAAGTTTTTTGCCTCCCATGTTGGGAAGTTATCATTTGAACTAATTTTACATCGGCCCTTCTCAGAGGCCACAGTCTTCCCTTCCCCAGAGAAGCAGGGAAGGGGAGAGTGGTTACTAGCCAGGCTTACCGCTAGCGTAAGTCTGGGCAGCTCTATGGGATGATAGGTACCCTTTAAGTTCTTACTGGAGGTTTGTCAGATTTAAACAGATTTTAAGGAACCATACTTCTCTGGGACAGCATGGAACGTAGTAATCTGTGCTACTAGTATTCTCCAGATGTTGATTAAAGATACAGATCTTAATTGGCTACCCAGTCTGACCCTAATCATATGTATTTTTTTATTGCTTTCAGTTTGTGATTTTTAGTTTATGTTCTTATGATGGTTTAAACCCGTAGTCCGGCTTTTATGTACAAGTTTGTGCAAATGCTAGATTTTTAGGATCACTTTTAATTTTTTTAGTTCTAATAACTGGGTATTTAAATTAGGAGCAATTAGTTTCCTTTCTTAACAATTATGTGCAGTGTGTTTCACTATTCTCTTGCTTTGTAGATGGACAGAGCTGGCTTTCTATGCCAAAGGGACACACAGTAGATTCTCAACAGCTCACTAGCTGCTCTGCTGGTTACATTTTAGGAACTCAGCAAATCACATAATGACAGGTCCTCACTGACAGCACTTCCCATTGGATGTCTGTGCACCTTTTGCTGGGAGTGCTTCGTTCAGGACAGTGCACGGACCTAACATCTACCTTGCAACGTTGCTGTTAGGCCCTGGGCGCTCACGCTGCAGGTATTACCAGGCTGTTTGAACTGGAGCGTAGCCTTTATCTCCCTTTCCAGTTTCTGACTCTCCGGGCCTGCTGCGAGTTTGCTCCATTGCCTTAGTTTGCTTAGTTTGCTCCATTGCCAAACCCTCTCCCCTCCGCTCTCTGGCTGTGCCTAGACTGTTGGCAGCCATCACATACTTCCTCTAGGCTCCCAGGGTGCTTTCTCCCCACCTGCAGCACCCAAAACGGGAGAGTTAGGATAAAGCATCTGCATACAGTCTTTAGGAGCTCAAGCAGGCTTCTTAGAGACTAATTTCTGAAACCGGAGTCTTGCCTTCACCTGCCTTCTAGTTGGCAAAGAAGAGTGGAGTATGAGGAAGAGAAAGACTCCACTTTTCCACTGAGAGCAGCCAAATTAACAAAGCCTAGTGAGACTGCTTTGTTTTTGGAATTTCTATGGACTCTTAAGAGAAGCTATAGAAGTATTGCTCTCTAGCCTTTTGTTTCTGGATTCTCAAAACTGCGAAAGAGTCTTCAGAGAGCTAGAAGGGAGAAGAGCCCAGTGCCACACATGAGACTTGGGGATGTGGTGCGTACTATTTTCTGGGATTGCGTAGCACGCACGTTTCTCTCCGCCCCTGTTCGTGCGCACACATCTACTCACAGGTCTTCACCGGGCTTCATAGTTGGATTTCGGGAAGGTATGATAGTGGATGCAAGACGAAGTATGTGTCCTTTTTTTCCAGGAAAGGCTCTAGTGGTTCTTACTGGATCCATAAACAAAGAACTAATCTAGGAACTACTACCAAATAATGAATGGCCCCACAGATTATTTACTTCTGTCCTTGTGAACAGGAAAACTCTTTTTTTTTTTTTTTGACCACACTATTGATAGTTGCATGATACTTGAGGACAGAGAAGATTCTCTTGCATAAAATGTATCTGTGCTGTTTCTTTATGAGACTCAGAAGCTTTCTTACCTCTCCTCCCCATTTCTCATAAGGATGAACAGAGCAGTCAGGCTGTTGTGTGGGTTTGGGAAGGGTGATTTCCCAGGAAGTTGGAATTTATTACTAAACCTGGCGTTTTATGCGGGTCCATAGTGAAGTTCCATGGTGACTGGGCAGTGTGCTAAGAAAGTCTTTCAGGCTCTGTTGCATGGGTGCCCTTCTGTCCTGCCTGAGGACATGTCTGAAAAGAGGAGAGTGGTGGAGCTTTTGTACAGCAGGAAGGGGTTATGTGAGGTGTTGGGCGATTGTGGGGAACCTTTGAAGGTATGAGCAGACTGACAGAATCAGTAACAACCGATTCGGGTTTAATTTTGGTAGAATTGTGCACAGTCTATCAGCCTTTGCGCAACTGTGACTGTTCCTTGTATGTGTGTATGAGTGTGGGCACCTATACTTGTAATTCTTTTCCTCGTTTCACAAACTTTTTTTTTTTTTGAAGCCATGGTAATAACGTCTTTCTTTCAAGAATTTGTAAAATTCTTTTAACCCCGCCCCCCAGGTTAGTGTGTTCTCCTAAATGCGCTGTTCTAGCTGTCGATTTAGAAATTAAGGCACCATAAGCATCTTGGCTGTTTATGGTTGTGTTATTGCTTTTAAGAGTCTTGAAAGTTATGCAGAACTTAGGCTGCTTTCTGTCTTGTACAATGTCTTAACTGATTCTAGCCTTCCGTCTTCCCTTAGAGAAGAGCTGTGGCTCAGGTTTTTGTGTCGACTTGGTATTTTGTACTTAACAAAGGAAAGAAAGTGTTACATGACCTGACAAAACCCACCTCATTTCTTATAAGGGGTTGGAGGCCATTTCAAGAATGTTATCCTTAGTTGCTTATGCCTATGTCTAATGGCCAGAAGCCAAGAAAACCATAGTATCCGTCCTTTGGTGTGCATCTGCGAGTGTTTTAATGGAAGTTTATAACAAACTATCAGTCACTTCAAGTTTTATGCTGAAGTTTTTAATCAGGTTCAGAGTGTGTTTTGACACACTCCTCTACTGAGTTATAAAGCAGTCAGACACACAAAGAGCAAAGAATTATCTCCATCTGATGTTACTTGAATTTGAGGGAATGCCATTGCTACTACACTCCTGCTTTTGTGGGGGAAAATGTTTTTCTGCCTCAGACGTTAGCAGTTGAGTGTTTAGCTCCTGACCTACCTATAATGTATAGGCAATATCATTGCTCTTCAAGTGATTATTTGCCTAACAAAGGGGCTTTTTTTTGTTGTTTTGGTTTTGGGGTAGATTATACAGTAGACAACTTTAGTGACTAGGTATGTGGATGATGTGGTGGGAGTAGGTGTACAACACTTAGTGGAATGGCATGGTCTGTCTTATGGAAGAGAATTCACTGGAGGGGAGATCACAGTATATTGTGCAGTGGGATTTAAACAGCATATACCCTCTGGTTTGTGCAAACAATTGTAGTTTGTATATGCTGACTTACAAATTTTGTTTCTGCTACCAAAAGGAGAGCTCCTAGAACTGTTACGAGGGCCATGCCTGCCACATTAGTAAAACTGTGATTTCACCCCTGCGCCAAATCATCACGAGCTTCAGGATTTCAGAGTGACTGATGGGGTACAAGCTACAGTGGAGGTGATTTGGACTATACTGAGTTCCCTGTGTACGTGGATGTGAAATCCTGGTATAAACCAAGCGTAATGCTTATTAGACAATAACCTCTAACCTCACCTCCAGCCCCCAAGTATATGGCCCTGCTGGGTCACATGGCAACTATAGTTTCCTAGATTTGCTTTACAATTCAAGGTAGTAGCCCAGTTGAATTGGTGGGGGAGGAAGTCAAGGAGGAAAGGCTGTTGAAGAGCTTTCTCCTGCTTAAAAGAAGTATATGCCCTAGAGCTGCTCCAGTACCCTTGGTATCTGAATTTTTTTTATATCGAATATGGATTAGAAGAATGAAATCAGATGACATTTGACTGCAAAAATGTTTATAAGCAAATAGCTTAGCCTTCTTACATTTTGGAATAAAGCTGTGAACTTCATAACTTTGTAAAGCAAGATATAAAGCAAATTCAAGAGGAAAATAAAGTACTTTTACTAATTGTTTACTTTTGCTACCTTATCTGCATATTAATAGCCAACCCTTTTTTCTCCATGTCTTTATAGACAGCAAGAAGGAAATTGGGTGGAAGGCACCAGATGGTTATAGATATACCACAGACCACAGTCCAGATAAGTTTAGCAAACAGCTACATTTAAGGATTTGTCCAAGATCATAAGAGCTAGGATTAAAACTACATATTTGGGGTTCAAGATGGCTGTGTAGGAAGATCTTGAATTCACTTCCTCCCACAGATAACAAATTTACAGCTATATAAGGAATAATTTTTCTCTGCAAATGACCTGGGAACTAGATTAACAGCACCTCTACAACAAAAGATAAAAGAGATGCATTGAGACAGGCAGGAGAGGCAGAGACTCAGTCTCCCTCCGGATCCTACAGGAAGGGATCCCATGAATACAGAGCTTTTCGTTGAAGAGTGAAGTGGATATGTCCCCAGTTCAGGCATCCAAACCCTTGTGTCTGGCACCAGAAGACAAGCTCTCAAAACACCTGGTTTTGAAAATCAACAAGGATTAAGTCCAGGGGAACCATAAAACTGTAGAGAACAAAGAACCTGCTCGTAAAGGGCTCACAAGCCCATCCACTCATCTTGAAATACACTGCAAAAATAATTTGAAAAGTGCCTAGACTATAACTGAGGGAGTGACCCATTTGCTAATCCTAACGTCGCTGCAGGAAAGAAACTGCAGTGACTTTCTCTGGGGATGGAAGCACTGGCTTTTTTGCTGTTTTTGCAATCTCATTCTGACTAGCTGGTAACAGAGCTGGTGGACACCATCTTTAGTGCCCTCCCTCTAGCCTGCCAGCGCTGGTGAGCATGCTCCTTGTCCCACTGAACATATGCAAGCAGCCACACCGCAGCTGGGCCAAGTGAGTACATTGCATCTGGGCTGGGCGTGTTCCAGGTCCACCCTTCGCCCTTTGCAACAGCCATGCCACAACCAGATGGACTCGATATGTACAGGACATTCCATTCAAGCCGCAGAATACATATTCTTCTCAAGTGGACGTGGAACAATCTCCAGGATAGATGAGCCGGGCAGCAAAACAAATTTCAATAAATTCAATATTAAAGTCATATCAAGCATCCTCTCCAGCTAAAATGGTATGAAACTAGAAATCGGTTATAATAAGAAAACAGGAAAAACCACAAAAATATGGAGATTAAACAACATGCCACTGAACAATCAATAGGTCTTTGAAGAAATCAAAGGAGATACAAAAAAATACCTAGCAACAAATGAGAACAGAAATACGAGATACCAAATCTATGGGATACTGCATAGGCCTACTTCAAGAAAAAACAAAAATCTCAAATAGTCTAATGTTATAGCTAAAATAACTAAAAAAAGAAAAAGAAGAAACAGGTGCCTGGGTGGCTCAGTTAAGCGTGGAACTCTAGATTTTAGCTCAGGTCATGATTTCAGGGTTGTGAGGTTGAACCCCGAGTCGGGCTCTATTAGAGCCTGCTTAAGATTCTGTCCCTTTCCTCTCCCCCTCCTCATGTGCACGCTCTCTCTCTCTCTCCCAAAAAAACAAACAACAACGAAGCCCAAAAGTAAGTAGAAGGAAGAAAACAAATATATTTATATAAAAAATAGAGACTACCAAGATAGGAGAAAGATGAATGACTTAAGAGCTGCTTCTTTGATAAAATAAAAGTGACAAACCTTTAGCTAGACTCACCAAGAAAAAAAGAGGACTCAAAATCAGAAATGAAAGAGGAGACATTATAACTGATACCACAAAAATACAAAGGGTTATAAAAGACTACTATAAACAATTACACAGCAACAAATTTGGTGACCTGGAAAAGATGGATAAATTTCTAGAAACAAAAAACCTACCAATGCTGAATAAAGAGGAAATAGAAAATCTGAACAGACTGATTGCTAGTAAGGAAAATCAATAATCAAAAACTTCCCAAGAAACAAAAGCCCAGGACCAGACAGCTTCACTGGTGAATTCTCCCAAATATTCAAAGAATTAATACCAGTTCTTCTCAAATTCTTCCCAAAAAAACAGAAGAGGAGGGAACATTCCCAAACTCATTTTACAAGTCCATCATTACGCTAATACCAAAACCAGACAAGGATGACACTAGAAAATTACAAGCCAATATTCCTGATGAATATACATTCAAAAATCCTCGACAAAATATTAGCAAATCGAATTAAACAATGCATTAAAAGGTTTGTACCCCATGATCAAATGGGTTTTACTCCACTGATACAAGGATGCTTCAACATTTGTAAATAAATGTAACTAACTACATTAACAGAATGATAAAAACATGATCATCTCAATAAATGGAGTAAAGTCTTTGACATAATTCAACACCCATTTATGATAAAAACTCTCAAAAGTGGTGGGTATAGAGGGAACATACCTCAACATAATAAAGGCCATATATGACAAGCCCACAGCTAACAACATACTCAATGGAGAAAAGCTGCAAGTTTTTTTCTCTAAGATCAGGAACGAGACAAGGATGCCCACTTCCACCACTTACTCAATATAGGTATTAGAAGTCCTAGCCAAAGCAACTGGCAAGAAAAAGATACAAAAGTCTCCCAGATTGGAAAGGAAGAAGTAAAACTCACTATTTGCAGATATGATATATATAGAGAGAGAGCCTCAAAGACCCCACAAAAAACTTGGCATAAAAAGAATTCAGTAAAGTTGGAGGATACAAAATCAGTATATAAAAATATGTTGCACTGCTAAACACTGATAATGAACTATCAAAAAGAAATCCAGAAAACAATCTCATTTACAATTGTGTCATAAAGAATAAAGTGCCTAAGAATAAATATAACCAAGGAGGTAAAAAACATATACACTGGAAACTATAAAACATTAATGAAAAATTGAAGAAGACAAATAAATGGAAAGATATTCAGTGCTCATGGATTGGAAGAATTCATATTGTTACAATGCCCATACTACCCAATGCAATGTACAGATTTCAGTGCAATGCCTGTCAAAACCCCAATGACATATTTCACAGAAATAGAACAGACAATCCTAAATTTTTATAGAAGCACAAGAGAGCCCCAAAACCCAAAGCAATCTTAACAAAGAAGAGCCAAGCTGGTTACTCCCTGGTTTCAAACTATTCTACAAAGCAATAGGAATCAAAACAGTATGGTACTGGCACAAAAGCACACCCAGATCAATGGAACAGAACTGAGAACCCAGAAATAAACCTACACTTAGATGGACAATTAATTTCTAACAAAGAAACCAAGAACATGCAATGAGAAAGGACACTCTCTTAAATACATGGTGTTGAGAAAACTGATCAACCACATGCAAAAGAATGAAACCAGACCATTATCTTATGCCAAACATAAAAATTTACTCAAAATGGATTAAAGGCTTGAATGTGAGACCTGAAACCATAAAGTTCCTAGAAGAAAACATAGGTGGTAAGCTCCATGACATCAGTCTTAGCATTGTTTTTGTGATCAGACTCCAAAGGCAACAGAAACAAAAGCAAAAATAAACAAGTGGGACTCGATAAGTTAAAAGGTTTCTGCACAGTGAAGGAAACCATCATCAAAACGAAAAGGTAACCTACTAAAATGGGAGAACACAATTGGAACCTATACATCTGATAAGGGGTTCATATCTAAAATATATGAAGAACTCATACAACTCAACAACAACAAAAAACCCAATTAATAGATGGAGAGAAATAGACATTTCTCCAAAGAAGACATTCAGATGGTCAGGAGGCACATGAAAAGATACTCAACATCATTATTAGGGAAATGTAAATGAAAACCACAGTGAGTTATCACCTCACATTTGTCAGAATGGCTGTTATCAAAAAGGTAAGAAGTAAGAAGTGTCGGGAAGGATGTAGAGGAAGGGGAACCGTCGGACACTTGGTGGGCTATAAGTTGGTGCAGCCACTATGGAGAACGGTATGGAGATTGCTCAAAAAAGTAAGAATGACCATGTGATCCAGCTATGGAACTACAGAGTATTTATTTGAAGGAATCAAAACACTAATTTGAAAAGATATATACACCCCTGTGTTCACTGCAGCATTCTTTACAATAACCAAAATGTGGAAACAACCTCAATGCCCATCAGTGGAGGCATGAATAAAGAAACCGTGGTGTATATGTATGGCATACTACTGAGCCATAAAAGAATGAAATCTTAATATTGGCAACGGCATAGGTGGGCCTTGAGGGTATTAAGCAAAGTGAAATAACTCCGAAGGAGAAAGACAGATACTGTATGGTTTTGCTCATATGTGGAATCTAAAAAAACAAAACTCAAGATACAGAAAACTGATCAGTGGTTACTGGAGGAGAAGGGGTTTGGGGGCTGGAGGGGTGGGTGGGTGATAGGAAAAGGGGTCACTGGTAGGGTGATGGATAGTAAGCAGACTTTTGGGTGATTATAGTGTATACAGATGTCAAATCACAGTATTGTACACCTGACACTCCTCAAAAACAAAAACCACATCTACATCTCTGTTCCATTACACTCAGGTAACTGGCCCCTCCAGCGACAGGGTGACCCATTTATCCTTTTTTTTTTTAATTTTTTATTATTTTTTTATTTTTTAATTAACACATAATGTGTTATTTGCCCCAGGGTACATGTCTGTGGATCCTCAGGCTTACACATTTCACAGCACTTACCATAGCACATACCCTCCCCAATGTCCATAACCCAGCCACCCTATCCCTACCCGCCCCTACCCCCCAGCCACCCTCGGTTTGTTTCATGAGTTTAGGAGTCTCTTATGGTTTGTCTCCTTCCTGATCCCCTCTTGTTTCATTTCCCTC
>CM052896.1:51895944-52071451 GCA_028534135.1 Potos flavus
CACCTCGAAGGAGCCTCGAGGACTCTGCACAGGACAGACTGAGCAAAGGTCTCGGATTAGAGGCACGCTCAGTGGGGGAGAGGTCAGAACTCTGAGCTGGAAGTCCAGCCCTGCCCTCACATACAAGAAATATCCTCTCTGGCCTCAGGTTACTCATCCATTTATATGGATGACAAAACGTGCTTGACCTTTCCCATAGGGCTCTTGCGGGGAGAGGGGCAGGAGATACTGAATATAAAATTGTCCTGAAAAACATTTAAGAGACTGCACAAATATAAGGGATATTTTCAAGACATGCTCATGCAAGTGAACAGGGAGCGAAAGAGTAGAGAGCGGCTGCCGTGGTATGCGGATCCTGGCCGGAGCCATACGCCGCACAGGGGAAGCCAGAACAAAGCTAAGCCGTCCGTGCTTGTGGCTGCAGTGCAGAAAGCAGTGGGGCAACCAGAGTCTCTGACCAGTTTCTGAATCCCCATCTGCCTTTCCATTGCTATGCATCTAGAACAGCACCAATGGGCAGACCTGTGGAAACAAGCTTCCAGAACTTTGGTTCCCAGCAGACCCCGAAAGCCCTGGCTTGCCCTGCCTTTCAAGCCAAGGGTCTTGCTCGACCAACTGATGCTTGTGGGGATCCTAGAGCAAGCCTGGATCACAGTGGAGGGAGAATGTGTGCCTATGGACATGGTGTGGCCATGGCTAAGGCACACATCTCTGGGCCCAAGTGTGGGTCTAGATAACACAGGCCTTGGCGTGTAAGGGGCCTGAACCAGATTGGTGAGAGCAAGAAACATGGGTTTGGAGCAGACATATGGCTTCCAGTTTCCCCACTCATTAGTTGTGTGTCCTTGGGCAAGTTTCTTCACTGCTGTGAATGTGTACAAAATATCTATAGAAGGGGAATGATAATAGCACCTACCTTGTAGATACTGTTTAACAGAAAGCAATGTATGTTTTACCCCCAGCACAGTGCCGAATCTGTGGTAGGTGCTTGACCAGTGTCCGCTCTGGTCCGCACGCATCAGTACTCAGAGGACCTCTACGTGGGATCCTTCCAGGAACCACCATAAACACTAACACCGAATCTTGTCCGATGGCCTGTGGCTACTACCTCGTGGGCTTGAGGATGCCCAAAGGTCAGTCATTTCTGGATGGCACTGAGAGTGGTCAACCCAAAATTCAGAAAGGGTTAGCCCTCATGGTAGGCCCTGGAGACCGTGAGAAGGTTGCGGGGTAAATGGAGCAAGGATGTAGGAGGGAGTTTGAATTGCTCAACAACTGTAATCTTGAATTCTAAAACCACACAGAGAGAACAGTGCCCCTGGTCCCAGATGAAAGCTTTGCTCTGGGGCCGCTGAGCTGCTCTTAGCACACATAGTCACCTTCAGCAATAGTGTCCTTACAGCAGAGTGCTTATAACCAGGATACTTAGGAGGAGAGCTTAGAGGCCCTGGTGAATCTGTAGATCACCACAACCTCCCAAGATCCCAAGAGGGGAAGCTGTCCAGGTAGCTCTCATTCTCATTAAACCAGCCAGGTTGATGAGCGCCTCTGGGACTATGGAAGTAAAGATCTCTTCCCTCTACCCCACTGCTACCTGGACACAGCATGCAGAGTCTGTTGGGTCCCACGGCTTAGAGGAGCCTGCGTATGGAACGAGAGGTCACTAGTCTAGAAGGGGATTTAGAACAAGAGCTTCCCCTAGAACAAGAGCCCCGCAGTGACTTAGCCTCTCTGGGTATCCTATTTCACCCCAACCCCAGTAGGCCAAGAAAAAAGGAGGAGTGGGGAGCAGGCAGGGGAAAGAAAGGAGGGAGAAGGAGCAGTCCCGTCTACAGAGCAGGCGGCTGGCATCCCAAGACCGTCACACACCAATATCACTGTACCCTGAGAAACAACCTGTTGCCATTCCTCCCAAGAATCAAGTCTTGTTTAGCAGAGCCAAACCCACTTCTGAGAAAGAAGGAGCGCTCCTTCTGGTTTTTGCAAGAGGCCCATTTTCACTGGTTGGCCATCCTCTCCCTCCCTCATAGGAGAGGTCGGCATGATGGTGCCCAGAAGACTCTGGGGCCAGATGGCCTGGCTCCCAGTGCTGGCTCTGCAGCCTGGGACAAGTCAGTTCATCTGTCTGTACCTTGTCTTCCTCCGAAAGTGGGGATAATAACAGTACCAATCTCACAGGGTTGTTGTGAGGATGGAGTATATCCATGCAAAGCGCCTGGAAGAGTGCCCGGCACGTAGCCTTCCCTTGGCCAGTGTTAGCTAACGGTGGTCCACACCCACAGCTGCACCGGGGGCCCAGGAAGGCGGGTTCACACACACACGCGCACAAACACACTCTGCTGTCTACCCACTCACCCTGTTACACCCACCTTGGTTTTTTTCTTTTTCTGCATAAGGAAAGGAAACAATAAATGCAGAATAAGTGAAAGTCAAGTTTCCTGAAAACCCAGTTGCTTTTGGCTTCCCTGTGACTTGGTCCTCAGCTTGGGGTGAGATTCCGGGGTCCAGGAATCTGGGCTACACAGAACCAAAAAAGGCCTGGAGGGTGACGGGAGGTGAGAAGTCTCTGGGCCCAGAGACTGGCGGCTGCTCTGGCGGCCGCTCTGTTGTTATAGCCCACCGCTCTCCTGGACACCGCCAAGGAAAGGGATCTTCTGGCTAAGGTTTTGTATTTTTAATTGAAGTGCGTGACTAAAACACTAAATGAAGTGGCTCCCCTAAATTGGCCTAAAAATGAATGTTGTTTGATTTACAGAGTTTTGGGTTTTGTTTTCTTGTTTTTTTTTTTTTTTTTTCTGTTGTTGTTGTTGTTGCAAATATTTAACATAGGGAGAGACTTAATATGGAAATCCAGGTTTGGGGCTTTAAAAAATAAATAAAACTGGAAGGTCTGGTAGGCTTCCTGTGCCAGCGACCTGCTGTGGCAAAAATCTGGGGACCTGAGAGCCGCTGCTATCTGTGCCCTCCAGATGCCACAGTCACCACCACTCCCGTCGTCCCTCCAACACTGAAGCTTAAGAATCAGTTGAGAACTGCAGGCAAATATGCCTGTGTGGGGACCTCCAAACCCCCACACCTGCCTGCCCTATTCAGGTGGCACACCAGCTCCCATACGCTCCTGAGTTTGAAATTCCTGGTAAATATACTACCCTGATGACTAATATTTAGAAGGTAAGAATAGGGCTCCTGGGTGGCTCAGTGGGTTAAGCGTCTGACTTCGGCTCAGGTCATGATCTTGGGGTCCTGGGGTCGAACCCTGCATTGAGTTCCATACTCCACGGGGAGTCCGCTTGTCCCTCTTCCTCTGCCCCACCCCTTCTGTGTGCTCTCTCTCTCTCTCTCAAATCAATAAATAAAATCCTTAACGATGTATAAAATAAATATAAGAACAGAACCAAATGCACTTAATACTAAAACCAGTGTCCTGTGATAATTCATAAGGCACTTGGACAGGGTCAGGATTAGAACCGTGACTGTGACTCCCCAGAAGACAGTTTGGTGGGGCATTTGCTGTCCCCTTATTGGCCCAAGTCACACAGAGCACAAAGGACTGTTAACAAACCAGGGCCCAAAGGCCCAAGGCAGGCACCAGACTCCTTAATACAAGGAGACACCACATACGCCAACTCTGTGCTTGTCACTCTGGGATTCCCATCCCCGGGAACAGGTCTCGGCATGGCGACCGGGGAAAGAGCCTGAGTCTGGGCTCCAAGAATCTGGATGTCAGTTCCAGCCCTGCCATCTTTGAGCTCTGGGAACTCCAGGGAGCCATTTAACCCCACTGAGCCTCTCCTTCCTTACTTTAATGCCAGGGATGATAATAACCTTACTACATCTCAGAAACCTTGCAAGGGTCAAGTGAGGTAACGCACGGGAGAAGTGCGTGGTAAGATAGAAGGCACGTGACTAATAACCACCGTGTGGGAGCCCGTGCTGTGCCAGATGCTTCACCTACGTGACCTCACTGATTCCCACTTCACAAAAGCCTTGCAAGCACCTACTGTTATCCCTGTTTTACGGAGTAGGAAACTGAGGGGTTATGTAACTTGTCCCAATCACCCAGCTGGTAGGTGGAGGACCCAGGTTTTGACACTGACTCCAGAGCCGGTGTGTATTTTCTGTATCCGAGCTGCGCCCTCAGAATCCAAGCTAGCTGCTGCTGCCCTTGTTGTCCCTTCCCATGGATGGCCTTGACCCCTCCCTCTAGCGGTTCAAACCGCTTCTCCCCTCCAGGACTCTCTTCTGTGCTTCCTAGCCCCTGGGCAGACTGCCCTAGTACCATGAGGCCTCTTACTCTAGTCATGACAAACAGAAATTGCAAGAACATGGAAGAATTGCTCTGCATGCCCCAGACTCCCATCCTCTTCTGCCCGTACCCCCTCTTCCCTCCACCACCCTTCTGTCCCCCGCCTGGATCAGGGAAGGTGACCCTCCGGGCCTTTTCACACATCAGAACCGAACCACTCACCACTGGCCGATCCACGGAGATTGTGTTTTCAACTTCCCTGTGAGAAACACAAGCGGGAGGGGGGGTCTCAGTGTCACCAGGAACGAGCAGGAAGCACAGAGAGGATTTGCTCAGGTCACTCGGCTTCTCAGAGCCAAGTCAGGACTGACCTCAAAGGAACCCCAGGGACTAATGTCTCCCACCACGGGGACCAGCCCCGTGTCGGCACCATCCCCAGCAGCCAAAGTGCACACACATGGGTTCTTGTTGGCTTTGCCCAGGGCGCCCCAAAGTCAGGCCCAGCCACCTACCCATGGACCTTGTGTTTCTTTCAGGGCAGAGTTCAGAGGAGTTGGGCTTATGAACTCATCTGCAGTGACCAAAAATGCAGGATATGGCCATGCTGGCTTCCCCAGGCCACCTTACCTAAAAGCTCCATCACCCCCAATGCCTCTTATCCCTGTTCCCTACTCTCCTTCTTCTTATCACTTATCTCCCTCTAACATATATATGCGTGTTTTTCCCCAGGCTTTGTTGTCTCCTCCTAGAATGTTAAGCTCCATGAGGGCAGGGATTTCTTTAATTCACTGCCCTATCCTCAGTGCCTAAGAGTGCCTGGAACACAGTAGGTGCTCAATAAATACCTGTGGGCTGACAGACTGAATGGAGAAGATGTGGCCAGTGGCTCAGGAGCAGAGGAAGAGGGGCAGCCTGGTCAGCATATCCCAGGACTCCTAAAGGGGACTGGTCCAGCCACCCCATGCCTCCAGTCTCTGGGATGGGCTGCATGGGCTTTTAGGGACAGGTGGGGCACAGGGGGCTGACTCACTCAGAGAGGTTCCTCTTTTCGGAGAAGACCCGGAGGATGAATTCTCCCTCCTGGTGGGGCTCATAGGTGGAGGGCACGATGACGTACTCGCTGGGAGGCAGGCGGAAGCGCTCAGACACCTCTCGCATGTTGATGTAGGTTTTGCTCCTGGCCTTGGAGGCATTGTACAGGAAGAAGTCCTTCTGCAGGTGCTGCTTGTTCCCGTGCATCTGACGGAGAGAAGAGCCAAGGGATGGAGCTCCTTGAGAAGGACGCCCTGTCCTCTCACAGCCCCCCTCCAGGGGTCTCTTCCCCGCTCTGGTCACCCAGTTCACAGCCATGACCTTCCTACCTCCAACTCCCAAGGCCTCAAATAGCTCCACATCCCTGGAGCTCCCTACCCCATTTCCTCCTCCTTTTCTGTTGTGATTCGGAAGTGAAGGTCAAGTCTATCATTCCGCCACTTACCGGAACTGCTGCTGGTCAGCTCCAAATCACCTCCAGGCTGGGGATGGACCCCAAGGAGGCAGGAGGGGCCTTGGCTGGGGTCTGAGGGAGGCGATTCCTCCATCCCAAAGAGGGCAGTCACCCTCAGAATGTGTCTGTGTGACAGTGTGTGTAATTGTGAGTGCAAATGTGTACGAGTATGAGCGTGTGTGTGTGTGCACATTGTGTGTGTGCATGTGTGTGACATGTGAATATAAATGTGTGAGAGCATGTGTGTGACCATCTCTGGTGGGAGAGAGGGCACATCGTGACGGTGACAGTCGGGAGGTCACCCTGAGGCACCCTCTCTGGAGTTCGTGATATAGGCAAGACCCTCCCCTTTCATAGTCCTGCCCTCAAGCCCCACCAGGAAGCTTCCCGATGTGCCACTGATGGACACAGGACCCCCAGGCAACGCTGTGCACAACTGCTGGCCACTGCCGCTTCTATACCTCTTTGGGGACCTTGAGGAGAAACAGAAAAAGAGGCCGCTCAGATTCCGTGGATTTCACCTCTGCATAGGGATGAAAAGTACATGGGAAGGGAATGCCAGCCACCGTGGAGTGAATGCAGAAGCCTGATTTCCCACCACCGATCTGGTCAGCCCCAGCTCCACTCCACCTCCCCCATCCCGAGTTTTTTCCTCCTGTGACAAATATCTAGGAGATTCTGACACAAGTGGGCCTGATCCCAGGAGTTCTGGGAGGGGTCAATGAGTACTGGAGAAGCCCCCCAAACCCTCCCCTCGGAGGAATGTATGTGCGTCTGGGGCTGAAGCTGGTCAGGAACTGCACACCTCGTAGATGGCAAAGCCAATGGTGAAGAGGTTGGCCCCCAGCTTCCGGTCCTTCCGCCGGTTCTTCTGCATCAGGGCCACCAGGAAGCTGCAGATTACCTCGGAGTCGTCAGGGTCATCGTCCTCCTCCAGCAGCTTCAGACGGTACTGTGGGTTGGTCCAGAAAGTGTCTGTGCCCCCCAGGAAGGAAATGTACATTCAGATCTGCCTCTCAGGGAATGGGCAGGAAGAGGAGTTAAGACAGAGGGGCCCTACTGCTCTCCTGCCTCTAGGTGCTCGATAAATACAGAGGAGTGATTCAGGTGGGGGGAGCCTGGGGAGCCTATACCTTTATGCAGATGGAGCCCCACTGCTCGGCTGTGTGGCTCCTCCTCCCTCTCTGAGCTGTGATTCTCATTCTCTGCTGATGGCTACCCTTTCCTCGCCTGCGCTTGAAATGTTGTTGGTCTCTAAGATGTGGTCTCAGGCCTCTCTCCCACACCACTGTTCTGCGCCTCCTGGGCTGTCTTACCCACTTTTTAACTGTCCCTGCATAATGATGATGTAGATCCCAGCCCCCATCTCTGTTGGACTCGCTCCCTCCCTCTTTCCCTTCCTCTCCCCCCCCACCCCCGTCTTCCTTCCTTCCTCCTCTTCTTTCCATCTTCCACAAATGCATATTGACGTCTAATCATACCACCAAGGACCATTCTAATCTGTGCATCCAATTCTCTACGGCACATCTTCACCTGGCTATTCTACCGGGGCCTCAAGCTTCCCAGGTCCCCAGCTCAACTCCCCTCCCTACAAGCCCACAACCAACTCCACCGAAAAACCAACAACCCGGTGAGTTTTTTCTCCTGCGTGTCTTATGTTGTGACACTGACACCATCTCCTCAGGTCCCCCCAAACTGGGAAACTTGAAGTCACTCTTCAGACACTTCACCCAATATTCTTTCCCCTGAATCTGCCCTCTTCCCTCGCTCTCCACTGCCCAGGCCTCGCTCCGGCTTTCATCGTCTCTGGCTTGCAGCCTTGCAGTCGAGGCTAACTCTGTGTTCAGTCCCAACCCTCAGCATTATGAGTGCAGTATCCTGACATGGTGTCCTGCTTAAAAGTTACCAGCTTCCTGGAACCCTCCCCCATCCCGAACCTTTCCCACCTGGGAAGTTGCGGCAGCCTCCGGCAGAGCAACCCCTCACCCAGCGGCCCTCGTTCACAGACACCGTCCAGGTCTGCAGCTTGTCGGACTCCAAGGCATCGGCCGTGAGGTTGCAGATCTCCAGCTTTGTGAAATGGTAGATGAAATCGTCATAGGACATCCTGAGAGGTTGGAAGAGAGAGACCCGTGTGGGAGGCTGGGCAAGGTAAGACTTGGGGATGAGCGCAGCACAATCAGACTGTTCAGGCGAACTTGGGCGTGGCCCCAGAAAGGACTCTGTCTCTCCTCTTTAGGGTGAACACTGTCCATTCCCATGTCTTCACCCATACTACCATCTCTTCCGGTAATGACTCAGACTTCTGTGTCCTTATGGGAGAGCTTGGCAGCAATTCAGTTCTCCAATGGAACCATGTCCCTCCAGCACGGAACCCAGGCACTGTGCTGGGCTCAGCAGAAAGACAGTTTAGGGGAAGACAGACAACAAAGCAAGCGATTTCAAGGATGGTGAGTCTCACTAATTAATCCCAGTCCTGGGCAAAACGGGGATCCTGAAGAAAGTTCCCTTTAAGCTGAGACTTGAGGTCCACGTTGAAATGATCGGAGTGAGGGTGAGCGTGGCATTGGGTGAGCAAAGGAGAGCTGCATTGGCTCAGAAGACAGCTCCGCCAAGGCCAGGGAGCAAGTGGCTGGAGCGGCGTGCGCCACAGAGGGGCACAGGTGAGGCAGGAGCCACATCATGCTGGCCTGGTCCCAGGCTCAGTCACCACTGTGACCTGGTTGACTCCTCTCAGAACCCCAACCTTGCTGGGCCTTGGACTGGAGGAGGAGAACAGGGCCCAGACCTCCTGCGGTCTGACGGCCTCTTTCCGGGCACTGAGGTTTGAGATATCAGCTCCCCACCTCATCCCTTACCCTTTGGGGTCCTCCTGGGTCCTGGACTCACCAGAACTCTCCATCCTCAGTGACCTGGTGTTGCAGACGGGCCTTCTCAGCTTTGTCCACAAAGCTCCAGTCCTTCCAACTGGAGGGAAAATGGAGGAATTATGGAAGGAAGAAGAAGGGGAGGCGTGATGTAGATTGGGATAGAAAGTAGCAAGAGAAATATGAAAAAGTTGAAAGAGTAGCCCACCCTCAAATTGCAGTAAGCATGAAGCATCAAATTGGAAATCTGATCTGATCCCCTCAGTGTAAAACTCAATAATGGCTTCCCACCATCTGCAGGAATAAGACCTTAAATGGGTTTGTAAGGGCTTGATCCTTCTGTGGCCGAGGTGTTTTTTTGTTTTTTGTTTTTTGTTTTAATCCTTCCTCACACTTTAAAGGTTAAGAGTTGACCTCTAGAAATAGAATGACTGGATTCCATTTAGTTTTAGATTTTTTTTTTTTTTTAAGTAGGCAGGGAGCCCAACATGGGGCTTCAACTCACAACTCTGAGATTAAAACCTGAGCTGAGATCAAGAATCAGACGTTTAACCGACTGAGCCACCCCAGCGTCCCCCAGGATTCCATTTAATATTACCAGTACTCGCTGTGTAACCTTGGGCTTGTCACTTAACCTCTCAGCGTCTGTTTCCCCAACTGCAAAAGGGGAGTCTACTTAGAGGTCTGTGATGAGCAGTGAATGAAATAATGCATGCAAAAGTTTTGGACCAGTGCCTGCTCTCTAATAAGTAACTGTCTGAATTCTAAGAAAAAGACCAAGCATGTAAACATTTCCTTTCTCCTGCCACTCCAGGAAATAGCCTGGCTGCGTGCTTCTAAAGGCTGGCTGGTCTTCCACACTCTCCTCAGGAGGGAGGAAATGAAGCACATTTGTGTTTCAGGCACGCTGAAGAGAATAAAGCTAAACTGGGTTGTCCTTGGCAAGGTAAGGGATTGAGGAAGGGCTTGGGGTCAGGGGATGCTTAAGGGGAAATGCTTGAGGCAGGTTCTGGAGAGCAGAAGGAGGGACCCAGAGCAGGGAGGATGGTCTCCTTGAGTGACCTAGAGGTGGGCCCCACTTGTCAGCAGTCCCTGCATGGAGGCATTGGCAGGATGTGGGTTAAGGCTGGACACCAAACTATGGGGCTGGAGAACACAGCGAGGGTCCCCGTGGGTGACCTGGGCAGCTGATGGGGCACCAAGGGCCTACCTGGAGCAGAGAGCTCGGGTCCCATGCCAATCTCTCCCGCAACCTTTTTCTACTCTTCCTATCCCACCCAAACTAGGTGAGGGGCGGGCTTATCTTTGGGACCTTATTTTCATTATTAGTGGTTGTTTTGTCCTTCCCACTGGAACATGACGTTCACAGGGGCAGGGCCTGTGTCTCCCTGTTCACTTCTAAGTCCCCAGGTAGTAGCGTGGGACCTGCCATCTACTTGGCACAGAAGTGAGGATGTGTCTCACTGCTGAGGGAAGGAATGTGGTCAATGTCTGCAAGAGGCAGTAAGAAGACTAGAGTCAACAGATTATCCCAGTTTCTCCCGGAAGGCTGCCTGTTCGCGGACCATCCTCAGTGCCCAGACCTGTGCCTGCTGTCCGGCAGGTGCTCAGGGATGCTAAGTGAAGGTAGAGCTGAGTGAACCAGCAATGATGGTGCCCTGGGCAGAGGTAAGCCCAGGGGCTCAAGAGTGCATGCCCAGCTACTAAGTCCTGCTCTGTCCTCTTGGGAATGAAAGAGCTCAAGCGGCTGCCCCCCACTCAGTGAAGCAATTGGGAACCAGTGATTGGGTGCCCTCTAGAAGCTTTGTAAATGTTTTCAAGCCATCATATAACTTCCCTGTGTTTGTTATTTTTGCTGCACCCAGTTCATTCCTTTCGGTGATAAGCAGCAAGATCGTTCAGGGGCACTGTGCACTTTTTTATGGGGACAGTGAGGGAGAGGAAATGTTAGCACTGGCTGGGAACTCTCCAGCTTACCACGTAGGTGATAACATTGTTCCCATTTTACAGAAAAGGAAACAGAGAAGGGAAATTTACTTGTCTAATCCAGACCCTACCTTCAAACTTTGTTTCTACTGGACCTAGCCCATGCTTTCTAGAAACTTTCCTTTCCAGCCAATGGCCATCTATGGGGTCTCTGGATCCCCAGCTCCCCTGGCTCCTCTGTGGGCCCCTCCCTGGAGCCCACATCCCCTCTTCTCCTCTGTGGATCATGGGTTTTGAGGGTAATTTTAGACCAAGTGTTTGTAGTACTCTCGTGGTGCGGTATCCAACGCAGCCTGGCCCCAGGCTCTGCGGGCCCCCCTCACCTACCTGTCACTCCAGGAGCCATTCCATTCCACCTGGCCCCAGGGGTTCCGCAGCCGCACCAGCTTCACTTTCTCCCCCTTGAACAGGGCCTTGGAGGAAGAGAAAAAGCTCTCTTGGTCTGGGCCTTTCTGGAAAGGGGGTTTTCTGTCTTGCCCTGAGGGCTAGGATGGGGATAGGGAGAGAATCCTGTACAGGGGCTGTCCCGCCTGGTCCTGGTCAAGGAGACTAATCAGAGGCTCTCTGTGGAACATCAGGGGGAATGTCAGAACCCTAGGACTGAGTCCGAAGAGGTCAGGGCTTGACTGTGTCCTAAGAAGTGATTTCCCGGCCCTTATGAGCTTTGGGGGAGGAGAGGGGAGTGTATACTGTAGAGCCCCTCTAGCACACCAGGTGTCTCTGTTTGAATTAGAAAAAAAACACCCCTGCTGGCAGAGGAACTACAGACAAATGGCCCCCATATGTGGACTGATTCGAAAAAGGTACCCCTTCCTCCAGTCTCTGCCCATCCCTGTGGATGCGCGGTGGTCCTGACAAGTTTCCTGTCTCCAGCCAGACGTGCCAGGAGGAGCAAGAGATTGTAACTGTTCAACTCCTAGAGAACAGGAAACACGAGAGCCTGTGCAATCCCATAAAACCAAAGCGATTTCTGTTTGTTCCCTGGAAATGTTGGGAAAACCGCCATCTTTAGCACTGAAAGCAAAGATGACCTGAGCACCACCTAGTGGCAAGATCCACCTTGACCGTTCCCAGGGGCCCCCTCCAGCTGGACCCAGGCGCTGGACCTTGACCGTTCCCAGGGACCCCCTCCAGCTGGACCCAGGCGCTGGACCCAGACCTTGAGAAGAACCCCCGAGAGGAGGCAAGCCCTGCAGAGGTGATGGGGCCCAGGAAGCTAAGTTCTGACTTTGGGAGGCGACCCAAGTGGCTCCCAGGCCCGCAAGCCCGCCCGCCCCGCCAGCCTCACCTCCTCCAGCCCAGTGACCGAGTAGGCATGGCCCTTGACAAGCCCGCAAGCCATTCTTGTTTCATACTGAACCGGAACAATTGTCTGTGGAGCAAAAACCAGACAGCCTGTCAGGGGTTGGGCGGCAGAAGTTCTGTTGCCTCTGAGACAAAGTACACATGAGATAATTTTCCAGGTTCTGCGAGGACAAGGACTCCTCCGTGCTCTGGAAGGGGGCCTCCCGGCCATGTGAGGACCACTGCTGGACCTTTTAGAGAGTCAAGAAGACACAGCCCAGAAGAGTGGTTTCCCTCAAGCTGGTTGCCCCGAAAAGTCGGTTCTGAGCATCGGAGATCCATGAGAGGCTGGGACAATGTCGAGGTAGGTGAGACGATTCCTGCCCCAAGTTTCTGGATCTCTTCAGGTCTTCAAAGGAGGAACAGGGACAGATGGAGGCTGCCCTGGCTTCAGGCTTCCCCTTCCCCTGAGCCCACCCAGAGCTCATTCTTCCCAGAAGAGTAAGGAAGTGAGAAAAGAGGTGAGATGAAACATATAGGTCTAACCTCCTTTCTATATATCCCCTCACTTCCTCCAGACCCAAGAACATGATACTCAAGAAATCAAGAGTCACAGCATCCAGGGAGGGAATCTGGAGGAGGCCAGAGGCAGTCCTGCTCAGACATGACTCAGCCTAAGGGGGCAGGGGAAGCTCTTCCATTTTCAGAAATCCCCAAGTGGCAGCCCCAAGAGATGCTTGGCAAAGGGTAGGATCTCCAATGCCCAGGGAGCCCTAGACCATTTCTCTGTGGCTTCACGTTGCCCAGTAATGTGACAGCTTTAGAAAGAGCTTTCTGGGAGCCATGCTGGACTGTGCAAATCGTGAGCCCTTTCGAGCTCAGGGACGTGGATGGAGCCTGGGCTTTTTGGCACTTAGCCTCTTCCACATCTCAGTCCTTACATGACCCAGACCATGCTGAACAGAAAGGGATGGGGCAGGAGATCCGCATGTCCCTCACGTCTAGACCTGGGAAACCACTGGAAATGACTCCATTGGCATTACTTATGCACACCTGGCAATTCCTCCACTGGCAGTCTGTCCCAAAGGATCATCACGATGCACACAAAGACGTATCTCTTAGGATGTTCACGATAGCGTTTAAAAATAGCCAACGCAAGAAAGGGAAAACAATCCCATTTTCCAATAATAGGGTATTAGGTTAATAAATTATAATTTATCGGTATGTCCGCATACTGTGCAGCTACTAAAAAATGTTTTAGGAGACCCATTAACAATATAATTCATATTGGCATACTAAGAACATAAAGCTAACTGAACGAAGTCTAACCGCAAAGAGGTACATAGAGTGTGAGATTTTAAAAATAAACATTTAGATGAACTGTATGCAAAGAAAAGCCTAGATGGATGTTTACTAAACACTTAAGAGTTACTACGTTTAGACGTGAGAGAATGTAGGTTAATTTTTCCTCTGTGCTTTTCTGTACGGCTCAGTCAGTGTTCTTCAGTGAACGTGCATTACTTCCAAAAGTACTAGAATATAAGCTCCATGAGGGAAGAGACTGTTCTAGTGAACAAAAATTATTTTGTTTGTTTACTAGAAGAATGTCTGGCACTCTGGCACTCAGTAGGAGCTCAATAAATATGTGTTGAATGAACAAATGAATTAATGAGAAGAGGAGAAGTATTTTAAAACACGTGAAGTCTCTCTTGCATTTCTGCTTGTTAATTTGTTATCAGAGAAACTGCCAGGACCACAGGGTGGGAAGGAACTCCCACAGACATTCCCTCCAAAGCCGGTCTCTCCCACCTTCTTCAGGAGCCTTGGAGCTCAAGTTATTGAGTCAAGTTATTCCAGCCCAGACCCTTGGGAGGCCCAAGCAGAGGTCAGTGTGCAAGGCACTGTCTGCTGAGGGGAGTCTAACACCAGGAGGCCCCAGTCATGCAGGTCAGTGGTAGTCAGACCCGACAATTGGAGGTGTACACACCCGGGTCGGTCTGTCATCTGAGCCTCTGGGGACGAGGTCTGAGTCCCTGAGCTGCGAGTTATCCATATTCCTCACCATCCGTGCAATCAACTCCCCCATTTTCAGTCCAGAAGGAGAGGTTCCGTAGGTCATGTTTGTGCCATCCTGAGGCCCAATGGGGACAGGGACAGTCCAGGAGAAGGAGTGAGAGCAAACAAGGGAGGGTGATAGAAAGGGAAGGAGACAGAACGAAGGAAGGGGACAGACAGAAAAGAGGAGAGATAAACGGCGTGAATGGAGACAAGATGGAGAAAAGTGATACAGAAAGAAAATATTCATCTGTGGGTGTTTAATGCTAGCTGATCTTCCCATGCTTTCGGACCCATTTGGAGTATGGGGAAAGGAAGGAAATTCAGGAATTCTGCTTGGGCCCCTTCCTCAGCGATGGAGAGCACCAAGACTATTACACACTAAGCAGCCCCCAGGGCAGGTGTGTCTCCTGAAACTCAGGAGGCCTGGCCAGTCTACCATCTCCTTCCCCTTGGCCCCGGGTCTCAGTTCGCACACTCTACTGCACTGAGATGATGCCTGCCAGACAAGCTTCTCCCAGGTGACAACACAAAGCCCATGTCCCAAAGCTCAGTGACCGGGAGGCCGTCTTAGGGAACGGCGGGCTCTGTTCCAGAAGCAGCTATGTGGTCAGCTTAACTGGGCCATGCTGGGGCTGAGCATCACTGACCACAGGAGGCCCGTGCTGATGCAGGCCTCTGGACCTATTTCTACCTAAAGTCCCGGGCTTGGAATGTCTTTGCCCCATCTCTTTGGTGAAAATCCCCAGGAACACTTCTTCCCTGAGAAATTTTCAAAGTTGAGAGTCAGTTCCTGCGTCCTAAAACAAAACATCCACCCATCCCAGAGGAAAGCCCTATGCTGTTCTTCATCACGTGACTGGCTTCCTGCGAGTCGGCTGCTCCCCGCCCTGCATCCCACACCCCAGACTTACATCAATGGAGCAGCCCATGAGGGAGCCTCTCTCGATAGCTTTCTTCATGATCTTGTACATGTCTCTGGGAGCATCCTTGATCTCAAAAAACTCAGTCACCCCTCCTGTGAAGTCCTCCATGGCCTCCGTAGTGTTCCCGCCTTTCAGAGCCTCATAGGAACCATGGAGCCTTGGAGAGAATGAAGACCAATCAAAGGTCACAGGGTTCCAGGAGACATGACCCAGGTGCCATGCCACCAAGACTTTACCCTCAGGTCCTATCCTGTCTTCTTAACTAATTCCCCAACAACCGCGTAAGCTAATGACATAAATACTATGGTTCCCTTTCTTCACATTGGAGAAACTGTGCTCCAAAGGCTAAGTGGCTTACCCAAGGCGCCAGAGACCCGGAAGCACTGGGACTGGAGCCCAGCTATTCCCACTTCTTGGTAGTTCGCTTTCCACCATGTTCTAAACCCCAAGGAAGGGTTCCATTAGATCCATTAGTAATAGCTGGGGTGGAGCTTCCAAGGTGAGCGACAACATGACTTTATTAATATACTGCAAGATCACGAGGTTGAGCCAAGCCAGACCCTGGGATGGGAGCTTCAGAGATAACAATGCTCAGGTCCAAGACCTGCAACACCAACCTTTAATTCCAAAGGCAGAATTAAAGTGCTCACAATGGGAGGCTGAATCTAAAGATCTTCTACACGTGTCTTCATTCTACCCTTAAATATAGTGTGTTTAGTTAGAGCCATTGCTGCCCGGACCTTGGGTCACAGTTGAACACACAAACACGCACACACATACACACACACACACACACAAATACCTCCTCTTGTGACAAGACTTTGGGCTGGATTTTGCAGCCCCCCACCTCTAGCCCCGCCTCACATCCGCAAGCGTTGCCTTACTTAGCATAAGCCTTCTCCAGCAGAGCACTCCAGAATTCGTTGCGGTGGTTGGATTTGGTGAAAACCAGTTGATTGTTGTAAGTCGGCAGGCAGTCATCAATAACCACATCCACCCAGTCTCCGTAGCGCCAGAACTACACAGAAGCATCAAGGACAGAGTCACATCATCAGATCACCGTTGGGAAATGCGTCCCTACTCCAACATTCCTTAGAGTCCCTTTGACAAGCAGCCCCATTTCCTCCGCTGGGCCCCTTGGTGCTTGTCCATAGTCTTTTGGGTTTGGGGTGTGTGCATCTTTCTCTAACTGGACTGTGAGTTCCTTGGGGGCAGAAAGTGAGGTACGTACCACTTTATCTCTTCCACACAGTCCAGCCCAGTCCTGGGGATGGTAGGTGCTCCATGCATGTCTGAGGACTCGAGATTTTCATGCTCCTGCTCTCCTGGGTCTACGTATTATAGTTTAGGTATTTTAGCTGATTCTAATGTGCAGCCAGGGTTCAGAACTACTGGTCTAGGTGAAGGTGACGTATTGATTATAGATTTCTTGATGACACACAAGGTAGAAATTGCTGCTGAAGAAGAAAGATCGACAGGGAAGAGGGAAATGCCCCAGAATATACTCTGGCTGTAACAGGAACATTGTCTAATAATTCCAGTTCTGGATGTTCTTTTTTTCTTTTTTTTTTTTTTTTAAGATTTTATTTATTTATTTGAAATAGAGCATGAGCTGGAGGGAGAGAATCTGAAGCAGACTCCACGCTGAGTGCGAGACCAACACGGGGCTCGATCTCACGGCCCTGAGATCATGACCTGAGCCAAAATCAAGAGTCGGCCACTTAACCGACTGAGCCACCCAGGTGCCCTTGGATATTGTTCTTTCTTGAACAAATCAGTTTTAACTGAAGAAGGCCAAATATGGTTTACTTTCCTTCTAATGACATTTTCTCCCTTATTGAAAAGAGGGCAAAAATCTATCTGGTCTTTATATATATGGCCCTTGAGGCACAAGACCCTTTAAATATCTGAGGGAAACTAGCAGCTTGATGGCCCGGGAAGAAAACAAAAATGAGGACCTGGCTGCTTTACCCATGCTCAGTGGGCAGCAGGACTGAACCTAATCAGAGGCCTTTTCTGAGGCTTCAGCGCTGACATATAAGATCAGTAGGAACATCAAGTGATGCTTCGGGTCAGTTCCAGGACATTAGGAGCCTCCGGGGCTGGAAGCAGGTCTATGCCTCAGAACCCCAGCCTCTGCTAGATCCCCACATGCGGAACTCACTTCAGTTTTGGGCCAGCACCAGGATTTGGCTCTCTGACAGGACAATTTGGATCTAGAAAATTTCCAGTGGTTTAATTGAGTCTGGAAACAAAAGACTCATTTATGGGCCGAACCAGAAGCCTGTGCCCAGATTGACCAGACTTTCCTTCTAGGGCCTAGAAAAGGTGAGTGCGAGACTTCATATAGACCTGCCTTAAAGGGCAACAAGAAAAGGAGCCATAGTCAGGCAGGGCGCAGGGCTTTTCCTTTGTGAACTGAAGGGCCCTACAAATTCCCAATGCTAATATCTTCGGGACCTACTTGAGAAGGGCTGTGGGTAATAACATAGCAGCCAGCCAGCTGGAGAGGCAAAAATAGATCCACAGGCCGGCAAACAGGATGTCTTCCTGCCTTTCTGGGGCATAGCGGAAGGTGAGGGGTGGGGAGGGCGGGATGGGCTTAGGGGGCAGAGATAAACAACTGCTTCCTCGAAGGCCTGAGGCCTTAAGGGGGTCACTGCCCACAGCCAAGGCTGGGAGGGTGGGTGGAATGTTTCCTGAAGCTGCTGGGAAGTCAAGGCCGGGAGACTGAGGGGGGGGTGGCGGGGTTGTGGACAGCAGCTGGCCCTTTCAACTACACTCCAGTTCCCTTACCTGGAAGTGGAAGATCCCCGCATAGTTCTCGGTGAAACTCTGATCGTGGGGTATGACTCGGAAAAGCAGGCGCTCGTTCAGGGTCAGGCAAGCAATAGCTGCGAGAAACCAGCAGTCCCCTGCAGGCAAGCACAGGGCAGAGGTCACCTCCAGGGAAGAGAAAGACCTGATCCCAGCTGACGCTTCTAAGCCTCCGCCCAACGAGTTCACTTAGTGTTCACTGTCCTGCTTCCAGAGGTGTCGACCCAGAGCAGCTGGCTAGCAGCCCCTTCACAATTCGGTCAGGGTAACTTACTCCCTTCTGACTGGTTTTCCTGAAGGCTGTAGGCAATTCCTCCATCCGTAATATAAGCTCACTTCCTTTTTGGACCTCAAGGAAGATAGAGTAGTTAGGTCAACATTGGGTCATTCTTCCCAACACCTGTATGAAATCTTTGCAATGGGAGTGCATTTCCCCCCTCGGGGGGAGCCTGGGTATCTGAGGGCCACCGGCCAAGCCCACTGGTACTGGAAGGAAAGTCGGTTAGGCAGCTGCCCGGCAACCAGTTTATAGGGGGCACGAAAACATTGCTCACAGTGGAAGGAGATGGGGACATTCTCTTATTCCCCGAACTTCCTTTCTGGCAGAGTATGGTATGTAGCCATTTTGCTGTGTGTGTGAGAGAGACAGAGGGAGAGAGAGAGAATGCCCAGGGGACATGCCTGGTACATGGACAGCGCTCCCCTCTAGGGAAGCTGGATTAAGTTCTGCAAGGCCTTTGTTTTGCTGTGCAGATGTGACGGCATCCTTGAGCCCGCAGAGGGGAGACCGAGAGCTGCCAGCAGCCCTCCTCTCCGCCCTACCCCATCCCCACCCCCACCCCAAGAAGAAGCAAGCCTCTCCTTTGAAACAGTTTCTGTTAGAAGGTCCAGACTATGAGCTCGTCCAGGGCTCTGCAGGCAGACTTCCCCCAAGTGCAGGAACCCAGATACTGAAAACCTCCTCAACCTCTCTTTCTGGGGCCAAATAAGCCAAATTCGTCCTACTGGCTCTTGGATGCTCTTTCCCCTTAAGTTTCAAACTATGTTGATGCTGTCTCCAACTTTGCCTCACAGCACTTTCCTGGGGTCCACATTGAAGAGAATACTTCGTGAGAGGAAAGTCTGGTGGGAGAGGCAAGCCAACCCCCCAGACGGAACACTGGACGCATACCCCTGTGGCAACTGTCATCTTTGTGGAGACTCCCTCCCTACGGAGCACTGCTGGGGCCGAACAAGAGTTCGGGTTACAAGTGCACTTTCTGTGTGCAGATTCCATATGGATTCCAGGGACGTGCTCAGTGTGCAGTTTCAGAGCTCTCTCTTAACTGAGTGGGTACAGTTAGAAGGAAGGCTTTTCTCTTGCCTAGTGGGGTGTGTAAGTGGCCTTGAGACTCTAGGGAGGATGCTGTGGAATGAGGCCTGTCTCCTGTGACATGAGGCAAAGAACTGATGAGAGATGTGGGAGGAACAGAAAGTAAATGAAGCCATCACTGGCACACACACACACACACACACACACACACACACACACACACACACGGCACGAAGTAGTGTTCTAAGAACCTCCTCCCCCAAATGCTTTAAGACCAAAAACAGATTATTGTCCCTTTACTTCCTGTAAAGGGACCACACCTTTTAATCATCCCCTTGATTGTTTGGCTGGATATGACCCCAGGGGACTTGCCTACCTAGATCTCCTTGACAGATGTCAGTTCTGTTGGCTCCACCAATGATAAATCGGGGATTCTCGCAAATTTCCTGTGAAACAGAAAGGAAATGACAGTAGTAGGAGCTATTGTTTATTGAGGCCCATTATGTAAGGTCGCACTGACATCCCACATCATAATTGTTGTGTACACCCCTCAGATAAGCCCCCAGAAACAGCCTGTGAATTGGACTCTATCATTCTTGTTTTTCAGATAAGGAAACCAGGCCTCAGAGAGGTTAAGGAACTTGCCCAAGGACACACAGCTAGTAAGTGGTGGAAGCCAGAAACATGCCTCTTTTTCCCACTGTTCTACATTGTTCCCACACACTGACAGACAATCTGCGTAAGTATATACCTTGAGAGGGCAGTGTCATTACTGCCACATTTTTGGAAGGGACAACAGAAATCATGGCTGTTGCTTTTTCTTTCTTTCTTCTTTTTCTTCTATGCCAGGAAAATAAGGGCAGGAAGGAAAATAAAGATCTTTCTTGCTAAGATGTGGTAACATAGATATTTAGAGTCAGCATATATCCCAGGGTCTGTAGGACTCGAGAGCTGGGGAGAGCACAGTAGATTTGGTGTGGGCTTTGCAGGTCCCCTGGTCAGTTGAGGGTACATTTTTTTTTTTAAGTCGGTGCCACACCCCGTGTGGAGCCCAACTAAGGGCTTGAACTCATGACTCTGAGAGATCAAGACCTAAGCTGAGATCAGGGCGTCCCGAGGGCACATCTCTTTACTCAAGCTAAGCCGGTAAGCACCCCGGACCCTCAGTTTTCAGTTACTACAGATTATGTGCAGCCCACCAGCGACCAACAGAGGGCGCTCTTGTTTTTCTTTCTATGTCTTACGCTTTGTTTTTTAACTTGGAAAATTTTGAAATAATTGTAAATTCTTTGTTTTGGTTTTAACACCATTCTTCAGAGTTTGAAGAAGTCTTGCTATCCCTGTGACCCAGGCCTCCCTCTGTCTTTCCTTGTGTGTGTGCGCGTGTCTCTCTCCCCATGCCCGCCCCCATCACGACAACTCCATATACCCGAGTGAGGAGCGAGTTGAAGCTGCCTGTGCTCGGGGATCTTTCCCTCCTACTGGATGGAATGTCTTGCTTAGATCACAACACAGGCACCTTCTGTCTGAAAACTTCATGCAGTGGAAGGATAAACCCCAAACAAGAATTCCTAAAAAGGTTACCTGTAGGGGGAAGGAGGGAATAAGGTGGTGAGAATAGGGATGGAAGTAAAACTGAATATAACTGAAAAGAGTTTTGACTTAGGAACCGAGTAAATTTGTACATAATTAAAAGGCAAGCTGTGTATGGCTCGCTCAGTCTGTAGAGCGTTGCTACTGATCTCAGGGTCGTGACTTCAAGCCTCAGGTTGGGCATGGAGCCCTACTTAAAAAAAATAAATAAATAAAAATTAAAAGCCAAAATTGAAGGAAAAGCAATTTTAAAAAACAGTCTGTAAAAGCTGAAAGCAAATTGAAGCAAAGGAGCCTAACTGCATATATCAAGTTGGTGACATAACCATGCACATAAAAAGAATTATTTCAAGTGACTTAAAATATAATATTTTGACTCTTTATTCCTTTTGGGATATATCCTAAGGTCAAAAACCCAAACCATAAACAAATATGAATCATAAGAAATAATAATAATGTCATTATTTCAAAACTTTGGCATGTATGCTATGTAATAAATAAGAACTTATATTAATGTTAGGTACCAAGATTTTTTTACCATTAAAGAAAATATGTAAAATTATAAAATCAAATAATTTAACAACTCTGCAATGTTAGAGTTGAATTAGATATATAAATATAACTCATGATTTATTTTTTCCTAAGAAAATATTTCCTATCTCTCGGCATTAAAAACAACTAAACAACCCCCCACCAAAAAAATCCCCCCAAAAAACTAGAAGCAGTAACAATCTGGTAATAAAGAGAACATCAACATCCAGATTGTGGGGGTTTTTTGTTGTTGTTGTTTTTAAGATTTTATTATTATTTTTTAAGTAGGCTCCTTGCCCAGTGTGGGGGTAGAACCCACAATCCTGAGATCAGGAGTCACATGCTCTACTGATTGAGCCAGCCAGGTGCCCCCAGATTGTGGTTTTTAAAAACCATTTCCCACAAAGAAAAGGTAAAACTCATTATTCCAGACAAGACTCCTTCCTCTCTCTTTTTTTCTTTTTTTAAGATTTTATTTACTTGAGAGAAAGCATGACCATGCGGTGGGGGTGGGGAGGGGCCGAGGGATAAGAAGAAGCAGACACCCCACTGAGCAGGGAGCCAGAGGCCAGGCTGGATCCCAGGATCCCAGGATCATGACCTGAGGCAGATACCTAACCAACTGAGCCACCCAGGTGCCCCAAGACTCCTTCTCTTAAAAAGAAGCCAAGTAAGGTGTAGCCGACATGGTTTTTGTTCTCCCCAGTGTTTTGCTTCCTCCGAAAATACGCCCTTCTTCCAGGATTGTACCTCACCTTTTCACTGGGGAACAACTCCACGGTCAAATCACCCTTCTGGTGAACTTCCCCCTTCACCCAGTTCTAGCCAAATAGTCGGGGCAATTAGTGAATGAGAAGGAGTGGGTAAGGGATGGGCACGTGACCAAATCTGGGCCAATGAGGCATCGGCTAAGGCTTTTGTTGTAACTGTTGAGGAAAAGAAATACAGTTGGCCCTTGATCTACCCTGGGACTGGAGGCATCGACCCCTGCACAATCAAAAATCCACATATCACTTTTGACTCCCTAAAAGCTTAATACCAGTAGCCTACTTTTGATTGGAAGCCTTACTGATAACCTAAACAGTCGCTTAACACCTATTTTGTATATTATATGTATTCTGTACTGTATTCTTACAATAACATAAGAAGAAAAGACGAAAGTATTAAAATCATAAGGGAGAGAAAATACATTTAAAGTGCAGTGCTGGCTTTATATTTTTTTAAAAAAATCCGTGTATAAGTGGACCTGTGCTGTTTAAACAAGGGCCAACTGTACATTCTTCTGCTAGAGTTCCTAAACTGGTAGAATGTCAGCTTGAAGCTTCCAAGTGGCACCTTTGCCCCTTGCGAAGTTAGTCTGCTTGAGAATAAAGCCAACTAAGAGGAAACAGATGGGGATGGGGGAGAGGAAGGAGGTGACCACAGATAAACAGATGATAGATCTACAGATAGACGCTATTAGGGACTGTGTCTTGATGACAAGGTTTGAGGGCTGGATTAGGTATGCCTGAGTCCAACATTACCCTTGAACCTTCAAATTTGGGGCGCCTGGGTGGCTCAGTGGGTTAAGTCTCTGCCTTCGGCTCAGGTCATGATCTCAGGGTCCTGGGATTGAGCCCCGCATCGGGCTCTCTGCTCAGCAGGGAGCCTGCTTCCCCCTCTCTCTCTGCCTCCTTGTGAACTCTCTCTGTCAGGTAAATAAATAAAATCTTAAAAAAAAAAAAAAAAGGAACATTCAAAATTCTATGAGCTTTTTTTCTTTTTGGTTTAAGCTAGTTTGAGTTGGGCCTCTCCTACTTGCCAGCTGAAACCCTTGACTATTGGATGTTCTGCCCCTGTTATAAGGACTGTATTATATAGTGATTCAAATACCAGACTTGTAGCTACATTTTTTAGTTGTTACAGGTATAGCTTCCTCTCCTTGGGACTACGCATTCAGAGGCACGCTTCATCCTGCCCACTGATTCCAGGGCTGGCTACTTGGAAAGGCAGCAGCAACTACTCTGATAATTCATCCATCTGTTTGGAGGTCCAGGTATCGGAATGGAATTACATTTTTTGCAGTAGTAGATTCCCCAATATACCACATTTACCTTCAACACCACCTTAGCTACGGTTCACCAAACATGAATTGAGCCCCCAAGTATGTACAGAGCTGGGGGAATTGAGGATACAATACAAATGGGAGATCATCCCTGCCTGCCCTCCAAGAAACCCACAGCCTAGGGGCTCTTAACTGTTTGTCCTCATAAAAGATGTCTGTTCAGTGAGGACCAGTTACCAAGCTTATTGAAGGTTAATTCATAAACAAGCTTTGTTTTGCCTACATACCCCCTCCCTACCACCTACTTCTCCCTCTCTCCTTACTTAAAAATACCTCATAAATATCCCCCAGAGGGCCTGAGACCTGTTTATGTTGGCTGATATGAACCAAGGGTAAATGGTCCCAGCTCTGTTATTTTAGCTTGGGGACTGAAGATTTCTAGCTCTTCCTTTGGCTATAATTTAGTCTGGAGACAGGATCTGTCAATGATGGAGCCCCAGCAATGAGCAACAGATGACCATTTCCTCCGTTCTTGGATACCATGGTTTGCATAGTGACTCCAAACTGTTACTGTTTACCTCCATCGGTAAAATATTTCGAACACGCAACCCTCTGTAAGTATCCTTATTGGTTTTAAGTTATATATGTGTATATTGATTGTCCTAACATATACGGTGCATTATAAAATAAATAGAAACATACACTTAAAAGGACAGGCTAAAATAGATATATGTGGACTTCTGGTTCTGTTCCAATATGTGAAGAGCTTGGAAGTCATTCCTCTTGTCCTCACCACAAGAAAAAGCTGAACAAACTGAAAATCAGCATCTTTGCTTAGACCCATTAAAGAACTGATGTTGCAGGGCAATCCACCATCCTGAAATATGGACACAAGTGAAACTAGAAAGTTACAGCCAAGATGTTCTTATCTAGACCAGAAGCTGCTGAAGCCATAAAGTGGTGGGAACACTTAACTGGTATTTTGATGAATTTCTGGATGCTGAGTGCGGACTAGCACAAGAGTGAGAAACTTCTGGAGGCCAGTCTTGGGACAATCCTCCCCACCTCCCACCCATACTTTCATGGTTTTTACCTCCAAAAATCCCACCAAGTTCTCATGGTGAAGGTCTACGAAAGATCCCCCTCTTTTCCAGAGTCTTACCGAAGTTGAGAGAAGGGCACTGTGTCCCCTCCAGCCCCCTCCAGCCCCCGCCAGCCTTCCTTTCTCACCTAAGAAGGGGGAAAAAATGCTATACCAATGGGGAAATGTGTATGAAGGTCACATAGGCCCATTCTAAGATGGAGATTTAATCATTAGATTATGGAACACTTCCCCTCCCCCCTAAACACCCCATCAACAAGGCTTCAGTGTAATAACAGCCACTTGGAGCTGATGAGCTTCAGGGTGCAAACACTGAGAGGATTGAAGATTTAGGAAAGCCCAAAGGCAAGAGGAGGGTGGGGCGAGGGGCAAAACAAGAATACTAGAGGAATTTGAAGGTCTGGCCCCTGCAGCTATAGGAGGCATTTAACACCGCACAATTCCTGGTCAGCCTAACATAAATCCTCATGCCAAAGGCTTCTCCATCTCACTTCTTATTACCCCAAACAACATGTCTGGCTTTCAGCAAAAACTACAAAGGATGCCAAAAGGCAAACAAAAATAGTCTGAAGAGAGAAAGCAGAACTAGGGTCAGATATGACACAGATGTTGAAATCACCAGGCAGGAATCATTATTATACTAACCATGATGAGTATGTCAAGGAGTCTAATGGAAAAGTAGATAATGTGCAAGAAAAGATGGGTAATATAAGCAGGGAGATGGAAACACTAAGAAAGAATAAAAAGGAAATGATGTAAATAAAAAACACTATAACATATATTTCATGGGCTCATCCACAAATTGGGTAAAGAAAAGGGGGAAAAAGCAGTAAGACCGAAGGCGAGACAAGAGGAACGTCCCAAAGTGAAATGCAAAGGGAAAAATAATGAAAAATCCCAAAGCCCAAAAAACCAGAGCAGAATATCCAAAAACTGTGGGATAATTTCAAAAGGTGTAACACATGCGTAACCGAATACCAGAGGAAAAGAGAGAACAGAGCAGAAGAAATATCTGAAGTAACAGTGGCCAAGAACTCTACAAAATTAATCACAGACACCAAACCACAGATCCAGGAAGCTCAAAGGACATCACAGGGCGTAAGTATCAGCAAAATACAACAACACAAAAAAAACACGAAACAAAAAATGCAACAACAAAAAACATAGGCATATTATATTCAAACTGCAGATAATCAGAGACCAAAGAAATGTTGAAAGAAGCCAAGAGGGGAAAAATACCTTTCATGTAGAGGAACAAAGATAATAATTACAGTAGACTTCTCTTGAGAGGCCATGCTTGCAAGAAAGACTGGATTGAAAATAATTAACTAATTAATTATTAAGTAGGCTCCACACTGGGGCTTGAACTTCTGACCCTGAGATCAAGACCTGAGTTGAGATCAAGAGTAGGACGCTTAACTGACTGAGCCACTCAGGTGACCCTGGGTTGAAATATTTAAATTGGTGAAAGAAAAACCCACCAAACTTGAATTCTATATGTAAGAAATTATCTTTCAAAACCTAAGGAGAAATACAGACTTTCTCAGACAAGCCAAACTAGAGAGAATTCGTTGCCAACAGACTTGTCTTGCAAGACATGTTAAAAGAAGTGCTTCAGAGAGAAGGAAAATGATAGAGGTGAGAAACCTGGACCTACATAAAGAAAGGAAGAGCTTCGGAGAAGGAATAAATGAAGGTAGAATAAAACTTTCATTTTTCTTATTCTTAATCTAAAGATAACTTTATTTAAAGTAGTAGTAATAACAACAGTGTGTTGAGTGATGATAGCGTATGCACAGGTGAAACGAATGAAGGGAAGCCAGGGAGGAAATGGGCATTTTCTATGATATAGTGTTAGACTGCATATATAATGGCATAGTGTTATTCGGAGGTGGAATTAGTTGTACATGTATATTGGAAAATGTGGCATAATCATTAACATTAAAATAAGTATAATTGATACACTTAGGAGATAAAATGGAATCATATAGAATATTAAATTACTAAAAAAGGCAGAAGAGGGGAAGCAAAGTACAATTGTAACAGAAAACAGTTGCAAACATGGTAGATAGGAATCTGGCTGTATCATAATCACTTAAATATGAATGGTCTAAACATGCCAATGAAAAGATAGAGATTGTGAGCGTGGCTAGAAAAGAGACCTGTCTGTATGTTGTCTACAAGAAACTCCCTTTAAACGTAAAGCCTAGCTAGAGAAGGACATGCCATTCTAGCCCTCATCAAAGGGAAGCTGGAGTAGTATTAATTTCAGGCGAAGCTGACTTCATAACAAAGAATATTAGAGCTAAAGAGGTGCATCACATAATGAGAAAGGAGGCAATTCTCCAAGAAAACACATAATCCTAAATGTGGATGCACCACATTGCTTTGTAAGAAGTCTGGCTGGTCAGCACGGACCTTTCTGATTCGATAGAAGCGGCGCATCCCTAAGGAGCCAGCCTCAGGCGCAAGGTTCACAAGGCTTCTCCAGCCTCCCACAGCCCCCTGTTTCTTAACGGTTCACCACCTTCCTTGGAACTCTCCTTGCAACCGTGAGCCTCAGTGCTCTTAGCCACTCCACTTTCCCCTCCCCAGAACACTGGCTCTCAGGAAGACATGATAATCAATTACGCCTTACTATTTTACTATGCATTAAAGCCATTGCGTTAGCTCTCTTAAAAATATTCACAGGCTCAGAGACCTCTAGAGTGTTGTAATAACCTCTAGTTCGGGAATAGAAAAGAACATCTCCAGTTTCAGGAGGAAGCAGGAAGGCATTCTGGGGGCACATGGGTCAGAGAACCTTGATGAGCCACTCGCTCAGGTGGACCCACGGCTTCCAGGCTCTGGACCCCTGACCTCATGTCCCCAAGAACTGCATCCTGAAGCCCCGTCCCTCCCATCCCTACCTTCGGCCTTTTCCACGTGATGGCCTTCATCTTGGTTTTCTGGCTCAGCTCATGGGAGCCCAGGGCCTGAACCCCTGCTGGGAACACCCGGTCTTCAAAGAGGCACTTCTGAGCTAGGCACCGTTGTCTGAGAACCACGAAATCCTGCCCCTCAAACTTGAGGGGCTGTGTGACGGTGCCCTCTCCATTTCTCCTGTCCCGCTCCCTGATCACACGGTCACAGAAGAATCCTGGCAGCAGGTAGGGCATGGTGACTGCTCAGGCAGTAGAGCTGGGCCTTCAGTGCGGCCTCTCTCCCCCTGCGCCGTCCGTCCAGGCCTAATCCTCCTGTGAATGGGCCGCAGCCTATATAGCTCCTCCGCCCTCAGCGGCGCGATGCAAATGAACACAGCCCAGAGAAAGGCCGTGGTCAGAGTCAGCAGCTTTGGCTGGAGGCCCCTGAGCCCACGGTCAAGGGGCAACACCATGCCAGTGAGAGAGGGAGCCAGCAAGGGGAGCGAGAGAGCCAGGGACAGCTCCAGGACAGGCCACAATGGCTTGGAGACCTGTGGGCTACTTCCACCAGCCTTGCTGGGATTCTTGCTTTAAAAAGAAAAAATATAGTTACCGAGAGGCTTACCCTGCCTCAGCAAAAGGCATTCATGCCTTTGACACCGGCGGCGAATGGGATATAGCATGAGGCCTTCGAAACATGCTGTATACACTAATTGTATACAGGCTGCTGAATGCATAGAAGGAATCTGCTCCGAGCCATTGTCTGAGGTTAATGAAGCCTTCATTCTCCTGATGTCCCTGCCCCATCCCCCTAAAGACCTTGACTGGCTATTCAGGGACTCTAATCTGTAGAGGGTGGGTAACACGACCTCAAACGCAAGTCCCTGTTAGGGCGGGCCCCGTGGCGACAAGCAGGCTTCCACGGCTGCAAGTTCAGGACCTTTGAGGCAGAGAACGCGGGTGGGGAGGGAAGGCTACATGTGCGTCAGAATTATGTTCACAAGAAAGCCCAGCTTTTTCAAAGTTTCACCACGCTGTGATAGACAGCTCAAATGTGAGAGCTGGGAGGCGATGCGGGGGACACTGGGGCCTGGCAGCCTGCCCCCTAGGGGGACGCTGGCCCTGTCCCGTCACTGACTCCTGCCAGCTCTCACCTACCCTGGGCTCCTCCGAGGGTGGTCTTTTGCCGACCTGCATCAGAATCACCTGGGATGCCAGTTTAAAATGCAGATTCCCAGGCTTCACCCTGGACCCAAGGATTCAAATATTCTTGGTAGGGGTCTGGGACTCTTTGGTTCGAAGAAGGATCCCAGGAGATGCTTATGTCCACTGGGTTTGAATCCATGACATTAGCATTATAGAGTAGCATAATAGCTCAATATAATTTTTGGGGTCAGTTCTTTTAAGAAATAAGTATATTTTTATTACATTTATATATGAACAAAGTTTTTAAAAAATCAAACTGTACAAAAGGTACATAAAGGAATAGCAGTCTCTTGCCCTGCAAATCCCTCTCCTCAGAGACAGCCACTTTTATTTCTTTTTTTAAGATTTCATTCATTTATTTATTGAGAGAGAGAGAGTGAGGGGCGGGAGGGGCAGAGAGAGAGGGAGAGAGAGAGAATCTTAAGCAGATTGTGCTGAGTGCAGAGCCCGACTTGGGGCTTGATCTCATGACCCTGAGCTGAAATCAAGAGTCAGGCGCTTAACCGACTAAGCCACCAAGGCACCCTCACTTTTAATTCTTTTAGCAATTTTTCTGGTATTTACCTCTGTATTTCTAAATAATATCTTTATATTATTACTTTTTAATTTATTATTATTATTTTTTAAGAGTCCAGTCTTTTGTCATGGCTCTCTCTTTACCTTTTTTTAAGATTTATTTATTTATTTGAGAGAGAGTGTGAGCATAGGGGGGAGGGGCTGAGGGAGAGGGAAAGAGAGTCCCAAGCGGACTCCATGCTGAGCACAGAGCCTGATGGGGACTCGAGCTCAGGATCCTGAGATCACTACCCAAGCCGAAACCAAGTGTCAGAGACTCAACTGACTGAGCCACCCAGGCAGCCCTAATTTATTATTTTTAGAAAGTATCAGCAGAGTTCCTATTCTGACAAACGAGATTTAGACTTCTCACATTACACTTTGTCCACCATCTTCCTAAAATAGTTACACCATAAATTTTGGTTAAATTAAAATTCAGTATTTACTTGAGTATGATTAGGTGAATATTGTTCGCTTCTTAGCTAAGTGCTATGCTGTATTACATTTCCTTTCTGTAGAAATGTTTCTTTTCTCTTATTCTTTATAATTCTCTGATTTTCTATGTATCTATCAATGCTTTTCCTCAGCAGCAGTTTTTCCAAATACTTAAAATCATCAGATAACCTAGTCGTTTCACTACTCTCGCCCCAAGGCCTTCCTTTGTAGCCTCATTCTCCCATACAGACTGGACTGGCTGCCCTCCAGGTTAGGAGCAGAGGCCTGGGACTGACTGTGCCTTTCTGGGCAGAATTCCATTTCCCGGATCTTAACTCTTCTTTGGTTTACTCCTTGATTGGATTGGCAAACAACTTGCAGCTTCCTAAGAAAGGATGGGTGGGAGGTAAGTCGCCTGAGTCCTTGCCCAGGTAACTCTGATTTCTACTTTTGCACGTGATTGAGAATTTTGCTAGGTATTTTAAGTTGAAATGCATTTTCCTTCAGAATTTTTAAGGGATGGTTTCATTGCTTCTAGCATGTGGTGCTGTTGAGAAGTATGGTATAACTTGATGAACATTCCTTTGTATGTGACCTATCATTTCCCTCTGAAAGCTTTTAGGGTTTTCTATGCTTCCCTCCTACTCCTCCTCCCCCCAGTTCCAAAAGCCACATTTATGTGCTTTGGTATGAGTTTATTTTTTAAATTCTTTGTGCTGAGCACTCAGTGACTCCTTTCAATATAGAGACTTTTGCTCTCAGTTCCAGAATATTCTTGTATTATTCCTTTCACTTCTCTCCCTTTCAATTCTTTCCTTCCTTCCTTTTTCCTTTCTTTCTTTTTTTTTTTTTTGAAACTTCTAAAAATCAAGTGTTAAACCTCCTCTAATTTTATTGTATTTTCCTAATTTGGTTTGTTCTACATCCTATATTTCCTTGATTTTATATTTTAACCCTGCTACTAAAACTTTAAATTTCTACTCTCATAGTTTTCTACCATATATTATTTATATTATATATTTATATAATGAAAAATTTCAGACTTACAGAAAAGTTTAAAGAACGGACATCCATGTAGCTTACATCTAGAGTCAATAATTGTTAACATTTTGTCATCTTTGTTTTACCTATCTATATATGTATATATATATATATATATATATATTTTTTTTTTTTTTTCTGGACCATTTGAAAGAATGTTGACAGTATCATGACACTTCATACCTAAATACTTAGAAGTATATAGAGGATACAGCACGCATCTCCTAAGGACAAGAGCACTTTCCTAGTGACTGTAAAGCCCTTATCACTAAGAAAATTAACTATTATTCTCTAATATTATCCAAGATCTATATCCATATGCTAATTTCTTCAGTTGTTCCCCAAATGTCTTTTACAGCTGCCTTTTAAAAAAATATTTTATGTATTTATTTGAGAGAATGAGAGAAAGAGCACGAGCAGGGGTGAGGGGAGGGGCAGAGGGAGAAGCAGACTTCCCACTGAGCAGGAGTCTCATGGGGCTCCATCCCAGGACTCCCGAGATCATGACCTGAGCCAAAGGCAGATGCTTAACTGACTGAACCACCCAGGCACCCCTATAGCTGCTTTTTTTTGAACTAGAATCCAATTAATTTCACACATTGAAATTTAATAATTTAATAATTGGATTGGGGGGCGCCTGGGTGGGTCAGTCAGTTAGGCGTCTGCCTTTGGCTCAGGTCATGATCTCAGGGTCCTGGGCTCGAGCCCCATGTCAGGCTCCCTGCTCAGCAGGGCGTCTGCTTCTCCCTCTGACCCTCCCCCCCTCATGCTCTCTCTCTCTCCCTCTTTCAAATAAATAAATAAAATCTTTTTTAAAAATTGTAATATTTTCTATTTTTTAAGGCTGTAAAATCAATATAGACCTAAAATTGTGAGCAACAATATTAGATTAGTTGGGAGAGGAGTACTTGGAGTCAAAGTGCCTATGGTCCTTGTACTGTTTATGAGGAAAATGAAGCTTTTAATCAATTTCAGGCTTTCTCAAGATGAAATTTATGTTAATCATTTAGGCAACCGCTGAAAAAACAGAAATAGTCAATAACTTCTGAACTAGTAGAAAGAAAAAAAAATAAAACACTTTTTACATTTTCTAGGTGGGGGGGGGCAGAGGAAGAGGGAGAGAATCTTAAGTGGGCTCCATGCCCAGCATGGAGCCTGACATAGGGCTTGATTTCACAACTCTGAGATCATGACCTGAGCCAAAATCAAGAGTTGGACACTTAGCCTGGATGGCTCAGTCGTTAAGCATCTGCCTTCAGCTCAGGTCATGATCCCAGGGTCCTGGAATCGAGTCCTACATCAGGCTCCTTGCTCAGCAGGGAGCCTGCTTCTCCTTCTGCCTGCCACTCCCCCTGCTTGTGTTTTTTCTCTCTCTCTGGCAAATAAATAAATAGTAAAATCTTAAAAAAAAAAAAAAAAAAAAAAAAGGAGTTGGACACTTAACTGACTGAGCCACCCAGGAGCCCTGAGAAAACACTTTTAATACATTTTTTAAAAGGCAGAGAGGAAAAATGAATGTTTAAAAAGCACTATCAACAGAAAGGTTATGGTTAAGTTGATAGAAACAAATCCAATATATATCAATGTTCATAATCAGGGTAAATGGACTAAAACCTTCAGTTAAAAGACAAAGGTTTTCAGATTGGAAATTCTTTTTAAAAACTCTAAGCAGTTTATAAGAAACACACCCAAGACATTAGGTCATAGAAATCTATAGCAGGTCTATTCAACAAGGAAACACCAAGATTAAGTTTCCTTTAAAATTGGGATTCTGTTATTTCCTTTATTATTTAAATAAATTTAAAATAACAGATTCTGTTATCTCCTTTGTTATTAACCTGATGTTGGAGGGTTTAGCCAGTGCAGTAAAACAGGAATTAGGTTGCCGAATACAGTTGTGCATAATGTACTGGATCGCCCTGTCATTACTTACAAATGACCTATAGGGTCATTTGACCTATATGGTATGGGTACCCATGCCTATATGGGTATTTATATAGAAACAGAACCTACAGACACATAACTTGGGATCTACAGTCAAATTGTTAGAATTACTAAGAGTTTAGCAAATATATTGGATACAAAATTCAAATGTGTGTTTATGCCTGAGAAATTGAGTACAATTTTAAGAAAGATGCCCTTTCTAAAAACAACAAAAACAAAAGATGCCTAAGAAGAAATCTGACAAAGGGTGTTCTAGTCCTTTATGGAGAAAATTATCAAAGAACTTGATTAAAAGATATTAAAGGAGGGGTCCCTGGGTGGCTCAGTCAGTTGAACATCCACCTTCGGGTTGGGTCATGCTCTTGGGGTCCTAGGATGGAGCCCCACATCAGGCTCCCTGGTCAGTGGGGAGCCTGCTTCGCCCTCTCCCTCTGTCCCTGCCTGCCACTTATGCTTTCTCTGTCTCTCTCTGCCAAATAAATAAATAAAATCTTAAAAAAAAAAAAAAAAGATACTAAAGGAGACCCAATTAAATGGAGAGACATCCCTTCTTCATGGATAGGAAGACTCAATATTGTCAAGACATGCATTTTTTCCAGGTTGATTCAATTCAATCTCAATAAAAATCCCAACGGGATTTTTTGTGGAACTCAACACCCTGATTCTAAAATCTAAATGGAAAGGCAAAAAGCCAGATATAGTTAAAACAATACTGAAGAAGAAAAACAAGTTGGGAGTATTTGCTCTACCGCAAGACTTACTGGCACAAGGTGTGGAGTTGGTACAAAGATAGATCAATAAACACAAGTAGAACATGGTAGAGAGCGCAGGAACAAAACCACACATTGTTAGACATTTGATCTGTTTAAAAAGTGACAGTACAAAATAGCAGAGAAAGGATTTGAAAAAAAATAAATTGTGCTGGGAACTTCAACTATCCATATGGAAAAACAACAAAATGTGATCCCTATCTTATATAAGAAAAATCATTTCTAGATGGATTATAGACCCAAATATAAAGGCAGAAATATTAAGTTTCTAAATGATAATAAAGAAAAATGACTTTAGTTTAGGAAAAAAAATTAATTTTTTAAAATTTTAATTTGAATTTTTTTGGAAGAGAGAGCATGCATGCAAGCAAGCGGGGATAGGAGGGTGGAGGGGCAGAGGAAGAGGGAAAGAGAAACTCTTAAGCAGTCTCCACACCCACTGTGGAGTTTGATCTCACACCTCTGAGATCATGACCTGAGGCAAAATCAAGAGTTGGAAGCTTAACTGACAGAGCCTCCCAGGTGCCCCTAGGAAAAGCTTTCTTAACAGAACCTAAAAAGCACTAGCTATAAAGGAAAAAAAATAATAAATTAAGAATTAACTTAGAACTTTTAACTAAGAGCTTTTAATTAAGAATTTTTAAAATAAGAAAACGCTTAAGAGAGTGAAAAGGCAAGTCACAAAGTGGGAGAAAATGTATTTTTTAAAGATTTTATTTATTTATTTGAAAGGGGGCAAGAGTGCACAAGCAGGGGGGAGGGGCAAAGGGAGCGGAAGAGGGAGGAAGAGGGACGAGAGGACTCCTTACTGAGCATGGAGCCCTGTGCGGGGCCTGATCCCAGGCCTTTTGAGATCATGACCTGAACTAAAGTCAGATGCCCCGAGAAGATATTTATAACACAGCTAACCAATAAACAATCAGTATCCGAAGATGCCTACAATTCAAGTTGAACAAGACAAACTCAATAGAAAAACTAGCAAAGACAGATATTTAATGGATAGCGAGATAACAAATGGTCAAGAAATACATGAATATGAAAAGATGCTCTGCCTCATTCATTATCAGGGAAATGCATCTTTTCATACATTTCTTGGCTATTTCTGTCCTTGCTCCTCCCTTTTTCAGCATTTTACTGCTGAGCTATTTCAGCTTCTTCACTATGATATCCAGAGCTCTGTCCCGGTCAGGAGGAGCTGCTGTCTTGTGGAACATAAGAGGAGGGAGTCCTAATTATTTATTGAATTTTCACTTTCACCAGAACTTACCTCCCCCACCTCACCCGAGCATGGCTCCATCATAACTGCTAAGTGGAGAGAGGGCTGGGTCTCAGGGGGTACCTCATTTTGCCTTTGATTTACCATCATCATTACTTATTGATTCACTGTGCTCAGTATGTCATTTACAACATGCCATTTAATCCTTACAACAATTCTATGGAAGTAAGGATTTTCATATTCTTTTCACAGATAAGGAAACTGAGACCTGAAAATGGCCTGCTTCTCCCTCTCCCTCTGCCCTTCCTCCCGGCTTGGGCTGTCTCTTGCTATCTCTCTCTCACAAATAAAAAAAAATCTTAAAAAAAAAAAAAAAGATGAATGGGGTCACAACAAATGATAAAGGCAGCTTGTAGGGGCCTCCCACTGTCCAAAGATGAGACAATTCAAACATCCAAAAAATCATGACTGTAATGGATTAAAACATGTTGCAATGTTTCCTGCTAATCATACCTTTAAGAGGGTATTGTTTTAAGTCATGATGTTTAAGAATACAGAGAACATAGGAATTACAGTCGATTCTTGTTATTCGTGGTAGTTATGTTCTATAATGGTGCTGTGAACACTGAATTAGTGAGTACTGAACTGTTGCTCTTGGAGGAAATACAGGATTAGAGTCCTGTGAGTGTCTAGCCACATTTTTATCAACGGATGAGTATACACTCTTCAGTGTGCTTCTGTTTAAAGACACCTTATTTAATATATTTTACTGAGTCATTAACATTGAACTCACAGCCAACAGCACCAAAATTTCGGTGTGAATGAAGCTTATCTAACACATGTCCTTTCTTCCTAAGGCACCCCCTGGCCTTCTTGCACTTAGGAACATGAGGCAGCACTTCACATTTTAAACAGAGAAATCACGGATAAGAAGGGCGAAAATGTGAAAAATGGGGCGCTATGTAGACTATGAAAAGGATACCCATTTACAGTGTGAGAGCTAAGATGAGAAGGCCCAGTGTCACCCTGATTAGGGCGTGACTCAAATTTTTCACTGCCCTGCACATGTCTGCAAATGACCACAGAAGCACCATAAATGTTGATTTGGGGCTACAAATAAATTTTAGTGAGCAGGTGAATTCACAAATACAGAATCCACGAATAATGAGGATCAACTGTATACAGATCATAGCACTGACCTCCGCCGTGTTGGAAAAACCACACTTACAGGGTAAAGTTAGAGGAGATTTATAACTATTTGATCTGAAGCAACAAAAGGAAGGATAAGATTATTCACGAACAGGGAGGATGACTATGTACAGGAAATCTGCTGACTCTATTTCACTATCTTCTGGGTCAGACCAGAGAGAGAAGGTGCAAAAGTTGTGGCCAGGGAGTTCTGGCTAGAAGTAAGGATGAACTTTCAGGCCATGAGATGTACTAATATAAACAGGTTATTGAAGGAGCTGGGGGCATCTGTTTTCCCTTCAAAACCTTAAACTCAGGGAAGGAACCCATCTCCCTGGAATGGCTGAAATAAATTCCCAGACATCCCAAACAATCCTAAAATTTATAAGTTTTTGATAGCAGTTTTAATACTATCTTCCTGGTGTTCTGGGGAATATAATAAATTTCTAAAAATGATTGTGATTGGTGATGGTGATTATTTAGACTTGAAGTTGGGATGAAAATGGTAAAGCAAGTGTCAGCTTCTCTCTCTCTCTCTCTTTTTTTTTTTTTTTAGCTTTTTAAGTTTTGATCTTAATTCCAGTTAACATACAGTGTAATATTAGTCTCAGGTGTACAGTATAGTGATTCCACAATTCCATATATCACCTCGTGTTCATCACAAGTGCCCTCCTTAATCCCCATCACCTCTTTCACCCATCCCTCACCCACCTCCCCTCTGGTAGCCACCAGTTTGTTTTCGATAATTAAGAATCTGTTTCTTACTTTGTCTCTTTTTTTTTCCCCATTTGCTGATTTGTTTCTTAAATTCCACATATGAGCGAAATCACATGGTATTTGTCTTTCTCTGACTTATTTCACTTAGCATTATACTCTCTAGCTCTATCCATGTCGTTGCAAATTGTAAGAGTTCATTCTTTTTTAATGCTGGAATAATATCCCATTGCATATATACCCCACCTCTTCTTTATCCGTTCATCTACAGATGGACACTCGGGTTGCTTCCATATCTTGGCTATTGTAAATAATGGTGTTATAAACATAGGGGTGCATGTATCCCTTTGAATTAGTGTTTTTGTATTCTTTGGGTAAATATTCAGTAGTGCGATTGTTGGATTATAGGGCAGTTCTATTTTTAACTTTCTGAGTAAGCTCCATACTGTTTTCCCCCTTGGCTGCACTGTGTGTCAGCTTCTCTTAAGCAGGGCACTCTTCAGGTGTTAGCTGGGGCCTCACGGATCCTCAGAGATCTGGAACTCCCGCTTCATACCCTCTGAGAGGAGAGGAGGTGGTTCCTCCCTCCACCAGCGTTCAGGGGGTTCCCGGCAGTGTGCTTCTGTATGCCTCTCTTTCCCCACTACCGTGCTTTCCACACTCTGGCTTCTAAGTGTGCTGGCTCATCCTGTCTGTGTAACTGAAGACATTAACTTCCTCCCTTTCCCAACAAGGTACTTTTTACTTGCCTCAAGCTTTTCACAAGTTCATGAGTAAAGATGTCTTTGGGTGTTGGGGCACCTAGGTGGCTCAGTTGGTTAAGCATCTACCTTCAGCTTGGATCATGATCCCAAGGTCTGGGGATGGAGTCCCACATCGGGCTCCATGCTCAGGAGGGAGTCTGCTTCACCTTGTCCCTCTGCCCCTCCCCCTGTTTGTGCTTTCTCACTCGCTCTCTTGCAAATAAATAAATAAAATCTTAAAAAAAAAAAAAAAAAAGTCTTTGGGTGTCAAGTCAAGTGGAGGGATGACACTGGGGTATGTGGCCTCTTGCCCTGTTGCTTCCCCCCCACTCCACTTTGGTTTCTGTTCTGGCTCCTTCTGTTTTGTAAATAAACTAGCATTTTTTTTTTCCTTTTTTTTCTCCACTAAACAACAATCATGTCTACCCCCAGAGAGAAATTATTCTCTCTGTAATTATAAGAATCTTCCTAATTTTTCCTTATGAGTTTTCCTCATGAAGAGAAAAGCTAGAGTCTGCCATGCTAAGGATTCACATTTTGTTAAGGACACTTGGCTAAACATCTGTAAAAAAATCAAAGATAATTTTGTAGTGGTGATAGACCTGACCTGAAAAATGTAATGATTTATTTATTATTATTGCTATTTTTAGATTTTTATTTATTTAGGTAATCCTTACACCCAACGTGGGCCTCAAACTCATGACCCTGAGATCAGGAGTCACATGCTCTTCTGACAGAACCAGGCGCCCCTATTTATTATTATTCTTTTGGGTTTTTTTAATTGAAATATAATTAACATACAGTGTTATATTAGTTTCAGGCTTACAACATAATGATTCAACAATTCTATATATTACTCAGTGTTACCTCATTAAGTGTCATCACCATCTGTTACCAAACATTATTAAAATCTTATTGACTATATTCTCTATGTTGTACTTTTCATCTCTATGACTTACTTTATAACTGGAAGTTTTTACCTCTTAATCCCCTTTATCTATTTCACCCATCCCCCAAACCGCTTTCCTCTTGGTAACCACCAGTTTGTTCTCTGTATTTAAGAGCCTTTTTGTTTGTGTGTCTCTTTGTTTCTTTGTTTGTTCATTTGTTTTATTTCTTAGATTCCACCTTTGAGGGAAATCACTTGATATTTGTTTTTCTCTGTCTGACTTATTTCACTTAGCCTTATACTCTCTAGGTTCATCCACATTGTTGTAAATGGCAAGATCTCATTCGTTTTTATGGCTGAGTAATATTCCAGTGTGTGTGCGTGTGCATGTGCGTGTGTACATTTGGGTTGCTTCCATAACTTGCTATTGTAAATAATATGCAGTAAACATAGGGGTGCATATATCTTTTTGAATTAGTGTTTTTGTTTTCTTTGGATAAATACTCAGTAGTGGAATTACTGGATCATAATGTCTTTCTATTTTTAATTTTTTGAGAAAGCTCCATACTGTTTTCCACAGTGGCTGCACCGATTTACCTTCCCACTAATAGTGCACAAGGGTTCCTTTTTCTCCACATCCTCGCCAACATTTGTTATTTCTATGTCTTTTTTATTCTAGCCATTCTAACAAAGTGATTTTTCATTGGTTTTGATTTGCATTTCCCTGATGAAATTGGGCAAGAGTAATCAGTTTCCCAGAGGCCCTGTTCTAGAAGCCATTCTCTTCTGTCTAGGGGTTTGTCATCAAGAAAATTTGCTCAACAACTGGGAAGTGTTGTATGGTTTTTTGCTTTCTGATTCTAGAAATAGATCATAGAAGGGAGGGCAAAAGAAATCAGTTTGGCTTGGAGACTCAATGCATGAAGCTCCCCAGTAGAGGAGGAAAAGCAGTGAGGTAGCACTGGTGAGTGAGTGAGAAGAGATTATGAGTGTGTCTGGACAGGTGGCCTGGCTGTCCCCTCTTTGAAGAGGGAAAGGCTGAAAGTACAGCATCATCTTAACTAGAATTATAGCTGGCTTGAATAATTCTCCCTTTATCATCACCACCACCACCACCACCACCATCCAATTGTAATGCGTACTACTTGATTGTGAAGAAATATTCACATTGGGTTTCAGTGATGCTGTGCCTCAGATAGTAAAAGCAGGAAGGGCCTCTCCTAGGACACAGTCTCCATTTCAGGCTGCTCAAACCTGGTAAAGGTTACGATGTCTATGGAATGCATGGGAAACTTATGTCTCCAAGAAGTGCTTTACACTTCAGAAAGTTCCAGAATCATTTCACTGTTTCAATTTCAATTAACTTGTGTGACTGTCCTTTCTGGACCTTAAGGTTGTTGTTGTGGGAGCTAGTTTGAAACAGGTCTTCTGGTGCCCCCAATGTCACACTGACAATGACAGTATAAATTTTAGGACTGATGTAGTGCCTGGAGCATAATAGACCCTTACATTGTTCTTATTAATATGCAAGTCTAGCTTTTAAGACTAAAATCCACCAATGATTTCACTAAAAACAGCATCCATAAGGTTTTTTTTCCTCTACAGTTGTATTAGAAAAGGCTTTTAGGGGTTTCTTGGGAGGCTCAGTCAGCTAAGCGTCCAACTCTTGATCTCAAGCTCATGTCTTGATCTCAGGGTCATGAATTCAAGTCCTGCATTGGTTTCCACACTGGGTATGGAGCCTACTTTAAAAAAAAAAAAAAAAGGATTCTAGGAACACCCCCTCCCTCTTCCCCCCTCCACCACCTTGGAGTGCTGGGCCGCCCTTATCTCTTGGTGCTCAACACCCTCAGCTGTGGGTTCTCATTCATCACCAGCAGTTGAGTACGCACTGTGGGCCTGGTCCTTCCCTGGCTAAGTGGGTCCAGAGATGACCAGGAATGGTTCTTGTTCTCAGCAGATGGGGAACAGATGTGTGAAAGCTTGAAAGGAGTGATAACCGAGCAGTGGAGAGAGGGTGAGGGGGAGCAGATCAGATAAAAACAAAGAAGGTCATTCCAGACAGAGAACATGAACAAAGGCCTTGAGGTACAGGATTTGGGAACAACAGAGCAGCTGAATGTGTCAGAGTCCACGAGGAAAGGGTGAAAATGAGATGGACAGATAGGCTGGCACCAGCATGAGAGGGCCTGTAGCTCAGCTAAGGAGTTTGGACTTATCCTGAAGGCATGTGGGGAGGGGAGAACAGTGTCATCAAAGATACTTCAACAGGGATGTGACATGTCCCACTCCTCTGGCAGCAGGGCAGTGACTAGGCTGCAGAATGAAGCTCTTGCCAGTCCTTTCTTCTAAACTGAGGGTCCTCAGGGCAGTCACAGTCCTTACCACATAACTATCAGGAGAGGAAAGGAGCCTTGGGGAACACACAGGGTAAGAACAGCGTTGTTGACATTTCATCTTATGTTAGAAAGAAAAACATGGCTAATCAATGGCACCAGGTCCCAGAGTAACTTCATTAAACATGAATAGCACTGGGCCTCAGCTTCGGTGATCTCCTTGGTGCGGCAGGGGGGGGGGGGGGGATCTCTCCCTGGATGAGGTTAGCAGGTTAGCTCCCCTTGCCTTGTGATCCCATAACATCTGAATGTTCTTTCTTGACAGCCTTCCCTTCAGGATTCTAGACTCCAGGAGAGCAGGAATTTTTATCTTTCTTTCTTTTTTTAAAGATCTATTTATTTGGGGAGAGGAGTCAGGAGGGGGAGGGGCAGAGGGAGAGAGCGAGAGACTCTCAAGCAGACTCCCTGCTGAGTGCAGAGCATAACGTTGTTGCGGGGCTCCATCCCAGGACCCTGAGATTATGACCTGAGCTGAAATCAAGATCTGGATGCTTCACTGACTGAGCTATCCAGGTGCCCCAATTTTTGTCTTTCTTGTTCACTGTTGTCTCCCCAGTCAATTGTCCAGTTTCTGCTCTAGCAGATGCCTCCCAAATTCCTTGAATTAAGAGTCATATGGGATGTCTGATTAGAGAAGGGAGTGAGGGGGATAGGGTTTTCCATCTGATAGATCACTGTAAATGTAACCTGGAGGCTGGAAGAGTTACCTAAAGAGAAGGCGTTTTAATACAGGCTACCGTGCCCTCTCTGGATGTACTTCCCTCTGTGTGCCTTTCTCATTTGTGGGGTGAGGTATGTGGACAAAAATGATTACTAGGATTTCTCCTTCTCACTCTAACATTTTATGCGCGAAAAACAGGTCTTTGCCGGCTACTCTCCTCTTCCCAGGGCTTTGTGTTGCACAGTCATGGCTACTGACAAACTAAGGAACATCATGATTTTAGCCCAAGAAATGGAAGGACTGTTAGAGACTTGTTCTGGGAACGAGATATTTACTTTTATAGGATGAATTAAACTGAGTTCCCATTACTTTTATACAAAGCAAGTTTTTTTCAGAAAAAGAGAGCAAGAGAGTGAGAGCAGGGTCGCCCCCCGCTAAGGACAGAGCACCACGGGTTTGCTGCCAGGAGCCTTCCCCCTCCTGCCCATGCGCAGTGCGGACCTCTTGCCCATGCGCACTGCGGAGCTGCGGGGAGGCGCTGAGGGCAAGGACTTCTCTGAGGGAAAAAAGCCAAGCCTGCGAGCTACTCACCGGAGGTCTCTTCCAGATGAACTGGATGGGGAACTTCTGGCTGTAAAAGAGGGAGGTCTCATCGGGTGGGAATTCGGGGTCCAGATAAAGAACCTTTTTTTCCAGACATTTCTTGTGAAGCTGCTCAAATGTCTTCTCTTTCACTCCAATAATGGGGAAATTGCGGCTGATGATGGCCGAATACATGCCACTTGGGTTTGTGCCCCCGGCCTCGGTGGTGTTGCCTTGGCCCGGCTGGGGAATGGGCCCCGGGGACCTGGGCTCCGCCCCGGTCCGTGGGGCCACAGATGCGCTAATGACGGTTGGCATGGCAGGCAAATTGGGAAGAAAAAGTTTTGTTTTTTTTTTTAAAGAAAAGAAGGTACAGCTCCCTGCAGGGGAAGGAAGCAACGGCCAAGGGGAAGTTGGAGTGATTCTGTCATCTGAGAGAAAAACGTCCCCATCCACATTCGGAGCTACAGCCCCTCAGAAGGTCTTCCAGCTTCTGTCCATCCTTAAAGCCGAGCTGTGATCCCGAAGTCGAAGGTTTTCCCTAGGCAGGAGCGCTGGAGGATTTCTGGGGGCTCCTGCCGGCAGCTCGCATGCCAGACGGAGAGGCAGAGGGGAGAGAGAGGGTTGTGTTTCAGGGGCCTGGAGAGGCTTGAGCCAGGAAAACTAAAAATAGACATGAAGGAAGATGAGTTTGAGAGCCAGGGAGGCTCGCAGGCAGCTAGAGGACGCGGTGGGGCGAGAAGGACCGGGCTGGGGACGTTTCCGCGTGGTCATTGAGTGCAGAAGGGGAATATTTGAGGTTGGACACAGAAAAGTAGCAAATAACTGCTCGTGCGTTATTGAGTCGGGACATACGACTTTGTCCACCCATCGGCCACCAAGTGAATGGAGAACGGTACTGAGAAAAAAGGTAGCCAGGGTGAATGTGAGATCCTGAATTCTGGGGGAATATTCTAGACATGGTTGAGAACATAATCTTTACTTTCTAAAACTCTAGGATATCAGAACATTATTCAGTTGGATTTGGCATCTTTTCTAGAATGTTATGGTATCAGCGTTCCATGGAACTGTCTGGGTGGAAAATGCCTGTCTCTTTCTTGCCCACTTGACCTAGACACCTCTTGTCTCTCCCCACCCCCTAAAATAAATACCGGACCAAATTTGCTAGAAAAAGTGCCCCTGAGTAAACTATGCTGGCACGCCGCATTAGGCATCTGAGTCAGAAGTTGGAATCGGTTACTGAATCGGGTTCCCTTTTGAGTCCCAGGGGAGGTCATTTCAAAAGATTTGGTTTCAGGGCTCTCAGATAAGAGCACAGGCGGCTCTGGGGAGGAGAACTGCCTGCTTGGCCTCTGCCTTGTGTTGAACTCATGGTAGCTACTACCTGGGCTCTCAGGAGATGGCTGTGTTCCACATGTGGCTCAGTGGAGGCTTGTCCTAGACTTGTAGCCCTGCCTCTTCCCACATGATCAGTCTCACCAGCCCAAAGCTAGAGCTATGAGAGGAGGTGGGGAGTGACTGCTGAAATAGGGAGGACTACCAGGCTCGTGATAGCTGGGGGTGCAGCTTTAAGGAGACCTGTGTCTGGAGCTGCTGCATGTAGGGGCCCTCAGCCTATCCTCCTGTCCCCTAAGGAAATGCCCAAGGACCTTTACTACTACTCTTAGAGAGGCAGGATAGGGGAGGGCAGCCTGAAGGCTGACTGCCTGGGTTCGAAGTCTGGCCTTCCTGCTTGTTGGCTGTGCCTGTGTAACATTAGGTCAGTTACTTCTTCCTTTTTTCCTATGTCTCAGTTTTCTCACCTGTAGAGTGGGTTTGTGGATAGTCATTCTGTTACTAAGTTATCATAAAAATTAAGCAACTTATGTAAAACATTTAAAATAGTGCTGGGATTGTCTTAAGCACCCAATAAACGTTGCTGTTAGAGGTGAGCTAAATTTGACATTACTTTGGGGTTAGATCAGGCTGGATTAGAGTCACTCATTGGTATAGACCAGCATTCAGTCTATGAGCATTTACTGAATAACTCCCGTGAGTCAGCACTGGTATAGGTGTGAGCCGCTCAGGATCACGTGGTCACAGTGTTTCCAATCAGAGGATGCCTATCTGCCTACACTAAAAAAGCCTCTAAAAAGACTGACTTCCACTCAAACTCACCCCTGAGGTGGAAAGGAGAGTGGGGGAAGTTTTCTTTCTCTGTTCTCAAATGTTTGAGTCCCAGCCTACTGCTCTATACCACCTTGAAATTCATGGCGCCCACCCACATTTTACTGTTTTAGTTTATAAATGAGCTTCCTGTTTGCCCTGCAAGACAGTAAGCTCCGTGAAGGTGGAACCTGGGTCCCCAGCCCACTCTCAGGGTTAAGCACATAGAAAGCTTTTAATAAATATGTGTTGTCTATGTGTTGAATGAATTTTCCCAGTGCGAGGAGAAATTTCTTACCCTTCTTACTGTTTTGCTAGTGCAATCAAAGTATCGTGGCTGATTTGCCCCTGGGGGAGGAGCTGTCTTTAGGCCACACACCCTCTGATTTTCCTTGGCTGTCTCATTAAGTAATTTAGTAACTAAGATGAGTGTGTGATAAGATGAACCTATTGTTATAGCAGGATGGGAATATAAAACACGCAGAGTGCAAGGTGCTCTTCATTTTGCTTTTTTATAAATTGTTGTGGATAAAATCCTTCTCAGATGAGCAGGTCTAAAAACAAGGTTTATTCAGCTGCAAGGGTGTGGAAGCTCATGCTATCAGGTAGAAATCCAATCTGAGCCCAAAAACAAAGGGCAGAGAATGAGCATAGGAACAGCTGCACGTTTCGATTCCCAGAAGTCTCTTCAAGGATAAAGAACTAGTTTTTATAACATATTTCAGCCAACAGCATGCAATGTCTGTGATTGGAATGATTTCTCTTGACACCAACAAGGCCAATTAATGGCTTCGTATCACTGTCTTTTCCATCAATAAATATTCCTTTGATTCAACTCTGTTGGATGAAATGCATTTGCTTCTAACACCCATCATTCATTAAGAGCCTACTGTGAGCTAGCCACCGAACATAGTTTTCAAAACTTTTAATTTTAGATTTACAAAAGAATTGCAACGTCATACAGAGTCTCTGTATGCCTTTCACCAGCTTCCCCTAATGTTTACACCTTATGTAACCATGGTACAATGATCAAATCTAAGAAATCAATGTCGGTAAAATACTATTAAGTAAACTACTAAAGACATATTTTGATTTCTTTAGTGTTTCCACTAATGATTTTGTTTTCTCTCTTCTGTTATGGGATCCGATTCAGGATCCTGCACTGTGTTTGTTATGTCTCCTCAGTATCTTCCCATTTCTGATGGTTCCACAGTCTTTGTCTCTCGTGACTCGGGACTTGTGAAGAGTACTTGGCAGGCATGCTGTGGAATGTTCCTCAACTTGAGTTTGATGTTTTTCATTTGATTAGACTGAGGTTATGGATTTGGGGAAAGAATATCACAGAGATCATATGCCCTTCTCATTTGGGGATACACAATAGAGATGCGTTTTATCACAGGTGACACCGATCTTGATCACCTGGCTGGGGTGGTATCTACCGGGTTTCTCCAAAGTAAAGTTACTCTTTTTTTCCTTTCCACATACATAGTGTTACAGGATTGCTGTGTTCTTGTCTCACGGAGTCGAAGAATGAATCTCGCGGACACAAAAGGGTGAAGCGAAGTGAGTTTATTAAGTGAGTGGGGGAACAGAAAGGAAAGAAAAAAAGCTATCTAGAGTGAGAGGGGTCCTGAGTAGGTTGCCACTGTGGGCTTTCGCTGGCAGTCTTATTGAGAACTGACTAGGGAACTTAAATCTTGTTGACATCTCTACCACTGAGCACTGTGTTTACTTTAAGTTTTGTAATTTTCAGTGGTCCAGCTGTAGCTGTTATAGAGATATCTTGTCTCTGACGTTTAAGACAAATGAGGCAGTCTGGTTAGTCTCGTTAGTCTCATTATATTCCCTTATCTCTGGTTTTGTACACCTTAACATTTTCCACATCTGGGATTTCTTTGAACCTGAACTCATAGCCCCCTGTGTGAGCCCAGTCATGTAGCCCCCTACCTCTCTCTCCTCACCTGCCCCCAGCTGTCCCTTACTCAATAAGATACATTTTTTTTTCCTTAAGTAGGCTCCACGTCCAGCATGGAGCCCAACATGGGTCTTGAACTCATGGTCCCAAGATCAAGAAGTAAGCTGAGATCAGGAGTCGGTGCCCCCACATGGAATACTTTAAATCTGTACGACTACCTTGCAGGTTTGATTAACCCTATTTTACATGAGGAAACTTGAGATATCTGTTGTAATTTTACAGTGAAGTCATGGAAAGCTCACAAAATTTTAGAAATTATCTCTTTTCTTAAAAAAATGGGGAAACCAAGCCCTGGAGAGATTAAATGACATGGCCAAGATCACTCAGCTGCAAAACCAAACTTTACCCCAGGTTTTCTGATTTCCAGAGAGGGACTTGAATGCATAACTAGGACTCCAATAATGTGAACTAGGCGTAAGATCTCTGGATCCTTGCATATAAGTAGTGAGGGCTCCCCTTCCCTTAGCTCTGACTGTAGAGGAATCTAATACCACAGCCCTGCTGGAAACAACTGTCAAGAAGCAGCTGTTGAATTCTGGCTGGCCTTTCTGTGGCACTGCGGTCTTTTGCGAGGCTGGTCATAAGACAGGCAGATCTGGTATCAGATGCCATCCTTTATTTCTCCTAGACTGCTAGTTATATGGCCTCCTTTGTTTGTGGTTCATACGGTAATCTGTTTCTAGTGGAGTTGCTGGTGGCTTTCTATGTCCTGGACTGAGAAGTTATTTTAGTCTACGGTGCTGCCCCTGGAGTTTATGCAAGGCATTCAGAAGGTTCGGTAGGTGGAAATCTTAAAAGCAGAGTGGAAAGGTTGAGACTGTCATAGGAATTCCATTTCCCAGAAGGCTGTTAGGTAGTGTGGTCAATTATGGGTGAAAAACCATTAAGTTCCAGGTATATGTGTTTTGACTGTGTTTCCACTGCCTATCATTATGATACCCCGATCCTGAAAGAGGTGTGAAAAAGTGAAAGAACCCTGCCACAGACCAAACTCCAGAATTGCAGTCTTCTCTATGGCTCTGGTGATTGGATTCACTGTTTTTGTTGTTGTTTTAAGGTTTTTATTTATGCATTTGAGAGGAAGAGAGAGAGAGAGAGAGAGCATGAGTGGAGGGGAGAGGGAGAGGGAGAAGCAGACTCCCCACTGAGCAGGGAGCCTGATGCAGGCCAATCCCAGGACCTGGAGATCAGGACCTGAGCTGAAGGCAGACGCTTAGCCGACTGAGCCACGCAGGTGCCCCAGGATTCACTGGTTTTAGTTAACCAGGACACAGGGCTCAGCACAACTTTAAGACAAACTGTTGGTGACAATCTATGTTTTCTCCTCTGGGGAGCCTTTAGGAGAATGGCCTGATCTGGAATTGGCCCTGGGCGTTTTGACACATGGGAGTTCACCTATTCTGAAATGAGCTGCGCCCAGGACATAGTCCTATCGGCCAATCTCAAGTGCACCCAGCCTCCTTAGACAGAGAATGTCTTGGTACCTAGTCAAACTGGAACCAAATCTTGGGATCACGCCACCTCAGATTTACCACAGCCAAGATCTTCTGGATAACTCAAGATTTGGGAAGAGAAGGCCGGTGATGAAGCCGGCCTTCCAAATGCATGAAGGACTTTTTCTGGCCCCTATACAGGTCATCTGCCGTAAATAAATGCCCCCATCAACATGTAAACATGTATTCTGTTTCTTAGCATGAACCCTCTGGAAGGCTCTTTGGTCAGCTCCTGCCCTCAGGTGAGACCTCTGTGGTGACACAGCCTTTGCGTGCTTTGTGGTGCTGCCACGGCGTAGGTGTGGAGGGCTGGGGCGGGGGGTGGGGGTGGGGCTGCTGGTCCGGTGCTCAGAATGTGACAACTCGAGGGCTTTGCCGCTTGGTGTGCATTAAATTGAACACAACCCAAGTAAGTTGAAAACAGAGACCTTTTTATTACTTGTTACAGTAAGGAGACAGGAAGATAGCTCTCAAAGTACTGTCTTCCTGTGGGGTTAATACAAGCTTTTGTTCAGTGTATTAGGGGGCAGGGGCAGGGCGCTTGTATATGTATTAAGAAACTTAGAGAGATTCTGTGCTTAGGCACTTTGGGTCAACTGAGCATGCCTAGCATGTCAACATGCTAGTGCCTACATTGTATGTTCAAAAATGGCAGAAAACTCACGCCATAGGAGGAGATCTTGGTATTATAATGAGCTACAGTTAACTTTAGGACAACTGGGGGGCTTCTTTGGCAGGTCCTCAGCTCCATCCTGGCCTAAACTGGCTCACATAAGAGGCCTAGCTGGCAAAACACCTAGCTGGGGAATCTCCTTGGCGGGCTGTTGGCTCTGCAAGACAAAACACATTGCTTCCCTGCTTTTGTTCCTTCCCCCTCCTCCCTTCTGCTGATGGCTTTCAGCCCTCAGATCTGAGTAACTCCCCTTTGCATCCTAGTGAACAAGATGATGGGATTTGTGTCCCTGAAGTAGAGGACTTGGCCTGGCCCTGCACTGCTCAGGTGAAGAAAAGCTGATCTGAGGAACATTCTGAAGTGGTCTGCAGTATTAGAATCAAGGTATGTTCTTGTATTAACTCAGTTTGTTTCATCCTATTTTATATGCCACAGCTTACAGGCTTTTACAATGCTAGAAAGCAAACATTTTAAAGTTGTTAGATATTATAGAGATATAGCCCGACTTTTTGTTTATTAGTTTAAAACTTCTAGGAAAGTGGAAAATACAGCATAAAACATTCCTATATACCCTTCACCCAAGGTTCTTCAATTGTAACATTTAAACTCATTTTGCCTTTTTCTGTCTTTCTCCTCATACATACATACATTTTTCTGAGCCATTTGAGTAAGTTAGAGATACTATGACCCTTTATCCTTTAATACTTTAGTATTTCCTAAAAGCAAGGAAATTCTTCTATATAATTATAGTATAAACCTCAAAATTAGGAAAATTACCATGTAATCAAAATATCCCATTTAAATTTTGCCAGCTGTACCAATCATGCCCTTTATAGGCCCCAGATTCCAGCCCAGGATCACACATTTGTTGTCATGTCTCTTTTGTATCCCCTTCAAGCTAGAACATTTCCTCAGATCTGTTTTTCATGGTCTTTACATTTTGAAGAGCACAGGATGTCCCTCTATTTCAGTATTCTGCTGTATGAAAGGGCTATATTTAACCAGCCTCCTGTTAAAGAACACAGCGTATTCCTAGTTTTCTGCAGTGTAAATCACACTGCAGTTAGTAGCTCTGAGCAATTTATCTAATTTCTCTGAAGTGGAATTGCTGGGTTAGAGTCTGCAGATTTAATTTTGACACTATTTCCAGATACTCATCCTGAAAGATTATACTTATTTATAATTCCACCAAGGATGCATGAGAATCACTATTTCCCACACCAACATCAGCACTGGATATTTTCACTCTTCTTCATCTTGGCCAGTCAGGAAAAAGAAAAAAAAATTTATGGGGCCTCTGGATGGCTCAGTTTGTTAAGCGTCTGCCTTCAGCTCCGGTCATGATCCCAGTGTCCTGGGATAGAGCCTGCTTCTCCCTCTGCCCCTGCCCCCTGCTCATGATCTCTCTTTCATGCTCTCTTTCTTTCAAATAAATAAAATCTTTTAAAAAATTCATTTCTTTGATTATTAATGAGGCTGAGCACCCTTCATGCTTTATTTTACAAATTACCTTTGCCTGTTTTTCTGTTGGGCAGTTTCTGATTTTAATTTGTCAACTCATTCCTTGGCATTGAAGCCTTAAGTAAAGACACACTATGCATTTGAGAGCTTTGTTTCAATCTCTGTGGAAATTATTCTAATTTTTACATGAAATCCCATTTCCTGAGTAAACATGTCAAGAATTACACAACAAGGTAACCGAAAACCTACAGGTCAGCTCACCCCCACACAGTGCTCTGGGGCACAGCTGCAGGAACAGGAGGTGGGGGAAAGGGGGAGAAGCAGTAAGGACAGAGAACAATTAACACATAGACTATATTTCTTTCCACTCAATGTCTCTAGGTGACTGTTTCAGTATCATTCTGGATCAAGGTAGAGCAGTTTCCCAGTAATTTACTAGTTCTTATTCATTTCTTCCCCCCAAAATATTTCACATGGAAGAATAAATGCAATAAATATTAATCTAAAGATAGGCCTTAATTATTCAACTTTAAATGCTATTAAAAGCCATCGCTTATATTAGGTAAAAGTACCCCATTTTCAGGTTCTTACTGTAGGTTGCTAAGGAAAGTTTGAAGCTGGGAAATACTGCTTCAACTAATGTCGCCTTCCTCCTTCCTCCTAAATTGCAAAACTTACAGAAATAGCAAAGAATCTGCAAATGTCTGTGTGAGCCTATAAATGGTGCAAAGCCTAAATCTCAACTGATATCATGAAACGTGTCCACAAGGAAACGCACAAGGTCTACTACGTCCAGAGGGAAGAGTCCTGTCAAAAAAGTAAATCAGAAACGAATCCATTCAGTTCTCATTTTTTAATCAACCAAATCCATCAGTTAACCACTTGTAGCCAATAGTTACTGAAAGCCAAGTGTCATACTGCTCTGATAGGAGACAAATATAACATGCTCTTAAGGAACGTACAATCTAGCTGAGGAACAAGACAGACAGACTGAAACATTAAGGGACCATCCCTGAGCATGCGAAGTAGAACACACATTGTAAGTGGAGCAACAGTTCAGAGATGGGCAAAATCACTGCTCATGGGTAAAGGAGCATGGGGCTGTTAGGGAAATTAGAAAGGCTTAATGGGACCGTGGTATTTGAGTTGGGCCTGAAGGGACGGTAAGATTTGCAGAGGTTGGGGGGAAGGTGGTATCTCACCCCAGGGAACACAAGGCACAGAGGTGGCAGTCGGCAAGTTGCTCGGTGAAAGACATGTGAAAATGTGCATTGGTTGAGGCACGCTGAGGACAGAAGGCTGCCCCACAGATGCCGTGGCGGGCAACAGGGGTCACCAGCGGCTCCAGAGTGGCAAGCACTGTGAGGGACTGGTGTGTTGTAATGTTCTAGCCCATGCCAAGCCATACTGCAGCCTGACGGAAAAGGAAACCTCAGTAATACCGAGCCTGTCTTTACTGAAAAATCTTGATATTTTGTTCATTAGTTTTTGCATTAATTTTGATCTTTAAAAATACTGCATTAAAATATTTGTTTTGATTGCATTTTTCCGTACCCCCTTAAATTTTTTGCTCAAAGCAAGTACCTCGCTTACCTCACCATCACCCCAGCACTGTGTTCTATTTCTGAAGTTCAGTAGTGGGAACATGGATATTCATTTTATTTTCAATTATAAGCTATAGCTTACTCATGCTACAAATATTCTGTGGCTAGTAAATAGTACTTAATAAAAACAATTGAGATAAATTAGGATTTTAAGAAGATTAATTAGGAACTTTGAAGCCCAAAAAGCACGACAGGGAAAAGATTCTTTGTGCTTCTGAGTCATCTTTAGGGGAGAGTAACTCTGTTGCTGCGGTGTATGCAATGCAAGCAGAAAAGGGTTGTTTTGCTCATGTCTAACTGGGTGAAAGGTAACTGTGTGTTGGGGGGGCGGGTACCAGAGGCTGCTGTCCACTTGGAGACAGGCCTTGAGTAACTCAGCTGCTATAGCCAGCCTGACTCTGCCGCATGGCCCGAGGCAAGCTTCCACAAATGGGCCACACAAGGTGGGCTTGGCCCATCCCACATACAACAGACCAATCCAGGGGCGCCTGGCTGGCTCAGATGGTAGAGCAAGCAACTCTTGATCTCAAGGTTGTGAGTTTGAGCCCCCACTGGGGGTAGAGTTTCCTTAAAACAACCACCACCACCACCACCACCAAACAAACAAACCCATCCGGCCTTGCTCAAAGAGAAGCTACTCATTGGGCCACAGCATTTACCACAGTGCCATGGTCCAAGAAGCAGTGAAAGATTAATGAACTCTATTAATGTCTCAGGGCTACCTGCATCGAGGAGAAGAAGTGGTGTTTGACACAAAGAGTATGACTAGTACCTCTAAAAATGTAAAACTTGAAATCTATTCTCATTAGTAACCCAATGATCAATGGAGGACACTTTTTAGCCAGAGAAGTCAATTAGCCTGCAGCACAGATCTCAGAAGAGGCCAAAGGCAAGGCTGAAAGGTGCAGGCTGCTTCCCATGCTCGCCCCTGGGTGCTCGCCCCCGGGTGCACTGCACCTTCATCGTCATCGGACGTGGACCTCCCAGTCAGCGCCAATGTTCAGTGAGAGCTTCTCCAGCCGCAGGGTGGACATTTGGGCACAATATGTAAAAGCCACAGGCTCATCTTTACCACCTAAATAAATAGCAAGACAATAACAGGAAAAGTTTGATGACTATCTAGGAGAAAAAAATCTTTCCTTTAAATCTAAAATATTTCTGACTCGGTCATAAAACCTGATACCCCACCTAGGAGAATCCAACTTAATAGCACTTTTACCCATGATGTCCATGAATTTTTTAAACATTAAACACCCCATTATTTTGAGTGCATGATTGGTTGAAAGGAAACTGTAAGGAACAAAGTGATTTATCCAAGAAATTCAGTAGGTAAGAAAGGATATAGCCCTTTAAGAAACTCCGTAAACGTGGGTAGGATTCTCTGGGGCTTCAGCTATCCACAGTTAAAAATACATACAGAGAAGCTATAATATTATTTCAAGCCCCAAATAATTTCCCTTAGAAAATATCCACAGCTTACAGTTTGCAGAAGGCCCAGTTGATGAGGAGAAGCAGGATGGCCTTGCTCCCTCTAGATACTAGTATATTTGACCTCCATCAGAAAGTGCAGGGTCCACTTGACTAAGCGTGCTGTATCAGTTTTAGGACTAATCATTTCTTTGCTGCAGATACTTCCACGTTTACAAAAACAAATAACGACTTGTTTCCTCACCAGATGAACGGGTGGTCACAGAAGATGGCTCTTTCTTGAGGCCTAGGACAAAGATCTGCTCCACCACACACTTGCTGGGATAATGACCTCTTTTGTCGGCACAACTGGAATAGATAAAAATGGTGTTAGGAAAATGAGAGGAATAGGAGTTTGGACTGGTTATTAGGTCAACATCCTAGCCTTGGGAGTTCTCCCATCTTTCCCTATGGAGGCCTGAACCATACAGTTGTCATGTTTACTAGGATGAAGAGATGGAAACAGATGATTCCCTGTGTCGAGGACTGCCTAACCAGTAGACAAACTAGTCTCCTTTTAACAAGCCATTTGGAAAATCACCTAAGGACACTAAAGTCTCAAATGTGACTTGGACACTGCAATCAGATTTTAAGAGATCAGATACTTAATGAATTGCTGAATGGGTGGATAAATGGGACTAATCAGAACTTAAATTGAATCCTTTTTTATTTTTTTAGAGAGTGAGGAACAGGAAGACAGAGACAATAAGGAAGGAAGGTTCATAGAGTGATTGAAAAATACTTCAGGGAAACTCCAGACCAAGATGGCAACATTTAAGAGGCCCCTGAATTTCCTTCCTCCCATGGATGCACTGAATGTAAAGCTACATGTGGAGCAATTCCCTTTTAGTAACACAGAAACTAGCTGAGTTACTCTTACATATCAGGTGACTGAGGAAATACCCACATTAAATCAGGTAGGAAAGGTTGAAACAGGCTCACCATAACCTCCACCCCCCAGGACAGTGCCATACAATTGGGAGGGGCACTCCCAACTTCTCCCTGAAGAGTGAAAAGTTTGGACCACACCCCTGTTGCCCTAGTTTTAAGGCCCCCGCCTGAGATATGGGCCCCCAAACCACCTATCAGTAATTACTTTAAGTGTATCTGAACTAAATTCTCCGATCAATAGAGACAGAGTTGCTGAATGGTTAAAAACTCAAGACCCAACTATATGCTGCCTATAAGAGACCCACTTCAGCTTTAAGGACACATACAGACTGAAAGTAAAGGGATGGAAAATGATATTCCATGGAAATGGAGACCAAAAAAAAGCAGGGGTAGCTAATATTTATATCAGACAAAACAGACTTTATGCCAGAAACTGTAATCATAGACAACAAAGATTATTATATAATGGATCAATTTGCTATATAACATTTGTAAATATTTATGCACCCAATATCAGAGAACCTAAATATATAAAGAAAATATTAGCAGATCTGGAGGTTGAAATAGACATCAATATAGTAATAGCAGGGGACTTCAATACCCCACTTTCAACAATGGATAGATCATCCAGACAGAAAATCAGTAAGGAAAACATGAACTTAAACTACATGTTAGACCAGGTAAACTTAATAGATATATATAGAACATTCCATTCAATAGCAGAAAAATACATATACATATTGCTCTCAAGCAAACATGGAACATTCTCCAGGATAGATCATACATTAGACTAAAAACAAGTCTTAACAAATTGAAAAAGGCTGAAATCATATTAAGCATCTTTTATGACTATAATGGTAGGAGCAAAGATATCAATTACAAGAAGAAAACTGGAAAATTCACAAATATATGGAGATTAAATAATATACCCCTAAATAAATCCATAACATACCCCTAAATAACCAATGGGCCAAACAAAAAATCAAAAGGGAAATAAAATATCTTAGACAGATTAAAATGGAAATACAATATACCAAAACTTCTGGGATGCAGTGAAAGCAATTCTAAGAGGGGAGTTGATAGCAATAAATGCCTACATTAAGAAAAAGAAAAATCTTAAACAATCTACCTTTACACCTCAAGGAACTATAAAATAAAGAACAAACTAATCCCAAATTTAGTAAGAGGAAGGAAATAACAAAGATCAGAGTGAAAATAAATGGAACAGAGTCTAAAAAGATCAATAGGAAAGATCAATGAAACCAAGAGCTAGTTTAAAAAAAAATAAAATAGACAAATCTTTAGGTAGACTCATCGACAAAAAAAGGGAGAGGACTCAAATAAAATCAGAAACATATCACTGTATATTTACTATACTGGAATTTAAATTAATAAATAAAATCAGAAATGAAAGAGGAATGTTACATTTGATACCTCAGAAATACTAAGGATCATAGGAAACTACTATGAACGATTACATACCAATAAATTAGATAAACTAGAAGAAATGGATAAATTCCTAGAACATACAACCTACCAATACTGAATCATGAAGAAACAGAAAATCTGAACAGACCAATTACTAGTAAGGATACTGAATCCATAAACAAAAAACTGCCAACAAAGAAAAGTCCAGGACCAGATGGCTTCACTGTTGGAATTCTATCAAACATTTAAAGAATATCAATCTTTTTCAAATTCTTCCAAAAAATGGAACACTTTCAAATTCATTTTATGAGGGCAGCATTACCCTGATACTAAAGCTAGCAAGGACAGTACAAGAAAAGAAAATTACAGGCCAATATCCTTGATGAACACAGATGTAGAATTCATCAACAAAGGACCACACACCATGATCAAATGGGATTTATTTCTAGGATACAGATAAGCTTCCACATAGGCAAATCGATAAATGTAATATATTACATTAACAAAAAAGGATAAAAATAATACGATTATTTCAGTATGTATAGGAAAAGCATTTGACAAAATTCAACATCCTTTCATGATAAAAGTTCTCAGTAAATTGTGAGTAGAAAGAATGTACATCAGGGGCGCCTGGGTGGCTCAGTGGGTTAAACCTCTGCCTTCAGCTCAGGTCATGATCTCAGGGTCCTGGGATCGAGCCCCGCATCGGGCTCTCTGCTCAGCGGGGAGCCTGCTTCCCCCTCTCCCTCTGCCTGCCTCTCTGCCTACTTGTGATATCTCTCTCTCTCTCTCTCTGTCTGTCAAATAAATAAATAAATAAATAAATCTTAAAAAAAAAAAAAAAAAAAAAAGACTTTCAGAAAGAATGTACATCAGGGTGCCTGGATGGCTCAGTGGGTTAAGTGTGCAACTCTCGATTTTGCCTCGGGGCATGACCTTAGGGTCGTGAGATCGAGCCCCACATCGGGCTCCATGCTGAGTGTGGAACCCACTTAGGATTCTCTCTCTCCCCTTCCCTCTGCCACTTCCTACCCCCATGCTCGTACTCTTTCTCTCCCAAAGAAAGAAAGAAAGAAAGAACCTCAACTTAATAAAAGCTGTCTATGACAAGCCCACAGCTAACATACTCAATGGGGAAAAGCTGAATCAAGATCAGAAAAAAGAAAAGGATGCCCACTTCTCACTATTTTGTTTAACATAGTACCGGACATCTTAGCCAGAGCAATTAGTCAAGAAAACGAAATAAAAGATACCTAAATTGGAAAGGAAGAAATAAAATTGTTTGTATTTGCAAATGGAAATAGGGAGAGGCTGGTAAAAGGGTACAAACTTTTTGTTACAAGATGAATAAGGTCTGAGTAATGTATAAGATGGTGACCATAGTTGACAGTACTATATTGTATAACTGAAATTTGCCAACAGAGTAGGAAAAAAAAAAAAGAAAGGAAAAAAAAGTAAATATGTGAGGTGATAGATGAGTTAATTAACTTGATGGTGGGATTCCTTTTATAGTATATACATATAGTGAATCACCATGTTGTATACTTTAAATATATTACAATTTTACTTGTCAATTATTTAGTGAAGCTGAAAAAAAATACTCCACAAATGGCCTTCATCATTAATTTCTTTAAATAGTACCTTAAAATATTAGCTGTTTTTGAGGATCACATATTTAAGAAAGCACACAGTTTTTTTAGCTGCCATTACCTGTTGATCAAAACACCTGACAAGAATGAAAACTTCCTGTGCAAGAATTGCTTCCGGTGGAGGTATTGGAATGAATGGCCATCATCAAGATAGAATTCACCCATGGCAGAATCCTGGAGAGTGAATCATAGATAGAGAACATGCTTATATAATAGCTTACTAGGAAAAGAATGTCACCCACTAAAGGGACTAAAAAATTTGTGAAAAATTTTATTAAACAAAAACTTAATATTCAAGCTATACGATGTAGTCATATAAATATATACATTTAATACCCATTAGTGAAATAATATGTATAAGGAAGTCATGTAAGAGGAACTCAAAGAGTTAGATCTTATTGAAAAAAATTTAAACCACCAATACGGTCAGTGGCATAGGTGGCTTCTTTGAAAATACTACCCTAGAAGGTGATATGACAGGTCAAGAAAAGTTCACAGAATGAAACTAAACCTAAAAAGATTTAGTATATAATGGATGAAATCAGCTATCTTTAGAAGCCCTTCATTTAGAGGATGGCATCTAGTTCCTACTTCCTTTCAGTCAGAGGATCCCTTTGGCATGTCAAACAAGTCACAGCACTCCATATGGCTATTTACTGTCAGGATCTCTTGTATTTATTACGTGGTCTGAGGCTTGTAATTTGGCCTAGGAAGAATGTCTAAGTGCCTAAGACTGTCTAAGGAAAAGCAAGCTTAATTATTCTATATTTGCATAAGACTATGAATCTGTTCAGTCTTGTAGAAGAGTAAGAGTTTGTGTTGGTACTATAGGTGGGCAAATGGATAGGAAAGGAGTCTGCTATAGGTTTCATTTGGCTCAAAAGATCTTCTAAAAAAGACATACAAATTCTGGATCCTTCTAAGCTTTACCCCAGAAGATTTTAGTTGTTTGAGCCAGGTGATGAGAACAGAAGTCATTGTGTGGGGTTGGTGTTCCTGAAATGCTGCATAGATACTGCCACCCTTCTACAGGAGACTGAGTTTTAGGGCTAATCCATGTGGCAGACTGACTAAGCCCAATGGGCATTTAGTCCAGTGGTAATCAAGGCCAAGCTGCAGAGCACCAAGTGTCACGGTGCCCCGGAGGAAATTTCTGTCATTTCTAATTCTCAGAATTCTCTTAAGAACAATTCCAGGAAAAGGCAGACAAGCTGGACAATGATTCAGAAATGATTCAAAACTTTGATTTCTAGAAAAACATCAGAAGCACCCATTCCATCACTGGGGCTTATCATTTTTACATAATGTCCCATACTCAAAAGGCCACTACTCCTATAAAGAGATAATGTAGTAACAAATGAGATGTGTAAAGGTAACATTTTCCAAATACCTTAGTGCTTAGAGCCACCCGGAGTCCATATGGGGAATCGGTCATGTAGCCTGTGGATTTTCCTACAGTCGTCTTTATTGGTACTATACTTCCACCTCGCTGAAATACTGGTATCTGTAACAGAACAATAGTCTCAGGGAAGGACTATTCATAGAAAGCAATTTCAATGTAGAATCTAAAAATATTTCATTGTATGAGACTTCCATTCTTTACAAGTATACACTCAAAGGCAAAAGAAATTTGTGAGCACAGAGATAGAAAATATGGAAGCAATGGCATTAAAAGGAAAAGACTTCAAAGATTAAAAATCGTCCATTTTTTAATTATCAGGGAAACTTCTCACCCTTCATCAATTTGTTATCTATTCTGCCTATCCTATCAGTAGTTCCTATTTTGTATTTTTAATTTTCTTGTCAACATAATACACGTGTTTATTTCTAGGGCCCTGCTAAGGAGTGAGTTTTTTGTGCCTGTGTAAGTAGGCCCACATGTACGTATGTGTGCATATAAAATATTGTGGTTTCTTGGTTTCAGGGAGATGACTCTGTCCTTACTACAGTCTACACTCTTCCTGCTTCCCTGAATCACCAGGATGATGGACTCAATTCTGAGAATAAATTTGTGAAACTTCTGTTGTAGAGGCCACCAAAGACACCTGAAGTGACTCTAACCACAGTGTTATAGGCATGGCCCATACTTATGGTTCTTCTGGAATGGCATTCCCAGCAAGGAAAGCCCAGTAAATTTCCTGTGTCCCCATACAATCCTCTGCAAGGAAGCTCTTTGGATCATATGGGGGCTTGTACTTCACTCTGAGTAAAGTACAGGAGGGAAAAAAGAGTATAAACAAAGGTGGGAGTGAAGGTGGAATAGTTAAGATGTCCACCCTCTGCTTGACTCACAGTTGGCAGCAAGAAATAAAGCACCTTTATCTCCCTCTCATCAACCAACCACTTCTTTTCTTTTTTTCCCAAAGACTGAGGTAGTAAGTTAGTACAGTATGGCCTCTGAAGTAGGAGTGCAGCTGACCTGGGGTCTTATCTGCCACAAGCTAGTCACAACCCTGGACAAGTAATTTAACTTCTCTGAACTCAGTTTCGTCACCTGTAAGCACGAGGGACTGGAGTAGATGAATAAGTTCTCTTTTAGATCTGAAAGTTGACATCTGAAATCGTTTTATTATGGAGTTCATACTACTGATAACAGCTTTAAAAAATAACATCAATATATCTTTATTAATCTTAACACTACTTAGGGCCTGCAGTAGTGGTTGTGATTTAGTGGCAACAGCAAACTTTCCTTTACAAGTTCACTTTGGATGGGCCCCCTTGACTCTACTGTCATAACTGACAGCCTTCCCTTGGGCATACAGGGCCAGGGTTATAACTGAAAACTCCAGTTTTGTGACCTGGTCCTAGAAGGGGACATTCTGTATGGTGTGTGTGCTGACCACCATTTTTACTCTGTTTTTAGTGTTATTATTATTTTTCTTAGACATACAAATGGAAATATATGGGGAAGAGTTGTTTGTCCTCGATGTTTCATACGGTGAAATCAGGCTATATGTTGATACTTTTTTCTCATGTTTTCACGGTTTTATTGATATAATTTGCATGCCCTACAACTCACTCATTTAAGGTGTACAATTAGATGTTTTTTAGTATATTGAGAGTCGTGCACCTGTCACCACAATCAATTTTAAATCATTTTCATCATCCCCAAAAGAAACCCTGTACCTATTAGCAGTAATTCGCCATTGCTCCCAAACTTTCTCCCTGCCTTAGCCCCTCATCTATTTTTTGTCTCTCTCTCTATGTGTTGTTATGCAGAACACCAATGCCCCTGGTTCCTTCTATGTAGGCACATGCTAGGGACTGAATGTTTGTGTCCCCCCCAAATTCCTATGTTGAAGCCCCAACCATCAACGTAACTGTATTGGGAGATAGGGCCTTTAAAGAGGTAATTAAGATTAAATGAGGTCAGAGAGTAGGGCCTTAATCTGATAGGATTAGTGTCTTAAGAAGAGACATAAGAGAGCTCACTCTCTCCCTCTGCCATGTGAGGACACAGCAAGAAGGTGGCTGCCTACATGTCAGGAAGAGAGTCCTCACTAGGAACTGAATTGTTGGCACCTTACTCTGGGACATCTAGACTCCAGAACTGTGAGAAAATAAACTTCTGTTGGTTAAGCCACCCCATCTGTGGTAGTTTATGATGGCAGCCCAAGCAGACTGATACAGCACAACAGGTAAAAATAACAGCCTGAAAATGACTTACGGTGTCTAAGGCTACCGGGATCTTCACAGTACGTGCTCCTTCCCAATAAGCAAATGTTTTAGAGTCATACCAGACCTGGAAAGGAACAGACCCTAATGAAAAAGAGTATAAGATCCTCCAGTTCCATCCACGTCATTGCAAATGGCAAGATTTCATTTCTCTTGATGGCTGCATAGTATTCCATTGTGTATATATACCACATCTTCTTTATCCATTCATCTGTTGATGAACATCTAGGTTCTTTCCATAGTTTGGCTATTGTGGACATTGCTGCTAATAAACATCGGGGAGCATGTGCCCCTTCGAATCACTGTTTGTATCCTTTGGATAAATACCTAGTAGTACAATTGCTGGGTTGCAGGGTAGTTCTATTTTTTAACTTTTTGAAGAGCCTCCAAACTGTTTTCCACAGTTAGTCCAGCAACATCTTGACATGGGGGTCTCACATCAGTTTGGTAACCTTGATGCCTCCTCCCCCCGCCTGCAGAAGCCTGTGGTGATACTCCCATGCTCACGGACTCTCTCCAGGGTCTGTCTCCTCCTTGCTCTCCATTCCATACCCTCTTTCCCTGGTCTGGTGCCCCAAGTTTCTGCCCTGCCTCTTCTCCTGGCCCCTCTGCATATATCTTTGGTCTGTCTCTGGAGGTTGTTGCTGTTATTCTCCATGGCCCTCTGCTCTGCAGCCCACAGGCTAATCCCACCTCTTCCCCGGGCTCTGCCTGGGTTCAGTGCCATGGGCTCTAGCAGTGCAGGATGATATTTTATACCATGATAATAATCAATGACAATAAGCAACAAAAGATCTGGGAGGCACGCAGAGCATAAAGGGAAGTCACCACTGTTACTTTTTACCCACTTTGGTGGGTGTCTGGAGACCAGGTTTTGGCACCCAAAACTTAGGATTTAAATAGAGCCAGAACCAAAGAGCAAAGTCTCTCTCTCTCTCTTTTTTTTTTTTTTTAAGATTTTATTTTATGACAGAGAGAGAGAGATCACAAGTAGGCAGAGAGAAGGGGGGAGGCCGGCTCCCTGCTGAGCAGAGAGCCTGATGTGGTCTCGATCCCAGGACCCTGAGATCATAACCTGAGCTGAAGGCAGAGGCTTTAACCCACTGAGCCACCCAGGCGCCCCAAGCAAAGTCTCTTTTTACTTATGCTTCCCTCCAGAGATCTTAGCAGACTAAAGATTTCTTCCTACTCAAAGCCTCAGTGTTTTTATAAGGAGTCACTTACACGAGTCCAAGTGTGAAGGTAAAGAACCATGCTGACCCTCCTTGGGGTTCTCACCTATTCATCTTTCTCCCCACTGTTCCATTAAGTTTCTTGACCTCCGAGGTCATGACCTACAAGAATCTTCAGTTGCTATAGGCATTTGGGCTGTCTTCACAACTGCATGATGCAGAAATCTATTTCCTAATAGGGGCTAATTCATCAGAATGAAGGGAAGAGAGAGGAGACATGCAAGATATGTGGCTGTTTGTCATTTATTCTCACCTCATTTGATCCTGGCAGAAACACATCAACTGTGCTGGCTTTTGGTTCTGTGACTGGATGAACCAATAAAGCACTTCCTGAAAAACACAGAAGAAATAAAGTTGAATATCATTCTAAGAGGTCTGAAAACATCCTTTTCCTCTCAGTGCTTTGGTGGTGTTAGAGACCACTCAACTATGAACTTGGTGAAAGTAGAGACCTTGGTTAGTTGAACCAATGATTCATCAGAGAGAGAACTGTTAGAAAGAGGACCAGTGCTCTAAACAGTGATTGTATTATTACTTATCATTCATCCACTTATGGTATATCAGGATAATAGGGAGGGACCCTGACACAGTCTATCAGTCTCATTTGCACATAGCTGGTAGTGTGCCAGGAGTCTGAAAGAGCCATTGCATTTCTCCAGGTGCGTCACTGTTTGCTGTAAGTGATTTTGCACATGGGGAGCCTACAGCTGTTATCCAGAACTGTGATCAGCATGGACAGGAGTATATCCATGGACAGTTATCATTAGGAAGGCTATAATTCTCTTAAAGGCAATCTAGATTATTAATTTTGTTTTGACTGTGGCACCACATGTATGTAAATTTCATCCATTTATGAATTCACTCTTTAATTGTACAAATATTTACTAAGTTCCAGCTGAATGCTAGGTATTTTGCTAGGCTTTGGAGATAAAGTGGCAAATAAGACAGACAATGTCTCCGTCCTCATGGAGTTTGCAGTCAGTAAAGACAGATATTAAAATTTAATTAGAGTTAGGACAAATACCAAAAAGACAAAAGCACAAAATGGAATGAAAGTTATGTAATAAGAGGGACTGACTTTGACTATAGTTAAGTGTAATTAGCTATTAGAAGCGATTCTGGTCAGGGAATTGTTCTCCAAGGGAGTGGCTATTTAAACTGAGGCCTAAGAATGAGGGGAGAGGTAGCACTAGGGTTTTTACATTTTACAATTTCTGCTCTTTAGAAACAGATTGCACCTTTTGGGCAACTCTCTGTTCAGCTTGGTTTCTTGAGTCCTATTCCCAAAATGATAAACTTCCATATCCTGGATTTGGTGGTCAACCCTCGTTAAAGAGGCCATCACCACCACCACCACCACCAATAACTCTATTTTACATATGAAGTAAGCTCTCGGTCTTTATTGTGACCATCTGGTCTACTGTTTTCTACTTCCATTCGCTATAGGGGTATCATTAGGCTCAGGAGTAGACCCAGAACAAGAATATCAAATGGCATCCACAAATAGAATGGGTTTATATGAAGTTAACAATATGAAAAGTGAGAAGAGAGCTATCATTCCACAGAAGACAGCTATTATTCCACTAATATACAAAAAATCTTAATGACAGAATTTCTTTTACTTCCATTTTTTGGTTTTCTAGAGATTAGGGATTTATTTTTCTTTAGTGCTCTTACACTAGGAAATATAACAAAAACATAATTACAGCATTTATCATAACAATAATTAATCAAGAAATGCTCACCCAGCATGTATTCATCTTCTACCCCAAAAGTGTCTAATTCCTCAGGGAACTCTATCCATAGAGGTCTAGGGAAAGAAAAAAAATTCTTATTTCAACATCATTAGATGTTTTATTGCTATTAAATCACTTATATTTTCAGTTTTATAACTACTCAAAGAAAATTGGAAAAGCCAAAGAACCTAGACTCTTTTCATGATTTAAGATTTTATGAGCAATTGCTAGGATTACTATATATTTTTCTAATGTGAAAGAGCTATTTACTTGCTGAAATGTTCCAATGAAAGATTGAGAATTCTGGTACCTACAATTTTCATTCTGATTGTTGAATACTGAATACTACTCTGAAGGCAGAATCAGAGCTCTGTACAAATCCAACTGCCTAACACATTCAGTATGGAACAAATTAAATGTTTGTAAAAGCATAGTTTATAATGATATAAAATCTGTACCATGTTTTCATGCTGCCACTGCCTTTCATGCATTCTTAATCATTATCTATTTAAATGAAAAGAATTTGTTTTACTTGTTTTCAAGCAGGCAACATTTTTGGAGGGTTGAGAAACTGTTGTGTGGTTGTTGTTTTTTTATTATTATTCTTTTACACAAATGTCTAGGAGGCATCTGAGCTTATAAAGATAATAAAATCTTTAATATCGTGCATCTGGATATCAAATTAATGGTTGTAATATTTTTTCAACCTCATGAGTAAAGGATATTCTTTAGTAAGAGAAACTTGTTTTTTGTTTATTCACTAGCCTTTGTAATAATGTATAATTATCCCTTTAATAATGTATCCCTTTCCTACTGAATAGTAACAGAGCAGTAGTCTCAATCTGGCTGATGTCTAGAATCACCAGGGAAATGCCTAACAAATCTAGATCCTGAGACCTACCCAAGGAGATTCCTAGTAGGTCTGGAGGTGTGACCTTGGAATCTATAGTTTTAAAGAGCTCCCCAGGTGATTCTGATCTGAGCTAGGTTTAGGATCAGCTGATCTGGAAGCCTCCTTGTATTATGTGTGTCTCTATCATTCTCTAACCTAGAAAGTTGCTTTTTCACATCCTGCCTCTAAAATAGAATCAGAATATAATTTATAAACTGGGAAAAATGTTCACCTCAAACTTGGAATGGTTTAGTCCTAAAGGTAAAATAGAGCCTAAGACTGGTGGAATAAATTGTTCTTCATGAGAGGACTCTTGTGGATTAAATAGCAAATTCAGTTACAGTCACTTCCTTTTTCTTTGTAAAATCTGTCTCCTGTCAAATATTAACACTTGAATCACAAAGTAGCAGGAGATCCGGTTTTCCTTAGACCTTAACTCCTTGACCCTGCTCACAGTTGGTGCTCAGTAATCTGAAGGACACTTGATGAAACACATGGCTTTTCTCTGGAGATCACTGTGTAATTACTCCATTCCCCAAGGGCCAGGGGGTTTTCTGGTGTAGATGGGTTGCTGGGGCCCGCAACCCGTGAAGCCTATTTACCTCATGATGGGCTGGGCAGCCACGTGTGCGCAGTAGAACAGAGAATACCAATAGGGCAGGAGGGTGTAGCGCTGCCGGATGGCTTCCCGGATGAGCCGGGTGTATTCCTCCCCAAAGAGCCAGGGTTCCCGCCGCTTGGTGTTCATGGTAGCGTGACCACGGAAGAAGGGCTGGTAGGCTCCAGCCTGGTACCATCGAACTAGCAGCTCTGCCTCCGGATTCCCGATGAAGCCGCCTACGTCAGCTGATTAGACAGAGAGAGGCCGAGTGAGGCAACCAGGCTTCTAACAAACATTGCACCCAGGTAAGATAAGGGCTTGAAGACTGCCAGGACAAATGTGCTGTATGTGCACTCAAAATGCCAGGACAACACTGTGGCCTGAAATTAGGGAGCACATACTTAAAAACTCTGCCTGTTTGGGGGATCTGACAATATTCTCTTTGAATCCTCTTTTCTTATCAAAAGGTATGAGGTTTTGGGGAGCCTGGGTGGCTCTTAAGCATCTGCCTTCGGCTTGGGTCATGATTCCAGGGTCATGGAATCGAGCACCTGCTCAGAGGGGAGCCTGCTTATCTCTCTCCCTCTGCCCTTCCCCCCTGCTTGTGCTCTGTCTCTCAAAAAAATACAATCTTAAAAAAAAAAAAGGTCTGAGTTTTTACTACAAGATCAACATTTCTGTATGTTCCCAAACCTAGAAATTGCAAAATGTTGACCTGATTCATTAAGTCTGTGTTTAGTGGTGTAGTGGGGGGTTTGGCAATTGATTTCATTTTTAAGATATTATTTACTTGACAGAGAGAGAGAGAGAGAGAGAGGGAGCAAGCACAACCAGGGGGAGCGGTAGGCAGAGGGAGAGAGAGAAGTGGGCTCCCCGCTGAGAAGAGAGCCGGAGGTGGGGCTCCATCACAGGACCCTGGGATTATGACCCTAGCCAAAGGCAGACACTTAACCGACTGAGCCACCCAGGCGCCCCTTGATTTCTTTTTGAAAGCAGTAGCTCAAGCAAGATAAAAATTGTAGAACTAAAGAAAAATAATCAGAATTAGAGATTTTAGGTATAATTTCTTGCTTAGTCCTTAAGCAGTATACATATTCCTTGTATGTGGACTAATGCCATAAGAAACACATCTATCAAAAAGTGATGTTAACTTCTATTCCTACAGAAAACAAGGAGCAGCTGGAACTAGTCATATGCTGAGCACCCTCCATATTGAAATTTCTCATCTGCAGAGAATTACTAGGATTTAGGGAAGGCAGCCCATCAGGGAATCATATTTTAACTAAATTTATCTTTCCCAAGAGCGTATCTTTTTTTTTAAGTTAAAATATGTCATGGAATTTTAAACCTGCTGAGTAAAAAGCATTTGTGTAAGGCTGATTTCTGATTTGCTAAATTCTTTATACTCTCCATTTTTCTCACTTTGAAGAAGAAAAGGTATGTTTCAGGAAGAGAAACTCAGTTCTCAAGAGCATCTAAGGATGAATCAGAGAAAGAGGGAAAGAAGCACTCGGGCTCTCTGATGACTTTATTTCATGTCCTCATTTCAGACAAGACATTAACTGGAAGCGTCCCTTCACTTTCCTCATTTTCTTGTTCCCACAGATACCCCTGCCCGAAACTGCTAATGAGAAGGCATTTATGATCAGCCTCGATGGAAAAACACTCTTGCTTTTTATTTTCTCTCACTTCAAGCCTGCAGATATCATCTTACCTCCGCAAAAAGAGATCCCAGTAATGCTGAGGGTGAGTAACATAGGGATAGAAATTTTCAGGTAGCTCCATTCTGCTGTGTTGTCGCCCGTCCACACAGCACCTTGGATCACCGGTAACGAAGTATTAAAAAAAAAAACACAAATCAGCCCATGTACTCAATTTCATAGATTCCTTATTATTTCTGAAATAGACAAGTTAATATAAAGGAAAGCATTTCTTTCTGACCTTAAAATACATAAATTCTGGTTTCTGAAATGAAAATACATTAATCTTCTAATGTGAAGAAGTTCTTAAAATCCACAAAACATTTTGTGAAAATGTTCTGAAATGGCACTTATTTTTGAAGTATAACTCAAGCCTGATTTAGGAGAAACATTTAAAAAATAAACTTTACTGAAATAAAATTTACATACAATAAATGTACCCTATTTTACGTGAAGAGTGTGATGAGTTTTGAAACCTGTAACTGTCACCATAAGCAGGGTACAGAACCATTTCCTTAATTGTAAAAGATTACATGGGCTTCTTTGTAGTGAATAACCCTCCACTTTACCCAACCACTGATCTGATTTCTTGAAGTCTTTTGTAGAATTTCATATAAACGGTAACATAAAACATACTATTTTGTGTTCTAGCTTTTCACTCAGCATGATGGTGTAGCTTATTCCTTTTTATTTGATGAATAGTATTCCACAGTATGGATCTATCACAAGTTGTTTATCCAATCACCTATTGAGGGACATCTGAATTATTTCCAAGTTTTGGCTACTATGAAGAAGCTGCTATAAACATTTGTGTAAAATTTTTGCATGACATATGTTTTTCATTTCTCTTGGGGAACTACTTGGGAGGGGAATTGCTGGGTCTGTGCTCAGTATATGGTGAACACTTTAAAAAACTCCAAACTGGGGGTGCCTGGGTGGCACAGTCAGTTAAGTGACCAACTTGGTTTTGGCTCAGATGGTGATCTCAGGGTCATGAGATCAAGCCCTGCCCGCATCAGGCTTTGCGCTCAGTGTGGAGTCTGCTTAAGATTCTCTCTCCCTCTGCCCGCAGCACCCCACCCCTCCTTGTGCTCTCTCTCTCAAATAAATAAAAAAAAAAAATTTTTTTTTTTTTAAGAAAACTCCAAAGTGTTTGGGATAGTACCAGTGGCTGTACTGCTTTTGCAGTATCAGTACATGACAATTTCAGTTGCTCTACATTCTTGCCAACACTTGGTAATGTCAGTCTTTTTAATTCTAGCTACTGTAATGGATGTGTAGTGGTGTCTCTCTGTGGTTTCAATTTGTGTTTCTCTACAGACTAATAAGGTTGAGCATCATTTCATGTATTTATTAATCATTCATGTGTCTTCTTTTGTAAAGTGTCTATTCAAATCTTTTGCTTATTTTTAAAAGATGTCTTTATTTAACTGTAAAAGCTCTATATATTTTGGATACAAGTCCTTTGACAGATATATGTATATTACAGATATTTTCTCTCAATCTGTGGCTTGACTTTCATTTTCTTAATATCTTTGAAAGGGTAGAGGTTTTTAATTTTGTTGGAAGTACAAGTTAGCACTTTTTTCCTTTTATGGTTCATTCTTTTTGTGTTCTATCCAAGAAATCTTGTCTATCTCAAAGTCACAAAGATTTTTTGTTTCCTTTTAGTAGTTTTTTGTTTTAGCTTTTTATATAGTTTAGGTCTATATTCCATTTTGAATTACTTTTTGTGTAGTGAGAGGTAAGGGTCGAGGTTTTTTCTCCCCTTCCACCCCTCACTCCATACTCAGTGTTCTTTTTTTTTTTTTTAAAGATTTTATTTATTTATTTGTCAGAGAGAGAGAGAGCACAAACAGAGTGGCAGGCAGAGGCAGAGGGAGAAGCAGGCTTCCTGCAGAGCAAGGAGCCCGATGCGGAACTCGATGCCAGGACCCTGGGATCATGACCTGAGCTGAAGGCAGTCGCTTAACCAACTGAGCCACCCAGGCGTCCCCATACTCAGTGTTCTGACACTGTTTATTGAAAAACTCCTCTCTCCACTGAATTGCCTTGGCAACTCTGTTCCTAATTGATTGATCATCTGTGTGTTGAACTCTTCTTGGATTCTTTATTCTGTCCCATTGATTTATATGCCTATTGCTCCACCCCCTCTCAAAAAAAAAAAAACCCTCTGTAATTTAAGAGGAGTGGTACAGACTACATAAAGGAGACATAATAGTAGCAAGAACGATAGTTAACACTTATCAAGCCCTTACTGAGCCAGATGATTCTACCTTGCTTGTAGTAGCCCATTTAATCATCACAACTCTACCAGGTGAACACTATTTAACTTCATTTTACAGATGACAGAAATATGGCAAACCATGGTGGTTCTAATATACCCTGAGTAACACAGTTACTATGTGGTAGAGGCAGGACTGAGCTCAGGCAGTCTGACTCTAAAGCCACTGCTCTGATCACTGTATGGTAGACAAGAATTTGTGAAGACAGATTATATACCACTAAAGACATCCACAAAAGAAAAAGAAAATTTATTTTACTAAATCTAGATTAGTCCTGAAGCATTTTTGTCTATCTTCTACCAAAATAGCTTTGGTAGCTATTTTTGTTTTAATCTTCCGTAGAAATTTTTGGCTGTTGTATGGCCAGCAAAGAAAAATCTTTTCAAGGGACTAGGGTTTTTTTGTTTTGTTTGTTTTGTTTTTTTAAAAGGTACTCTAATAATTTTGCCTTGACTTCAAATGAGATAAAATGGTTTCGAAATCGACATGGTGGCATTTTCACCAAGAAAGTTTGTGTAAAAGCATGCAGATCTTTTCAGGTCTCATATGGTTGTTCAGTCAGAAGTGCTCTCTAGCTATTGGTCTAAGCATAACACTTGGCACAGTAGTGTTCTCTGCAATGGGTCACTTGCTACACTTTGGGGCAGGCTGATAGTTTCACACAGATCACTGAAGGCTAGGCAGTAGGCTGAAATTTAAGGGATCAGAGATTACTTAGTATGCATATCTCTTATCTTTTTTTAACTGCTACTTAAAAGTGTTTTCATCAAAAACCCTTGACTTTTTTTAGTGATTAAAAATGACACTTGTAGAGAACATGGAAAATAGGGATAGGTAAAAAGAAGAAAATTTAAAAATCACTCATAATCACCATGGTACTAAACTTACTGATTCAGATTGCTGCCTATATTTTTAAAACAAAATCATGATAATATACTACAAACACCACTTAAGCATTCTTCTTTTGTTTCTCCATTTATCATGATGTCACAAACATTTGCTCATGCAATTAAGGCTACGATTTTAAATAGTCTTGTAGTAGTCTGTCATATGGATATATATTTTTATAAAGATTCCTTTATTTGTATTTTATTTTATTTTTTTGCTTCAGGAACTAGTGTTATGGTGAGCATCTCTCTCTGCACATGAATCTTTGCCTAAGATAACTATATTTTGGCCTTTTCCAGGGTGCCCCAGGGTCTGGTTTTCAGGGTTGGAAAATAATAATGTCTATGATACAGTAAAGGCTGGATTCTTCAAACTAGGACCTAAGCTCCCAGTTATTTATGCAAGGCCAGGAGACTTAAAATAGTCTTCCTGCTGAAAGGTGGTTAAGTTGAATTAGATCTGCATTAGTTAGTAAACTGAATCCAGTTATAGATGACCCTGACCAAAAGCAACAGCCAGGTCTATTTTAAGTCAAATGGCTAAGTGAAACAGGTGGTTGAAGGAATGTCTAAGAAGCATATTTTCCCTGGTTTAGACATATCAGACAGAATCAGAGATGACCATCCCAGCAAAGTGAGATACTCTGAAGTCATTTTCCCAGCAACTAAGTGGCCATTTGTTCAATGGGAAACAAGTAACTAAACTTTATTAAAATTGATGTGCTTTGTCTCATAGGACAAAAGGCATACTTCAGGGCATATCACTTGCTACAATCCAAGGCCTGCCCAATCGCCACTAAAAAGGAAGGCCTCAATACAGTAGCAACATATACCACAAATGACAAAAAAAGACACGCTGCTAACTTATGTTTTTAAGTCTGATCATATGGGCCATTCCTTACCATACTTTTGTGATCCAGCAAAGAAAGAACGTGTAAGAACAAAGGGTCTCTCCTTCCCCTTAGATCGCTGTATCAGTCCTTCTGCGGTAGCCATTTGCTACAAAGGCAAAGGAGAAAAATTTCAAAGGGATGATTAGATTAGGGCATTGGGCAGACATCCCTAATAAGCTACTGGACGTGCAAAAAGTAAATAGTAGATGGGAATGTAAAATGAAAAATATGAAAATAAATCCACCAAATAATTTTCATGATGTACTGAAACTACTCTAAATTCCCGAATTAAGAGTGGAATATTATCTTTGATCAAAATAGAAGTAAAAATAGTAAATAATAAGCTAACATATTCAATGTTTACTACTACTACTAAGCATTTTATAAAATTTTCTCATATAATCTATAGAACATCTGAGATTGATCGTTTTCATTGATTAAAAAAAACTGAGATTTAGAGAGGTTAAATGACTGGCCCTGGCCTACATAAAAAAATTCTCTAAAGTAGTTTGCAGTTACAGCAAGAGGCTTTTAACGAAGTAAACACATACTATCTGAATTGTGCTATATGTAGCCAGCAACTCACACTGGAAAATAGAACAGTTGGTGGGAGGACCATAGGAACACAGTTACAGGATGAAAATAAGAAAGAACAATGAATATCAATTAGGACAAATAACTAAATAATTGACAAATGTTTTGGATGTGATTGGCGAATAGAAGACAATTCTACCACCTTCTAATGGGAAGGCTAAGTAGTTAATGAAGACTTTCTATATTTAAAAACTTACTGAAATTCTACATCTATGTTCTAAATCTTTTTTTTTTTTTAAGATTTTATTTATTTATTTGACAGAGAGAGACACAGTAAGAGAGAGAACACAAGCAGGGGGAGTGGGAGAGGGAGAAGCAGGCTTCCCGCTGAGCAAGGATCTGGGATCATGACCTGAGCCAAAGGCAGACACTTAACAACTGAGCTATCTAGGTGCCTCTCTAGGTTCTAAATCTTATTCCCCTGGTATGAGTATGAGACTTGCCATATTTAGACATTTGTGAAATTTCATTTTTTTAAAAAAGATTTATTTGAGACAGAGAGAGTGAATGAGAGAGAGAGCACGAGTGGGATGGAGCGGCAGAGGGAGACAGAAGCAGACTCCCCGCTGAGCCAGGAGCCTGACTCGGGGTTCAATCCCAGAACCCTGGGATCATGACCTGAGCCAAAGGCAGATGCTTAACTGACTGAGCCACCCAGGAACCCCCATTTGTGAAATTTCAAAACATTTGTTTTAATTGCCTTTGTTTATGTATTTATACATTGCCTACTCTACTTTGAAAAAAGTTTTGAGGTATCTAATGCCATTTATTAATGACTCCTGTCAAAGAAGATGTTTCTGTGTTACCATTGATCTCATAATACCTGTAATTCACCAAATTCATTAGAGAAAGAAAAGGTGCAAAGAAAGAAATAAGTCCTATATTGGCTACAACCTGATAAGATCCATTGCAGTCATCAGAAAAGTCACACGAAGAGAAATGAACAACATAGTATGGCTATTACAAATGACTTTCAACCCAAAAGGCAGGGCACATGGGTCCAAGTGGCTTCTTTATGGATGTCTTACCTGATAAAAACCATAGATGTTGTGAAGTTCCCTGTGCTCCCAATTGCCATGATGAACAGCATTCTTCTGCATGGTTAGCTCTGGCCCTCTAAAGACGGAGGGCTCATTCATGTCATTCCATATGTAGAGAATGTCAGTAGATCCCTAGGAAATAAATTTCTTCTTTGGTCATGGTAATACTCCTATAGTGATGATGTTAATATGATAGCCACCCTATTCCTCTTGCATACTCCATTTAATTTATTATTACTATGTTTCTTATATACCCTCTGTCTTCTGTTCCAGTGCTACAATAAAAGGTCCACAGGGCAGGGAATTTTGTTCATTTTGTTCATTGATAAATTCCAAACACCTAGAACAGTAGCTGAACATAGAAGGTTGCCGGTAAGTATTTGTCAATGAATAAAAGAATGCTGTGTGGTATTGTCTGTGAAATAAAACTGCCCAGCAAGTCCACTCCAAGACTTACTCTGGCAAACCCCCATACAGGAGAGGTTGTGAATGTTGACACTTAGATTCTATAATATCCATCATCTGCTACAACTCTTAACTAAGGGCAATTAAAGCTTTCCATGATAAGATTCTACCTTTCCTCTAATACTTTGAAAGACTGTTTTTAATTAAAGATTTTTATTTTTATTTGTTAGAGAGAGTGTGTTTGAGTGCACAAGCAGGGGGAGCGGCAGGCAGAGGGAGCAGGATCCCTATTGAGTAAGGAGCCTGACGTGAGACTTGATCCTACGACTTTGGGATCATGATCTGAGCCAGTCAGACGCTTAATGGACTGAGCCACCCAGGCATCCCTACTTTGAAAGACTTGGCAGCTGATATACCTGTTTGTTACCATGGTCTAGAGTTTGTGTTCTACACAGAATTTTCAATTTAGAGTGGGAAGGGGCTGCTGAGTCATCTAGTTAACATGGTGTTGAAATCCCTTTTATAGACTCCCTGGTCTCTGAGCATGTGACTCAGTAGCTACAGGGACAGGGAGTCCCTCAGGAAGCTCATTCCATTACTTTCTAAAAGTCCTGCCCTTTGTAACATCCCCTCAGTGGGCCTGGCTTGCCTTCTGAGATGCCACAGAATACATCTGCTGTCTCATCCACACGCGAGTTGTTCAAATGCCTAGGGGAGACTTAACGTGTATTCTTTTGACTCTTTACCTTCAACTATTTCTAAACATGTATACTTTGATGAACAAGGCTATATGGTTTCCAAATATTTAACTACCTTGACTGTCCTTCTGTAGCACTCTCCAAGTGAGGGGTTGGCAAATGTTTTCTGGAAAGGGCTGGATAATATTTTCAACTCTGCCGACCATAGGCCTCTTTTTCAATAACTCAACTCTGATATAGTGTGAAAATAGCCATAGACAGTAGGGAAATGAATGAACATGGCCAGATTTCACCCGAGTGTTATTTACCCCTGCTCTAAGTTGTTTTCTGTGTCCTAATACATGATACTAAGAACCAAAGTTTAGTGGTTAAAACTTGGACGTGAGAGAGAAACAGACTCAATTCAAATCTTAGGTCCACCACTTACTAACATGGGTTAACTGAGCAGGGTTTTATTTATTTATTATTTTTATTAAAAGTTTTTAAAGATTTTATTTATTTATTTGACAGAGAGGGAGAGATCACAAGTAGGCAGAGAGGCAGGCAGAGAGAGAGGGAGAAGCAGGCTCCCCGCTGAGCAGAGAGCCTGATGCGGGACTCGATCCCAGGATCCTGAGATCATGACCTGAGCCAAAGGCAGAGGCTTTAACGCACTGAGCCACCCAGGCGCCCCCTGAGCAGGGTTTTAAACTTCTCCATATATCAATTTTCTCATCTGTGGGATTAGAATTATAGCTCCAACTTCAGAGGTTTCTGTGAAGATGAAATGGTAAAATGCACAGAAACTGCTTAGCACAATGCTTGGTAAATAGCAAATAACTCAATTTATACGAGGCATCACTATCCTCCTAATTTGTTGAAAACAGTTATCTACAAGAGACCTCTCTCATTCTCTCTGGGGTTCTTAGACTATTTTAAGGATTGATTTATTATTACGCCTTTTTAATTTCAAGTTTTACTACACCTTTTATTTTTTTAAAGATTTTATTTTTTTGAGAGAGAGAGAGAGAGAGACAGCAAAGCAGGTGGAGGGGCAGAGGGAGAGGGAGAAGCAGGCTCTCCACTGAGCAGGGAGCCTGATGTGGGGCTCGATCCCAGGACTCTGAGATCATGAGCTGAGCCAAAGGCAGATGCTTAACTGACTGAGCCACCCAGACGCCCCTACACCTTACTTTTAATGTCGCATTATACTTTGCAAGATATTCTCATATATATCCCTATCATCATCTTTAAATAAGCTATAGAATATTATTTTATGTAAAGCTTATGTATAAATTTGAAAATACGAATGTCTATTACTAAGTACTTTGATATGTCACAGAGTCTCTCTAGCTTTTGTGCATTTGGTAATACATAAGGCACCTTTCCTGGCACCATTTATGTCTGTAATGTGGGTGCCATCCTTGCATTTTCATCCAAGTATTATTTATCAAGAGCTACTCAGTAAAGCAGAGTAGTTCTATTCAATCATGTTTTTCCTTCTTCCATCCTTCCAAGTAACAAGGGAAGAGCAAAAGAATAAAAACAAACCTGATAAGCAGAGAAAGTGAAAAGACCTGAATACCACTCTCTGACCTTGGGATTGGTGAAATCCAGGTAAGAGGAGAGACCTGTAGAGGCAGAAGAGTAGACTGTGAGAAACAGTGGTGCTCATGCTAGGATGTATGGTAAAGATGTGAAAGCTGGCTGATCACTGGGCATCTCAGATGCAAGACACCCAATGCAGAGGCACGTTCTGGCAAGAAGCGAAGGAAGGCCATGCTGGACTCTGGTGATAGTCACTAGACCTCCCAACCCGAGAGGCCTGGGGGAAGGCCAATGAACAGGCATCCAGGTGGAGCCTGTCCCTCACTGATGGCCCAAGATAGCCCAAGTACGCATGGCAAATATCCTGGAGTGACCCTTCTGTCCTTAAAGAGAACGAAGTGTTCATGAGTGGTATAAGGGGAAAAGGAATGCATGGGGTATCTCTACAGCACATAGATTTGTGACAGTGCCAGGACATGACAGAGTGGGGATTCCCTTTTGTCCTCACGTTGTTACCAAGGCTTGAAACTAATAATTTCTGAAATAAAGAATCCAGAGTTGCTGGAAGCAGCCGAGGTCCCTCATTAAAGTCTGGGAAGTCAAAACTATGGGCTAACAAGGCACAGAAGAGTCACAGGGAGAGACGCAGGAACGCTTTTTGTTTTCTTCTCCTCTCCTTTCCTTATTCTTTGGCTTTTTATTTTTATTTGCTTAGAGAAATAGAGTGCTTATTTTTTATTCATTCATTGATAAATGTATACAAAGCACACTGTACTAGGTGTTAGGGTAGATACAGAAGAAGGTAATACCCTTTCTTAGAGTTGCTTACACTATAGCAAGGGACATGTATAAGAAATGAGGCTGATGGCCACGCAACCTTCATTAATTGGGACTAAACAAGTGGAATTAAAAAGTGTATAAAGTGCTATCTTACCAGGCCAGCAAACCCCTTCAAAGTCTCCTCCTTCATGATTCCTCACAAAGAAGCCCTGTTCTTTGGCCTTAACATACACTGAGTAGTCAGGATCAATCTTGATGTGGGGGTCACTGATGACCACAAGCTGTCCAGACATAGAGGTTTGAAGAACTCATCAGTTTCACAGGAGTTACACATTTTTATGCTTTCATCATAGTTTTGGGGTTCAAATTTTACTCAAATAATTACTATGATTGAAATATTTAAGACATCAGTAAAACCCTATCACTTTTCATGCTTATGGAAACTGACCTGGTATCAAAGCCAGGCCAGTGCTCTTTAATAATTATTGCTGCCCAGCCAATACATGTTGTCAATATAGCAGTTATTAAGCTTCTGTCTGAGGTGCTGGGTGCTATACATAAAGGATTAAGTCATCCCTGCTCCTTGGACATCTAGAGACTAACACTGACAAAAGCAAACGTTAAAGAAAACCAAACAAGCCCCCCAAATCCAATGGTACAGGCATATTTAGGAAGGAGGTTTGAGAAGAGCTGTGATCCCAGCTCTGTGTATCTAGGATCGCTCTACCTTTCTAATGCCATCACTTCCTAGTTTAGGGCCTTAAAACCCTTCATTTGGTTAGAACAACCTTCTCATCATCCTTCCTCAAGTCTATTCAAATTTATTCTACATACTAAAATTTAATTCTCCATTGCTCAAAAACTTTAAAAAACTTTTAATTGTGGTAAAATATACATAACCTAAAATTTACCATCTGAACCAATTTTAAGCATACAGTTCAGTAGTGTTAAGTACATTTACGGTGTTGTACAATGCCCAGAACTCTTTCCATCTTGTAAAACTGAAACTCTATACCCATTAAAAATGAACCACCATTGAAAGAACAACCACCATTGTTCTTTCTGTCTCTATGATTTTGACTAGGTATTACAGATTAGTGAAATTATATAGTATTCATCTTTTTGTGGCGACTTTACTTTACTTATTAGCATAATGTCCTCAAGGTTCATCCATGTTGTAGCATGTATCAGAATTTCCTTCCTTTTTAAGGCTGAAGAATACTCCATTGTATATACATATGTACCACATTTTGTTTACCCAATCGTCTGCTAATGGACACTTGGTTTGCTTCTACCTTTTAGTTATTGTGAATAGTGCGGATATGAACATGAGCATATCTGCTTAAGTACCTGCTTTCAATTTCTTTGAGTATATTCCTATAAGCGGGATTCGTGGATCATATGGTAATTCTATTTTTAATTTTTTAAGGAACCGCCATACTGTTTTCTGTAGTGGCTGCATCATTTTACATTCCCACAGTTAGTGTTCCAATTTCTCTACCTTAATTGGTATTTTCTGGTTTTTCATAGTAGCCATCCTAATGGTATGAAATGGTATCTCATTGTGGTTTTGATTTGCATTTCTCTAAAGATTAGTGACGTTGAGCATCTTTTCATGTGCTTGTTGACTACCCGCATATCCTCTTTGAAGAAATGTCTATCAAGTCCTTTTCCCAGTTTTTAATGGGGTTGTTTTCCTTTGATTGTTGAGTTGTAGGTGTTCTTCATATATTCTGCATATTAACACCTTATTCAAAAACTTTTAATGTCTCCCAAATGTATACAATTCCCCACTACTCAAACCTTGCACATCCCTTGTTTTCTTGCCAAACCAATCTGTGCACTGTTTTCCAAACACCACTGGCTGCTTCAGCCTCTAGCTGCATGGTCTCCTCCCTTTCCCCACTTCTCAGCTAGTTAGAGACTCATCCTTCAGGGCTCATCTAAAATGCACAAAGCCCAGCGCGAGTCCACCTGGATGCAATCTTCTTTCTCCTAGTCCACTCCTGATCCTGACCTTTCTTTGGCTGTTATACTATTGCCCAGTGTTGTGGTTGTTGTATACCCGCCTCTCCCCCACTCACTATAAGACCCCAAGGAGCTCATCTTTGCACTCCCTTCATCTTTAGAATAGCATTTTGAACATTTGATGGCTTCAATAAATAGTTGCTTATAAGAACACGGGTTCCGGGGTCAGGCAGATCAGAGTTCAGATTCTTGCTCTACTACTTATATGCCTTTGTGCAAAATACAAAACTATTCTTGGCCTCAGTTTCTTCATCTGAAAAATGGGCTAACAAGATCTACCTTTTAATTTTGTGATGACTGGATAGAATAATGTGTTCTCTCAAATTCTCTGGCCCATAGTAAGTACTTGCCAAATGGTAGCTATTTATTAATTGGGAAATTAGGAGAATGGGAAATGATTGACTGTTAAGAGCTTTCAAGCCTTTCCACCCCCCCCCCCATCCTTCTGTCCACATCGGACAAAGAAAGCCCTAATGCTTCCTCCTTGGGTGCAAGTGGGAAGTTCAAACCACACCAGCCCCGGGCACACACAGGAATCCTTACCCCAGTCCAACCCTCTAACCACTGTAAAAGCTGAGCTGTCTCCATTCCCAGATCTCTCAAGCCATCTTCAGACCAGCCTGGGAGCCAGCCCTGCTCTCCCCAGAATGCCTCACTATGTGACTACTTAACCTTTCCAGACCTGTGGTGTTGATGTGATGTCCTCAATCTTGAGATTGATGTTGACATCAGAACCACATTTTGCTTTTGGGGTATCCATCATATCCCTACAGGTGGCCACAACAAACAGGAATGAAGGCTAGGCCCCGTTATCCTGTGGGGACCTAGACAGCTAAGGCAGGGACGGATGGTGGGGCCATCTTTCCACCACTGCTTTCCGGTTATTGCAGTTACAATTATATTCGAAGGTACTATTTTCATGGTCATTTTTTATCCGACAGCTCTGCTTCACTAACGTGCCAAGGCAAGTTTTAAAAATTAAACAAGTGCTTTGTAATTAAGAGGCTTCCAAGGGTCAGCTTATTTTACCTTACGGTTTTTGCTTCTGAGCAGCTCTTGCATCCTTTTGGGGTTTGGGAATCTTTTCTTGTCCCAAGTGAAGTACCTTTTGCCCTCAGTATGCTCTATGTCCAGCCACATGACATCATAAGGAATGTCATGCTCATCAAATCCTGCATCCACCGCCTTTACGTCCTGCTCATCCTCATAGTTCCAGCGGCACTGATGGTATCCCAAGGAGAACAGAGGGGGCATGGCTTGTGTGCCTGAAAGGGAAGATGACAACTGAGCCAGCTACTGCCACAGTGATCATTACATATTTGATAAACATTTTCTGAAGATCTACAGAGTCTAAGCACTGAGCTTGGTACCTAGCATATCAAGGAGAAGAAAACATAGTCCTTACCCTCAAGAAAGGGACAATTTGGCTGGTGAGGCAGACATGTAAATTAACTGCTCCGCTCTGAGGTATAACTGCTGTGTTAAAGGTAGCTGCCTAGTGTTACGGGAATATAGAGCCTACAATAAAGTGTGGAGTCTTGAAATGCTCCATACAGGTAGTAACACTTGGATCTTGAAGATCAAATAGGAGGTATCTACCAGAGAGAGCAGATAGAACACTTAGGCACAGGGAATAGAAAAGACAGAGGCAGAAAAGTACATGATAAGCTTCTAGGGTGGTTACACTGTGAGAGAGACAGGTAGAAGATGAAACCGGAGAGGGTCAGTTTGTAAGGGGCCCTGTAGCTCACGCTAGGATTCTAAATCTCTTATGGGAAGTCATCAAAAAGTTTGGCAAGATGGAACCTTAGCAGGCCTATGTTTTAGAAAAATTAGTGAGGGAGCAGTGTTGAAACTGACTTAAAGGGAAGGAGACTAAAGGCAAGAAAAACAAATTTTTATCAAAACATTTACTGATAATATGGAGGACTTCTGGTCAACCACTTGCATTTATCTCCTTTCCCTTCTAAATTCCCCGTAAAATCAGAGTAAAGGAAAGAAAAAAAGAATAAATAACAAGAGAATGAGAGAGGAGTAATTTCATCCAAATTTTGGAAGGTGGCAGGCAGGGGAGGAAAGGTAACTGTTGAGCAAAGCGAGGGAAGCTCTGACCAGAGTGCTTGTGAGGTGGATACTGATGAAAAGAGCTCACCCTGCTCTCAGCACACTAGCAGATGGGAGACCATCCCCGACCCCCACCCCAATTTCCAACCCCAGTACTAGAGTACTTCCAGGCAGAACCTTATTCAACCCCTTGAAAATTAGAAGGACCCACATACAGAAATACAGTAAAAGGACCTCTGAGAAAACACAGATTAATACAAGAAAACAAAATAAACATCAAAACATTATCATCAGTATCTTTGGGGAGATGAAAAAAGATACTGCACCCATGAAATAAGAATAGTATATTAGGAACAAGGACAAAGGATAAGAAAAAGTATGAAGAAATTATAGACATATAGCATAAATGGAAGGTCTAGAAGATAAAATTGAGAAAATTGCTCAGAAAAAAAAGAGAAGAGAGATTATAAAATCTGTACAGTAGAAAGAGAAAAGGAAAGGGAAGAAATTGTCAAAAGAATAAGGACTGTTTTCCAAAACTGAGGGACATATTTCTCAAGACTGACAGAATCCACATCTAATACCCCACACAATAATTATTTAAAAAGATCCGTATCAAGGGATTTTATTGCCAAATTTCAGAATATCAAATTTCAGAACATATTTCAGAGAGAAAAGACAGATTATATACAAAGAAACAATTCAGAGTGATTTTCGAGCAAGAAGATAGAAGGTAATACAGAAATGCCTTCAAATTCTGAGAGAAATAATTTTCAATCTAGCTAGCCAAATGATCAATCAAAGGTGAAGGTAGAAAAAGATGTTTTTGTACCTACAAAGATGCAAAAACTGTACCTCTAATGCACACTTTCTTAGGAAACTCCCAGGATGACAGCTGTGTAGGGAGCCCAGAGAGAAACAACCCCAATGGGGGCAGGACAGAAAGATCTAGGAAGGAAGTCTCTGGGGAGAAAAGTGGAATGAATAAAATATCTGACACTCTTGAGCATCTGAAAAGTATAAACACTAAATATTGACTTAAGCAAAAATGATGATGTAACGATATTGGGAGAGAAGAAGGAGGGATATGATCGAGTTAAATCCTCATCAACGGATAATCTATAAACTTAAAATTTGCATTTCCTTGGACATGGTGGCATATCCACTGTTTCTGAAGCATTTTCCTATAAACTAGGCTTTTTCTCCATAATAACAATGTTGAAAGGCCCTGTAGGTGGGCCTTTACAATACTTTTTCCTATATGAATGTCTTCCCATATCTATAAATTTTTGGTTGTTGCTCCCATCAAAGTTGGAATCAAATTCTTCCTCCTGAACGTGGGCTGGATCTGGGGACTTTTAACAGAACGCAGCAGAAGCAATGCTGCATTACTTTTATTTGTAACAGCTTTACTGAGATGTAATTCACATATCATACAATTCACCCACTTAAAGCATACAATTCAATTTTGGGGGATATATTACATTACCATTTTTAAAAAATTATGGCGAAAATATATAATACATAAAATTGGCCATTTTAACCATTTACTTAGGCCTTTTAAATTTCTTTCAGCAATGTTTTGTAGTTTTTAGTGTATAAGTCTTTTACCTCCTTGGTTAAATATATCCTTAGGTAGTTTATTCTTTTGGATGTTATTATAAATGGAATTATTTTCTCAATTTCTTTTTTAGATTGTCCATTGCTGGTATACAGAAACACAACTGATTTTGTGTGTTGTTTATAGACCCTGCAACTTTGGTGAATTTCTTTATTAGTTCTGGTAGTTTTTTGTGGATTCCTTGGGATTTTCTAACATCTTGGATCACATCATCTGTGAAAAGAAATAATTTTACTTCTTCCTTTCCAATTTGGATGCTTTTATTTCTTTTTCTTGCCTAACTTCTCTGGCTGGAACTTCTAGTACAATATTCAGTAGGAGTGGTGAAAGTGGGCAGCTTTGTCTTCTTTCTGACTTAGGGGAAAGCTTGCAGTCTTTCACCCCTGAATAGGGTGTTAACTGCAGATTTTTCATAAATGCCTTTTATCATATTGAGGAAGCTTCCTTCTATTCCTAGCCTTCTGAGAGTTCTTATCATGAAATAGTGTTGGATTTTGTCAAATGCTTTTTTCTGCATCAATAGAGATGATCTTTAGATCTTTTGAAGATAAAATGCTTTAGTGCTAAAGCCAGTGGTATATTTTAATGGAGAAGAGAACATAGAAAAGTTCAGGTTGGGACACTGATCGTCTGAGATGAAAGCAGAGAAAGACCAGGGCTTAAAGGCTCCGAGGAAAGCAAATGGAGAGTATTAGGGATTAGAGAGTAGAGAGTTCTAGCCCCAGTACAACATTTTACCAAGCTGAATGGGATGAAGGTAGGAGGAGAAACACTTGCTTCTTGAAAAGCTTGGGTAAACTGTTTATAAATTCTATATGGTGTGCAACAAATATTAACTTACAGTGATGATATATACGAGAGAGGAAATATAATGGAACAAGAGGCTGGCACTTCCACATGAGAGTACCTGTAAGGTATGAGTACTGCCTGAAGACGTCAGAAGGCGTAGGTCCTGTCAGCAGAAAAACATCAATGATTCCACTCTCTGACATCCAGTGCACATTAGTTCGACATCTGACCTTTTGTTTAGCTACAACAGGCCCCATCGGGGTTAGCGTGTACTAGAAAAAGAATGGAATGAAGTTATGAAAAATTTCCCTTTAATTTCCCTCATATTGTAATACTATAAGTATCATCCATAGGTAAGTAACAGGTACATATTATTAACTTTTGCTGATTGTACTGCAAAGACTTTGGTGGCAGAAAGTTGTCACTACAAAGCCCAGAGCTATAACTACACTGGCTTTGTTTCTTACCTAAGTATGACATACAGCCACGATCCATAAGCTCACCTTTACTTCAGGCTCCGTATTGATCTCCACTAGAGTTTCGGAGGCATTGAGACAAAAAATGCCTAGAGTCCTGCCTAGTTTGTGGGCCAGGAGATAAGGCACTGAACCATAAATGCCCATTTTGTCATGTATTTTATATCCATAGACATCCAGGTTATAAAGACGGTAAGCATCGCCATCACTGAAACACACAAAAATGGACTATCGGCAGTTATAATCACAAATATATTATTATCAATGAATAGCAGATCTCAAATCTCCCCTGCAAACACTTGAGTCCTATGCATCTTTCAAGGCTCAACTCTCAACACTTCCCTAACCCAACCAGGGTTGATAGGATTCTCCGCCTTTGATTCCTTCAGCCTCCCCTCCTGTGACAATTAACATGCACGGTCTCATATCTTAGATATCTCTTCAGAATATCTCTTGTGAGGTGAGGACTGTTTCCTGTGACTTCTCCACAATAGCAAGTACATAGTAGATATAACTGGCAAATTTTGTGAGTATTTCTCCACTGCTAAAACAAAATGACAGTCTCCTAACATGATTCCACAGTGCTGAGTAGGGAAAGATGGGGAACTGAATTGGGGTGGGGAGGCCAAATCTTGGCTTGGTGTGCGAGCAGCACAGTTTCTGATTTGCTTGTTACCATGCCCACCTGTTGACCTGTTGTGCAAACAGCATCTGAACCCAGCAAACTTGATCAGACTGTTTCTTTTGGTTTGGCTTCCTCTTAGTCTGATACCTCTGGCATTTACTTGTCAGTAGTGTTAGTTTGAAATGATCTCCCTGAAGGAATCAAAGGTGACATGAGATGCCACACTTTTCCATTCTCTGGCTTACTGTCCTTTTTTGGTAGAAGGCTTCTTCTAGGTCAGTGATTTTCATGGGATATTCTCCCAGGTTCCACAGAGAGGACTTGAGGGGTGAAAGCAAAACCTGGGGAGGTGGTGTGATGAAGCTATCTCCCCTACTTTAACCACAATAGTTCCATATTTTTATTTCCTCTGTATATTTTAGGTTCAGCATTACAGTTTTTAAAATGGTCAATTTTTTGCCAAAAAAATAAGCTAAAAATTGAAAACCACTGCTCTTAAACATCTACAAGCAATATCAAGGAGGAAAAGGCTAGGCACATATTGGCCCAGGCTCAGACAGCTCACATGTTTTCCCTTCAAAGTTTTCCAGTCCAGAAACCAGAGCGTCCTATAAGAATTTTTCACTTTACCTCGTATTTTTAAGTTGGTGTGATTCTGCATGTTGTGGGATCCCATAGAGATGCTCAAATCCATGCAAGGAGAAATCCAAACCAATGGAGGCAGGACCTATAGGGACCAGAATACTCAGTTTTGCTTCTCTGTGGGACAATCAATTAAGGAGACTCATTTACCTGTGAGTGTAGCAAGATAACTAGACTAGGGATCGAGGGACCTGAACCTGGCCTCATCAGTCAGTAAATCATGTGTGCACCCTTTCTGTAAGATGTTACATTCAGGTACTGTGGGGATACAAACATGCACAAGGCAAAGTTCTGGTCACTTATTAGTGTTTCTTTATCTATGTGCTGAAGCTCTCTGTGTCTTCATTTATAGTAAATCTCCTTTCTATCCATAAAATATGGTTATGAAGTTTTAGATTTTTTTCTAATCTAAATTTTCCTAAAATGTATCGCATGCTTCTTTACATTAGGAAACAAAGGATATTGAGCAATTTTAATCTTCACTAGATAAAAGGCTGGGTGTCTTCTTATGATCATTTATTCTTATTGCATACAGGGACAATAATGTAAAGAGCATCAAAAAGATCTTTCCTGACTCCTCAAAATACCTCTTCCCTGTGATTGTAGATAGGTAAGTGTTTTTAAACCAAAGTCTTTTATTTAACAATTATTTTACAGATATGGGAAAAATGCAAGTAACTAGGAGAAATAAGAGACTTAAATTCACTCTTAGGGAAAAGTATTTGATGTGAAATGGTCCTTATTTAAAAGAATTTATGGAAAAGGGGTGCTATATAGAGAAGGTAAAATAGATTATGATGTTACAGAAAGGAAAGCCTGATGGCTCCCCTACTTAAAAATTTGGATATGTTGTCAGTCCTAATCATTATCCTAGGCTAGCAGATGCTAGAACAGAAATTCTCAAGATGTTAGGGAAGATCTGTTATCCTACTGGTAGGAGGGAGAAGGAAAGTATTTTTTCCAACTCTATAAGCCCCAAGTGTTTGAACTGTATTTCCTAAAGAGACAAACTCCACCCTCAACCCAATCTAGAAATTTCTAGAATTTCTGGAAATTCTAGAAACTAGCATTTCTCATTCTAGTGAGAAATGTCACAGATGGGCATGTGATAAACATGTGAATGATGGGGAGGCCTGGAGAAGGTTGAGAACCAATGGCTTGCAATATTGGAGCTAATGAGCGCTAGAACTTCATTTCTCATCACTTGACTCTCATAACAATTCAATGTGGAATTTGTGGCTGTCTGAGTAGTACTAGCAGTGTGCTGACCTAGGCCCCTAACAGGAGATCATCAACTCCATGAGGCCTATACTTCTCTTACATTCCCCACAAAAGGTACACATTCACTCTTTCTCTGTTGCAGTGCATAACTGAAGAATAGAGGACCCAAATCTGAGATTTCTGTTCCCCTTACAGAAATCACTTGTTTGGGCCAAGGCTCAGGGACTTTAGCGACATTTAGCCATTTTGGCAAGATCTGCTTTAATACTACAATTTCAATTTTACCATTAACTTTGATATCCACAAATTTTCCGAATTTCTCCTCCCACAGGCCCAGATCCTCTTGGTCTTCCTGATGGCATAAGAAAAGGAGAAAATTGAGTTTATACACTGCAACAAATGTGGTTACCACAATAGCACATTTTATTTGGATTGTTAAAAAATTAGACTGAGAAAATGAGTCTATCTTTTAAAAGACCTGTCTGTGATGTCAGTATATTTAACAAATTTGATCTGTGTTCTATATAAATCCCAGTAATCATCCTCCTTATGAACTGCAGCTGACATGAATATAATTTTTTATTGTGGTACACTAGACATAACATAAAATTTACAATTTTAACTATTTATTTTCCACTTTAACCAGTTTATTTATTTTTTAAGTAATCTCTACGCCCAACGTGGCGCTTGAACTCATGACCCTGAGATGAGGAGTCACATGCTCTACCAAGTGAGCCAGCCAGGGGCCCCCCACCATTTTTTTTTTTCATTTTTACCATGTTAAAGTGACATTAAGTACATTCACATGGTTATGCAACTATCATCACCATTCATCTCTGGAACTTTTATATCCCAAACTGAATCTCCATACCCATTAATTAATAACTCCCCGTACCTTCCACCCTCAGCTTGTGACAGCAACCATTCTACTTCCTGTCTGTACAAATCTGACTACTGCAAATATTGCATATAACTAGAATCAGTAGTATCTGTCCTTTTGTAACTGGCTTATTTCACCTAGTATAATGTCTTCAAGATTCATCCATTTTGTAGCGTGTGTCAGAATTTCTTTCCTTTTTAAGGTCGAATAATTGTCCACTGTGTGTGTGTGTGTGTGTGTATACCACATTTTGTGTGTGCATTCATCTGTCAATGACTCTTGGGTTGCTGGACTGCTTTCACCTTTTGGCTACTGTGAATGATGCTGCTAAGAATACAAGCATACAAATATTTGTTTGAGTCCCTGCTTTCCCTTTTGGATATATACCCATAAGTGAAGTTGCTGGACCATATTGTAATTTTATGTTGAATTTTCTGAGGAACTGCCTCACCATTTGACATGAGTATCTTTACACAGTTCAAAATGATGTGAAAGCACTTTGAAAAACACAGTCTTTACAGAAGTCAGATTTTTAAAATTCTTTTTTTTTCTTGTAAACATGTGAGGCAAAAAACTAGAATCAAATAACTTGGGTCAAAAAGCAAACATTTTGGATGAGATGAGTACTTCTCCACCCTCCTTCAATTAGCCAACTACATGAGAAGTCAAGACTGCTCAGGTTCACAATCTTTTGATGTAGAGCTAATGAATTTTCTTGGCTTTACAAGTTTCCTGTCTTGGCTTTACAAGTTTCATTCTTCCTCTCTGGTAGAATGAAAAAGTTTTCTAGAAATTTTGTGTGTGTGTGTGTGTGTGTGTGTGTATGTGTGTGAAATGCATGTTTCTTAAAAAAAAAAAAAAACAGCCCTTGCCCATTTCTAGGTGGTTTCTTCATAATTATAAATTTCTATAAAGTGAGCCTCTCTGTGCATGTGTGTTTAAATCACATCTGAATTCTTAATGTAGGGACTATTATCCTTGGGTCTGTGGATGGGCTTTAGAGTTTGGGAACTCCCTCAAACAGTATGAAAATTCTGTTCTACAGAGATGGTTCATAGCTTTCATCAGATTCTTGCAAGGACATCCATGACACAAAATCACTATCTAAGCTATCTAATTAGAGGTCTCCCGAAAGCTGATTGGACATGTTACAAAACTGTGTAAGGCTATGTCTTAGTTGTCCTTCTCTATTTGAAAATGGGAAAAATATTCTCTCTCATATTCATCAGCATGGGTCAGTTTTCAAAAGGAAGAAGCATGTCCTTACTGCCCTGGAAATATTTTTCACCATTCCTGGTGGCCATACCTACTGTCAGGGGTCCTTTGAAGATGCATGTGGCTTTGGATGAAGAGAAGATTTCTGGAATGCCCATTTCCCATAATTCAGCTAAAATAATCTTTTAAAAACAGACACCAGACCACATATCTCTGCTGCTTACAACCTTTCCATAGTTTTCCTTTGCCCTTAGGCTAACGTCCAAAAAGGTCAACAAGACATCGAAGAATGCCAGCTCCATGGTAATGGGGGACTTTGATTTATTTAACAATACATCATCAATTCCTTGAACAGTGACTGGCATACAGGAAATACTCAACAAATATTTGGTGAATGCAAGAATTATTACAAGACTTGCCACAGAACTGTGCTGCCTATCTCTCTGGCCTTGTTATGTAACACCTTTACCTTTGCTTTTCTTTCTCCTACTAAAAAGTATATATATTTTTAAAATTTCTTCAGATGTGCTCCTTCTTTCCTCAAGGCCTTTGAATATGAAATTCCTTCTATCTGGAATATTCTTTTCCCGCCTTTTGACTAGCTAATGTATCTTCATGCATCAGTTTCAGTTGGAAAACCATTTCCTTCAGGAGATCTATCTTGAACCTCATCTTGGTCAAGGTCCTTGTTATATTCCGTGTTATACAGCATGGTAACACTCCTCATGCTTGTACTTGGTCAGTGTCTATTTTCCCATTAGATGCTAATATTCATGAGGACAGGCTGGGATTTGTTTTATTCACTGCTGATTCTTCTTGCCTAGCATAATTTTTTGAGCTGTCACAAAAGTAGGCACTCAGGAATTACCCATTTTATGAATGAATGAATGAATACATGAATAAACAAATGAACGAAAGAATGAGATGACAAGGTGAGCAAAAGAGATAGGTGGTCCCATTTATGTGCAGTAGAGTATTTATCAAGTACCATCTGTGAGAGGAAGGGAAGAACAGAACCATTGTATTCCACATCATGATAATAATGGTGAAAGAGATTTAAAAAAAGATAAATTGCTCAATCTGGATTACCTGAGAAACGTCAACTGATGTGTCCTCCTTATTTTCTTTGGTAGCTCTGTTTTAATATAAATAAAATTGTTTCACTCATGGGAAGATAGACTTTTGTTCAATGATGATTTTAATTTCTAAATTTTGAGGCCAGATAAATTATATCTTTTAACTTATTAAAAATAATGTCATTACAAAAATAAGTTTATGAAACCAAACATGATGAACATCAATCCAACAGCTTGATTTAAGATGTAAATATATTTGAATTTTCTTGTTTACCCTTAAAAAACTTTTAGTTTTTTTATTTACGTATATGTATGTATAATAAATAACATATATACATAATAAATAATATATATACATATATGTTATACATACATATATGTGTAATACATAATCCACTATTGAAACAAAACATAAACAAGCAAGAAGAACACAGCTGCCCTCACCCAGTTTTACCCTAGTACACAGCAACATAATGCACTTCCTTCTAAAATGATTGTGACAACTTACTGGAGTTGAGTGCTCATTTCTCCCCATGTTCCCTAATACGGAACCTTATACACTTTTAAAATCTTTGCCAATTTAAAATTTTAGGAAAGACTTTCCTGCCTCCTGACAGTGTTCTGATGGAGTCTCAAAGTTTTTACTTTAGCTTCCCTATCAATGCATCCATTAGCATGAATTTTGTAAAACAGGATTTTAAAAACTGGAATGTAATTTTTTTAATGTAATTTGTTAAAGAGAAAAAAACCAACTCATTTTCTCGAACCAAAAAAATTTAGAAAAGACAATACATTTCAATTTGAATTTCTTTCATTAAAGCTGTAAATTACCCTTTTATACATTAAACAGTGTTTCTTTTTCTTCTGTGAATTGTCTATTCATCTGCATTACATGTTAATTTTTTTAGTGTAAAATAAAGTATGAATGTGGAACGGTATATAATGTAAGTTCAGAGGATAAAGAATACTACTAGAGTGAACAACTGTGAACTCACATAAGCAACAGAGATGACTTGTTCCTTTGGAGTTCCTTGTGCCCTTCCTCAAATGTACCATCCACCTCCTACCCCTACCCTTCGGAGGTAACCACTTTACTAAATTTTGTGTGAAACCATTCCCTTGCTGTTTTTAATAGCATTCCTACAAGGTATGAGTCCTCAAACATATATTTGTATTTGCCTTTTTAAAAAGTTTCATACAGAGATGTACTGTAACATACTTTTTTCACTTTGGGGGGAAATCTTGTTTTAATTTGCAATTTTCTGGTGATGTTGAACATCTTTTCATGTGTTTACTTGCCATCTCTGTATCTTTTTCGGTAAGATGTCTGTTCAGCTGTTTTGCACACTTTAAAGTTGGGTGTTCATTTTCTTATTGTTGAATTTTAAGAGTTCGTTGTATGTTTTGGGTAGCAGTCCTTCATCTGATGCATCTTTTGCAAATATTTCTTGCAAGTCTGTGGCTTGTCTTCTCATTTTCTGGACATTGTTTTTCACAAAGCATTAGTTTTTAATTTTTATGAAGCCCAATTTATCAGTTATTTCTTTCATGGATCGTGCCTTTGATGGTGTATTAAAAAATCATTACCATACCCAAGGTCATCTAGGTTTTCTCCTATGTTATCTTCTAGGAGTTTTATAGTTTTGTATTTTCATTTAGATCTCTGATCCATTTTGAGTTTATATTTATGAGGTATAAAGTCTATGCCTAGATTAATTTTTGAAATATATTTTTTATTCAAGTATAATTAACATACAGTGACATATTAGTTTCAGGTGTATAGTATAATGTTTCAACACTTCTATACATTACTCAGTGCTCATCATGGTAAGAGTACTCCTAATCCCCTTCACGTATTTCACCCATTCCCATTCCCACCTCTCCTCTGGCAACCACCAGCTTACTATATTTAAGAGTCTCGGTTTTTGTTTTTGTTTCTTTTAACTTGTTCACTTGTTTTGTTTCTTATATTCCACATCTGAGTGAAATTATTAGGTATTTGTCTTTCTCAGATTCACTTATTTCACTTAGCATTATACCTTCTAGTTCCATCCATGTTGCTGCAAATGGCAAGATTTCGTTCTTTTTTATGGCTGAGTAATATTCCATTGTCTGTGTGTGTACATAAACCACATATACATAATATACATATATACCTATATATACCACATCTTCTTTATCCCTTCATCTATGGATGGACACTTGGATTGCTCCCATATCTTGGCTATTGTAAATAATGCTGCAGTAAACATAGGGGTGTACACATCTTTTTTTTTTTTTTTAAATAGTGTTTTTTTTTTTTTTTTTAAAGATTTCATTTATTTATTTGTCAGAGAGAGAGAGCACAAGCAGGCAGAGTGGCAGGCAGAGGCAGAGGGAAAAGCAGGCTCCCTGCCGAGCAAGGAGCCCGATGCGGGACTCGATCCCAGAACCGTGGGATCATGACCTGAGCTGAAGGCAGGCGCCCAACCAACTGAGCCACCCAGGCGTCCCTAAATAGTGTTTTGTTTCTTTGGGTAAATACCAGTAGCCAACACCATTTATTGAAGAAACTGTCTTTTCCCCATTGTATGTTCCTGCTTCCTTTGTTGAAGATTAATACCCATATATGCATGGATTTATTTCTGGACTCTATTCTGTTCCATTGATCTATGTTTTGTTTTTGTATCAATACCATACTGTTTTGATTACTATAGGTTTGTAGTATACTTTGAAATCAAGGGATATGGTATCTCTAGCTTTGTTCTTTTTCAAGATTGCTGTGGCTATTTGGAGTCTTTTGTGGTTCTATGCAAATTTTAAGATTATTTGTTCTATTTCTGAGAAAAATTTCATTGGTATCTTGATAGGTATTGCATTCAGTCTATAGACTGCTTTGACTAATATGGATATTTTAACAATATTAATTCTTCTAATCCATGAGTACAGTGTATCTTTCCATTTATTTGTGCTGTCTTCAGTTCCTTTCATTATTGTCTTATAAATTTTTAGAGTTCAGGTCTTTCATCTCCTTGGTTACCTTTATTCCTAGGTATTTTATTCTTTTTTTTTTAAGATTTTATTTATTTTTTCTTTTTTATTTATTTGACAGAGAGAGAGAGAGAGAGAGATCACAAGTAGGCAGAGAGGCAGGCATCGAGAGAGGGGGAAGCAGGCTCCCCGCTGAGCAGAGAGCCTGATGCGGGGCTTGATCCCAGGACCCTGAGATCATGACCTGAGCCGAAGGCAGAGGCTTTAACCCACTGAGCCACTCAGGCGCCCCTTTTTTTGGTAATACTTTTAGAAGAATAGGTATTAACTTTTCTTTAAATGTTTGTAGAATTCGCTTGTGAAGTCATCTAGTCCTGGACTTTTGTTTGCTGGGAGTTTTTGGATTACTGATTCAATTTCATTACTAGTAATTAGTTCAAATTTTCATTTCTTCTTGATGTAGTCTTGGAAGACTATGTATTTTAAGATTTGTCCATTTCTTCTAGGTTGTCCTATTTGCTGGCATGTAATTGTTTATCATGGTCTCTTATGATCCTTTGTATTTCTTTGGTATCGATCATAACTTCTCCTCTTTCACCTGATATTATTTGGGCCCTCTCTTCTCTCGAAGAGTCTGGATGAAGGTTTATCAATTTTGCTTATCTTTTCAAAGAACCAGCTCTTCCTTTCATTGATCTTTTCTGTTGTTTTTAAGTCTATTTCATTTACTTCCACTCTGATCTTTATTATTTCCTTCCTTCTGTGAATTTGGGGCTTTGTTTTGCTTTTTGTAGTTCCTGTAGGTATAAGGTTACAATGTTCATTTGAGATTTTTTTTTCTTGAGGTAGGCCTGTTTTGCAATAAACTTCCCTGTTAAAACTACTTGTGTTGCAACTCACAGATTTTGGACTATTGTGTTTCCACTTCCATTTGTTTCTAGGTATTTTTTTTTTTACTTCCTCTTTATTTGTTGACATATTGTTTAATAGTATGCTTATTAGCCTCCATATGTTTGTGGGGTTCCCCCCCAGTGTTCTTCTTATACTTGATTTATAGTTTTTCTAACATTGTAGTTGAAAAGTATGCTTGATAATGATTTCCACCTTCTTAAATTTATTGAGACTTGTTTTGTGGCTTAATATATGACCTAATCTGGAGAATGTTCCATGTATGCTTGAAAAGAATGTATATCTTGCTGTTTTTTGACGGAATGTCTGTACGTGCATGTATGTGTGTATAAAGTTCATCTGGTCTAATGTATCATTTCTTGTTGGATCTTTTCCTTTATCATTATTATGTGATGGCCTTGTTTCTTGTTACAGTCTTTGTTTTAAAGTCTGTTTTGTCACTTAAGCTGAAGCATATTCTTTTTTTTTTTTTTTAAAGATTTTATTTATTTATTTGACAGAGAGAGAGATTACAAGTAGGCAGAGAGAGAGGGGGAAGCAGGCTCCCTGCTAAGCAGAGAGCCCGACGCGGGCCTCAATCCCAGGACCCTGTGATCATGACCTGAGCTGAAGGCAGAGGCTTTAGCCCACTGAGCCACCCAGGTGCCCCTGAAGCATATTCTAAATGCACTACATTTTTACTCCTCCCACACCATGTTTTATGTTTTTGATGTCATATTTTACATCTTATTATTCTGTGTATCCCTTGACTAATTATTGTAGGTCTGATGGCTTTTTTTTTAACCTTTTTTTTTAAAGATTTTATTTATTTATTTGACAGAGAGATCACAAGTAGGCAGAGAGGCAGGCAGAGAGAGGGGAGAAGTAGGCTCACTGCCAAGCAGAGAGCCCAATGTCGGGCTAGATCCCAGGACCCTGAGATCATGACCTGAGCTGAAGGCAGAGGTTTTAACCCACTGAGCCACCCAGGCACTCTGGTCTGATGGCTTTTTTTAAAAAAAGATTTATTTATTTGAGAGAGAGAGAGAGTGCAAAAGAGGGAAGAGGAGCAGAGGGAGGAGCAGACTCCCCACTGAGCAGGGAGCCCAATGTGGACTTGATCCTGGGACTGCAGGATCATGACCTGAGCTGAAGGCAGTCATCCAACCAACTGAGCCATTCAGGTGCCCCTGGTCTAGATGGTTTTATTACTTTTGTTTTTTAACCTTGTATAAGCTATGCAGGTGGCTGAACTACTACCTTTATTAGACATTTATCTTTACCAGTGAGATTTTTTTCTTTTATAATTTCCTTATTTTTAGTTACAGACTTTCCTTTTCCATTTAAGGAAGTCCCTTTAACATTTCTTGGAAGGCTGGTTTCATGTTGATGGACTCCTTTAGCTTTTGATTACTTGGGAAACCCCTTATTTCTCCTTCAATTCTGAGGGATAACCCTGCCAGGTAAAGTATTCTTCGTTAAAAGTCTTTCTCCTGTCAGCACTTTGAATATATAGCGTCACTCCCTTCTGGCCTATTAAGTTTAGGGGTTTCCTTTGTATGTAACTAGTTTTTCCCTTGCTGCTTTTAAGATTCTCTCATCTTTAAGTATTGATACTTCCACTTTAATGTGTCTTGGGGTGGGTCTCTCTCTGTGATTTCTGGAATTGGATGTCTGTTTCTTTTACCAGATTAGAGAAATTTTCTATTATTTCTTTTTTTAAAGAAACATTTTATATATTTATTTGAGAGAGAGAAAGAGAGAACAAGTGGGGGGAGAGGCAGAGGGAGAGGAAGCAGCAGATTCCCTGCTAAGCAGAGCCCAACACAGGGCTTGACCCCAGCACCCTGAGATCATGACCCAAGCCAAAGTCAGATGCTTTAACCAACTGAGCCACCCAGGTGCCCCCATTATTTCTTTAAATAAGGTTCCTGTGCCTTTTTTTCTTTCTCTTCTCCTGGGACTCCATAAAATATGAATGTTAGTATGTTTGATGTGCCAGTGGTCCCTTAAACTATCCTCATTTAAAAAATTTTTTTTCTCTTTTCTGCTCTGATTGGGTGATTTACAATACCCTGTCTTCAGATTGCTGATCTGTCCTTCTACATTATCTAATCTATTGATTCCCTCTAGTGTACGTTTCACTTCAGTTACTGTATCCTTCAGCTGATGGGTTCTTTTCGTATTTTCTACCTCCTTGATGAAATTTTCACTGTGTTCATCCATTCTTCTCCTGAGTTTGGTGAGCATCTTTCTGACCATTAATTGCTTATCTCTGTTTCCTTAGTTCTTTTTCTGAAGTTTTGCCTTGTTTTTTCATTTGGAACATATTCTTCTGTCTCCTCATTTTGCCTAAGTCTCTGTTTGTTTCTATGTATTAGGTAGATGAGTTACCTCTTCTGATCTTGAAGGATTGGCTTTATGCAGAAGGTATCCTGTGGGCCCAGAGGCGTAAACCCTCTAGCCACCCCAGTCAGGTGTCCCAAAACTGTTCCCTATGTGGGCTGCATGTACCTTCCTGTAGTGACTGGGTTGCAGTTGGTGCAGACACAAAGGTCTGTAGGGCTATCCTCCAGCATGACTGTCTGTGCAGTCTGTGACTGCTATGGTCATGCTGGTTAGTGGGGCTAGCCCCTGGCCCATTTGACTGAGAGACCTGGTTGTGACTGTTGTGGATATGCTGGTGTGTGGGGTTGGTCCCTGGCATAGCTGGCTGTGAGGCCTGGCTATGACAGCTCTGGGTGCACTGGTGGGTAGGGCATATCTCCTGCGTGGCTTGCTAAGGGATCCAGCTGTGACTGCTGTAGCTGTTCTAGTTTGTAGGGCTGGCCCCCCTGAGTGGAGGTACTTAGGAGGGGTTCGAGTCCTAGCTGAGGCTGCCTGCTGCAAGTGCTGGGGTTGAAGGCTCCTTAGGAAGAGCTCTGATGCTAGCCAAAGGCACCCACTGGAAGTACCAGGGTGCAGAGGCACTTGGGAGAAGGTACAGGCTGGGAGGTGGCTTGGGTGGAGTAAGTGGGCAGAGGAACACTGGATGGGGTGAGTGGCACTAGCGTAGTAAATACAGAGTGCCAGAAATGACACCCACCAACACTGGGCCAGCTAGGTAGAATGGTACCCATTGTGCCTCTGTCCCGGGAGGACATTCCAAAAGACTCCTGCCATCCTGGCACATGCCCTAAAATTAGTCAATGGATCTTCTTCACATGTAACCCAGGTATTTTTCAAGTGGGTGCCTCTGTGCTAGGACTCAAAGCCAAGTGTGATTGTGCATATGCCATTTGAGAGCAGAGTCAGTTTCCTATGGCCCTCTGACTCTCCTAGACATAAGAACTGTTGGTTTTCAAAGCCAGACGTTATGGGAGCTCATCTTCCTAGTGCAGGTTCCCTGGGATATGGAGCCTGATGTGGGGCTCAGAGCCCTTGTAGGGCAGGCCTCTACAGTTGTGATAGCCTTCCCACTTGTGGGTTGTTGCACTGGGGGCATGGGACTTGACTAAATCATGTCTCTGCTCCTCTGACCCATCTGGACGTGGTCTTTTCTTTTTATCCTTATTGTGTATGATCTGTTCTGCTAGTCTTTAGTTCCTTCTGAGATTGTTTTCTCTCTTTTCTTTTCTTTTTTTTTAATTAGGTTCCATGCCTAGCATGGAGCCCAGTGTGGGCCTTGAACTCACGACCCTGAGACCAAGACCTGAGGATATGTTAAGAGTATCAAGTTGCAAAAGTCTGGGAATCATTCTTGTCATCCAGCCTGTATTTACTTGCATAGGTGAAAAGATGAAATATCTGAGAACACTATTTCAGCAAATAAAGCGACCAATTTTCCATGGTAATGTATCAACTATTTAGGCAATTAGTAATCACAGTCAGGTTTTCTGAAGTTCTTTGTATGTCAAGTAATGTGCAAAAATACCTTTGCTCGAGAGGAATCTGCAGGTGCTCAAAGTACAGTTGGCCCAGGGAGTTTATGCTCATCACTACCTCTTCTTCAGATACCAAATCTATCTTGAATGGGTTTGCTGTGATATAACACTTCAGATCTCCTTTTCCATCTGCCAATACCAGACTATCTGCATCCCCTGTGCATGAAATCAGCCTAGAAAATAAAACAAGAAGAGAAAAATAGGTTTACATGGCTCGGTGTGATTCTCAATTCAAATTAACGTGTAAATGCGGCGCCTGGGTGATTCAGTCAGTTAAATGTCTGGTTCTTGATTTAAGCTCAGGTCATGATCTCAGGGTTGTGAGATCGAGTGCTATGTTGGGCTCCGTGCTGGGTGAGGAGTCTGCTTGAGATTTTCTCTCCCTCGCCCTCTGCCCCTCCCCACCCACCCCACCTCCACACTGCATGAGCTGTCTCTCTAAAAAAAAAAAAAAAAAAAAAGAATTTGTAAATCAATATTCATGTGACATAGCATAGATAAGGCAGTGGAAAAGTAGCAAATGAGAACACGAGTTTTCAGGTCAGAAAGCCTGGACTGAACATAGCTCTATCATGCACTAGGTGCATAACTTTGGACAAATTAATCAGTCTATCCAATTCTGTTTCATCTGTAAAGTAGAAATAATAAAAGAAAGAACAAATAGAGCTTTTGGGGAAAATTAAATGAGACCACACATGCAAAACCCTTGGCAGTGGCTGGCACATAATAAGCACTCAATAAATGTTAGCTATTATCATCATTACCTTGGTCTGGACAGTCTAGTAATACTTTGGTGCACTAAACGCTTTGCTTTTCTCTCTCATCCCAACCATACACTCAGAAACTAAGGAAATAACCTAGATTGGGTTTTGACCCACTGAGTCCACAGTGAGATGCAATCTCTCCTGACTCCCATCAGTCTCTAATTTGACAGGCAGATTGTTAGGCTATTCTGGGTCCCCAGGAATTATGTAAGCTCAGAAGCAGCACTTAAAATCTCTCAGAGGTCTAAATATTTCTTTCTCTGGTGCATAGTCATCCTGGTAAATCGTCACATGCCTCTTTAGGGAAGGTGAAGAGGGATATTTTATGTTTTCATTATATCCTTATCAAGTCCTTCTCCATGGATTCTAGGCCTCCCCCTCAAGCAAGATGCCTGGGTTCTGGAAACTGTCTGGAGTTGGGTGAGAGGTTGTATCTCACTGTTCATCAAACGGAGTTCTTTTGGTGGTTCCACTTTAGTGCATCTATTTCGGTCCGATGGATCCTTTGATACTTTGTTCATTGCCCCAAGGGTTAAATCATTTTGGGTACCATACATATACTGCTGCACCTTATGGAAACATGTTCACCTTGTCTCTAATAACTAAATGCTGCTACTTTCATTCTGCCACCTGGAGTCTCATGGTCTCCACTGAAATCAGAGAGCCTTTTTTTTTTTTTTTAAAGATTTTATTTATTTCATGGGGCACCTGGGTGGTTCAGTCATTAAGCATCTGCCTTCAGCTCAGGTCATGATCCCAGGATTCTGGGATCGAGCCCTGCGTTGGGCTCCCTGCTTGGCGGGAAGCCTGCTTCTCCCTCTCCAACTCCCCCCACCTGTGTTCCCTCTCTCGCTGTCTCTCTCTCTCTCTCTATCAAATAAATAGATAAATAAAACTTTAAAATTTTTTTTATTTATTAGAGAGAGAGTGAGCGAGCAGGGGGCGGGAAAGAGGGAAAGGCAGAGGGAGAGGGAGAAGCAGACTCTCTGCTGAGCAGGGAGCCTGCCATAACAAGGGGCTCTATCCCAGGACCCTGAGACCATGACCTGAGATCATGAGCTGAAGGCAGATGCTTAAGCACTGAAGCACCACTCAGGGAGTCCATTCTGATGGCATCATTTCCCACCATTATGTCTCACTCACAAAAGACATTCACTCACTACAGTGCTTTCCAAATGTTCCCTTACCAATTTATTTCTCAGTGAAGGGAGTATCTTTTGGATCCTCTTGGAGAACAAAATTAGGAGCTAGATGAGCTGTTGAGTATGATATATCCACTTCAACATCTTTACCTCCCTAAGTCTATGGGTCATTTCTTCTACTCTGTGCCAAGGAATTTCTGGTATCTCGGCTTCATTCAGCAGAGCCCATACCTGAACACATATTATAATTAAGCAACCAAGCAAATAATTAGATCCACTCCCAGCTGTCCAAGCTAGCATATCAAATCTAGATTCTCTGGTACATGTACCCTTGTCAGTAAATTCAATGTAGTCCTAAAATTATGTTCCTTCCTTTGGTCTAGGAGCCCCTCAGAAATCATTTCCATCCATATCCCAGTTTTTTGCCAAGAAAAAAATCTTGTACTTTCTTAGGGGTAGGGTTTGACTGTAATTAGCTCCCTAGGCATGTTGGGCTCTGATGGTGGTTTTAAAGGCAGTGAAGGGTGGTGTGAGGCACAAGGAGCACTGGAACCCCCCTGCACAATATATCTTAGGTGAGGTTAACACAGGGTGTCCAACTAAGGTAGGATCAGTTTTGTTAGAGGAAAAGGAGCTGCTTCTGCTGGAACAGGAGGCTTGATGGAATTTTGAGGTTTGAGTACTCAGTTATTCAAATCTTTCCAAATGTTGCTATTTTCCCTTTTCCCAGTTAGTGCCCTAAATTCACAGAACTGATGAGGCTGTGAATTAAACTCATGGTCTAATTCAGCGAACCACAGACAAACTCTGTATCTGATTTTCAGCTATAAAGACTTGGTAGCTACAACAGATATGACAGACTTTTAGGACTGTCATAAAAACTTATTTGGTTTCTGACAAATGTCTAAGCTAAGAATTTAAAACCTGAGACTGTACTTTTCTTTCTTTAAGTTCTTCAGTTAAATTAATAAGAGGCCACTTCAGAGTTTTGAGTTCTTTATGATAATCGTGCTATGGTATGTCCCTATTGCTTGGTCTGCAGGGGCCATACTCTCAATTTGAGCTTTATTTCAGTTGACCACAGGTAGTAATTTAAGTAACTCTGCCATGGAATGCTGTGGTTTACTGCTAGTTGTATTAGTTTGCTAGGTCTGCCACAACAAATGCCACACTGGGTACGTAACTTAAACTACAGAGGTTAATTCTCTCAAAATTCTAGAGGCTGGAAGTCCAAGGTCAAAGTGTCAGTGGGTTTGGTTTCTTCTGAGACCTTTCTCTTTGGCTTTCAGATAGCCATCTTCTTGCTATGTTCTCACATAGTCATCCCTCTGTTTGTGTTACTTGTGTCCTAATCTCCTCTTTGTATGAGGCATGAGTCATATTGTATTAGAGCCCACCTTAATGACCCCACTTTTCGTTACCTCTTCAAAGGCCATACCTCTAAATATAGTCATATTCTGAGGTACAGGAGGTTAGGGTTTCAACAAATGAGTTTGGCAGGGGGCATGATTCAGTCCATAACACTAATATCTCATTCTTTAATGATAACCATGTCCTTGCTATCTTCAAATCCAGCCAAATCAGCTAACTAATCTCATATTCCCATCCTGGAGGGTTTATGGCCTATACTCACTTCTGATACTAAAGAGTATATCAACCCAGAGTTAACTGTACATTAAAGAAAACACTCTGGCTATTTTAAGTAGAAAATAAGTGACTTAATATGGAGGAATTAGGAGCTTACAACATCATGGGAAGTGTTGAGGTAATAGTAATGACCCATAGAACAATACTGCATAACTGTATGGTCAATGGAACTTCTACTGCAGCTAGAATCAGGAAGTTGGATAATCAGAAGTCACTATGGCAACTGCTGGGCTCCAGGATCATGCCACATTAGCTCCAGAGATCAGGAAACTACTGCCCTCACTAGTATACCTCTAGAGACATTCTATGGCTGCTAAATCCACACTAGCATAGTGGGAAGCTCAGTTCTGAAATCAAGATACCCGTAAGTGAAAATGATTGGTAGAACCTGAATTATACCAGAAACTAGCTGCATGGGAATATGAAAGATGGAAGAATGTAGTTTTTAAGCTTTCTAGTTACTGCAGTAGTCAAAGGCCCTTTAGAAAGAGGTTGGAACAGAAGCAGAATATGCCATATTTACTACACAAAGCTAGTTATCCCCCTGACCCCAGAACATGGCAACGATAACACAGAAAAAAAGTACAGATGAATTTGTAAAAATATTAAAGGATCTACCAGGAAAGTGAATCCTCCTGGATAGTAAAAAATAATAAACTGTGACCAAGTATACACACACACCCACACCCATCCACCCACACGCATAAAAACAAGTGCGCATGCAAACTGCGAAGTCTTAAGAACAGTCTCTCTTTAATTCCTGTTTCCTAAGTTCTTGGCATACAGTAGCAGCTCAATGAACAGACAAACCCATTCTGAATTTATAATGATTCTACTATAATTGAAATAATTTATCCTTAAAATTTATTGACTTTATTAAATTTTTATGGAAAAAATAATCTACATAAAACTATGATAATGATATAGTGAAAATTAAAGCATTTGGCATAATCTTCTGTTCCCTTGGTGAAATAATATAAAAAAAATGACAGGAATTAACAGGCAGAACCAAGTTGAAATATCACTGGAAGGTGCACTGAGAACTGAAGAAGATGCCCCAGTGATGTGGAAAATACTTTTTAATCCCCAAAGATTTTTTTTTCACCTAGACACTGATTATTAATTTATCTCTGACTCTCAATCAAATTACATGTTAGACTTCTGAGACTACCGTTAATTAAAAGTGAGTCAGCCTAACTGTATAAATTACCGTAAGCGAGTTCAGCTAGTGCATTAGATCTCTGGAGCCCTGCTGCTAATCTGAAGAAATTAAATAGCTCTGCTTCTACTTGTTCCCAAAGTCGGGTTGATGAATCCTTTTCTTTGTGAAAAGGACAGCAGGGATCAAAAACTCTGCCTCTCCCCATTTATAAGTGTCGATCAATCACATGGTGCAGGAAGAGAACACAGAATGGATAACATACAAAATGGATAAATTTATCCCGAAATAACTGAAAACGAACTTGGCAAATGATGGTAGCTTTGAATAGAGAAAACAGGAGGCACATACAAAATCTGCTACTCAAGGTATGATAAAAGCCCATATTGAGGATGTATTCAAGATCTTTTGTTCCTTGGCTTACCTTACAGTGCTGGGCTTGCCTGTGAGGACATCGGGAACTTCATACCTGGGTTTCAGGGGAGTTTCTTCATTTATTTTAAGCCTGAAAATATTACCCTCTATACCATAAATTTCAGCCAGAAGGGGAACCTGGGAACAGACGCGAGATTAGTTTCAATAGGTTATTACCCCAGTGATGGCTGGTTCTACAGTCAAATTGCAGTAATTAGAAACTATGTTTGGGGCGCCTAGGTGGCTTAGTCGGTTAAGCATCTGCCTTTGGCTCAGGTCATGATCCCAGGGGCTTTACTGGGTGTCTGCTTCTCCCTCTGCTCCTCCCCCTGCTCGTGCTCCCTCTCCCTCTCTCTCTTAAATAAATAAAATCTTTTAAAAAAAAGAAGCTATGTTTGAATTATTATAGGCCAAGTAAACTGGAGAACAATGAGAATCATGAAAGAAAAAGCTCTCCAATCTTTGTATGTACTTGTTTGGCTATACCTGTGGTAGAGCAAGAAATACCTTCTATGTGTTCTATGGCTAGGCAAACATGTAATTGTCCATACCAGGACCTTCAAGGATGAAAGAGGTCTCTATTAATAATTATACAGAATGATGGACATAAATTGAAATTGGTTTTGGAAAGCTGGGACCTCTGGCCCCGTATCTACGACAAACTGCAGCTATCTTAAGAACTCGATGTTAAAACTAGGGCAACTGGATTCCAGCTGAATGAAAGATGAAGGATAACAAGCCACAGAATGGAAAGGAATAGAGAATAAAATAGTGCTCATGGGGGTTCCCTAGGATAGATGATTAAGCCTTGCTGTACTAAAATCAAGGCATTTCCTGCATATCTGGGAGTAAGGTCTGGGGAACTTTCTCAAGAGGTTCGGATACTCTCAGCTTTCTTAAGAGGCTGGGGAATTTAGGTAAAATTCTGCCTACAGTAGGACATGGAAGCAACACAGAATTATAGAGAATATGGAAATTGAGAAATAAAACACAAAACAACAAACCTCAAACAAATACAAGTGGCTAGCTTTAAGTTATAAAATGAGGCATCTAGATCAGAGAAATATGTAGTTTTTAATATGCAGTAATCTTTATTCATATATACACTAGAATCAGACATGGATCTTTAATTAAAAAAATCTAGGATCTCATGGGCTTTTGTTTTCATTTACGTAGTTAGAAAATCCAGTTTATTTGAGAATGGTGGAAAAGGCCAAGTCGTATCTTAGTTTCATATGCCAAGTTTTCTCCTCATAGGTATTCTAGAGTCTTTGGGCATTTTAATGAACCTGCCCATTTTCCAGTGCCTTCTGCAATTTCTTAAAGATCTCAATCGGCACCTGGCCTATGGAACATTCTATTACTCTACTGACTCTTAAGGTATGATTCAGGGGTATGCCTGAGAATTTGCTTTTCTAACCTATTGTTCCCCTTTGATTTACTCTAACGGGCAGTTTTAAAAAGGGGTCAAATGTGCCCAAGCTTCCAAACCTCCATGATTATCTTACGAAAATATCGTTTATGATTCACTTTACCAACTCTCCCTGCCAAATAAAGGACCCAAAAGTACAAAGTATCACCTGCCAGTGTTAGATGAGGCTCCTCTCCTCTCCCCAAATCAAATTATTTAGGATTCTGAGTAAGAGCAAGCAACTCCAACACAGAGCTACAGTCTTTCTCAAAAAAGCTTGATCAGAGAAATATTTTGACAGTTTTCAACCACTCTGCCATATAGCAGTGATCAATAGCAAATCCTTCATTAAGTCCTCCATGTGATGTCAAATTCTGGTTACACTTGGGAACATGTATTGTTACTGTAACATCTGTTCAGTGAAGGGCAAAGCTGGGCAGGCAGTGCGACCTAGTCCAGAATAGGTACAATGTGGTCCAAGTAAGATAGGAAGCAGGGAGACTATCACGCCACTAAAAAAAAAAATGATTTCGCAGGAACTTTGCCTCTTGGGAATAATAGGAAAGTAGTTACGGCACTTAAGCAGTGACATGACACTTAAGAGTGACCAGGTAAAAAGTACAGTGGCTGTGGCTGCTTTTACAGATAATTCTTAAGGTAGTGTTATAGTAGAGTGGTAGTGAGCATAGCATAATTATTTTTTCTAGTTTTATTGAGATACAGACATATTGTACAAATTTAAGGTGTACACCAGGTTGATTTGATACTTATATATTGCAAGATGATAACCAGTACAGCATTAGCTAACAACTGCATTGTATCACATAATTACCATCTCCTTTTTGTGATGAGAACATTTAAGATCTACTCTTTTAGCAACTTTCAAGTATTTAATAGAGTATTATTAGTTATAATCACTATGCTGTACAGGAGAATCCAGAACTTATTTCACGTACAGTTGGAAGTTGATACTCTTTGACCAGCATCACCCTCCCCACCACCCCAATCATACTGTAACTATTCCTTTCATGTCTAATGTTCTTTTGCAAATTTAATGACTTCAGGTGTGCCATGAGAATTCTAAGATTTAAAAATGTGCTCAAACATAAGTAAAGCTGAAATTCTGTTAGATTACGTGTTATCTCCTAAGTGAGACCTATATTGCCATTGCTCTCTCAAATTCAACACTTATTTGGCATCTAATATTGTGATATGCTGTGAAAAAGATGACCAAACTCTCGGAGGGAAATTGAAATTTACAGACGAAACACAGTAAACCTAAAGCATGCTGTAAGTGCTGAGGGAGAGGGACAAGGACAGTGCTGTGGGAGAACAAGAGGGAATACTGATGGTTCTGGGCTGTCTCAGGAGGAGCAGGACCTTCAGGGACTAGCAGGACTCTGGGGAGGCAAAATGAGCACGAACATCCTAAGCAGAGGGCACACAGGCTGCCTACCTATGATGATCAATTGCACCTCGTTTCTGTACTCAGAGATCCTCCTAGTTGTAGTAAAATAGCTCTCTTTAAGAACAATTAAAAAACAAAACAAAACAAAGATTGGTCTATATGTTCTGTTCTTGAGACTGCAGCTCAGGAAAGAATCCTAATTCTATTAGGAGGCAGTTAATAACCCTGCTTTTACTTTTACCATAGTGACCTTTTATAACCAAACACACAAGTCAGAGTCAAAGCTCCGTTTTGTTTTCATTTTAGCTCAATTAAGCAAATGATTTTTTTCCCCAATAGGCAATCTTTTTCAAGGTCAATTTTCAAATTCATTCATATCTCCTACCATTACCAACATAGCTTTCATGTTCCAAGCATATAATCTCTTTAGACTAGCATGCTCTGTTTCTATGACCTAGCTCATGCTGTTTTTATTGACTTAAAAACATTATTTTTTAAAACAGCAACAGATTTTCAGAAGTCTAGTAAACAAAGCTACATGGGTTAAAGACAGTGGGGAGTGGCTCAGAGTCCCTACCTTTAAGCCCCCCTCCCCCCCGAATTGAGCCCTGAGACACCTTCATGGAGACCTGGGTTCTGTGGCTGACAGTTTAAAAACCACTTCTCTGGGTTTCTCAATTGCCAGTTATTGCCCAATTCTTCCACCAAAACCTTGCTCGTGTCAAAAAGCCTGGACATGAATGTTACATTCTTTTATCTAACACATTAAGAATGTCTCTATATTCCTTTTCTTTTCCTGTCTGGACATTTATGAAAAAGTAATATACAAATAAATGATGGAATCTCTTCCTCCTGTCAGTGATGACTAGAAATGACAATGAAAAGATATGTTAACTTACAGAAGCTAGACTGCATAAACTAGGAGTTAGTGTGAATACTTAGATCATAGTAGCAGTTACACTCAAATTGCAGCAAGATGGATTTATGTAAAACAAATGAAGAAACGTGTAACTGAGCGTTTTAAATAATGACACAGTATGGATTTTGCTCCCCTAAAAAGATTTAAAATCCGTAAATGTCCATCTACACAGAGAAAATGAGATAAATCCTCAGAGAAAGGAATCCATTTTAGAGGTTCCTTTTAATACTACAAGTCTCCATTTGGTTTTCCATAAAGCTTTATTCAGAGGTTCACTTCTCATAGTCTGGGAAAGAGTATTAATTCCTATCTGATTTCTTTCATACTTAATAAAAACAAAACTTGGTCATCCATAAACTTAGTTTATTGTCATTGTTTTGGCCACATGGGCAAAATATCAGGTTGTAAAAACCATGGTGGTAGAAACAGACTTGTCGTTGTATTCAAGTAGTGGACTGATCACAATTACATGAAAAGAAAGCCTGTTATTTACCCAGAACTGGGAGTCACAACTAGTAGAGACTGTGACGGAGTTGACAGAACAGCCCTAGAACACATATTAAAATGGCAGTGGGTATTAGGAATGGAAATTATGACCCTGTCAACTTCTCCTTAATGGATACAGATCTTGCCTTTCCTCTAGCACCAGGTGTCTTCCTATACTCTAAGTAACAGTTCATCTAAAGGGCCTACAAGAGTGAGCAAGTTGCTGATCAACATCTCCCAGGATTCAGAGGATGGTCTAAGAGTTCATTAAACTGCCACAGGGCACCAACTGCCCCTTCCACTGTTGCAGCCAGTTGATTTATTGCAAGCACTGATTCTCTACCGAGAATGCAGGCAAGCTCACACTGGGCATTAGCCTGTTCCCCAAGGACAATTAGCCTGCCCAGGTGTGCTTCTGGGTGTTTGGCTAGTTCCCAAACTAACTGGCTTCCTCATCTGCCAAGGGGGTGGCTGGTTGGGCAAAATCCCATTTTTATCAGGCTTAGAGGCAAAGGCAGGGGTAACTTCATGGAGGTGCTCAGAGATATCCCCGCATCCTTGGAGATGCTGCCAGAAGTGGAGTCTCTAGTGAAAACTCACAAAGAGGCTGCAAAGTAAACATGTTGCTAAAAAGTCATCCATGTCATGAGAAAGCATCAAAACTGGCAATATACAGCAGGTCAAAGACAGGTCTGTTCCAGATAGCCTTGCTAGCAGTGCTTTTTAGCTAGACTCAGAGGACAGAATAAACTGCTCTGCTCTGAGGTCACAAGACTGGGTCTTCCGTTTCTCAATCCAGGTCAAATTTAAAGTGAAGGTAAGAAAAAAAAATGATAGTAGAAAAAAAGAGCTCTAAAAGGCAGTCAACAGTTTACTGTTAGCTTTCTTTTGGAAGTCTCTTTATCAAATATCTACCTGATTATTTTTTCATCAGGAATAGGCAACATACTATCATGGAACCCTGTGTGAGAAAACTTAGGCAGTTTAACTTACAACTGGCTTTTCTTCAAAGCCTAGATGTCCTGAGCTAGAGACAGCACACAGGGCCACCCTTCAGCTTGTTCTGTAACGTGACCATGCCCCAGGAACATCATGTTTGCTATGAACTGAATTGTGTCTCCCCCCATCTCCAAATTGTATTTTGAAGCGCTACCCCTCAATAGGATGGTATTTGGAGATGGGGCCTTTGGAAAGTGATTAGGTTTAGATAAGGTCATGAGGGTGGGTTATGATGGGCTTAGTGCCCTTAGAAGAAGAAACCAGAGAATTAGGTCTCTCTCCACTATCTGAAAATATAGTATAAGCCAGGAAAAGGGTCTGCAAAGATACCTTCATTTTGGATTTCCCAGACTCTAGAACTATGGCAAATCAGTATCTGTCGTTTAAGATACCCAGTCTATGGTATTTTGTTATGGGAGCCTGAGCTAAGACAATGTTGAATGAAGCTTGGTTCTGTTTCGTGGCTGCTTATGTTGGGGGAAGGGATTAAGAAGAAGATTTCAAAAATTAACAACAGATCTTGACAACAGAGTTACTGCTTTAAGAGCTGTAATGGTGTGGGGGCAGGCAGAGACACTAAGAATGCTGTGTTTGTCAGAATCTGCTGGATCAGTGAAATCTGAGAACTGCAGCTGTGAGCTGAATATGATCCTCTTAGACCTTAGATTCTATCTCTCTGAACCTGAAGTAAAAGCTATCATTCTGAATAAGTAGACACGTGCAACGTATTTTAAATCTCCAGACCACACCTATACCATGCCCTAATGTGAAATCTCCCATGAAACATCCACTTCGTCCCAGAAACCACTTCAAATGGAGGCTGCCTGTCTATACAGTGAGATGGATACAAGGTTCAGACAACTTTAGAGATTACTGTCTAGGTACTCATTGTCCCTACCAGATTGACAGAGGACATGAAATTCTGAGTCCCTCTTAGTCATCTCAACTCCAAGTGACAAGGAAAACATTAAATTGGAATTTGGCCCAGAATTTTGGGGTGACCCCCTAAACATATACATTTGCCTGAGATCAGAGCATGTAGATTCTCTATGCAGCCCCAATATTTCTAATACCTAAACATGTTCCAAAGGGTCCTTTTGACAAAGTTCTCAGTCCTGGGAGCCATGTTGCTGACATCCTGGATAACCTGACCTTGTTTGTTGGGCTTCTCAACTCCCTTCTGAGCCATGTGCTGTCTTGTGCTGAGATTCTATGGGGCCTCCTGGACTGTTGCTTCTTTTCCTTGGAAGGCATCTAGATCTGGTAGACTCTGGTTCTGGCACCTGACCTGAATAGCATTCTCTCACGTTTTCAGGCTCGAAAGAGGGATGTGTTTAGAGAACTGATCTACAGTTTTGTAAAAGGTTGTGTGTGGGGATGCACCACTAACTGCGCTGGTATCAAGATGCGTGGACATTTGCATTCTGGCCCACAGAGTGCTTTTGCCTCATTTTCTTTGCTTCACCATGAGTCTTCATGACAGTGGATGTTCAGATGCTCAACATACCAAGGTAGACCAAGGATGGAAAGTGATTCTTGCCCTGACTATCGGATAGATACATCTCTCTGGGTTTAGACACATTGGAGACCAGAAGGAAAATAGCAAATGACAAAAACAAAAAACCCCAAAACAAAAAAACATGAAACAAAACAAAACAAAACAAAAAAAAACAAAGAAAAAAGAAAGGTACCTAACCTCTGGTGGCAGACTTAATGCCTATGACTCCTGGAAGGTTTCTAGTGGACTCTTTTCATTTCCTCGAGCCAAGTGCTTCTGCTGACACTGAGTACAGAGGTTTGGCTGGGTGTCAGGCTATTAGACCATATGCAAATGGCAGGTGGCTCTTCAGGAAGGAAATCAGTGCTACTCCATGTTTTCCCATGAATAGCTATCAAATATGCTAAAAAAAAAAAGATTAGTATAGACTTGGATCAGTTGTAGAGGACCTATGACTCTGCAGGGGTGGGGGGGTAACCATGAGCTGAGAACTCAAAGGCAACAAAAATGCCAAGCAAGGGGGCAAATGCCTCCAGAAAAAAATAGGTGGTATAAAAGCAGCACTAGGTTTCAGAGAAAGGTTAACCATTCCATCTGTGTAGTTAAGAGACATGAACTAAGTATATTGCTACCATAATACAGCCTTAAGTAACAGGAAGCTGGGGACAGGGATAGAGAACACAGAACTGTTGATATGATTTTAGCCCTTATTTTGAATTCAGGCAAGAGAAGTATGTTAGAAAATTCCACATCTATGAAATAGCTAAATTTTCTAAAACTCTGTAAGGAAGGTAGCCTTCCTCAGTGTGCAATTGATCCTCCTGTCGGGGAATAAAGTTGGAACCCTTTGCTAAATTAAAGGTCTTACGCATGTTCTAGAGAACCCCCTGCTGTGGAGCAGTTTTTTTTCTGTCTTCCCTGAAGAGGTTCCTCAGTGCAGCACCATGGGGTGACAGCTATGCCACAGGGAGAGTTCTCACAACTTTGCAGGAAAGGGGGGGGGGGTTTCTTCTCAGTCACCTGTTAGAGAGCCTAGACTGCATGGCTTTAAGTATGTCTTTTAGTTACATGAACTACCAATTAAGCCAAATTGGTTTGAGAGGCCTTAGAAGCATCCGATGCTTCTCATGAGACACTGAGGGTCAGGCTGGGAGCACGGGTACTTGCACACGGCCATACTTCCTGGCTCAGCCCACATAGCACTTCCTCTGTGACTGAAGGAGCATGGGGACTTGACAAGTGAGAAAAAGTACTTCATATACTGCTCTCTTCCTTTCAGTATGTAATAACCAGGATGATCTGCTAGTGAAGCAGCCCAGGAGATGGAACATTTGTGACTTAGGCTTTCAACTATACAGTCCCTTGCTCCCCTGAGGTCTGGACAGTCCCTGAATCCGTACCTTGCTCAGGCTGTATGCTCAACTACGCACTGTGTAACAGTAACAGAACATGGGTATTTGACAGAGTTGACAGATGCAGAAGAAAACTTGACTATGACTTTGAGCAGGTAACTTTCTAGTCACTTTTCTGTATTATGAGGACTAATTAAAAGGAAATAACGTTTGTAAAACATGTAGGAAAGCATGTGATACACAGGCAATATGTAAGTTAATATTCACATTACTTTTAAAGTAGTATTAGTATAGATATGAACAAGATGACGTTACTTCTCCAACAAAGTTTATTTTTGAAGCATAACATAGTTTTAATTATTAGCCTTTGTGGAACTTTACTTCAATTCAAACCCTTAATTCAAATACCTTAATTCAAACCCAATTTAATATAGGAACAAATAATTCTCTATGGAAAATACTTCCCTCTCACCTTGGTTGTTTCATTGATGATTCGGAACTTGGTGCTGTCTTTGCCTGTCCTGGCTGAGTCTAGTGATGCCTGATAGGTGGATCTCCTGGAGAGCTGCTGTTTCTGACGCCTGCAGATATATAGAATATAAATACCCGAGAATTATTTGTGACTGTGAGCATCCAAGAGACTATATTATCATGTGGAAGTCATTAAAATTCACTAGGATGCTAAATGAACTCGGTCCAGACAGTATTAGTACTCTAATAAAGTACTAACAGGAGTACTTTGTTACTAGAGTGCTAATAAAATTAGTACGAACAAGAAAAATACGAATGAAGTTGCTCAACACAGCACTGCCCAAGGATGGCATTTCGTCCCCTTTATTGAGAAGGTGGGACAGTTTTCATAGATGACGTTTATTAGCTTGTTAATTTCCCTTCCTCTTTCCATGAAATGTACACTTTAATAGAAACTCAATAAATTCTTATGGAAATCCAATATAATCCAGTGACTTAACAAAATGATCAAGAGTTCCCTATAGAATTCCCTCTAAGGTACCTATTCAGAATTTAAGTGATCTGATTTTCTTCCTTTAGAGCAGTGTGAATAAATTAGAAATTTGCAACACAGGATACAATTTTTGATGGTTTCAGGTGTAGGATCACACAAAGACAGATACTCAACAAAAGGATTTTAAAGAAATATTTTCTGAAGCTCTGGGGAAACAGGTAATCTTATATAGTGGTGATTAGAGTACAAAATGGTACAAACCCTATGGGGAGTGTCCCTGGTAATAGGTACAATTTTAAATGTATTTATTCTTTGATGCAGTAATACCATTCCTGGAAATTAATCCTATAAATACACTTGCAGGTGTAGGAAATGACACATGTATAGCTTTTCATTATGGCATGACTTTATAGCTAAAAGATTAAAAACTCAAGGATCTAGCAATAGGAAAGAGACCAAATAAATCATAGTACATCTACCCAAAAGAATACTACACAGCCATAAAAAGAGAGGACAATCTCTATACACTCATGCAGAGCTCTTCAGAATAAACTATAAAGCAGAAAAAAAAAGGTACACAACAGCATATATAGGAAGCTACTTGGTATAAGAAAGGCAGTGATATAAGAATATATGTATCTACAAAAAGAAATACTGGGAGGATAAATAAGAAATTAATAAATCTGGTTACTTAGAGGGACAAGATGTGGAATGGGGTGATAGGGGACAGGCATGGGAGTAATACTTTTCAAAGTATATTTTTTTATATTATTTGACCTCTGAAACCTGTAAAAGTATTATCTATTCAAAGATATAAACACTTTTAAAATAAAATATGTATTTATTGAGAAATTTAAATAAGACAGTAGTAAGTGTATAAAGGTGAATGTCTCCTGTCTGATGAATTTCTTAACGATTACATTTCCTAATTGACCCCTTCCTTAAAAAGCCTATAAACATTGCAATATTGCTATCATGAAATACAAAAAAACCCCAACATTGCAATATTGAAATGTTTTCATCTAGGTAATACATTTCCCTCCTTACCTGTAGAAAGAAATCTTGCTGCAATCTTTGAAAATGTTTTTATCCACAGCTTCATCTTCAACACTAAATAAAAAGACATTTTAAGAAACTTATTTTCTACCAGGTTTGTGAATCCAATTTTTGTTCCTTCTCTACCTATAGCATGAACACAGGTAATAAAGTTCTGCAATGCAAAATTGTGTTGTGGCCATAATAACATAACACGATAGTCTGTGTGCTGCAGAATAACATCCTTTTGTAAATCACACAAGGTAAACAACAAAACATCAAGTTCTGGGATTACACTGAAAGCACTGGAAAAAGAATATTGTCACTTACAAGGAAGGGTTCTTTTAAAATAATGACTGAAGGCTATGACTACAACAATAAAATCAGAAGAAGCTAAAACACACAAAAGACCCAAACGAAACAAAAACAATCCACCCACTTATTTATTCAATAAAATATTTTCGGAATATTCTTGCTGAGTGCTGGGCTCTGAGGAGATATGAAGGAATGTGTCTGAGCTTCCTACAAGAGCCTAACCAACAAGCACAAATCAACCTGACAAATGCCTTAACAGAGGTGTGTGCAAGGGGCTAGAATAATAGAAACAGATATAGAAGGACAATCTTTTGCTTTTGGATCATGCTGACAACTAGAAGTCAATGCTTTTTAAAACCAAGTTCCCAGAACAGCTGTTTCTGGAATAGACCATGAATAAGATACATACATATTGCTACTAGAGAATATGTATTTAAATTAGCCTCCAGTGGCACCTGGCTGGATTACTCAGTCGGTGGAGCATCTTGAACTTGGGGTTCTGAGTTCGACCCCCGTGATGGGTATAGAGATTACTTAAAAATAAAATCTTAAAAAAAAATAAATTAGCCTCCATATGATTAAAACAACTACAGACTGTAAGGAGGGGAAAATACACTGCCCTTCAAGCAGACATGTTGCTGAATACAGCTGTAGTCAGCATGTCTATGAATAGGTAGGAAACTATGATTGGACACAAATTTCAAGATAGGAAAACAAGCCTACACAGATACACTTGGCTGTACTAAAAAATTATTTTTTTTGAAGACTTTTTTTTTTTTAAGATTTTATTTATTTATTTGACAGAGAGAGATCACAAGTAGGCAGAGAGGCAGGCAGAGAGAGGGGGAAGCAGGCTACCCGCTGAGCAGAGAGCCTGATGCGGGGCCTGATCCCAGGACCCTGAGATCATGACCTGAGCCAAAGGCAGAGGCTTTAACCCACTGAGCCACCCAGGCGCCCCCCAAAAATTATTTTCTTGGAAGTCATCAAATCCTTCACTGATGCAGTCTTTGTCACTGTTTCTTTTAACCCACTAAGCCACCCAGGTGCCCCGTCACTGTTTCTTTTAATCAAGTGTGCAAAGATTTGAGAAATTTGCAGTCTTTTTGCTTTCCAGCTTTGAAGAATGAGCTCTGTAATAATATAGGAAGATGGGGGTACAGCTGAACATGGAAAGCAACATGCTTGAAATTCACATTTATAGTTCTGACCACAACTCTTCTACTGTTTTGTAAAGCATCCTGAAAGTATTTTATGAGGGGCTATTAATCAACTAGTTCCCTGGGGAATTGAGGAAAAATGATAAAGATTAAGTACACAAATATGAAACATGCAAACAACAGGCCATTCAAACAATCAGTAAAACCAGAATGTTGCTTTCAGGTACTATCTATCCCCTGCTGTCTGGATTCAGTCCTTGCAGGACCACGGGGCCTTACCTGATTTCCTCTTTCCCAGCAGGTTCCATGGCTTCCCAGTCAATTCGACCCGCTTTCAGCGCTCAGGTCAAGGCCAAGAGTGGTCTTTTTAAAACGCCAACTGGCCGTCTTTCTAAATTACAACCAGGACTTCACCACTGTCAGGTCCTGGGAAATGGAGTCCTCTCCATGTCCTTAAGGAGTAGCAAATCTGCACTTACTCCTCGGTTTTCCAGGCCAAACTAGCACTTCTAGAGGGATTTAGTTGGCCAAATTTTCTTGGTTACGAGTGCCCGACGAAGAACTGCTTTCATTAGGAACCAAAACTCTCTTTGCAGTGGAGGGGGCGTGTACTCAAAGAGCCCTAGAGGAGAAAAGTCAAGAGCGTGAGAAACAGGAAATACGGAAACCGCTTGCCTGACCCAGGCCAAACTTCTGCAGGTGTTATTTCCGTGACCGTCACGCCACAGATACTGAAAACTGACCCACTCTTTCAGTTTTTGATAGAAAGTGCCGGCCTGCTCTGTGCTGAAGCTTGATGTTCCCCAAATTCTGCAGCATCATACCTTTCAGGGCTAGAATGGTCTTTATAAAGAGTGTATCTACTACAGTAGATACAGTTCTGTAAGTGCTTATACTCTACCACTGCCAAATTCCAGTCTTTGCTTAAATATCTCCGGAAAACCGTGAACTCACTACCACACGCCAAATAGGCGGACTTACGGCTTTCCCAGACTTCTGATCTAATCGACTGACTTTGATCTAGAAGGGATGAGAGGCTGGGGCGAACGAGAGGAGGAGCGAGCCAAACGCCACACTGGGTGCCTGCTTGGTCCCCAGGCCCTGTAAGGGCCGGGAGAGAGAAGAGCCGACCGAAGCGGAGGCGGCTTTTGGAAAACATCCTAACGCTTCAAAGTGACCGACCAACCAAGGGACTACGTCTACGCTGTACCGCCTAAAACTCACACGAAGTCGTGACGGCCAGCTTAGGGAGGGGCTGCTGGGTGGCAAAACAAACAAGCCTCGCGAGGTTTCGAAGACCCGGATGATCCCGCCCCCAGAGCAGAGCCGGAAGAGGGCGGGGCGAACCGGAAGAAGGTGAAATGCTTTCGGTAGGCGCTCCATGGTTGTGAAGATGGCGGCGGCTGCGTGGCTTCAGGTGCTGCCTGTCATTCTTCTACTTCTGGGGGCTCAGCCGTCCCCATTGTCCCTCCTCCGTGTAGGACCGGCACCTGTCGCCGCTGCCGACCGATCCAAGTGGCACATTCCGATACCGTCGGTGAGTGTTCACTTCAGAAGCAACTGAGCCTGGAGGAGCAAGGGGTGGGGCTACGGCGGCCTTAGGGGTCCATGAAGGTTCGGCAAAAGTCCGCTTCCAAAGGGGTGGAATTGCCTGGAGCGGCTGTGTCGCTGGATAGCAGGGACCCACTTCTCTGGAGCGGAAAGCCGTGCACTTCTGTGGGTAGGTTAGCGGGAGTGCCAGGGTCACTTCAGGAGCGGAGAAGAATCGTAGAGCGGTTTCTTATCAGCTAAGTCAGAGAGAACTTTGAATGCCTTACTTGAGACAGGAAAGTTGATGAATAGGTGGAGAACGGTTTCCCTTTCAGGCGAAGTTTCACAGAATCCAGTGACCCCGAGTTGCATGAGAGAGATCTGGAAATAGGTGTCTTTCTTTTTTTTCTCTGCACTTTTTTGTTACTAGATGATTCTGCTTTCGAAGTTGTTTGATATCATTGGAACTTTGGAATGGTTACTGTTAAGCTTTGCTGTGTGATTAGGAAGCCTAGGCATTTAAAAAAATGTATTCTAACATGAGAATGGCTGAAATGGAAGAAATTGTACTCTAAAATTGGTATGGTATGGTAGTCTTTCTTTTGGACGATTTACTAGATAGGTTGATCCTTTCTGTCCCCCCACTCCCCTCCTTTAAACCTCATTTGAGTAAGCGTTGTAGTCCTGCTAGCCAACAAATCAGATGCACCCAGGAAATGCCAAAAAGCATTTTGTTTTATTGAAAACATGATGGCCTTTTTTGTTTCATTCTGCTCTGCTCACTGGTTGTAATGTCAAAATTTTATTTGAGCTTTTACATGGCAAGCATTAATAGCTTTTGTTCATTCGGTGAAGATCTTCAGGTTCTGACTTTCAGGTATTGTTGGTAAAATGGTTACTAGATAAGTTCATCTATCTGCTCACCCAATAGTTTATTTGAAGAAATGATTGGGTTATTCTGAACAATGATTAGTGAGTAAAGGGAATAAACTGATTAAGGAGTACTTCCCATGAAGATATAAGTTGGGATTTCTAGCAGCTTCTCTTCTAGAGTCCTTGCCTCATGGCCTATGGGGGAAAATTGTGTCTCTGCACCAAGCCACAAACTTCTGCAGTTTGGATATGGTAGAATTTTACTAAAAGGAAGGATATTCATGTATTTTTTGTTAAGAAAACTAACTTAAACATTTTGTAAATTTAGGTTTTATAACAATTATATTCTGCCTTGGGAATTAAAGTGACCTGATGCTAATTATCTTTCTCTCCTTTATCTTTGCAGGGGAAAAATTATTTTAGTTTTGGAAAGATCCTGTTCAAAAATACCACTATCTTCCTGAAATGTGAGTTTTTGCATTTCACGAAGTTTTTATTTGAGTTTTTAAGTGATCTTTAAACTTTTAAATTACCTAGTTTCTATCTCTGACTACTCTAAATGTAAACTTTGAAATTCAATAGTCTGGCACTTCTAGACATAAACATGGTAGTGTAATTAAGGTCTTTTCACTGAGTAATCTTCGAAATACTTGTGTGAACTTTATTTTCTTCTCTTGTTTTTCTGGTGTTTACTGTATACAGTTAGACCAATTATGTTGTTTGATTGTCTGCATGGTGTTTTAATCTGTCCTGTGTCAAAGATATATCACTGACTTTGCTTTTGTGTGCTTGTTAGATGTTTACTGAACACATGACTTAGGTTTGTCAGACCTTTGGCTCTGAATGAATATGTTCGGTAAACCTTTGTTTACAGGAGTATTTTCCTATTTGGATCTTTGGAAGAGGAAGCTCAAAGCTATTACCAGGGAATAGAGATTATATAGAACAAAACCAGTCTGTCCACTGAGAAAACCACTGTATCTGAATCCAGAATATCCCATCGCGTATTAAAGAAAGGCTTCCTTTTATTTTTGAAACTGGCTTTATTTTAGGGAATAAATGATCATGGATAACTGTGTTTCAGGATCAGGGATAAAAGTTCAGATCATTCGTGTGTGCTGCTTTGCCCATCATTCTCCATGAAAGTGCAAAGTTATAAGTTGTAGTTGGATGATTTTGTTTTAATTATTTAGTAAGTAGTTATTAAAAACCTACTACGTGCCAGGCATTGTTTTAGACAGCAGGGAAGTGATAGAAATCGCCCTCTCTCTTACTGAGCTTACAGTCTAACAGGAGTGAAGGGGGCCAGTAAAATTTCTGTGAAAAATAGACTATGTCTATGAAAATACAGTCTCTTGACTAATGACTTAAATTTGGTATAAATCAGATTACTGAAACAAATTGGTCTGTCTTGTGAGGTTGGTGTGCTAGATAAGAGTAACTTTTAGGGATAGCAGCATTTGGTTTTTTGGAATAGCCTGACAGCCTGCGTGCTGTTCTTTTTATCGTGTATAGTGTATAGTCTTTTCTCACCTGTATTTTGATCAGCTGGTGCTTTGCCAACTTACGTAAGCTACATATTTTGCAGTGTTTGCATTTCATTTTTTGGGAGAATTTGAGACTCCTAAACAATTACTTTGTCTTTCATTTTGTTACTTCTCTGTTTGCTCACATTTACCTTGTCTCTGATTTTATACTTTTAGGGCTATAGTATATAGCTTTCCATGAAATTGCCAGGACCATTTTTGTCTCCTAATGCCATCTATTCAAAGTTCTGAATGGTGTCTTTTAACATATATAGTAGTATTTTTGCAGCCAAGCCTTTCTGCAGATCTTCTGTTTAGGGAATTTTCTTATTGGCTTCTATTTAGTTAATAGAAGAACTTGTATGGTTCTTCTGAATAGTTTACAGTGAGATCGCAAATATCCTTTTTATCATTTCCATAAATTCTGTTTAGCACATCAGAGTTTTGTGTTTTAATTGAGCCTTATAAAAATGTGTCACTTGAAAATTAATTTAAGAAAACAATTTAAAACAGAAAAGGGAAAGGTTATAATTTTAAGTGTGCGCCTTTTGTTAAGAACCAAAAATAGATTCCTAGACGCAGTCATGTTTATCTTTGTCACATTTGCATAAAGCAGGTATCTTGTAGTATATTTTTCATAATGCAGCTGGAATCAAAGATAAACTGACTTCCAGGTGGGACAGCTGATCAATGATACAGTCAGATTTATGCTCTCAAGTTTTCAGACTAATGCTTTGGCCCACTAGAATATTGTGTTCCATACAATGTTAATGAGTTATGAGGCCTCTCTGACTTCAAGAGATTCCTTGAGGCCTCTCTTAAGGTGGGTTTTGGAAAGAGTCTTTCATTTTTGCTTTTGCTCTTCCTTCCTTCCCCAGCCAGTTTTGCTTTTTTCCTTAGTTCTTTCTGCCTAGTTTTGATATCTTTCAAGGTCTAAGCTGTTAATTTTTCCCTCAGTGGAACTATTTTGAATACTGCCTTATGATGTCCCTAATGTTATTCCTTGTTTCTCCAGCTAGAATGTAGCCTCCTTAAGAGTCCTGTTCTCCAGCTTAACACAGTGTCATGTAGCTTTGTATACTTAAGTGTTCTGCTCAGTAAATATTTGAATGATAATAGACTGGTTTTAACTGAGGACTGCTTTATCACTTCCAGGTTTTTTCCAACAGAGAACCAGGAATTGAGGTTTTAAGGCATAAAAATAAATACACTTAAGCAAGTCAGAAACTTCTTTTTGAACAATAGTACTTTTATCTGAAGAATATCTATTTCTTTTTACATATATTACCTTATGTTCGGGGAAGAGGTGGTCTTTGAGTATCTAAAGTTAGCAGGAAAAATAGAATGTAGGGTATCAGCTTAGGAAAAATGCTTTGTTTGGGAATCATCTTTATTCACAAAGTTTTCTTCTTTTATAGTTGATGGAGAACCTTGTGATGTATCTTTGAATATAACCTGGTATCTGAAAAGTGCTGATTGTTACAATGAAATCTACAACTTCAAGGTAAGAAATATAAAATTAACAGACTTTTCTTGGACTTTAAATATCATCGAGTCCTACCTTACAGAGGAAGCAGTGCCATGTAGCTAGGAGGAAAAGAGCTGAAATTAGAATCTTCTGTGCTTCCCAGTTTGCAGACCTACTATGCTAGCGATTCTCAAATTTTTTGGTCTCAACCCTTAAAAATTACTGCAGACTCCGGCTCACTTTGGCAGCACTGTAGAAGTGCTGACAGTACTGATTACCATCTTTGGCCCCCCATTTTGTTCATGTTTGTCAGTTACTTTTCTTGTGGGGCTATGTGTTCCAGGCCCCTTGAAGATTATTATACGTAACCTTAGAAATATCCAAAATCTATAAAGAACTTACCAAACTCAACACCCAAAGAACAAATAATCCAATCAAGAAATGGGCAGAAGACATGAACAGACATTTCTGCAAAGAAGATTACAAATGGCCAAAAGACACATGAAAATTGCTCAACATCACTCGGCATTGGGGAAATACAAATCAAAACCGCAATGAGATACCACCTCACACCAGTCAGAATGGCTAAAATGAATAAGTCAGCAAATGACAGATGTTGGTGAGGATGTGGAGAAAGTGGACTCCTCCTACACTGTTGGTGGGAGTGTAAGCTGGTGCCGCCACTCTGGAAAACAGTATGGAGGTTCCTCAGAAAGTTGAAAAATAGAGCTACTAAAGATACAAATATAATGATCCGAAGGGGCACCTGCACCCAAGTGTTTATAGCAGCAATGTCCACAACAGCCAAACGATGGAAAGAGCCCAGCTGTACATTCACAGATGAATGGATAAAGAAGATGTGGTGTATACATACAATGGAATACTACTCAGCCATTAAAAAAAAGAAATCTTGCCGTTTGCAACAATGTGAATGGAACTAGAGGGTATTATGCTAAGCGAAATAAGTCAATCAGAGAAAGACAATTATATGATTCACTTATATGTGGAATATAAGAAGCAAAACAGGATCATAGGGGAAGGGAGGGAAAAATAAAACAAGATGAAATCAGAGAGGGAGACAAACCATATCTTTATGGTTTGTCTTTAACAAAATGGTTTGTTATGGTTTGTCTTATGGTTTATCTTTATTTTTTTTATTTTTATTTATTTTTTTTAAGATTTTATTTATTTATTTGACAGAGAGAAAGAGATCACAAGTAGGCAGAGAGGCAGGCAGAGGAAACGGGAGAAGCAGGCTCCCTGCTGAGCAGAGAGCCCGATGCGGGGCTTGATCCCAGGACCCCGAGATCACGAGCCGAGCCGAAGGCAGAGGCTTAACCCACTGAGCCACCCAGGCGCCCCTGGTCTATCTTTAAACAAAATCTTTTTGTTTAAAGATTTTATCTATTTTTATTATTTGAGAGTGAGAGTGAGAGAGAGCATGGGTGGGGTGAAGGGTAGGGGGAAAAGCAGACTCTCCACTGAGCAGGGAGCCCAATGTGGGACCCGATCCCAGAACTCCAGGATCATGACCTGAGCTGAAGGCAAACACTTAACTGACTGAGCCACCCAGGTGCCCGACCATAAGAGACTCTTACAGGGTAACTGTAAGAGTAGTTATAGGGTGACTGGGTGATGAGCATTAAGGAGGGCATGGGATGTATGAGTACTGGTATTATATAAGACTGATGAATCACCGAACTCTATTTATGAAACTAATAATACACTATACGTTAATTAATTGAATTTAATAATAAATAAGTAAGCAAAAATTAAAAAAAAAAAGAAAGAAAGAAAAGAAAAGGGAATGCTTACAAAGCCAGGACTAGGGGAGGCTTGTTTTGGCCTTCCATGAATCTGTTAGAGATAACAAAGTCTTTACTCTTCCTGATGCACAGGTGGTGCCATAAGATCTAATTAATGATTAGCTTTTCATTAGGTGCATGCAAGCCCTTTGCAGGTGCATAGGAATCCTTTGATCTCACTACGGTGCCCTTTGTGTCTGCTCACTGTATAAAATCTATGGACTAAGGTCTGGATTTTGCAGAGAATAACTCTGCAGCTGCCATGTATTGTCCTATCCCCATTTCCCTCCCCCTGTCAGTAAGTTACCCTGAATAAAATTCTGCATAAACTATAGAGAGTTGCCTGCTTCGTTTTCTGGTCTCAAAATAACGTTCTCCGTTTGTGGAATACTTTATTGTTCCTCCTCCACCTTCTAATAAGCACATATACTAAAATTGGAACAATATAGAGATTAGCATGGCCTCTGCACAAAAATGACACATAATTCATGAAGCATTCCATATTAAAAAAAATTACTGTAGTTTCCAAAAACCTTTTGTTCATGTGGGTTACTGTATTAGAAATTAAAACAGAAAATACAGAAATATGTATTAATTTATTTTAAGATAGCAGTAATAAGTCATTGCATGGTAATACAAAAAACTTTTTAAATGAAAAATACTTTTTTCCAAAAAACACAGAAGAGGTATTATTTTGTATTTTTGCAAAGCCCTTCATTCATTTGATGTTGGATATAATAGAAGACAGCTGAATTCCTATATCTTCTTCAGTTTATTGTGACGTATTATTTTGGTTGAAATATATGCACAAAATGTGGCCTCATACAGATACATAGTTGGAAAAGGGGATGATATTTTAATAGTGTTTTCAGATAATTGTGGATAGTGTTCTTTGATTTTATACCAAAATGTAACAAGTAGAATTTCTTAAAGGTTGGGGACAGTGTGGAATCTGAAACCATATCAGTGAACTTTATTCTTACTCTTTTATATTTAAATAAGTTGGTGTTTCATGCACTTTGTTCTTTTATCTATGTCTGACTTGGGTTATTTCGAAAATACGGCTTGATTGAATTTTATAAATCTTTAAGACATTAACTCATTTTGTAATTAAGTTGCAGTTATATATTTTTAAAGATTTTATTTATTTATTTGTCAGAGAGAGAGTGTGCACAAGCAGGGGGAGCAGCAGGCAGAGGGAGAAGCAGGCTCCCCACTGAGCAGGAAGCCATACTTGGGGCTCGATCCCAGGACCCTGGGTTTATGACCTGAGCTGAAGGCAGATGCTTAACCGACTGAGCCACCCAGGTGTCCCGAAGTTATATTTGTTAATATCACCTTCCTGTCACATCAGAAACTCCTTAAGTATTGGAGACTGTTAAGCTCATTGTGAGGAAGATGCAATTTGAAAGCTCAAATTTTATCATCGGCAAAGAATACTCTCAGTTGTCTTCCTTGAAGTACAGCCTCCCTTTGCCCATTTTCAAGAAAGTATCTCCCAAATAACCAAATCTGAATAACTATAGTTTGTCCGTTATTCTTGCAGGCAAATGAGAAAAATGGATAGTTCAGGTTATAAGTCAAAACAGTTGTAAAGTGTTTTATCTCTTTTATTATATTTTGCTTATTTCCCATTTTGTCTCATAGAATATTAAAAAATGCACACACTCAAAGTCCAGATTTAATAACATTAATAGATTTTACTGTTCATTAAGGACATTCTTAGGTAAAACTGGCTTTTTTTTTTTTTTTAAGCTGTGTATGACTGACTGTGACGACTACTGGTACAATTAGATGTCACTGCCTTGGTTCCTGATAAGGGGCAGCAATTTTACCCATCATTACTTTTGCATTATCAGTACAAAGCAAATAATATATTATTTTATTAGTAGTAGTATGGAAATAGTTTTAGACCTCATTTCACAGTTGACATAGTACACTGTATTTGAGCACTGAAGATATGTGGCTCCAAGATGGATTTTTCTGGCCTTTTCCATTCTGTTTCTAGCCTCCATTTATTTCTTTTTTCCTTTCTAAAGATATTCTAACTGGTTTTTAAAAAATGCCCACCATCCATTTGGTTTTTCAAACCTTAAGCATTTTGAATTTCTGCCTTGTATTAGGGTTTTACATTACCTTTTTTGTGGTGGTGGTGATTGTTTTTTGCTTTTGTTATACAACATTGGATAGGAATGGTAGGATGGGGAAGACTAAAAGGACTGAAGAATTTAAAGAGAAATGATAATATGTCCAGAGAGTAGTTTGAAGCATTATTGATCTTTTGCTCTTAATTGATCACTAATTGAAATTACAGTTAAAATCTTCATAATTTTGATACTTGTGATAAACTGGTCAAGAGCTTAGCAGATCTGGTCTTTATAGGTAAGATAAGTTAAGAATGTAAAAATTATCTTGGGTTGCCACAGGACAGAATTATGGAAATGACATGCAGCTAGTTGGAGGTGTAAAATTGAAGCTTAGGAAAAAAAGGGGAAGAGTAGGGATGTAGGTATAGGAGAAAAATCGCAAAACTGATGGATGCAGCTACAGAAATGATGAGTTTTTTTCAGAATATCAACAGTGGGCTATGAATAGCTACAGCAGTTTTGTGCTCTAAGCTTGTGAACACAAGTATATCTTTTTGTTGGTGTTGGCAGTTTAATCTCTTAACGCTTGTAAATATAGTTTCTTGTGACAAAACTTTCTGGACTCTTGACGTTTTCCAGGTCTTCTAGAATTTTTAGAAGAACTACTCTTTGTGAGCAATGGACTAGAATTCTAGTACTTTAGAGTCTAATACTTTTAGATTCTTGGATACTATTATGCAGTTTTTATCTGATGCTGTTAACTTTTAAAACAGCAAATTCAAGAATGTATCTGTCCTATAGGCAGTCTATTTATCTTCTAAATACCTTCCTTGTGAAAAGTAAGTTGTGTACTTTGTATTTTTTCTGTTTTTACAGGCAGAAGAAGTGGAGACATATTTGGAAAACCTTAAGGAAAAAAAAGATTTGTCTGGGAAATACCAAACGTCATCAAAATTGTTCCAGAACTGCAGTGAACTCTTTAAAACGCAGGTAATGTTTGATAGTGGTTGGAGGGAAAATAGAGGAGGTGAAATATGTAATGTCTGATTTTTGGTGATTCCCCATTTCCCACTTGCCAATTCTTTGTTCTGACAGAAATAACTTGCATAGTCAGCCGCATAATATTTATCTCATCAAAAAGAGGATTTGATTTGTAAAAATCAAATCCCCATTTTTTTATGGTAGAAAAAAAATTTACCATCTTAACCATTTTTAAGTGTGCCATTCGGGGGCATTAAGTACCTTTGTATTATTGGGCAACTATCACCAATAGCTATCTCCAGAACTTTCATCATCCCAAACTGACACTTCATAACCATTGAACAATAATACTCCCCTCCCCCCCCATCCCTGGTAACAACTATTGTACTTTGTCTTCATGAATTTCAGTATTCTAGATACTTCCAAGAAGTAGAATCATACAATATTTATTTGGCTTCTTTCCCTTAGTGAAATGTTTTCAAGGTTCATCCATATAGCATGTATCAGAATTTAATTCTTTTTTTAAGTATGAATTGCATATATATATACCACATTTTGTTTATCCATTCATCCACTGATGGACATTTGAAACCCCCAATTTTCAGTTCTCTTGTCATCTCATCTAATTGATACGTTCCCAGAAAAATCAGTGTTTCTAGATTTTATTGCTACAGACCTGAACTCAGAGTTGAATTTCACACCTTTTCTTGAGTAAAGGAGAAGAGGTGAATAATGTTGTGTATTTTTAATGCTTACACATATGTAATCATATAAGTGGAATTTATATTCTAAATTTTTTTTTCTTAGAAATAGGATCTAGTGCCAATATCTTGATAGAAAAATTATATATTTTATGGGTGTTGAAAATAGTTATTGTTAACGCTAGCCTTTTTGTTGTTACTGTGTTTATTGCTTTGGAATATTTAGCAAATTGCCTTGAAGAGGCAGAGTTCACCAAAAGCTAGGTTTTCTATCCAATTACTAGAAGTAAAGTTGATTTATAAGAAGGCCTTAATTTAATAATTAGTGATTGATAAGCAAATGAAGCAATTGATAATCGAACTATAACAATTGATAATTGAGTTCTTGTTATAGCTTAGAGTTTATGGATTTGGGGAAAAAAGAAGATATCTTTAAAATGGTGGAAGAATAAGAAATCCAGAAGCAGTGGAATGTTGAGTAAGGGACTTTCTGTTAGTTTTCTAGCCTGGGAGGATTGGTTGGCCTTTTCTTGGATTTGATCATGGAAAAGCTACCTGTTGTTTACTGTTGCCCAAGGTTCACTTTGAGATCTGCTATAATCTTTCCAGGGTCTTGGCATATATCCTTATTGGTAAGCTTACCTGTCCTCCTCCAGTCTAATGTAACAGAGTTGAAATACATGTTCTAATTACTCAGGAAGGAGGATGCTTCATCTGCTGATGACTGGTAAGAAAGGTAATTAGTGTAGTTTTTTAATAGGCATGAGTGTGTTGTGGTGGAAGGAGCACCTAACTCAGTGGACCCAATAGTTAAAAATCCTACATTGAAATCCCATTTCTCCATCTAACGCTTCATAATGTGGAGCCATATTTTTCTCATCTGTAGCAGGAGAGGGAACCATAAGATCTCTCCATCCTAAACATATACCTTCTATTTAAGGTTTTTTTATTCTTAAAAATCTTTAATTCTTAATAGAAAAATTGAGTGGCCAGTTTAGTCTGATAACTATTTTTAGTTCTCAGCAGAGGTTTATTCACTTGTTTATGGTCTATTATGGTTTATTGGAAGTCTTGTCTGTCGGTGCCATATTTTTTACGGTTACAATAAGTTTTGCTTTAACCATTTCTGTGGATTTTGAACTATGCTTTTACTATTATACTTCTTTAACTTTAATGTTCTAATTCTTTCATAGAGCTTTTCTGGGGATTTTGTGCATCGATTGCCTCTCTTAGGAGAAAAACAGGAGGTAATTGTTTTCATTGTTACGTATTTCTGAGAGTGAAGTAAAAATTCTGAATTAATTTTCTTTTCCTTTTTTTAATGTTTAAAGGCTAAGGAGAATGGAACAAATCTTACCCTTACTGGAGACAAAACTGTAAGTATAGTTAAGGAATTTGGATCACTGAACACATATTTCAGTTTTCTTAGGTTTATGTGTTTTGAATTATCTTGGTATTGTACCATTTAAAAAAGAAACTTAAAAATGGAAGTTTAAACACCAAAATGCTGGAGTGCCTGCCTGGCTCAGTCAGTAGAGCATGTGATTCTTGATCTTGGGGTTCTCAGTTCATATCCCACGTTGGGTGTAGAGATTACTAAAAAAAACAAAAAACCAAAAAAACTTTTAAACACCAAAGTGTTAATAATGGTTGTTGTGAATAATATGAGTGATTTTTATTTTCTTCTGTGTGTTTCTTGTATTTCCCTAATTGCTGTAATCTATTGTTTTTATAATTATCTCCCAATAAATATGACTCATAAATAGGAAGAATCTTTTAAGAAAGAACCTCAAACTTCATGTAAAATTTTTTTTTTAAGATTTTTTATTTATTTATTTGACAGAGAGAGAGAGAGAGATCACAAGTAGACAGAGAGGCAGGTGGGGGGGAGGGCGGGGTGGGGGAAGCAGGCTCCCCGATGAGCAGAGAGCCGGATGTGGGGCTTGATCCCAGGAGCCTGAAATCATGACCTGAGCTGAAGGCAGAGGCTTTAATCCACTGAGCCACCCAAGCGCCCCTAAACTTCATGTAAAATTATCTTATGGTAGAATATAACTGGAAGATAGTTTGGAAAGTTATAATAAGGTTGAAAACGATAAATAGCCTTTATTTTCATAATTCACTTTCTAATTCACAGTCACTAATTCCTCAAAACTTTACCTCTTAAAAATGTAGAGGAAATAAGATTGTTAACCATGTTGGATCATGCTTTTTACAAAACTGATTAAAGTTTTAAATTTTATAATGACTTTATTCAGACATACATACCTCAGAATTCAGCCTTTTAAAACCTATAATTCAGTGTTTTTTATAGTGTATTCACAGGTTGTGCAACCACCAATCAGGATCTAATTCCAGAACATCTTTGTCACCCCAGAAAGTCACTATTTTGAATATGGCAAAGCCATTAGCAGTCACTTCTCTTTCCACCCTTATTCCAGCCCTAGGCAACCACTATTCTTTCTAAGGATTTGCCTGTTCTATTCATTTTATATGAATCAAATCATGCAGCTTGTGGTCTCGTGTCTGGTTCCTTTCACAGTTTAAAACTCTGTCCTAACTTTTACTTCCTTCTTGTGCAGAACCTTAAGATCAGTCAGAGGTGAGGGATTAGGGCCTTCTCAGGTCTCTTGGGTATGTGTGTACAGCCCTGCATATATGTGCACAGATCTGCATGTACTTGTAGCCTTGTAGATTTTCAGGAATATTTTGGAGCTTTTCAAAGCCCCTGCGGCCATCTCATTCCCAATCTTTCTTTTTAAGTTTTTAGTCAGCCTCTTGATAGCCCAGCCTACTAACATCAGCTGAGGAGGCAGTTGTGATCTATCACAGTTGCTGCTGAGTGCCTTTGACAGTGCCTTGAGTAAAGGATCCTTTCCACTGAATGAGGCTGGATTAGGTCATATAGAAGATAAGACCTGGTGGGCGCCTGGGTGGCTCAGTCGGTTGAGTGTCTGCCTTCGACTCGGGTCATGATCCCAGGGTCCTGGAATCGAGTCCCATGGCTCCCTGCTCTGCAGGGAGTCTGCTTCTCCCTCTGTCCCTCTCCCAACTGGTTCTCTCTCTCTTTCTCTCTCTCTCAAATAGATAAATACAAATCTTTAAAAAAAATTAAAAAAAAAAGATAAGACCTAGGAAAGGAGCTTTTCAGCACCTGCCAGACAGCTCTGCCATTGGGTTTTAGGGCATCTCCAAACCTGTTCTCTTTTTTTCCAGTGGCTGCCAAACTGCTGTTTTTCACAGCCGTTACAGTTGTGAGAACTTCGGTTTTAAGGTGCTTGGAAGAGGGATGTGGGATTAGGAGAACAAAAACACCACGGGCTTGTTTTTCTTAACGGGACCTGTTTTTCTTAAGGAAACACATTTAGGGTTGGCGCAAGTCTTTAGCTAATTTCTGGACTTAGCAATAATGTTGATTTAGATCATTTTTGCCCATGTTCTTGTTGCTTTTAGGGATGAGTGCCTTTTCAGAGGTCCTCATTCTGCCATTCTGGAAGTGTCCTGAATGTCCTAAAAACATGGATTAAGGTCCTGCCCTGATTTATAGTTTATAGAATTTTAACCTAAAGATGAGTTGGCACTGCAGACTTAATTAAATTTTTGTTTTGTTTTGTTTTTTCTTATTGCTAATCTGCATATATTCACTATCAAAGATTTAGAAAATATACATAAATGCAAAAAAGAAAATAATAATCTAATACTACCACACACTGATAGAGAATAAATATATTTGTTTTATGGTCTTGTCTCTGAGCATGTTTATATTTATTTAATAATGGGAATCCTACAATATATATTACGTTGTAGCTTTTTTTTTGGCTTGACAATATGACATGGACATCCTTCCAGTTTAGTAAATATCGTATGATATTATTTAAGTCTCTGCAGAGTATTTTATTGTATTCATACATTGCAGTTTGTTAGCAAACTATCCATCGTTAGACATTTATGTGTTTCATTATCTTGCAATTTAAATAGCACTTCAGTGATTAATTTTGAAGATTTAAAAAAATCTTTATATTCTGGTTTCAAAAGACTTCCATGTTGGCACACATGTTGCTTCTATACACTTAAAAGTAAAAATCCACTGTAATTTTATTTTCTAGCAGTTCAATGTGATTACACAGAACACATGCATATTGACCAAAGTGAGATCATATTATATATACTGCTATATAATTTTGTGTTTTCACTTAATAGATTGGTACATTGAGTGCTATTTCAGTTTTTTCATGGTTGCATACTATTTCATTTTACCATGATTTTTATATTTAACTCCTTATCGATGTATATTGTTTTGTTTCCAAATTTTCACTATTATAGATAAGGTCCCATCCCTAATGTGTAGCTATATCTTCGTGCACATTTTTTTTTAAAGTAGGCTCCACACTGGGGCTTGAACTCACAACCCTGAGATCAAGATCTAAGTTGAGATCAAGAGTCGGAAATGCTCAACTCACTGAGCCACCCAGGCACCCCTGTGCACATTTATTTTCTTAGCCTAAATTCCTAGAGGTGGAGTTGCTGGATCCAAGTATATGCACAATTTATAAGTTCCTGTTTTAAATTTTGTCAGTGTGCTCTAGAGAAAAATTGTAGCAATTTATTGTCCTAAGAAAACAAGATTGAGTTTTCCTCTTCACTCACAAAAAATGGCTGTTATAATTTAAAACAGATTTTATTAAAAAACAAAAACAAAAACAAATTTTATGCAGTTTGCCAGATTGAATTGTTGTAAATTGTATTTTTAAAAAATTATTGTTGAAGCCTAGCATTTATTTATATGCATATCGGTTGTTTGTAATTGTGCTTTTATTCAGTGGCCTTTTGTGTATCACATACTTTTATTTTTTTTTAAAGACTTTGCATTTATTTTTAAATATTCTCTACACCCAACAATGGGCTCGAACTCAGAACTCCAAGATCAAGAATCACATGCTCCACCAACTGAGTTAGCCAGGTGCCCCCTGAGCATAGCATACTTTTAAATTCTGCTCGAGACTTGAGCCCTGTTCCTAGTGATTAAAGCTGGCTGGAAGATGTCCGTGATGAATATCACAAGTAGTATTTAGAGATATTTAGTCAGATTGTAATACAAAGTCAGAGATTTATCTGTCCTTTGATCATTCTTCCTGAAAATTGGGCCTAAGAGGAGACTACTTTAATAATCCTATTTTCATTTTTTATTTATTTGAGATAGAGAACGAGCAGTGGGGAGAGGGAGAAATGACTCCCTTTGAGCAGGGAGCCGGACATGGGGCTTGATCCCAGCACCCTGGGATCGTGACCTGAGCTGAAGGCAGATGCTTAACCAACTGAGCCACCCAGGTGGCCCTAATAATCCTATTTAAAGAGTATCACAAGTTCAGCACCACCCCCTTTTATTAAAGCTCTGATAAAACATGTTTTTTAGACAGAGGGGCCTTTCTCTGTCCTTTCTCCCTGAGAAGATTTAATGTTTTTATTAATTCAGTTTTATGGTTTGATTTAAGCAATAATGTGATATATTTACCATTGTAATGTTTTTTAAATTAGTAGATTTCCTTTTTTAGAGCAGCTTTAGATTCATAACAAAATTGAGGAAAAGGCAGGGTTCCCACATAGCTCCTCCACAAACGCACACTCAGACTCCCGCACCATCACCATCTTGCACCAACCAGTGTGCATATTTGTTACAATTGATGAATCAACATTGACACGTTATCAACCAAAGTCCATAGTTATATTAGTGCTAGTTCCTTGTGTTATATAGCGTTCTCGGTTTTTAATCAAATGTAAAATGACAGATATACACCATTATAATATAGAGAATAGTTTCATTCCCTAAAAATCCTTAGTGCTCCCTCCACCCAGTCATCTCTCCCTCCCTTGAAGCCCCTGGCAGTCATTGATTTTTTTCTTTAAAGATTTATTTATTTGAGAGAGGGGGAGGGGTGAGAGAGAAAGGGTGAGAGAATCTCAAGCAGACTCCCTGCTGAGTGTGGAGCCCCACATGGGGCTCGATCTCATACCCTGAGATCATGACCTGAGCTGAAACCAAGAGTCAGATGCTTAACTGACTGAGGCACCCAGGTGCCCCGATTGTTTCTTGTTGTTTTCTTTTACTGTCTCCATAGTTTTGCATTTTCCAGAATGTCTTGTAGTTGAAATTGTGTGATATATATAGCCTTTTCAGATTGGCTTCTTTCACTTAGTATTATGAGTTTGTTTCTCCATGCCTTCTCATGGCTTGATAATTCATTTATTTTTAGTGCTAAATAATATTCTATTACTTGAATGTACCACAGTTTATTTTATCCATTCACCTTTTAAAGGACAATTATGAAGGAGCTAATAATAGTACTTATCATATGTGGTTGTTGTGATGATTAAGGAGTATAATAAATGTTAAACCTGTGACAGAGTGCCTGGCGTGTCTTTTAAGATTCTCTCTTTTTTTAAGAGTTTTACTTATTTATTTGACAGAGAGAGAGAGAACACAAGGGGAGTGGGGAGGAAGAAGCAGGCTCCCTGCTGAGCATGAAGCCCGATGCGGGGCTCAATCCCAGGACTCTGGGAACATGACCCGAGCTGAAGGCAGATGCTTAACAACTGAGCCACCCAGGCGCCCCTCTTTTAAGATTCTTAATTGGTATTATGTTCTCAGTATTCTGAACTAGACTTGTCGAAGCTTGGTTACCAAGTCAAAACTTGGCATATGGTTATTTTTATGGGCTTAAAATAAGTATATCCCAGAGTTAGATGGAAACTTTGTCAAATCCTGGAATATGAGAATTAATGAGTCCTTTCTGAAATTTGTAAGAAGTAGTTTTAAGGTATATAAAAATAATACTAGAGCAGCTTATTACACCAAACTAAGTTTTATTGGTTAATGCACACGTAAGTTCAGGGAAGATTCAGTTAATTATGGGTATTATGGGTAAAGGATATGATGCACCTGTAACTCTGAAGCTTTAAATTTTTCTATAAATTACTCCTTAATTTTGTCAGGAGGCTTTCAGACAGAGATAAATCAGTATGTGATTCAGGATGGCATATGTGTTCTTAAGTTACTAAGATAACCTAGTAAATGTATTATAGCTGTAGAATCATTTAATCTACTTGGACACTTGTGATTTGTGTCATGGAATATAATTTTTGAATTCTTGTTTTGGCCTTTTCTTGGGTTGTAGGATAATTTGAACATTTGAGAAAACCTGTGGCTCCACGGGAAAACAAATATGTAAAATCTGTTACCCACTTTGAGGGGTTTCATAGATTGACGAAGCTTACCTAGAGGTGTCTGGGTAAAAGTTTCTTTTAATTTTAAGACCAGAAGGTAAAAAAAAAAAAAAGACCAGAAGGTAATAAATTGTAAGTCTAAGTAGCGATACCTCCTTTCACACAAGGAAGAGGCCAGTAATTTTCTGTCTTTATCTCCTTTAACTTTATGTTTTAGTCTTGTGTTTGTGAAGGTCCATAGTCCAGCTAGCAAGTATGGCAACAAATCTTTTTAAAGCTTTTTGCTTGGGCTATGTATAAACTGACTGGCCTTGGAACAGATTCTTCCCAAGTAACTAGTTCTGTAAACATGGAGGCTGTTCCCTCCACTTCCTTTACTTTGAGGACAGTGACTCCACGTAGACTGGCCATGATTAAATTTTTGATAAAAATGTGAGTCCTTTTCAGTAGAAATTTTGGTAGTTTTGAGAAAGACATGGAACAAAGGGAATTAAATTCAGGAGTTAGTGTTTATAATTCACTGTCAACATCATGGGTGTTTTTTGTTTTGTTTCGAAGTGATTTAAATCTCCTTACTTTATCTGTATAAAATATAACCAAGTATCCCAGCATGGCTTAATGAAACAGATTCAATTTAGTGATTTTTAGCTGAGGTTCTCCTTGTAAAAAAAATAGGTTAAATACGTGATTTCTGTGCATAACAAGATTTAAAATGTCTTTTAGTAATTCGTAGTCTAACATACTTTATTGTATGCACTATAGGCCTGTTTGTTTTGTTGTACCTACTGTTTTAGTTAATGAAAGTGAAGAACTCAGCTTTGTTTCTAGGCACATTCTGGAAGAAGATTTTCATATTGACACGTGTTTTTAGTTCTTAAGACTTGTAGATTTGATGTCTTTTTTTTTTTTTTTTCCTCCAGGCAATGCATGATCCACTGAAAACTTGGCAAGATGCACCATACATTTTTATTGTACATATTGGCATTTCATCCTCAAAGGAATCCTCAAAAGAAAAATCACTTAGTAATCTTTTTACCAGTAAGTACATTTTGTTCCTTTGTACCATTCGTATTATCCAGTTGTGTCATGCGTGGTCAGTAGCGTAAAATTGCTTTTAGGGAGGGAATAATTAAGAATGTTTGTTGTGAGGGTGCCTGGGTGGCTCAGTCTGTTAAGGGTCCTGGGATCGAGCCCCCGGTCAGGCTTCCTGCTCAGTGGGGAGCCTGCTTCCCCCTCTCCTTCTGCCTGCTGCTTCCCCTTCTTGTGCTCTTTCTTTCTCTCTAGGATATGAATAAATCTTAAAAAAAAAAAGTGTGTCGTGTACCAGACACAGTCTTAGGCACTTCACTTAAGCTTTCTTGTTATGTATTATAGATACCAGATTTCATTTTCTTTCATTTGCTCTCCTGCTTTTAGATTCTTTTTTTTTTTTTTTAAGATTTATGTACGTGTGTATGTATGTGGGCCTTGATCCCAGTACCCTGGGATCATGACCTGAGCCGAAGGCAGACGCTTAATGACTGAGCCATCCAGGTGCCTTCCTGCTTTTAAGATTCTTAGTTGGTATTATGTTCTCAGTGTTCTGAACTAGGCTTGTCAGAACTTGGTTACCAAGTCAAAACTTGGAAATTTTTGAGTTAATTGACTTTGTTAAGTTTTTAGTATGTCAGTTTTTCTTGGTGTTCTCCTTTCTACTCTTACCCAGTTCCTAGAGTCATCATCTCTTGGAATTTTGTGGTCACTTAACTAACCAGTCTTATTTTCTTTAGCTTCTTTTTTATGTTTTTTCCTCCTCTACAGTTTTCTTCCCTCCCCTGCTTTCTTGAGTAGAATATTGAATGAAACAATGATGATGACCATCCTTATCTTGCTCCTGACTTTATTAACACTCTTAGCACATTTCACCATTAATTATGTTCACTGTGAACTTTTTAGAATATTCTGTGTTTGGTTAAGGATGTTTACTTGGTTTTTTTTGTCTTTGAGAAATTGTCCATATCATTCAAGATTTCAGATTTTATTGGCATAAAGTATCTTTATGAATAGTATCTCTTTACCAAAAAATCTGTATCTGTAGCTTTTTTCATTCTTACTGCTTTTATCTCCCCTCTTAACTTTTTAAAAAATCTTTGTAGAATTGTATTTTACTATATTTTTATCCCTTTTAGCTTTTGGTAGTTTTCCCAACTGTGTCTTTCTTTTCTATTTCATTATTTCTTCTTTTTTTTTTTAAAGATTTTATTTATTTATGTGATAGAGAGAGATCACAAGTAGGCAGAGAGGCGGGCAGAGAGAGAAAGGGAAGCAGGCTCCCCACCGAGCAGAGAGCCCGATGCGGGGCTCGATCCCAGGACCCTGAGATCATGACCTGAGCTGAAGGCAGAGGCTTTAACCCACTGAGCCACCCAGCCCACGTTATTTCTTCTCTTTGACTTAATTTTAAATTTTTGTTTTTTATAGGTTGTTGTGTCAAATGCTTTTAATTCCCAAACCAGAAATGGGTCTTATGCTCTGTAGTTATATGGGATATAGCAGTTCTGGGTAAGCCAGTGGGTGGCCCTACATAGTTTCTGGACCCAAGATGTAGGTATATCCTGTATTTCTAGGCCCATAGCTTTGTAAAGAATAATAGTCTAAAGCAGCAGTTGCCAGCATTTACTTTCAGCCTTCTTTCTTTGGAAAGGATGGAGAAGAAGCCTTGTTCCATTCCACTTCAGCCTCTTCATACATCAGATCTGACTCTGCTCCTCCTTTTCCTTAGAATCCTGGTAGTATAGGTGATCCCATAGGAACCACACTCCCAACTACCATAGCTTGCTTTTCAGGCCCAGAGTCAAACATGACCATAGCTTCAGCCTCATACACTGTTTTGAGTTTTTGTTCACTTTTGATATTTGGAGGTGTTTATCTTGTTTTGAGCTTATGCCTTGTTTTGTTTTGTTTTATCCATCTGTTTGGAGCTAAGAAGAAGGTACTTTATTTTTTTAAAAAAGATTTTATTATTTGAGAGAGAGCAAGCACGAGAGAGAAAGCACGAGTTGGGCGGGTTCTCTGTCTTGCTTTCCTACTTTCTCTCCCTTCTAGCAGGTAATCCACTGGATGGTAGAAAACATCTTACTCATCTTGTTATCTCCTCTGTTTTCTGTAGTGCATGTCACGTAGTAAAGGTTCAGTAGATGTATTTTATGTTTTAGCATAGAGCAAGGGTTAGCAGAATTTTCTTTCTTTTTTTTTTTTAGCCAAATTTTCTTAAAGAGCCAGATAGTAAATGTTCTCTCTACTACAGCTACCCAACTCTGCCATTGTGTGAATTTGTAACCATAGATAATATATAAATGAATGGTTGCATCCGTTTTCCAATGAAACTTTATTTATAAAAAGTGGGCGACCGCATTTGCCCATGTGCTGTATTTTGGTGATCCTTGGCATAGAGTAAGCAAAGGATATAATAAATATTCACTAATTATTTGATTTGCAGTTTTATTAAATTAAGAAGGTGTAGGTTTAATAACCAGTGTGCTTAAAATTTTTATGATTGCTATTATGGGGTGCTTCTTTTGTTCCAGTGTTGGATCTGGTTTTCTTTCCTTTTTTTTTTAAGATTTTACTTATTTATTTGACAGAGCGAGAGATCAAAAGTAGGCAGAGAGGCAGGCAGAGAGAGACGGGGGAAGCAGGCTCGCTGCTGAGCAGAGAGCCCGATGTGGGGCTCGATCCCAGGACCCTAAGATCATGACCTGAGGCGAAGGCAGAGGCTTAACCCACTGAGCCACCCAGGCGCCCCTTTCTTTCCTTCTTTCTTTCTTTCTTTCTTTCTTGGTTTACTTTTAATAACGACATGTTCTTTTTGCTTGGTAAAAACTAGGAAATTTTTGTTGAATAGGCAATTGTTAGTCTCTCATCACAGACTAACACTTCTCACATAAGTATCAATCAAACCTAAAATAGTTTTATCAATTACAATTTTAAAAGTCGTAGTTTTGCTTCAGTAAGGCAAATCTGTCTTTCAGATTCTTGTTATTACTTTGCAAAAATTAACCAGTTTGTTGTTGTTATTAAGTATTTTCTGAAAATTATACATTAATGTAGCAAAGTCACATAAAATTGAAATAGGTAAATAAAAGTAATAAATAGGAAAATATAGGTAAGGGTAGGTAGAAGACAGAGAACAGCAGGATGAAGGAATGAAATCCTGTACTTTTCAAAGCACATGCGTTATCGATGCGTTGTAAGAAAAAATATATATGAAATATGTTTGGAATTTAGAGGAGCTGGGCTGTGGTTCCAGTTGGGGTTTATGGAGGAAATACCTTCAATCTAGTCTTTACAGGATGTGTATCTGGGAACCGAGGGCTTTTCCGCTTAATACACTGTCAGGAGCAGGAGTATGAAGGCCTGTGCGGGACACAGCATGAATCTTGAGAACACCTGAGGAATTTCAGAGTGCTCTATAAATGTAATATTGACCAGAACTGAAATGGTTAAAAGTAAATAACCCAATGGAATTTTCATTAATTTCATCAGACAAATCTTATGCAATGTTTTTGTTTAATTTCTGCATCCTTAACATTAACTCTGAGGACTGTGTTTTTGGCAGTGACTGTTGAAGTGAAGGGTCCCTATGAATACCTCACACTTGAAGACTATCCCTTGATGATTGTAAGTGAACTTATATTCTTAACCTTAACATTACATGAGTTTAACTTGAAAGATTGTCCATGTTTTGTGGCAATGCTCTTTTTTTCAAGAATTGTTCCTGAATGGTTCAGAAAACAGTGCTTTTTAGTTTTGTACTTCTTACTAAAATATAATCTTGAGAGTGTCAGTGAATCCCTCTGTGCCTCATCTCATCTGTAGAATGAAGAGGTTGATGACTTGTGGAATTTCAGAATTGGAAAGTACCTCAAAGATAATTTCAGATCTCACGTTCCTTTTAGAATCCAAAGTGGGGCACTTTTTACCACCCTGTAGTTTCTGATTGCATTTAAAGTAACTAAATGAGGACACTTCATCATGTGTATGTCTGCATCTATGGGAATAGCCTTACTCTGTTTTCAGATTTCCTTTGTTCGTTTTTTTCTTCTTTAACCTTTCATAGTTTTCCCACATTGTGTTTCGCTGCCTTCAGATGTATCCTCACCCTGCCATGTCTTTTTTCCTCTTTAGTATTCTCTTCATTTATGTACTTTTAGATTGTGAGCTGAAAATGCACTTTTAATGCAGAAGAACGGTTACTCTTAATGATAGGTCCTTAGTTTCTCTCTGTGCAAGAGGAGATAATTTTTTTGTGTTAGTATTGAACTCAAAGAAATAAAATAATTACTCTTAAAGTAGGAGGTGGAATATGTTTTTTTTTTTTATATATATAGTTTAAGACTGTATTCTAAATTGGCTCTGGGCCCTAATCCTCCTTTTTATTTCTTACCCAATTGGATGACAGTTTTTCATGGTGATGTGTATTGTGTATGTCCTGTTTGGTGTTCTGTGGCTGGCATGGTCTGCCTGCTATTGGAGAGATCTCCTGAGAATTCAGTTTTGGATTGGTGCTGTCATCTTCCTGGGAATGCTTGAGAAAGCTGTTTTCTATGCAGAATTTCAGAACATCCGATACAAAGGCGAATCAGGTATGTAACCAAAAAAATGTTTGCTTGTCTGCGAGTGATCGGCAGGTAAGACGTGAGTTTTCCTCACGTCAGCAGTCATTAAGTGAGTTTAACTTCTCAGTTACTTAATTATTAGAATAACTTAAGCATAGTCACTATGTTTGTAACTTTTGTTTTTAATCTCATAACTTACGGGTTCAGTGACTTAAGAGTGATTGTACTGAAATAGAGTCACACAAGTTACAACAGCAGTGGCCATTTTGGATAAGATTATCACCATCACTGAATCTCAGTTGCCATTGATTTTTAAGGTACCATTATTATACATCTAAGGAGAGAAATAAATACTGCCAACTTAATAGTAAGATGCCATTGATGATAAGACCTACTTTGATATCAGAGATTTTAAAATATGAGGGAGAAGTGCCTCTAAGAATTGGTAAAAATACAGTAATACCAAGAAAATAGGAGGATGCTTATGGTTCACTATAGTAAATAGCTAATGACATAAATTATTTTGTACTGAAGTTTTTTTGTGATAGCTTTGGTTCTCTCATGAGACCATTTAATTATTAATGACGATTGTTGTAAGATTACTAATTAGAGCTTTCCCTATCTTTGAAAAGGCTTGAAAGTAGAAGATGTGAAAATAATTTGAAAACTGCGTGTGTGTGTGTTTTGTGCTTTTCAGTGTATATGTATTTTTGATGTGTATACCCCAGTTTTTAAAATGGGAGAAAATAGGTGAGGTATTCTGCTGAGGTTTTAGTGAAGTGGGGTTAGGGAGGAAAGGTGATTTGAGCACAGTCAGATTGCTATTCACATGAGCAAGGTAAGTGAAATCAGCTTGTGTACTTACTTAAGAATTGCAGGAGAGGTATTTTCTTTGAACAGGACTAAAAACCTATTCTGAAGAGCATTAGTTATCTAGATCCACATTCTGGTTCTAGAGTCACACCTTTTCCCAAACCTAGATTACAGCACTCTTTCTGTCTTTCTTCCTCATAGTTCAGGGTGCCCTGATCCTTGCAGAGCTGCTTTCAGCAGTTAAACGCTCACTGGCTCGAACCCTGGTCATCATAGTCAGCCTGGGATATGGCATCGTTAAGTAAGTATGGACTTTTTATATGGAAGGACATATTAAAACACTGATTAAATGAGTTGCAATAGGATATTTGCTTATATCAAAACTTTTAGATTTGATAATGGTATTGCGTTCATGTTTTTAAAAAGTCCTTATGGGTTAAAAACACATGCTAAAAAAAACACATGCTGAAATATATACAAATAAAGGATACACTATCTAGGATTTGCTTGAAGATAACATGGGAGGATAGGAAGTGGATGGGGTTTGCATGAGGCACAATTGGCTATAGCTTAGTGGTTATTGGGACTGGATGATGGATGTAGAGGGGTTCATTATACCATTGAATGTTTTAGAATTCTCTATAATAAAGAGTTTTGTCTTTTTTTATACAGTAACTAGGGACCAGATTTAAAGTTCTAGTATTTATTAACTTGGTTTAAGATCGTAGGTTCGTCTGAGTTTTTTTTTTCTCATGTGGATCAAGTATGTCTGCCTTATCTCTGTTAAGTTGTTGGCCTGTATTTTAATTAACATGAGTTGCTGTTACTTATTTTGGAGTTTGTGGCATTGATACTCAACTCTTTCTTTGTTTCCTGTTTAGGCCTCGCCTTGGAGTCACTCTTCACAAAGTTGTGGTAGCAGGAGCCCTCTATCTTTTGTTCTCTGGCATGGAGGGGGTCCTCAGAGTTACTGGGGTCAGTACTGCTTAATCTAAGTATTTATGGTTAGTTCAGATAACATTGTTTTTGTCTTGAGAGGGTGAATTGGAAAAGTCTGTGGACTTCTTTACTATTTCTTCTAAATCATCTTTAACTCTGATTTTCAAAATGTATACATAATTCAAGTTTTCTTTTTAATCTAGTAGAACTTTATAAGTTTAATGAGTGACCAGGAATGAATGCTTTCCTACCTGTCCCCAAATTGCTACTTACTCATTTCCTCCTCCCAGACAGTGGGCTCTCATTCTTGTATAAGTGGCAAAGATTTTAATCTTGCTTACTAATATACTTTTTTTAAGATTTATTTATTTATTTGAGAGAGATAGCATGTGTGCATGCTTTTTGGAGGGGCAGAAGAGGGAGAGAGAATCCCACGCAGACTCAGCGCTGAACTTGGAGCCTGATGAGGGGCTCCATCTTATGACCCAGAGATTAGGACTTGAGCCCAAACCAAGAGTCAGATGCTCAACCCAGTGCGCCATCCAGGCACCCCCTATTTTTTGTTTTAAAGTGATTGTGCTCTTTGCTTAACTAGCACTTGAGTTTCAAAGGCTTTTCTAAAATGCAACTAATTGTTTCACCTCATTGTTAAGAATTATAAAATCATGCCCTTTGTCAGGGAAGGACACCAAAGCACTGAATATAAATGATAAAGAAATTTATGTAAGAGCTGGATTAATGTGAAGAACTGGTCATTCTAGTAGTTATTTATTTAAAAATCACTTTCAGCAATAACCTATTAGGTTCATTTTATGGATACATACTTGTTTTTCAGATCACACTGTCCTATATGTAATTTCCTTCAACTTTTAGCACCTTTAACGCTCTCAATTTCGTTTTCTTTCTGCTGCTGTAGTATTTTTCTTATTCCTTGGCTCTGATAGTAAACCTGGCCCTCTCAGCAATTGATGCCTGTATTATTTTATGGATATCCTTTCAATAATGCCCTGGTGTTTGGGTAATCAGGGTTATATAAATAGCACCTTACATATATAAACTCATGAAACAAGCAGCATAGTTTTTGGGACAGATATTTGCCTTACATTTTATTTTCGGGATGTGCTCTTATTTGTAGAATTATATTGTATTACAATTCTGGAAATTACAACAATCTATTAATGCTGCAGTACTTTGAAATATGAGAAGGGTCTTTTTAGATTTGTAGCCAAAAATCACAATGATGGGAAATGATATGATGGGATGGGGGCTTGTAACACCACAACTTTTCAGTGTGGTCACTTCTTAACATGGACCTTACTTAGCATGCTAGGATCTCTGTGGTGGTTGCCTTGTATTAGTTAGCAGCATATTTTATTGTATTGAGATTGTGATCAACAGTTTGTATGAAATGCTTATAGCTGTGTATTCTATGTGATCGTTTGTCAGAAGGGAAGAATGATGTAGGTACAAAGTATTAGTCTTTATTTTCTTTCAGTTCGAATGCAAAATCATTCCAGATGATTACGTAAATGCAGAGTCATTTGCTGGTTTCTTCTCTGTGCTCTCTAGACATCTCTTTTTCACCACCTCTTTTTCTTTGTCTGCAGGCCCAGACTGATCTTGCTTCCTTGGCCTTTATCCCCTTGGCTTTCCTAGACACTGCCCTGTGCTGGTGGATATCCTTCTCATTGGCTTGTTTGATGGCGGTCCATTTTCTCCCCTTGGAGCTGGGTTTCCATTGATCTTTCTGCAAATGGTTTTTGCCAGTTTTGTTGATTACTCCTTACTTTGGGGAATAGGGTATTCTCAGTCTAACAACCTGGGGGTTCAGGTAAGCAATTACTTTGTTTTTAATTTAAAAAAATTTCATCAAGAGTTGGTGACTGCAGACTGAGAACAAGATAAAAGTTTCTGGCCTTTTTTTAAATGAGCATTTCACTTCGATTTTGGATTTACTTGTGTACTTCATGTTAGAATCACTGGCTGCTGTTGTCCTACTCCTCCTTTCCGCCTCGGCAATTATTAAATGCTTTGAAACTTATGTAAATATTTTTATTCTTAAAATACGGTTTCAGGAACTATATGAGGTTTGACTCTCTTAAAATTCTAAGTAGATTTAGCAGATTTTAACCCTTACATAATACGTGTTTTATACCCTCATTCAAAAGCTGACTTGGGATTATTTGAAGATGTCACTCTTTGAAATAAATCTTGCTTCATTTACAGGAAAAGTCAACCAGCAGATAACAAACAAGCTTCTATTTGAATAATCTTTTCTTCCTGCTTTTCAAGAGTAAACACTTATTTATTAGGGACTTGTCCTGTTGGCTGAAGGATTCAGATTTTTGGACTTTTATCTTTTGGGGATTTTTAAAAATTTATTTTGGTTTTTTATGTCATTTGGTCCAATGTACAACCGTGCAATATTATTGCCCTGATGTACTGTGACTATTATAAAAGGCTGAGTGTAAATAAAATTGTAATTTTGTGAATTTGAGGGGATTTTCATATATCAAAAATGTTTGAAATTGAAATGTCCTGCATCAAAATGGCCAAAGGTTTTCTAGGTCAGTATCTTTGTAATAACCTCTACTATGTCAGTATCATAGTAACCTCTACTATGCATATTGAAAGGAGTGGGGAAAGGGGTAGACCATACAAGAAGATGACCCAATAATTAGGTAGCAGCGAGGGCTCTGTTGAAAGGCAGATGTGAGCTCCAGCTCACTTGCTTCCATATCTTCTCTTCATTCTGAAAGTTGAACATAAGGACAGATAATCGCCTATAGTAGTCATTAGCTCTCCCCTAACTTTGTGCAGCAAATTATACTTGAGATAATGACTTGAAAATAGTTGTTGCTTTTGAGCCTAACTGCTGCTGGTTCTCACCAATTGTATTTGTATGGTCCTTTTAATTCAGGATAGCTCATGATGGCAGGTTGCTTAGCATGACATAAGGGGACTGAGTGTAGAACTCTGGGAGATTGTAGGCATGAATGTAAGACTCTAGACTGGATTAGCTAGGACACCACTACCTTACAAGAAGAAAGGAGATGATGCTAACTCCTGTTGCTTTGCCTCTTACTCATTTTTATTTCATTTTCTTCCATTTGCTTCTTTTTCTTTGTTTCTCTAGAAAGTTTCCTATTTTTATTTCTCCTTTATATTTTTGTTCTCTTCTTTTTCTTATCTTTGCATTCTCGTTTTATCCTGGTTCTGTCTTCTCTTTAAGTCTCATTGAAAATGAAGACTTTCTAACTAATCATGGTGGGCTTGGAGTGTTTGTAAAGTTGAGAGTGGGAGCTGTAAGGCCTGGCATCCATGGCTCTGTCAGTATGACTCCAGATCCTTAAAGAAATGTAAGAATTAATATACTAGCTTGTTGTTTTTTTCTGAATGTTGATTTCCTTGACCTGCAAACACATATTTATTAGTTTGACTCAAACAATGAAGCTGTTAAAACTTCGGAGGAACATTGTAAAACTCTCTTTGTACCGACATTTTACCAACACGCTTATCTTGGCAGTGGCAGGTAAGTCAGAACTTGCTTCCTGCTATTTAAATGCATTTCCTTTAGAACAAAGATTTTTAACCTGAGAGGCCATGGATGGACTTTTTAAAATTACATAGAAAGTTTTGTGTGTTTCACTTAGGGAAGGGGTCTTTCACCTTTGTCACATTCTCAAAGGGGTCTTTGGTTCAAAAAGTTTGACAACCACTTATTTTAATAGCTGAAAATTGATTACATATAATTTTAACTCTTGGTGTATCCCTCTCCTGTCTCCATTCTTTTTCTGAGACTTTTTTTTTTTTTTTAAGATTTTACTTATTTATTTGACAGAAAGAGAGAGATCACAAGTAGGCAGAGGCAGAGAGGCAGGCAGAGAGAGGGGGGGAAGCAGGCTCCCCGCTGAGCAGAGAGCCCCATGCGGGGCTCCATCCCAGGACCCTGAGATCATGACCTGAGCCAAAGGCAGAGGCTTTAACCCACTGAGACACCCAGGCGCCCCCCTTTTTTTTTTTGAAGCAAGTTAGCATTAGTGTCATAGAGCATTTAGATTTCTTTTAGAAGACATTAATATTTGCTTATTTGGTTTTATTGAAATAAATATTTTATATAGATTTTAGATCAGTGTACATTGCTGTTATATTGCCTTTACATATGTCATTAAACATGTATAACATATATATTATGCATATAGATTAAGATAGACTATAGCCCACATAAGAGTAATTTGCCTGCCTTTGGCTTGTGTACCAGGAATAGGAAAGTGTGGCCTATGATTGGAACCAATAATCTTATTTGTCTTACAGTCATTTTATCAACCTTTTTCCATCTGACCAGGCAAAGAAAAATTAATGTTATACTAAAGATAAAGAAAGGGAAAACAATCATATTATTGATAATGCTGGAAAAAGCCATGTTTCTAATACCTTTTCCACTTCTGAGGGTTGTTAAAGTAGTGAGATGATAAGTAAAACTAAATTCTTTAAGTACAGAAAGGGTTGGCAAGAGTACGCATTGTGCATTTTGCTTATAGCAGTTGTTAAGTAAATTTGTGTTGAATAAATGTGTTACAATAAGTGAGAGAAAATGATTGTGATGTATTGGGAGTTAGGGATGTGTGGGATTCCACTTGATGAGAATCAGAGAATGTAATTGGGGATATAAACTAACATTCATACTCTGACCAGGTTTTTCATTTCCTGTTAGCGTCTATTGTGTTTATCATCTGGACAACCATGAAGTTCAGGATAGTGACTTGTCAGTCGGTGAGTTGTAAACACATACATTTACGAATAGTGTACTGTTTTAAAAAATACACAGTGATGTTAATGATGGTGGTAAGGTTCACACCTTTTAAGAAATTAGGGCTAGGTCTCCATTCTGAGGGTTAGAATGCTTTCCTCTTCCTAAAAATATTCTGTATTATCACAGTGCTTGGTATGGTAGGTTTGTTTTGTGGGTTTTTTGGCAGACGGTGGGAGAAAGGACTGACTATATAACATAAATGATATCACAGTTTTTCATAACCCAGTCTTGCCTTAACTAAAAATTATTAACAAGAAATCCAGAGTCCTAAGCCTTAAGTATGTATGAATAATGCTAATCTGAACAGAACCCATGTACTGAAGATTTGAGCAGAGACTGGCCAGTAGCATTTCTTAGGAAGCTAGAGCTAAGCTGTTAAAAATAAATAAAAATGAAAACTATAAAAAAACAACATAATGTTACTTTCTCTTACCTTGTATAAAAACCCTTCCCTAAAGATTCTCAGAGCTATGATGAAGCATTAATAAAGTACTCACATTCAGTTGGTGCCTTTTCTTTAGCAACAATTAAACACTACTGGGGAAGAAACAGTGTTCATTCATTTTTTATTCCCAGCACTTAGCACACTGCTTAGCACAAAGCAGGCTCCTAGTAAATGTAAGTTGAATGAATAAATAACTGATTATTGTTCTATGCCAAGGGCTTTGTGAAGAGTTAAGTTATGTATAAAAACGTACTTCTCTCCCTTTGGTAGGATTGGCGGGAGCTTTGGGTGGATGATGCCATCTGGCGGTTGCTGTTCTCTATGATCCTCTTCGTCATCATGGTTCTCTGGCGACCATCTGCAAATAACCAGAGGTTCTTGGACACTTCTTATTTATATTGCTAACTATTGAATGGCCATGTCATCTGTTAGGGGTGATTGAATGGGCGACATTGTCAGAGCTGTGTCCTGTAGTATAAAGAATATTCACTGGGTCTGGAATCCAGTGAATGGGTTCCTGTCCAACTCTATTTGCATTGTGATTTTTGTCATGGTGCCTCTTTTCACTTCCCTGGGCCTTAGTTTCCTCTTCATATGGTGAGAGGGAATTGAACCAATTGATATGAGGTGTTTTTCAATTTTGACATCTGATAATATGTATGTATATGAGTAAATAAGGGAAGTAGATAGATGGTGATACTTGTAATGAGAGTCTCACCTGTCTGGTATCGGGAAGGAAAGAACAGTTTTTATAGCCAGTAACCCAGCTCACTTCGTAACAATAGTGTAAAATGAAAACTTATGTGACAGACTTTGGAATTAAAAATTTATATGTGAATTTGCTTTGTTAAGCTATTGGCAAATCTCAATTATTTAGGAATTGGTCTTTCTTTTGTGTATATCCATGGCTTTGGCATGTCCTCCCTTTTGTGTTTAGACAGTTAAGAGCTTATATTATGTAACCAAATCACCAAAGAAGGAAAAGGATGAGGCGGCATAACTGAATGGCTAATTTTATAATCAGACATACCAATAAAAGACTTAGAAAATAAGTGGTATCTTTTTACCCCATGAAAATAGCCTCTCTTTTTATTTGTTTGTTTTTATTTTTTTAAGATTTTCTTTATTTATTTGACAGACAGCGAGAGAGGAAACATAAGCAGGGGGAGTGGGAGAGGGAGAAGAAGGGTTCCCGCTGAGCAGGGAGCCCAATGCAGGGCTCAATCCCAGGATTTATTTGTCAGAGAGAGAGCACAAAGCAGGGAGAGTGGCAGGCAGAGCAGGCAGAGGAGGCAGAGGAAGAAGTAGGGGAGCAAGGAGCCAGGTGTGGGACTCAATCCCAGGACCCTGCAATCATGACCTGAGCCGAAGGCAGGCACCTAACCAGTTGAGCCACCCAGGCGTCCCTGGATACACCCTTTTAAAATAATACATTTGGCTTTGGCAAAAACGTAGGAATGTTACTGATTTTTTTTTTTTTAAAATTTTAAATAGGCTCCATGCCTGATGTAGGGCTTGAACTCATGATGCTGAGATCAAGAGTCACATGCTCTACAGACTGAGCCAGCCAGGAGCCTTTTATTTTTATATATTTATCATACCCATCCACCCTCCTACATTGTCTTCTTGGTTCTCTCTTTTTTTTAAGATTTTATTTATTTGTCAGAGAGCTTGAGAGAGTACGACCACAAGCGGGGGGCGGGGTGGGGGAGGTTGGCAGGCAGAGGGAGAAGCAGAAGTTTCTTATGTTGGCTAGGCCCTCCTGCATAATTGAATCAAAGCATTGAGAGTGGGTGTCCTCATCTTATTCTGACTTTAAAATAAGTGCCCCTCAAGTATCATTAACTTTGGCATCTACTGTTAATTTTTTTCTAGTTATTTTTTAATAGGTTATGGGTGTGTTCCCTATTATTCCTAGCTTTTTTTTTTTTTTTAAGATGTTATTTATTTGTGAGAGAGCGAGCACAAGCAGGGGGAGCAGCAGGCAGAGGGAGAAGCAGGCTCCCCACTGAGCAAAGAGCCCGATGTGGGACTTGATCCCAGGACTCTGGGATCATGACCTGAGCCAAAGGCAGATGTTTAACCACCTGAGCCACTCAGGTGCCCCTATTCCTAACTTTTTTTTTTTTTTTAAGATTTTATTTATTTATTTGACAGAGAGAGATCACAAGTAGGCAGAGAAAGAGGGGGAAGCAGGCTCCCTGATGAGCAGAGAGCCCGATGCGGGGCTCGATCCCAGGACCCTGAGATCATGACCTGAGCCAAAGGCAGAGGCTTAACCCACTGAGCCACCCAGGCGCCCCCCCATTCCTAACTTTTAAAGAGGTTTTTTTTGTTTGTTTGTTTTTTATTTAACTTCATGAAAGGGAGTTTTAAAAACAAGGTGGAATGAAAATAATAGGCAGCAGTAAGTACAGAGTGAGTTCAAAGCTAACGCTTTTTAAGAATTTCTAAGAATACCTATCTGGGGGCGCCTGGGTGGCTGAGTCAGCTGAGTGTCCCGACTCTCGGTTTTGGCTTAGGTTGTGATCTCAGGATCATGAGATTGAGCCCCATGTTGGGCTCCACGCTCAGCAGGGAGTCTGCTTGAAAGATTCTCTCCCTCTGCCCCTCCCCCTGCTTTCTTTCTCTCAAATAAATAAAAATTAAACAACAAAAACAGAATTGCCTGTCTGGCAGCTGCTTTGCTGAATCTCATCAAAGTTGTAAAAGAAAGGTATCTTAAGATGAGGCCTTCATCTTCTCAGTTCCCCGCTTGGAAACAGATTTTTAAATTACCTGGTACATAAAAGGTCAGGACTTCTGTCTCTTAACCACGGATTCAAAGGCTGAGATTTTAAAGCACATAAGAATTTACTTCCCTCAGATTATATATGCTTATAAATGCTTACTATGTGTGAGGTATTGTTCTAAGCATTTTTTGAAATGACTTGTTTACTTTTTTCAAAACACCTCTGTGAGTAATGTTTCATTATCCCCATTTTCAGATGAGAAAAGGGAGGCACAGTGAATAAGTAACTTGTCTCAAGTCATAAGTAGTACGTGGCTGAGCCCACACTCATCAGTGTGATGCCGACCTGCTTCTCTTGCTCATATAGGCAATCAAGAACTTTCTGAAGGGGAAGAATTATTTCGTTTTCGCTGAAATAATTTTATGAGTGACTCATTGCAGTTTCAGTAGTAAGGCCTGTAAAATCTAGTTAGTGGACCATTTTTTGTAGTTTTCTAAGTTTTTTCCTTCTGTTTGTTTGGTCAGGTTTGCCTTTTCACCGTTGTCTGAGGAAGAGGAAGAGGATGAACAAAAAGAACCTATGCTAAAAGAAAGCTTTGGTAGTGATAAAATTTTATTTGTGCTTTAAATACTATTTTCTGGTTTTTAGAAATAGATTAGAGCAAGTATAATGGTTTGTGAGTATCCAAATCAGGATACTTGGATATAGTTTATTATTTTACAGCCGTTTTACACTTGTCTCAGTTTGGTCTGTGGTGAATTAGGGGACAGCAAAAATAAGGGTATAAATTTTCAGGTGAAGCTGTGATAAACAATTGCACATTAAATGTCCAATTTGCTTACTGGAGGAGCTGAAAATCTGGCTTTGAACTTCCTAGCATAAAGATGGAGAAACATTGTTGTATAATTCAGTTTGAGTAAACTTAACGTTCTGAATTCATGTTTGAAATCATTGCTGGTCTACTAATATACTTAACCCATCTACTTTTTCCCTTTACAGAAGGAATGAAAATGAGAAGTACTAAACAAGAACCAAATGGAAATAGTAAAGTAAACAAAGCAGTAAGTAGTTATGTACAGGCCTTAATGATTTTTTAAATCTGTGCTGTAACTAAGCTTGCTTTATGAAAAGATCTTTTCATATATATTACATTTACATTTTTAAAAACAGCAAGTGATTCTGAGACCTAGTAATCTTTAACTAGATGGTTTGCTACTGTGTCCTGAAAAGGTTCCAGACTAGTCTGATGGTTCTTTTTTTTTTTTTTAAGATTTTAATTTGTCAGAGTGCACACACAAGCAGGGGGAGTGTCAGGCAGAGGAAGAAGCAGGCTCCCCACTGAGCAAGGAGCCCAATGTGGGACCCGATCCCAGGACTCTGGGATCATGACCTGAGCCAAAGGCAGATGTTAACCAACTCAGCCACCCAGGCAGGCGTCCCTAGTTTGATGGTTCTATTTAATTGTTTTCATTAGTGGAAGTTATAGCCCTTTTAATAATCTAAGGTGCTTTTGTAGTAAAGATCAAGATTTTTTTCATTCAGCAGTTTTTTTGTTCTGTTTTGTTTTAAAATAATACATGCAGTCTACATTAAGGGCTTTAGAGTTTAATCTCACTTTTAAGGAGCAAAACTTATATGAGGCAAACTCTTAGGTATTAGACCATTGAGAAGAAAGCATTTAAAGACATCATTTTATATTTCACTTACATAATTTTTTAAAGTATTGGACTATATGGTTTTTGTTGTTGTTGTTGTTTTTTAAGATTTTATTTATTTAACAGAGAGAGACACAATGAGAGAGGGAACACAAGCGGGGGCAGTGGGAGAGGGAAGAGCAGGCTTCCTGCCAAGCAGGGAGCCCAATGTGGGGCTCGATCCCAGGTTGCTGGGATCATGACCTGAGCCGAAGGCAGACGCTTAACAACTGAGCCACCCAGGCGCCCCTGGACTATATAGTTTTTAAAATTATTAGCAGTCCCATTTGTTACGTGAGTGTACTCCTTCAAAATGCCCAAAAGATAAAATTAAAAAATTTTGAGACCTCTGTAGATCCTTACTTGGCATGTATTATTTGGGGCATTTTAGTAACAACTGGTATTTGTATGTTCCCAGCAGGAAGATGATTTGAAGTGGGTAGAAGAGAATGTTCCTTCTTCTGTGACAGATGTGTAAGTTTTTGAATCATTACCACAAGAATCCTATTTTAGTTAGTATTGCTTTTATTATTTTAATTGAATGAGCTGAAGAACATGCTAATGAGAATGCTTATAGATTATTTAAATTAAAGAATATTAAAAATATTAAAAAGATGTTAAATGACAAATGATATACAACCAAAAGTAATCGGGATTGTTTGTTCAGATGACATTTCTGCTTAGAAAGATTTAGCTCTACATCTTCCTAAAATCATTGGGATAATTCTTTGGAATTTTTTAGTTCCTTCCCATGAATATATCTTTAATTAAACATTGACCCTGTCACAATCCAGAAACTGTTTGTTTTCTGTACACTTTCAGTAACCCTTCTGTTTTTATATTTGCTTTTATTCCCCTGAAATAGCCATTAATAAGATGCAGATCTTAGATAAGTATAAAAAAGGCTTTAAATTGCATTTATAATTCTCCTTTATGAACTATTTATGACTTTACATTGTTCATTTTGGTGTTTTTCTCTCTGCAGTGCACTTCCAGCCCTTCTGGATTCCGATGAGGTTAGTAATCAAATCATGTGCATAAGCTGTGGGTCTGATGATTTGATAGGGATCATAGGTTCTTTGTTCAGGAGGAATTTTATTTGACTCAGTAATGCCCTGAAGAACTATAGTTGTTACAGTTGAAAAAGGATGAGAATAGAAATACTAAGATGAGAACCCAGGTATTCAAGAATGTTTCCTTTCTATACACGTCCCGTATTTCTTTTCCTAGGTTATATGGTTAGACTTGAGGACGTGTCTTTTTTCTTTTTTTAAGATTTTATTTATTTATTTGATGGAGAGAGAGAGATCACAAGTAGGCAGAGAGGCAGGCAGAGAGAGAGAGAGAGAGGGAGGGAAGCAGGCTCCCCGCTGAGCAGGGAGCCCGATGTGGGGCTCGATCCCAGGACCCTGAGATCATGACCTGAGCTGAAGGCAGAGGCTTTAACCCACTGAGCCACCCAGGCGCCCGAGGACATGTCTTTCATTCTGAATATTAGGTTATTCTAGATTCTCTTGATTTTAGAAAGCCCTTTGAAAGCATCTGTCTGATTTCCAACTCATTGTTGTGGATTGACTGCTAAAAATGATTTGTTTATTTCCCACTGACTTGCTGTGTGATGTAGCACACAATGTCAAATTCCTTAGCAGTTCTGTGTATTGAAATAACTGAGAACTCTATTATGCAGAATTAAACTTATCTTTCTTTGTAACACTTTGCTTTCTGTGGTGTATTCTGCAGTTCCCAGATCTCCCTCTTGAGTGCTTCTGCTAATAGTTTGCCCTCAGGGCTTCCGTGTGACTAGCTCTCTAGCCACTGCTATATTTCAGGCAGAGAAGGTTGAGTATGTAAAATGCCATTGGGCCGTTCATGGCAGTACAGGTTTATTATAGTATTTTTGGTGGTTGACTTCACCCATCTGTTCATATTTCCCTGTGTGAAAACCTTTCAAGAACTGAATAAGAACTTAAATAAACTATAAGAGAAACAAGTTTTAAAGGACTGGGAATCAAAATAGCATCAGACTCTTCAGCCTAAGCTTTGGAAGCTAGAACATAATAGAACAGTGTCTTCGAATTATGAGGAAAATTATTTTCAACCTAGAATTGTATATTCAACTAAACTGTTGTTACGAGGGTAAAATAAAGATGTTTTTAGTCATGCAGGAAATAAAATAATTAACATCCTATGTGTGCTTTCTCAGAAAAGTAGTAGAAAATGTTCTTTACAAAATGAGAGAACTAAAAAGAAAAAGACTTGGGATCCAGGAAATAAAGAGTCCAACACAGTGGCAAGGATAAACTCCCAGGATGGTGATGTAGGAAACTCCGAGAGTGATAGCTTTGCAGCAGTCTTGGAGGGCATCCAGTCCACAATGGAGCAGACCAGAGAGCTTCAGGAGGAATAGATCTAAGGAAAAAAGTGAAAAGAATAGATTAGCTGATGTAATTGATCATATTGAAAAAAAATTTACATTTCTGTCAGAGTTCAGTATAAATTTGTGATATGTACTTTTAGCAAATGAAGCAAAACAAAAATGAAAAATATTAACTCTAAGGTAAAAAATTATGAAATTTAATGGTAGGAATTAATGGTAGGAAATTTAATGGTAATGAGTTAATTTTCTTAATTGAAATGGCATACTATAAATACTATTTTTTTAAAGGTTTTATTTATTTGAGAGTGAGAGCAAATAAGCTCGTGAGCATGGTGGGGAGAGGGACAAAGGGAGAGAGAGAAGCAGACTCCCACTGAGGAGGGAACCCAACATGTGGCTCAATTCCAAGACCCCGGGATCATGATTTGATCTGAAGACAGATGCTTAATGGACTGAGCTACCCAGGGACCCCTAAGTACTATTTTCTAATCAGATGTAATTCTTAACATGCTTTTTATTTTTAAATTTTTTTTAGATTTATTTGTTTTTAAGAAGGCAGAGCATGAATCAGAGGAGGGGCCGAGGGAAAGGGAGAATCTCCAGCAGATTCCCCACTGAGCGCAGAGCCTGATGTGGGGCTCAGTCTCATGACCCTGAGATCATGACCTGAGCCCAAACCAAGAATTGGATGCTCAACAGACTGAGCCATCCAGACGCCCCTCCCTTAACATGCTTTTTAAAAAAAATTATGAAAATACATAAAATCTGGGATGCCTGGGTGGCTCAGTCATTAAGCGTCTGCCTTTGGCTCAGGTCATGGTCCCAGAATCCTGGGATCGAGTCCCGCATTGGGCTCTCTGCTCAGCGGGAAGCCTGCTTCTCCCTCTCCCACTGCTTATGTTCCCTCTCTCGCTGTGTCTTTGTCAAATTATAAATAAAATCTTTAAAAACAAAACAAAACAAAAAAAGAAAATACATAAAATATACCATCTAATTATTCTCAAGTGCAAGGTGTTAACTATATGCACATGTTGTGTAACAGATCTCTAGAGCTTTTTCTTTAATCAAATGTAATTTTAATGAATATGTAATATTTCATTATAAGGATATACCATAATTTTGTTGATGCAGTCCTATATTTTTGGACATTTAATTCTTTCAACTATTTTGTATAATTTTGAGTTTTGCAGTAGAAATGTTTCTGGCTAAATCTTTGTCCACATCCTTGACTTTTTCTTCAAGTTAAATTCTTGAATCAGAGGAGGTACACATTTCCATTAAAGTTTAATCTGAAGTAGATATTTATTTCTTTATCTTCTTTGACTCAGAAGTACACAGTTCCTTTTGATCTATAGTTAAATGTCCAGAAGCCTAGAGATTTTGATTCGGTTAATCTTGGGTGGGGCCCGCACATCTGTATGTTTCAGTGTTTCAAAATCTTCATAGATAGTTAGAAGCTATTTTTTTTTTTTTTTTTTTTAGAAAGAGAGACAGTGCAAGTGGGGTGGGGTGGCAAGAGAGAGAATCCTGGGGTACCTGAGTGGCTCAGTGGGTTAAAGCCTCTGCCTTCGGCTCAGGTCATGATCTCAGGGTCCTGGGATCGAGCCCTGCATCGGGCTCTCTGCTCAGTGGTGAGCCTGCTTCCTCCTCTCTCTCTGCCTGCTTATGATCTCTCTGTCAAATAAATAAATAAAATCTTTAAAAAAAAAAAGAGAGAGAGAGAGAGAATCCTACGGAGGCTCTACACCCAGTGTGGAGCCTGAATCAGGGCTTGATCTCACAGCCCTGAGATCAGGACCTGAGCTGAAATTAAGAGTTGGATGCTTAACCAACTGAGCCACTCAGGCGCCCTAGTTAGGAACCGTTTCTAACTAGTTAATGTACACAAGCAAAAGTACTTGTGGGAAATGCGTGTGTGTGTCATCTTTGTAGAAGATACTTGGAATGTAGACCCATTTAAAATGCTTAGAAAAAAACTTTCTTTTTTACCTTAGGAACGAATGATCACACACTTTGAAAGGTCCAAAATGGAGTAAAAAAAAATGGGAAGATGTGCAGTTGAAGATGGGCAGTATCTGGGAAGAGATCAGCTTCTGTGTTAATCTTCTACACTCCTCCATGGAATTAAAGGAGGCAGTGAAACCTGATCTATTCCTTGACCTTTGTGCATTGGAGCTGGTGAGAGGTGTCAGAACAAGGAGAACATCTTACTGAAAAGAAGTTCATAGGATGAGAAAAATCTACAAGTGTTTTCTTTACAACATTGATGCCCCTTTCCTTCCCACACCCTGACATGGATGTTTATGCAACTTATGTGTGTTGTTCCTGAGCCTTCCATAATGTTTAAATTGTTTAATCTATCAAACTAAAAAGTTTAACATCTTCTAAAGAACTATGACATCAACGCCATAATATGTAATCTCCAGGAGCAACTGCCTATAATTTTTATTTATTTAGGGAGTTACATAGGTGATGGGGGAAATTGTTAATTATTTTTCGGTTTCCTGAGAAGCCAAGGTTACATTTCCCAGAGGTAGTTTGGAGACAAAAAGAGTCCTGACTTCAGGAGCCATGGTTCTGTCGGTGATTTAAAACAAAAAGAAGAGTGCGCAAGAGAGAAACCTGTTACAGTATGATTCAGATCATTTTTAAAAAATCAAGTGCAATTTTGTTTACAAATGGTGTATATTAAAGATTTTTCTATTTCAGATGTACTTTAGAGAGAAATATTAGCTTAACTCTTGACATCTGCTTTTGTGACACATCCCATTGCTGGCAATGTGGTGCACACTCCAGAACTTTTAACTACTGTTTTGTAAGCCTCCAAGGGTGGCGGCATTGCGGAATCCTAGGCAATGCTTTGTTTGCCTTCATGCCATTCACTGGGTGTTGCATTAGATGCAGAGAGGCACTCCATCTAAGTGCTTGTGAGTGAGCGCCCTGCTCAAGGAACTGTAGTGCTTAAGCAGGATCTAATACAAAGGAAACAGGTCCTTCTGGCTTAACTGAAACAGTTTTTCCTGCATGAAGTAGTGTGGAGGCCCTGGACTGCTGCTCATTCTTTAGGATTGGCTGTTCTTATACCTGGTGTTGGTTTAGAGACTTTATAAGAGACATCACAAGGTGATGGGATTCATTTGAAGCACTATATTTCTGTTTTAATGGTTTTGTCCAATTTTGCCTTCCCAAGATTTTTGTTCTACATAGAAAGTTCATGCCACTTTTAATATAAAAAATTTTAACAAAATTAATATATTTTCCTCATTTTTTTTTTCAGACTTGCCTCTAAAGACCCTTCTTCCTCCTAAACTCTTGTGAGAATTTTCCTTTCATGGTTCTTGTTCTACATCGTCTAAGTGTGAAACTAGTGACCATATGACCACAATCTTCACTAACTCATACAATAGTGAAAGTGTTTTTAAATCTTTCTATAGCTGTTTGCTGTGGTGATTTAAAAAAAAAAAATCACCTAGGCAATATCTCTAAAGAACAATATGAAGAGCTGACTATATTCTCAGGTTAACCCACTAGCAAAAGGCTAGTGATACTATTGTGTGCTTCTGTTCTTCCATACTGAAACTTAGCAAGTGAAAAATAGTTATGATGCAGCAAGATAGTTGGTCAAATATATTTTGATGGTGGTTAGATGTTGACTTAAGACTAGGGAAAAAATCATATTGTGTTAGGCAGGAGTGTATATAGTAAATTATGTAGACAGGGACTTGATAGTTCTTTCTGCTTTCTCTTAATGGGTTATGTCACTGTGATTAGATACAGTGTATCATTTCTTAAAACTGGTTCAGAAGTAATTTATAGTATTATGTAGATCTATTTAGTTCTTAGTCCTTGGGCCTGAAACTATTAGGTATTAGGCCTTCTTCCAGGACAGCAGCTGGCGATTCTTAAATTTTCAAGGTGTTCATTTTCTGTGGTGAAAATCAGCCATAACACTTGATTTATTTAGCAATTTTTGGTTAGTATTAACACTTTGAAAATATTTCACTGGATTATCAGAAATAACATTTGGTAAAGATGGGACAACTCTCCTAATTTACAAGTGAAGAAACTGCCATTGTATAAAGATGAAGTGGGGGGGGTGGAATAAATAAACTGACCAACTCCATTTTTAAAAAATTATTTTATTTATTTATTTGTGAGAGAGAGAGCACAAGAGAGAGGGAGGGTCAGAGGGAGAAGCAGACTCCCGGCTGGGCAGGGAGGCTGATGTGGGACTTGATCCTGGGACTTGATCCTGGGACTCCAGGATCATGACCTGAGCCGAAGGCAGTTGCTCAACCAACTGAGCCACCCAGGTGCCCGAGGCTATTTTATTTTATTTATTTTAAAGATTTTATTTGTCAGAGAGAGAGAGATGAAGAGAGGAGCACAAGCAGGGAGAACAGGCTGAGGCAGAAGCAGGCACCCTGCTGAGCAAGGAGCTGGATGCGGTACTGGATCCCAGGACTCTAGGATCAGACCTGAGCCAGAGGCAGACGCTTAACTGACTGAGTCACCCATGCGTCCCTATTTTATTTTATTTTAATTATTTTTTGCTTATCATAGACTCACCCCTTTTTTCATTTACATTTTTGCTTTAGACCCAAATGCTTGCTTTTATGACCTACCTCCTATTTCTTGTGGGGGGTCGGGGGTGAGGGCGAAGTTGCTAGATTCACCTCGTTATTGCGGTGGTTTTCAAATTTTAAAATGCATGGACTCACTCTGGGAACTTAATAAAGCACAGACTGCTGAAACCTATCCCCTTCCAGATATTCTGATTCATTAGGGCAGGAATGAGGCCTGAGACTGCATTTCTAACAAGTTCCCAGGTGGTGTTGATGCTACTGGTCTAGGGACCACACTTTTGAGAACTACTGCCCTAGAACAACCTTTAAAAAAGGGTAAGATACTTGAACTGGTTGGGATTTTAATGCATCACCATTTACTGGGTGTTTAGAGTGGGTCAGGAATTGTTAAGCGCCCACAACGCTAGGTCATTACAGAACAATACCAACCTTTTACAGATAAGAAAACAAAGCTTCTGGAGAGTGATTAAACGTCACAGCTAATTTCCTAAATGGCAGATACCCATCCCGGCTAGCAAGCCAAAGCCCGAATTCACCACCATGCTACACTGCCTGAGGCAGTTTTTTTTTTTTTTTTTTTAAAGATTTTATTTGACAGAGAAACAGTGAGAGAGGGAACACAAGCAGGGGGAGTGGGAGAGGGAGACGCAGGCTCCCCGCCCAGCAGGGAGCCAGATGCGGGGCTTGATCCCAGGACTCTGGGATCATGACCCGAGCGGAAGGCAGACGCCCCCTGAGGCAGTTTTAAGAATTTTTTTTTCCCCTTTTTGTTAAACCCCATGGCTGCTCTGGGTCCCCAGTAAAGGTGGTGGCCCAAGCGCCAGCGCGTTCCTTGAAGGCGCGTTAAAAGCTGGGGCGGAAGGGGCGGGGCTTCTGCTGCGGAAGAGGCGGGCTTAGCCCGGCAGGAAGTCCGGTGTTGATGGCTGTGTTGTCGTATGGCCTGTAGCTAGGGTCCCGGTCCGGCATCACGGTTGGCCCTTTCACTGGGCTGGTTCCTGGCCCAGGCCCGGCCCGGCCCGGCCCGGCCCATTCCGGGTGAGACTGCTGAAGTGACTGCTCGCCGCCATGCACGACGCCTTCGAGCCAGTGCCGATCCTAGAAAAGCTGCCTCTGCAGATCGACTGTCTGGCTGCCTGGGGTGAGCTGAGGGCCCCAGGGGCCGAGTCGGGGTCAGCGCAGAAGCTGTTAAGACCTTTCACAAGGCTGAGAAGTGGACAGGCATCTGTCTGTATAAACTCCCGTCGGACGCTGTCCGAAAGACACCTGGGATGAGGGAGGGCATTTTACAGACACCGAGCGCAGTGGGACTGTTGGGGCAATCCTCCGGGACCCAGTCATTTTAAGTACGTTTACTCTTGCTTTCGGTACAGAGTTGAAGGTTGAGCTTTTCTTATTAATTGTACTCAGCTTTGGCTCCTTTCGAGTCCCAATAAGTCTTCAGTTTGGAGGGGCAAACAGTGGGGAGTTTTCAACTTGCCCGGGGCTTGAACTTGTCCAAATGATTCTGTTGTTTTCTAGATGAAAAACAACACTATTTTGGGGGCGCTAAGTGCGTTAACACAATGCCTTTTTTCCCTTAGTGATCACTCATCGTTCACTTCTTATTACTGTAGGTAACTCACGTTGTTGTTCTAAACAGTCTAGCCAAGTGGTTGACCGCCTTATATTCAAAGTGCCCAAGCTACCTAACTATGTAGGTAGAAGAGCATCATTCGAGGCTGTCATGAAATCTAACCTATTAAAAACTTGTGTGCTCTTAAGTATGAATATTATGCTCTTAGAGTGGTTGTGTCTGATAACAGTCACCAAAGACCAAACAAATAATTTCAGTCTTTCTTGTTAATGTCCAGGTGCTAGAAATTAAGGGCCATGAAAAGGTGTCTCAGAACTCTTAATCAGATCTAATACTGAGCTAGGTACCCAAGATGGGCCTGGTGGAATCTGGTGGTGGCTGGCATCTTCTGCATGGTTTATGGGCACTGCCACCCAGGCGATCTTGCAGAGTTCCTCACAGCCTTTTCAGTAGGGTCCTTTCACTACAGGTCTTCATATTAATGTGCACAGTCTTGCCTCTAGCAGCCCTGGGCTTCTTTAAAATCACTCCTCTACAGTAAGCTGTCCTAGTCCCTTGGGTTAAGGAGAGAATCTTGCTTCCTCTAAATATCTTAAGAAAACCTCCATTTCCTGTTATTAAGTGCCCAGCAAAAATAAAAAATAAATAGAGGAGGAGAAAAATTAAAAAAAAATGAAAGACTTGACACTGCACAAAGGGACACATTCCCCTAATTCTTCATCAAATATATATTAAATGCCTATATGAGCAGTTTCTCTGCTAAAGACAAGAATAGAGGGATGAATAAGAAACAGTGCCTGTGCTCCTAGGACACACAGTGAGGGACAAAGTCATAAGAACAGATTATGATATAAGATAAATGATATAGGAGGCATATGCTGCCTATTATAGAAACATGGAGGGAGGGGTACCCAGCTCAGCCTAGGACATATGCTTCTGGAAAGGGTGAATGCAGCTGCTTACCATGCTTTACTTAGCTTGGCAGAATCCTTGACTGGTACACTATGGAACTAGTAGTACATGTATCTCAGCCTCTCACCAGTCCGCTTTGTCACGCTGTAAAGATTCCCTGTACTTGAGCTTTTCAGAAAGATAGTTTTGAAATGCTAGGTAGCTCTGTCTACCTTCATCTCCCAGCCTACAGGAGAAATGCTTATACCTTCTAGGATGCTATGATAGGTATTGGGCTACAAGAAGCTATTTACCACCTCTTGACTCAAAACTGTTTTCAGACTTAAGCAGCAGTGAATATTGGTATACCTAGTCGTTACCCCTTTTACCTAAAATTCATCCAGGAACCTCCCGAAGCCAGATCACGCAGGGCCAGACAATATTCGAGAGACACTATAATCCATCTCTTGGGAAATGGAAATGGGGATACTCATGATGATGATGACTTCTCCCTAAACTCCAGAGTTGTAGAATCCAGCTTCCTTTTCAGCACCTTCAGATGGATGTCTAATAGCATGGCCATAATGGTTCTTGATTCCACTCTCCCAAAATGCGCTTTCCCCCTGTATCCCACATCTCAGCAAATAACATTTCTGTTTACCCATTTTGCTGATGATTTTGGAATCATTCTTCACTTCTCTTATACACCACATCCAATCCATCTGCAAATCTCGTCTGCTCCACCTCCAGGATAAGTCTAGAATTCAGTCACTTGTCTCCATCTGCACTATTTCTATTCTGATGAAAACACCACCTCTCTCATTTGAATTACTGTAGTAGTCCTCTGACTGCCCTGTGTTTGTCATTGTGGCACTTTCAGTCTTTTATCCACACAGAGGAAGAGTGATCCCTTGAAAACTTGATCTGATTGCATCTCTCCTCTACTCAGAACCCTTTCAGTAGCTTTCTGTCACAAATAAGTCCCAAAGTCCTTGCTATGCTTTCTATGTCTGACATCATCAGGCCTGTGGTTGCTTCCCTTCATCTACCACATCTATGCTCTTAGCTCTTGCTCCGTTCTACCAGTCACGCAGTCTTCCTTGTTCCATAACACACAAAGCACGTACCTACCTTGGGGCTTCTGCACTTGTTCTTTTCCTCCGCTTGGCACTCTCTTGCTCTAAATATTACATGGTTCATTCCTCATTTCCTTCGGCGTCTGCTGAAATGTCGCATAAATCAGCAAGACCTTCCGTAACGATGCTATATAAAAGACAAGGTGCTATTCTTACTCAGCCTTATCTTTCTTCTTGTCATGGATTGCTACCTAATGCTATTTTATGTTATATTATTGTCTCTCTCCATATTAGAATATAAATTCCTTCAGAGCAGGAACTTTTTTTGTACATTGCTTTATTTGTAGTTCCTAGAATAGTTCCTTATAATGGTATTCATTAAATCTGTTGAATGAATGAATAAATGATATTAATAGTTATAGCTTCCATTTATTGAATACTAATCTTTATTAAACTTTTATGAAATAATAATTCCATTTTGCAGAGGAATAACCTAAGAATCTAAGTGATTTTTCCAAGTCACATAACTAGTAAATCATGTCTTACTCTGGACCCTGGTTCCCAAAATTTAATATATATTCAGAACCTGTAAAAAAAGAAAAAATGCAGATGTATGTATCTGTGTATCTGTATGTGTGTCTACACATTCATTCTTCTATTTTCCAAAGAAACAGTAGGATAAAAAGGGCAAAGATGGTTACCTACAGCAGAGGTAGAAAACAGGGAGAGTGGACAAGGATGGAAGCTAGACTTCCCATAGTTTTAGTATTGAAATGACATAGATGCATCATATAATGAAAAAAATTGAATTTAAAAAAAATGCAGATTTCAGGTCACCACTGTAGAATTATTGTGGCAGAATCTGGGAACAGCTCTCAGGAATGTGCATTTTTAATAAATTCAGGTGATTCTGATGCAGCTAAGCAGGCTTATGCTTTAAGAAACACTGTTCTTTGCTCTATGACCCCAAAAAGGAAAGTGACCACTACCTTTTTCATTTCTGTATTCCCTGCAGTGGCCAGCATTGGGCCAGGAATGAAACTGTTTATCACATGAGTTTGGACTAGGTTGTACTGTTGGACGGAGCTTCATTAGGGTAATTATGAGCAAGGTGGCCCAGCACTTACTCACTCTACAGGAGGAATAAAGTCCAACCTTGGCTCAGGATTAGGCTGTCAGGAGTTTCCTAGGGCTGATTTACATTTGTTTATGTATATGTTACCCACAGACCACCGTTTTTGTAGTGTGTCCCACTTTCTGATTTGCTGTATTGAATCTCAGAAGGGATTGTCTACCCAATTCTGTGTCTGCTCTGCAAGCCTCTCATTCTCTGTGTTTTGCATCCATGATTGTATTATATGATGACATATCATAGAATGTGGAGGCCCAAACATGGGTCAGGTCCTCTGGTCACCTGAGTCCCCACTGACTTTTTTTTTAATTAAATTTTTTTCTTTTTCTCAAAGATTTTATTTATTTGAGAGAGAGAGAGAGAAAGAGCGGGAGTGGGGTGAGGGGCAGATGGAGAAGCAGGCTCTCTGCTGAGCCAGGAGCCCATGTGGGGCTCCATCCCAGGACTCTGGGATCGTGACCTGAGCCGAGGGCAGACGCTTAACCGACTGAGCCACCCAGGTGCCCCCCGCCCCCTGCCCTGACTTCTCTACCCAAATCAAGCCTCTTCAGGGTTGTGTGCCATTAGTGCATCTGGGTGATGTGCTGTTTTCCCTTGAGTGTGAGGATTAGTAATGTGTGTGTGGTGCTTTTACTATTTAAAGGAAAATTGTTATAATATTTTACATGTATAAAAAATGCGTTTTTTTTCCCTCAGCACCTTCAAATGAACATACGAAAAGGGTTAAATAAAACCTCTATTAAAAATTTTTTAAATTTTAATGAATTTGTCTGATTCTGCTTTCTGACCAATAGATACTTGATAAGAAACATCTATTGGCAAGTAAACATTTCAGTAAAATGGAAAGTAGACCTTCGAATGTCATGCTTATGAATTTGACTTCATAGTTTGGTAATGCTCATGAGGATTTAAGCCCCAGTGTGACAGTCTCACAGATGTGCTCTAGTAACCTACAGCAAACGTGGAAGGACACATGTAGTGAGACCAGTTGAGGCCATCACAGGGGTCCCTGGAGGGACTGGGATATGGCTGTTGTGAGCTACCTTGTAGAGGTAAAATTCATAGGCCTTGCAGAACTGAGTGTTAAGATGAGGCTGTTAAAAGAGATAAAGGAAAACAGGAGCTGGTAGGGATTTGGGGAGCAGAGTAGGGAGGGAAGAATGGGGAAGATGGTGAATATTCTTTTGGCCTTTTGGTTATAGATTTTTATGTATGTTATAAGTGAGTTAAAAAAATTTCCACCTCATTTTATTTATATCTGAAATAGCAGTGGGTGTCCTGAAAATCAACCAGTTGCTCAGAAAATTACCAGTTGCTCAGTACAGTGATCTCTATAAGTAGAATTCTAAGCACAGTATCTTTTACAGAGCAAGCATTGTGAACTTGTTTCTTTGTTTTCTATGTTCTGCTCCAACATAAATCTCCCAACATTCCTTTAGAGCTAGTGTTATTTCTGATTTCTCTAACGTCATTTATAGCACACACTGTCTTACTTTCTGTGTCCTGCGTTTGCTTTAAAACACAAAAGAAGTGAGAATCACTATGTTTTTCCGGAAGTCTAAGGACATCAACCTGGAAAAATCTTCCTGATGTGGCTTCTGACCTGTTTTTATAAATACAGCCAGTGCCTTTCAGACAACCTCTGGCCAACACCCATTCTTTTGACATAGGATGCCTTCGTAATTGCATCACAGCCTGTGGTTATGCCCTGACACTTCTACATACATCTTCCTACATGTAGGACTCTGGACAAATTACTTATCTCCCACGCCTCAACTTCTTCGTCTATAAAATGGGGATATATAAGAAGGATATATATATATATATCCTCAAAGGATAGTTGTGAGGATTAATTAAGTAGCATATGATATGTGCTTAGCATTTCCTGGAGCACAGCGCATGCTCAATAAAGTTTCTCTGTTTGTACCATTATCCAAGAGGATCAAGAGAATTCATGAAAGAAATGAATGACCTTTTACAGTATGCAAAAGCTGAGGAAATATCTGTACATGCTTAACTTCCCTTAATGAGTTAATATAGATCTGTCAGGGTAGTTATTTAAACCCTTTTTGGGGCCTCTTTTAGCATAGACCAGTGTCTCCCAAAATGCAGCCCTTGAACCAATAGCATTACCATCACCTGGGAACTTATTAGAAATGGACGTTTTCAGGGCCGTTGCGAGACCTACTGAATCAGAAACTGAGGGCAAGGCCCAGCAATCTGTTTTAACAAATCCTCAAATAATTCTGATACATACCAAAGAACTGCTGGTGTAGACCAGATTTTTTTTTTTTTTAATAAGAACTTTATTGAGATGTATTTCAACTACCATACAATTCACCCAGTTAAAGTGTACAGTTAAGTGGTTTTTTAGTACATTCACAGAGTTGTACAAGTCTTGCCACCGTCAGTCTTAGAACACTTCATCACCCTAAAAAACCCCCCATACCCGTTAGTATTTACTCTCCCATTTTCCTGTAAACCCACCAGCCTTAGATAACCACTGATCTGTTTGTCTCTATAGATTTGGCTACTCTGATATTTCATATAAATAGAGTCATAAAATATGTAGCCTTTTTCGCCTGGCTTCTTTCATTTAGAATAATGTCAGGTTCATCCCTATTATAGCATGTATCGGCACTTCATTCCTTTTAATGGCTGGTTAATATTCCATTGTATGGATTTGCCACATTTTGTTTATCCATTCATCAGTTGATGGACATTTGGGTTGTTTCTACCTTTTGGCTGTTACAGATGCTGCTGCTCTGAACATCTGCGTACAAGTTTTTCTGTGGTCATATGTTTTCATTTCTCATGTGTATATGCCAGGGGTAGAATTGCTGGGTCACATGACAACTCTATGCATAATCTTTTGAGGAACTGCCAGAATGTTTTCCAGAATGACCACACCATTTTATATTCCTGCCAACAACGTGTGAAGGTTCCAATTTCTTCACATCTTTGTCAACACTTTCTTTTTATATCTGCTAGACCATTTATATCTGCTAGATAATGAGTTCTGTAAGCTGAATATCCATGGCACTTCTTCTTTTCCCTAAAATAAAAGCATTAAACCTTTAAATGGTGCCATTTAGTTTTGTTTCTGATATTAGGTACCTAGTTTCATGTTATATTATCCATTTTATGATTTTATAAATTTTCATCCTATTTTTGGTCAGTCTAATTTTGAAACACTGAAGGCAAGGACATTTTTTTATTCTCTAATATGTTAGTAATGATACTTTTTTGATGGGTTGCTTCTCAAACATTTCTTGAATATAAATAGTCCTTAGCTTTGGAAAACACCTGCTATCAAAAGTAACTCATTTTCTTGACCCTTTGATTTCTGATTACACGCCCCGGCTCAAGAAATAGGGTTTTACTAAAGCTGATTGACCTTTCTCTCCACTCGTTTCTCTTCCAGAGGAATGGCTTCTTGTTGGCACCAAACAAGGACATCTTCTTCTCTATAGGATCCGGAAGGATGCTGGTAAGTGGCAACTCTCCAGCGTCAAGAGAGAGGTGACTTACTACTCATGCAAAAAATTGTGATGGTCAGCTAGTATACAGCTGTGAAATCAGTGATTCCTGGACCATTAAAAATGATTGGGGTTGAGAGTAGTACAGTGGGAAAGTAGGGAGAAGCATGAGAAAATCTCTAGCATTTTTGTTTTTTTCTGTTTTTCTGTTCCCCTGCCCTGATCTGGTAGGTGCAGTTGAGTGTTCCTCCCCTCCTTGCTTATAGGAGAGTTACTGTCAGAAGAAGTATTACTGATGTGAATAAGATTTTTGCGTGAATGATGTGGTAGTAGGAAACAAATTAGGAACCACAACTTTTTTTAACTTGTGAGGGGTGGACTAGGAGAGAGGAGGCCCTGGGTTTGAGCCCAGCTTTCCTTCTTCTTGGCCAAATGACAGAGTACGTCCTTTCCAATGTCATTTTCCTCTTGTATAAACTGTTTATCTCACAAAATTGCTGAAGTCAGATGCAAGGACTTTGAAAAGTAAAGCTCCAATCAAATGTGTCTTTGTCAGTAAAAATGTAGAATAATAACTAAAGTATTTGAAATGTATTTTGTTAGGGTTTCCTCTGTTGGGGGTAAAAAACATCGCATTTCCTTTCCTGATTTTATTTCTATAGTCTCTTTATGGAAAATTGATGGGTTTGAATAATATACGTTGGAGCTACAGAGTCTGTAGAAATCTGCTGTTAATGCCAGAGTGTGTTGAACCATATGAAATTGTCATTATTTGACTATATTAGGAAAAACTAAATTTCATGCCTTTCAACCCAATAAACTTTCTGCAGTAAATAGCTTAAAGTAAGATTGGAAATAGATACTTCCTTTTGGAACCTGGAGCAAGGGTAACATGGGAAAAAAGGGCATCTTTCTAGGGCATGTGGAGGGGAATTTCCTTCTACCCATTTTAGGTTCCTTGGGTGGGAACATGTAAATTGGACTGACAAAAGACACATTAACAAGAGAAAAACAAACAAGTGTATTAACATGTATTACACATACACATGGGAGCACTCAGAGATGGGTAACACAAAGGGGTGGTTGGAATTTGGGCTTATATAGCATCTTAACAAATGAACAACAAATTTTTAGATAAGTGGTAAGACGAAGGAAAAGGACTTTGAGTTTCTAGGATGCCAAATTGTTAGAAGGCAGACACATGGGGGAATTAATGAAATAAGGATGAGTAAGTAAAGTTTGTTAAGATTGCTCTGGTGTCCTCTCTGGGCTGATGAGGGTCTAGAGCTGTCTCCACTGATTAAATTCTGTCCTTGGGGATCGCATGGATGGCTCATTCATTAAGCGTCTACCTTCAGCTCAGGTCATGATCCCAGGGTCCTGAGATCGAGCCCCATGTTGGACTCCCTGCTCAGCGGGAAGCCTGCTTCTCCCTCTCCCACTCTCCCTGCTCGTGTTCCCTCTCTTGCTGTGTCTCTCTCTGTCAAATAATAAATAAAATCTTAAAAAAAAAAAAAAAAAAAAAATGCTGCCCTTGGTAGAAAGGGGAGGAGGGACACCTTTGTAAATGTATGTTCTGTTTTTAGGCAAATTAGAGGGAGGGAGAGAGCCTTTATCTGCTTCTTCCCAGTTGCCTTTAGCTCAAAATAATCCTTATTCCAAAGTGGCATATTTTGGGGTGAGGGGGTCTGTTCTGCTACCCATCACCAGTGGAGTAGGGAAGAGGAAGGCACCTGGTCAGAAGAGAAACCAGAAGTCAAAGCAGAGGGTGTATTTCATTTCTAAGTTTTCAACTTTTCTTTAAATCAGGGGTCAGTAAACTTGTTCCAGAAAGGGCCAAAAAATAGTTTAGGCTTTGTAAGCTCTGAGATCTCTGTTGTGAGTACCAACTTTGCTATATCAGCAAAAAGCAGCCATAGACCGCATGCAAAGGAGTGGTGTGGCTGTGTTCCAACAAAACTTTATAAAGACATGCTGAGGGCTTGATTAGACCCTGGGGCAGGACTTTGCTTGCCCTTGCTGTAAATTTTTAGTTCCCAGGGCCAGAATATTTCCATTCTGTGTCACCTATTAGACTATAATTTAAAAATTAAGCTTTCCTTGGATTTTATTCAGCATTTGAAAATCATGATTTGACTGTCCACTGTAGGCTCAGATACTGTGGAGGGCAGGGAGATAAGAGAACTTAATATTCTTTACCCCAACAGATGAGCAGTTCTTTGTAGCTTCAGATACTAACTACTATGATAAAGTGATTTGTTTGATAGGTCATTTCTATATAAATGGTAGGGAATTGAAAACTAGACTAGAAGAGTAAATCTCAACATAGCGTAGTCTCAAACTGGTAATATTAGTGCTAATCTGACTTGGAACCCTGGTGCTGATTGTTCCGTGTCCTGTGATGAGTTCACCATGTGACTTTTGAGACATTAATTCCTGGGGCTCAATTTCTGCATTGGTAACTTGAGTAGAAGTGCCAGCTGCCTTAGACAGTTGGGAATCAAACTCCGATTAGAAACTTGACTTCTCCCTGTATCCTTAGAGCACAGTTCAGTTCTGGCTCAGCTCTGGCCTATTTATGGCCCGAAAAAGAAATAGACTTGAGCCTCCATGAATCAGCCATAGAGCTAACTTGGTGTTCCTAAGTTTGAGATATTCCAAACCTAAATTGGGCTGCAACCAGACTGTCTTTCTGAGGAAGGGGAGAGGGTAATAAGGTGTCATGGAGAGACTGGAATTAAGGGGACCTGAGATCAGATGTTAGTCATTTCTTTAAGCTCAGAAATGCCTCTAGGCCTCATTCTACTCCTCTCTTAAACAGGCGTTAGATGAGCTCACATCAAATGTCTTAACAGCTTCAGGTTTACTTCAGTGGTGCCATCTCCTTAGAGCAGTCGTTCTCAAAGTGTGGTCGGTAGACCCCATGGGGTCCCCAGGATCCTTTCAGAAGGTTTACCAGATCAAAACTAAGTTCACAGTCCCACTAAACCATTTTTTCAGTGACATTTATTGACACCTGCACTGAAGGTAGCTAAAACTGCGGGCCCTTAGGAGAAGTTCAGGGCAGTGGTTAGCGAGCTTGTCGGTACGTAGCTGTTCTAGTAGTCGTCGTGGTGTTCTCCAGCTCGCGCCCACTGTGGTTTCTGTTTTTTTAAACCAAGTTTCACCTAAGGGTGTTCTTTGTGCGGCAATAAAAATTGTTTTATTATATCCTGATCTTTTTTTTTTTTTTAAGATTTTATTTATTTATTTGTCAGAGAGGGGAGGGGGGAGCACAAGCAGGCAGAGTGGCAGGCAGAGGCAGAGGGAGAAGCAGGCTCCCTGCCGAGCAAGGAGCCCTATGTGGGACTCGATCTCAGGACCCTGGGATCGTGACCTGAGCCGAAGGCAGCCGCTTAACCAACTGAGCCACCCAGGTGCTCCATGGAAAAGCTTTAAAATATTCCTCCATTTTCCAACTCTATGTCCATGTAAGGACAGATTTTTGTCATATCCTTTAATCAAAGCAATGTACCAAATAGTACAGAAGCAGATGTGAGAGTCCACCATGTTCTATTAAGCCAGGCATTAAAGAGATTTACAAAAATGTAAAACAATGCATTTTTTTTAATTTGGAAAAATACTTACTCATTAAAATGTTATTTATGCTAATATGCAATGGGCTTATTACTAATATTTAAAAATACGTTAATAAATGCACATTTTTAAAATTTCTCAGTCTTAATTTCCACCCTGGAATACATTGATAACTACAACCTATGTTAAACTTTTGGGATTCTCAATAATTTTTAAGGCTGTGAAGGCGTCCTGATGCCACAAAGTTTGAGAATCTCAGTCCTAGATAATTCCGCTTATGAAGAGAATCATTGGAAGTAATAATAAAGCCCTTTTCAAATATAGAACTGTTTACTAAGCAGGAAGTGGCTGAATTTTTTTTTTCTTGTGAAATGTAATGCAGAATACCGGGCATGTTTCTGAATCTCCCACAACTCCCGAGCCCCTTCATCTCCTCTGCTGAAGGGCAGGTGGAAGAAGTAAGACCAGTTTTGGTGGCGTGGGCCCTTGTGACTGTCTTAGAGACGCTCCACCGACTTCTGGGCCATGGATTCCCACTAGCTGTGGGGAGCAGCTGGGGTCAGCGGTGTGAACAGTCTCTTCACAAGCTGGGAGGCAGGTGGCAGGTTGTTGGCTCAGCACTCGGGCTTGACAGTTGCCTCGAGTTTGCTTCTGGGCCGTCTCTCACCGACTACTACCTAACTGCATGACCTGTCAGGTCCCTCACATATGAAATTGGAATAATAATAATACCTACTCCTTGGGGGTAGTTGTGAGGTTATAGAAAATATATATAAATTTTTAAAATATATGCTTAGTTTGCAGTAGCTGCTGTAATTATTGTGATAATTATTCTCTTTTTGACCTTTTGGTGACTTTTGAGGCTGACTGTTTTTGTCATCCCCACAAGGCTGGCATCACACGTTATGGTCTGTAACTTTCTTCCCTTTTTGTAACGGTGCCAACCGATGTAGCATCTCTTGAGAGCAGCAGTAAGTGTAGATGCGTTAAATCGCTTTAGCTGAGGGGATAGTGTTGAGTGTTTGCTCTGTCCCGTGATGCAGGACATAGGGTAGCTGCTGGGCTTTTGTTGGTCTAGATCTAAGGATGCTTCAGGCTGGGTTTTATTGCTTGGGCTCTTATATTTGTTACTTTTTACAAACACGTAGCCACGGTGCTATTTGTAGGATAAGACCTTCAGACTCACAAGTACCTTGACAGCTTCAGTGAACTTCTGTGGTATGAGTCTTTCTGCTAATGCCAAGTGAAGGTGCACGAAACCCTCTGTTGTAAAACTGTGGAGTCGAAGGCAGCTTCCTGTACTCAGTGAAGACAGCTATCTAGTGTAGATCTCCAGCTTCCAGTCTCAGGAATTTTTAGATTCCTGCAGGAGAGCCATGAGGAGCAGCATTTTTTGTTGTGGTTGTTTTTACATGTTTGGAACTGTGAATGTTTGTTTCTTTTCCATAGGTTGCAACAGGTTTGAAGTGACACTAGAGAAATCCAATAAAAACTTCTCCAAAAAGATTCAGCAGGTAGGCAGTGATGGTGGTCACTACAAGAATGTTTGACTTCTATGAGACCCTGTCAAAGCTAGAACTTTGATAACATTATTTATGAACTCTGAATCCTCTGCTGTCTGTTCTCCCATTTATTCAGGGATCTGGGTTCATCCATCATGTGCCTGAGATCTTCTATAATGAGCAGAAATTGCGATTGCACATAAATATCTGTCAGATCCCTGTCATTGGCCTAGACTTTTTTAGTCCCCTTTTAGTACTGTACTTAAATGAGCATTTGTAAGCCTTGCCAGAAATGTTTAATTGAGTCTAATGATTTGTTCTTTTTCAGATCCATGTGGTTTCCCAGTTTAAGATTCTGGTCAGCTTGTTAGGTAAGAAAAGGGGTTGCAGTTGTATATCCTGTGTCAAAAAGCAAAAGCTATGACTTGATTAATCATTCTTTCATGGTTAATTTGATAGACATTGAAACTGACCTGTTCCTAACCAGACACAGCAGGGTACATAGATATTAAAGGCAATAGCACCCCTCATAAACTTGAGCTCTATTCTCCAAGGAGTGTCATTCATTCATTCACTCACTCATTCATTCACTCATTCATTCATTCATTCATTCATTCACTCATCGAGCAGATATTTATTGAGCCCTGCTCTAGGCATTGGGGATACCAAGTTGAATGAGACATGATTTCTGTCTTTGAGATTTATGTTCTGATTGTGAAGACTGAAATGACAGAAAGTAATCATGATACAGTGTGATAAGTTAACAATGGAAATTTATAAAAAATATTGTGAATCTTAGTAATGGGAAGGACACCACCTTCTAGTGGATGATTGGGATTTGGGCAGGAAGAGAGAGGAAGGCAAAGCATTTTAAGCAGAAGCCCTGCGGTCTGGTCAAACTTAGGATGTGTGATGGAGAGTGGTAGAATGGCAAGAGATAGAGGAGAGACAGGTCAAGACCAGATTATTCAGGCCTTGTTTGAAAAGCCATAGACTCAATTGAAGGCAGCCAGTGAGGCTTTTTCTTAACAAACCAAGGACTAGAAACTTGCCTCATGCTTTGTACTGTTCAGCCCAGGGCCCAAATGGTAGAATCATTTTAAACTTAGTTTGTAGGTGGAGGGAGAAATAGAGTAACTACATCTTCATGAATAAAACTAGATAGGAGGCTCGAGTGAAATTATTTTGCTTGCTTTGCTACAAAAGAAATCCTTGTCATGGGATTGTACCACATCCACAGAGGATTTCCTTTCTTTACTGAGGCCTCCAATGGAAGTAGCTTTGAAAGCCTATTCTTGTACAAATATTGCATCATAAATTTCCAGACTTGAGAAGGACAGAGTGTAAGAGGGCTTTGGTAGCAAAAGAGCTCTTCTGCATAAGCAGCCCAAATTTAAAGGCATGAAAGTGACCTCTAACATTTTGCCATGTAATTCTGATAACAGACCAGAATAAATCATTGTTAGTGAAACCGAAGATATATCTTCAACCAACACTTGCTGTTTGGTTCTTCTCATCGTTAGTTACTTTTGTGTGTGTGGAGAATTGTGATAATTTATACTGTTGTTATACCTCCTTCCAAACAGAAAATAACATTTATGTCCATGACCTACTGACATTTCAACAAATCACTACGGTTTCAAAGGCAAAGGGAGCCTCCCTGTTCACATGTGACCTCCAGGTAAGTGTAGTCAAGATGAAATTTGACTTCGTGTTTTAATAAATATGGTCTTGCTTACATTATTCCTACCATTAGGTGGGAAAAATAACATCGACATGCCAACCCAGCAGAGACTCCAGGGAAAGTATTTGATTTTGGATTGTGTTAGAGAAATTTCCCCCTTTGTATGTGGTCTGAAGGGGAAACATTTGAGTTCCCTGTGTGTGTGCTAATTAGAGCACCAGACATCTGTCTGGCAGGAGGCAACTAGCCCACGATAAAAGTCTTTGCCCATGGACAAACCATTAGTGGGAAAATCCAGATTTAACCAGTATCACAAACTATGGGACATTAAATTGACCTTATTCTGAACATATGATTGTATTCTTTGTCTTTAGGGGTTTTTTGGTCGTTTGGAAAAGACATTTCTTATTTGTGCCAATTCATCATCCTTAAATTATTCAGAATCTGCCTTACCGTTCTATTCAGCTTTGATCACTGTTTAGCCTTTGTGGTCTACATTGACCCTGCATTATTTTATGCTTAGACCTTTCTTTTCTCCTCCCTCCTTAAAGATTGAAAGTGGCCACTGACTCATGCTGATCCCTGACCAGCATGTATTGACAGCCATGAGTGACAAACATTTAAGAAAGAAAGGAGTAAGCGGTTACATAGGTGAAGACCTGCCCTGGGCTTTTCTTGTGTGAATTATGAATTTCTGAGAGATTTGCCGGGGTTGGGGTCTTTGGTCTTTCCTTGGGGAGGGAGTGCTCCTCAGCCATTGTTTCTAAGAACAGCTTAGAAAAAATGTTTGTCTGGCAGGGGGACTTTGTATTGCAGGGGATTTCCAGATTAGTAGCCATTTCAAGGTAGAAAATCTCAAATTTAGCTGTCACTCGGTTACGGAGCTATCACATACACTGCCTCATTTGCCCCGGGTCTCTTCCCAGCACACAGAGACTGGTGAGGAGGTGCTGCGGATGTGTGTGGCCGTGAAAAAGAAGCTCCAGCTCTACTTCTGGAAGGACAGGGAATTCCATGAATTGCAGGTGAAGTCCTTGTTCCCTGGTCCATGTTGACTCACAGCTCGAAAGGCTTCCTGTTCAGTAATACCGAAAGTCAGGGCTCCGCTCTTGGGGTTCTCTCCAGATGAAGGCTCTGCCGTGAGTACGTGGGAGCCTATCCATGGCCACTTATCCCAGTCTTCAGAGGCAGTGGTCATCCAGTTCTGCAGTGCTTATACGGATTGGTTTATTTCAAAGTGGGTTTCACCTTTTCTAAAGGCATCTAGTCATCCAGTTCATGGGTGAATTAAATTTTTGTTGCAAGTGGTTTCCCAGCCTTGAGCTTACAGACTTGTGCTTAGGTGAGGGTGACAGTGATTTTGCGGAGGTGGGGTAGAATGACAGGAAAGTCACGGTTTTTTGTTTTGTTTTGTTTTGTTTGTTTTTTTCTTTTAATGTCTTTCCATTTGAACTCTTGCTCTCTTTCTTCAGGGGGACTTTAGCGTACCAGATGTGCCTAAGTCCATGGCCTGGTGTGAAAATTCTATCTGTGTGGGTTTCAAGAGAGACTACTACCTAATAAGGGTAAAACTTATTCTTTTGCATATATCATCTGTTTACCTGGGGGAAAGGATCACATGCTTTTGAACTATAAGTCAAGAGACTGCCTTAAGTAGCGTTTTGACATTACAGGGTTTGTGTTTGTATTTTTGGTTATTTTTTTATGCTTCTCAGCATCTCTACAAGTAGATGTCTGGTGCCAGGCAGCATTAACTCTCAGTTTTCTGCATGATGAATTATCCACATCCTGTATCTAATTATTAGAACAGATAATTAGGGCTGCTTGCCTCCGTTCAACAGCATTACCATGGACTGTCATCTTAAGGCTTCGGTGCTCAGGAATTATAAACTAATTTTAGTATTAACTTAAGTATTTTTAAGACTTTGAGTTTCCTGTGCCCCAAGATCTTTTAGTGTGGTTATTTTAAAAATTATTTTTACTTTTTTTTAATTCAACAGCCACATATGTTAATATAAAGAATAAGGAAATATAGGTAAGCAAAATAAAGGAAGTACAAATCACCCATAATCCCTTCACTCAGAAACGATCACTGTTAACCTTTCAGTAGATGAGCTTCCACCTATTTACAAAAATAGCATGTTACACACATTGTTTTGTAATCTCTTTTTCTTAACCTAAGTGGTAAATATCCATGACATTGGTTTTTTTTTCCTCCATTATGCATACCGTATGTAGAATAGATCAATATACCATGCATTTCATAGCATAAGCCAAATTTCTTAGCTTTATACCCCTCTCATATTCCAGACTTGGCAGTTCTAGAAGCTTTTCTCCCCCATCTCCATTTCTCCCCACTTCCCTACTTCCCACCGTGTTAGCTCTTCGTTATTTATCTAGTTAATATATTTGTTCCATAATTACATTGTTGGGATGTCCTGATTTGATCAGCCTGAGTTGCAGACTGGTAGAGGAGTCGCTCCTATCCAGCTACGGAAGAACAGAGTAGCAGCTAGGCCTGTAGGTGCTGAAAGAAGTCTGTGAGGGCTGGGGATACAGCCAGAAGCTGGAGGGTATCATTCCTCTGACTACTTTGAACGCTGCCACCCTCTTCTTGAGGGTACAGTCTTTTGAGGGTGGGAAATCTTCGGTTAGGCCCAAGCTATTAAAAAATTATTCATTTAGATCAGACAATAAAATTCATTCTTTTGGATGTACAGTTCTAACAGATGCTTAGAGTCACATAACCACCACCACAGTCAAGATTGAGAACAGTTCCATCACCCAAAAATGCGCTCATGCTGCCCCTTGAAGCTAACCGCTCTTCCTATGCCCCAACTTCTAGTAATCACTGATCTGTTCTTCATCTCTTATAGTTTTGCCTTTTCCAGAATGTCATATAAATGGAATCCTACAGTATGTAGCCTATTGAATATGGCTTCTTTCACTTAGCATAATGCATTTGACATCCATCTGTATCGTGCGTGCCATCATATTCTTTATGACTGGGTAGTGGTCCATGGTACGGATGTACTGTGGTGGTTTATCCATTCATCAGTTGAAGGACAAAGTTGTTTCCAGTTTTTAGGCATTAAGAATAAAGCTGCTATAAACACTTGCATACAGGTTTTGGTGTAAACATAAGTTTTCATTTCTCTTGAGCAAGTGCCCAAGGAATGGGATGATTGGATTGTATGGTAAGTATATATTTCAGTTTGGAAGAAGCCAACAAACAAAATGGCTGTACCATTTTGCATTCTCACCAGCAGCGAATGAGAGTTCCAGTTGCTCTGCATCCTCACCAGTGCTTGACATTGTTAGTTGCCAGCCGAGATGCTTGTCTCTGTGTTAGAGAAAAAGAGAAGTGACTCTATGTTGTGATGACAAAATTTGTCATAACAAACTCTATAATATTTCCTTATGCCAGACAAGGAATATTATTGGCTTCTGTAGGTTCGGGGTTTTATTTGGATTTTTCAGGCCGTGTTCACGCCTCTGGCAAGAGAACGCTGGTTGACTCACTTTGTGTCTTCCTATAGGTGGATGGAAAAGGGTCCATCAAAGAGCTCTTTCCAACAGGAAAACAGCTGGAGCCATTAGTTGCACCTCTGGCGGATGGAAAAGTAGCTGTGGGCCAGGATGATCTCACCGTGGTGCTCAATGAGGAGGGGATCTGCACACAGAAATGTGCCTTGAACTGGACAGACATACCAGTGGCCATGGGTGAGACCACCATAGCGGCTGTTTCCCACTGTGGGCTGGGGTTGTGTGCCATCCTCGCAGATGGGAATCCCATTCATGGCTTTCACAGACTGTGGTTTACAGTGTCATTTACTCTCGGTTCCCGTTCTTAGAAGTGGACGAGTGTTTAAGGTCATTAAAAATGGAATATTCTGGTTTTTGTAGGAAGCCGGGTTTTGCTCCAGAGGGAGAAAAATATAAACAGTTATGTGTTTTAGGAAGTGATTGTCTGTTGCCATATGCTTTTACTTCTTAGTCCTTTTTATTTTACCTTCTCTGTAATGGCTTTATTGTCTCCTCTGCCAGAGAGACTACATTTGGAAATTAGTGGCAATTTTTTATTTATTCCTGTAGTACATGTAACTCAGTATTGATGTGCTTTTGACTTGGTGGTTATTGCTTCTGTTTTGTAGCTTGGAGGTGCAGATTGTGTTTAGATGTCAGGCTCTGGCCTGCACATTAGATGTTTCTGCTCCTACCCCTGCCTCAGGCTCTCAGCAGTGGTGTTGCCTGGAAATGTGTGACCACCCTTGCAGCAATTCATTTTCAGTCAGAGAAGTGAGCATTTTAAAAATAGTTACTGTTGTGGAGCGGGACATAGAGACATGCCATCTTTAAGGACTCTAGCTGGGGAGGTAAGGATAACATCTTGGATAAAGAGAGAAAACAAGGCATTGCTCAAGGTGTTCAGTTGGATGAGTTGAGATTCAGTCGTTTAGAAAGTTCAACTTGCTGGTAAGAGAGGGAGGGCATTCTTTCTAGGTAGGGAGGGAGAACCACTGTCTGACAGGATGAAGACTGAACTTCTTCAATGGTGTGCATTTTAAACTTCACTTATACTTCTCTCAACTTTACCACCCAGACTCCAGTCATCTTGGACTCCCGCTCACCCAGCCATCATCCCCTGTGTTCTTGCCTCTTCCTCTCTTCTCTTCCCCGCACTGTCCTGCTCACATGACAAGGCCCTGTTCAGTGGCACTTCCTCTCTGAAGTCTTCTCACGCGCAGGCAGAATGAATCACTTCCCCCTTGGTGCTTCCAAAGCCCTTTCAGGTTTCTCTGTCATGGCCCCCACACTGTCCCACTGGATGCAGTGAGTCATCTGTTTTCCTCTGCTCGTGTAGGAGCTCTGTGAGCTCTGGACTCATATTTTGATCCACTTCGAGTAGGACCTGAAACATAACCTTTTAGGAAGTGCTTGCTGAATAGATGAATCACTGTCATCGTTGGCCAGTTATTAGATGTCTGCTGTATACCAGCCACTCTGCCGAGTTTCGAAGATACAGAGAGATCCAGACCGTCTCTTAGGGAGACTGGATCATGATACGATATGACAACCAAAAGCCTTCCTATTATAGATAACCTTTTTTATTAAGTTAGACCTTAGAAAAGTGGGCCAGATTAAAGGAGAGAGAAATTTTACATATTTATACAAATTAACACTAAAGGGAATTATAATAGTTTTTAAAAATGAGACCAGCATTAAAAGAGAAGTAAAAAAATCCAATGCAAAACAACATGTTTTTAAATTTTTTGATAAGATGAAAAATATTAGCATAATAACAGCAATAGCATTCAAAGTGATGAAAATATTAGGCCAGTTCCCTTCTGGCTTTAAAATTTTTATGGTATTTAGAGTATATACTGCATATATAATATGAAAAACTTTTTGTCAGAAAATACATGACAGAAATAAATCCATAGCATATTAGCCACACTAAGAAACTGTGAGTATATTCTTTGAGGTTAAATTTCAGTGTGGTTATTATGCCATCTAGTGGTTGATTTTTTACTTTTTTTCTTTCCTTTTAAAAATTTTCTATTTTAATTGTGGTAAACAAAACATAAAATCTATCATCTTTACCATTTTTAAGTGTACAGTTCAGTAGTTACATATATTCACATAGTCACGCAACAGATTTCAGAACTTTCTCATCTTGCAACAGTAAAAGTCTGTATCTATTAACAACCCTTTTCTCCCTCCCCTAGCCCTTGGTGACCACCATTCTACTTTCTGTTTCTGTGATTCACATTCCAGAGACCTCATGTAAGTGATAGAAAACTGGCACACTGACAATGCCAGCCAGCCGCTTTCTCTCTGAACCATTAAGCATCAGGTGGAGTTTTGCATCTTTTCCCTGTGAAAATCTCAAGCAGAAATAACCTTGGCCAGAAATATGGAACTCTCTTTAGTCTCATTTTATTTTATTTTTTTAATTTTTTTAATTTTTTAATTAAAGCATAATGTATTATTTGCCCCAGGGTACATATCTGTGGATCCTCAGGCTTACACATTTCACAGCACTTACAATAGCACATACCCTCCTCAATGTCCATAACCCAGCCACCCTA
>CM052896.1:52071951-52171659 GCA_028534135.1 Potos flavus
TGTTGTTGGGGGCAGCTGCAGCTGGCGTTTCTTGGCTTGGTTTTGTGACTGATGAGAAAGGGAGCAGCTGAAGCTTTCACCCAGTCCTTTGGAGGAGATGGTAGGAATGGGATCAGGTCACTCTCAGCAAAGCTGAATGCATCCTTCTTGTGCATGAGATTCCTCTTAGGGTCACTTGGACAAAACAATTTTTTTCCCCTTTGGATATTACAGCGTAGGATCCTGGCTTGGTATTTGAGTAGTGGACTATTTAGAGATCTCATCTGAATGCAGCATAGAAATGAGAAACTGAAGCAGCCCGTAAACCTAAAGCCTGAGACTAGATCTACAACTCAAAGTGTTCTTTCTTTTGCAGAGCACCAGCCTCCCTACATCATTGCCGTTTTGCCTCGATACGTGGAGATCCGAACATTTGAGCCAAGGCTTCTGGTCCAGAGCATTGAACTGCAAAGGCCCCGCTTCATTACCTCAGGAGGGTAAGGAATTTCTTTTTTTACTGTAGCTGCCATATTATTGCAAAGTTTTAAAATCACCTGTGTCATCATAAAGCCTGTGTTTTTTTGCTAATATTCTTATTCGTGCCTCCAGATCAAACATTATCTATGTGGCCAGCAATCACTTTGTTTGGAGACTCATTCCTGTCCCCATGGCAACCCAAATCCAACAGCTTCTCCAGGACAAGCAGTTTGAATTGGCTCTCCAGCTCGCAGTAAGTATTATTCCTGAGATTTAGATGCGAGCCTGACTTCCTCATTGTTCTCCAAAGCAAGTGCTTTTGGTTTAGATGTTTATATTTAGTTTGAACTGGTAGAATAAGCACAGAGCTGCAAGTTAAGGGACTTGGATTCAGGGTCTGACTCAGCCATAGAATATCTATGTAACTCTAAATAATTTCACTTTTTCAGATGGCTTATCAGTCAGATGTAGAATGAATGCCAATTATAATAATCGTATCTCCTAGAATTTAGAAGACAATGAAGTAATTTAATAGATATGGTATAGCCTTGAAAAATTAGACCGTGCAAGTATTAAAGTTAACAATCATAATGTAGGATTATAGTCTGATTGAATGCAACAACTAGAGGGCTTCTCACAATTCCTTTCAACAGTAGATCCCTGTCTTTGGATATGTAGGTGTTCTTCAGGTTTCTGAAGCCACCTCGAGTTGCTGCATTCAGCAGGGCTGCACTCTTATATTTGTGGCTGCCAGTCCTTGAAGGTTAGCACAGGGTGTGGTTCACAGTCAAGTAGTGCCCATGCTTTTGCTTTGGCGGTTCTGTCATTGTCAATACACTCCTTGGAGACTGACTTCCGAGACTTGTCTTGTTCTTTTAAATATCCCCAGTGGTGATTATTGTCTGTAGAGAGAGGATTTGATTTTAGGAAACAACCAAAGGTCATTCTGATCCTAGACCTTAAACTGGACAGTGCTAATTTAGTAGAAGAGAAGAGATTTTTATGAAGATAATTAAAAAGCTTAGTTTTTAGAGTATCTTGTAAATTATTTCTGAAGGGAAAGCAGTGGTCACAAATTTTGGAATTTGTGTTTATAGTCACATGTGATAGATACTTTTGAAGGGCATCATTTATCTTGGATGTATACATTTTGGATTTAAAACAAAAATCCAGTCTGAATAGTTAGAGATGTTTGAGATCCCAGAAAGATTGTTTTTTCTTGGGGCATTTAATTTTAGCATCTGACTACTTTATTTCTATTTTTTTGGCCACTCTTAAATTGCCCTAAATTATTTTATTTTCATTTTTAAAATACTAAATACCCATGACCCCGCCATCCTACCCAAGAAAAACAGCTTACATAACCTATACGTTCATCCCCATCTCATTCTTCTGCCTCCCCTCCAGACACAGCCATTATCCTAAATTTGTGTTTATTGTGCCCTTTAAAAATGTATTCCTCGTTGAAAAATCTCAAGTCAACAACCGGACCTTATGCCTAAAGGAGGTAGAAGAGGAAGAACAAACAAAACTCCAAACCAGCAGAAGGAAGGAAATAATAAAGATTAGAGTGGAAATAAGTGAAATAGAAACAAAACAAAACAGTAGAACAAATTAATGAAACCAGGAGCTAGTTTTTTGAAAAGATCAGAGAGAACTCAAACAAAATTATAAATGAAAGAGGATAAATTGACAGCACAGAAATATAAAGAAGATTATAAGAGAATATTATGAAAGATTATATACTGACAAACTGGACAACCTAGAAGATATAAATAAATCCCTAGAAGCATATAACCTCCCAAAACTGAATCAAGAAGAAGAACAGACTGATTACCAGCAATGAAATTGAATCAGTAATCAAAAAACTTCCAAAAAACGAAAGTCCAGGACCAGACAGCTTCACAGGTGAATTCTACCAAACATTTAAAAACAAGTTAATGTCTATTCTTCTCAAACTATTCCAGAAAATAGAAGAGGAGGGAAAGCTTCCAAATTCCTTCTATGAGGCCAGCATTACCCTGATACCGAAACCAGATAAAGATACTACAAAAATAAAAGAACTACAGTATCCCTGGGTCAATATCCTTGATGAACATAGATGCAGAAATCCTCAATAAAATACTGCCTAACCGAATCCAACAGTACATTAAAAAAATCATTGACCATAATCAGGTGGGATTCCTTCCTGGGTTGTGAGGGTGGTTCAGTGTTTGCAAATCAATCTGGTGATACATCCCATCAGTAAGAGAAAGAATAAGAACCATAATTATCATTTCAGTAGACACAGAAAAAAGCATTTGACAAAGTAAAACATCCATTCATGATTAAAAAGAAAACAAAAAACCTCAACAAAGTAGGTTTAGAGGCAATATACCTCAACATAATAAAGGCCGTATATGAAAAACCCATAGCTAATATCATCCTAAGTGGGGAGGACTGAGAACCTTTCCCCTAAGGTCAGGAACAAGACAAGGATGTCCACTCTCACCGCTTTTATTCAACATAGTACTGGAAGTCCTAGCCACAGCAATCAGACAACAAAAAGAAATAAAAGGCATCCAAATCAGTAAGGAAGAAGTAAAACTATCACTATTTGCAGATGACATGATACTATATAGAGGAAACCTAAAAGACTCCACCAAAAAACTGCTAGAACTATAAACCAATTCAGTAGAGTTGCAGAATACAAAATACAGAAATCTGTGGCATTTCTATACACTAATAATGAAATAGGGGAAAGAGAAATTAAGAAAACAATCCCATTTACAATTACACCAAAAAGAATAAAATACCTAGGAATAAACTTACCCAAGGAGGTGAAAGACCTGTACTCTGAAAACATTGATGAAAGAAATTGAATATGACACAAATGGAAAGATACTCCATGCTCACGAATGGAAGAATTAATATTGTTAAAATGTCCTACTACTGAAAGCAATCTATGGATTCAATGCAATCCCTATCAAAATGCCAATGGCATTTTTCACAAAACTAGAACAGTGCTAAAATTTGTATATAACCCACAAAAGATCCTAACTAGCCAAAACAATCTTGAGAAAGAAAAACAAAGCTGGAGGCGAGGTATCACAATGCCAAATTTCAAGATACACTGGAAAGCTAGTAGTATTCAAAACAGTATGGTACTGGCACAAAAATAGACACATAGATCAATGAAGCAGAATAGAGAGCCCAGAAATAAACCCAGGATCAGATGACCAATTAATCTGTGACAAAGGAGGCAAGAATATGCAATGGGTAAAAAACAGTCTCTTCAACAAATGGTTTTGGGGAAACTGGACAGCAATAAGCAAAAGAATGAAATTGGATCACTTTCTTACACCATACACAGAAATAAACTCAAAATAGATAAAAGACTTAAACGTGAGACCTGAAACCATAAAAATCATAGAACACAGACTGTAAATTCTCTGATATGGGCCATAACAACATTTTTCTCAGTCAAGGGAAACAAAAGCAAAAATAAAGTATTGGGACTACATCAAAATAAAAAGCTTCTGCACAGCAAAGGAAACCATCAACAAAACTAAAAGGCAATTTATGAATGAATGGGAGAAGATATTTACAAATGATATATTCAATGAAGGGTTAGTATCCAAAATATATAAAGAACTTATACAACTCAGCATCCAAAGGAATAAACAATCCAATTACAAAATGAGCAAAAGACACGAACAGATTTCTCCAAAGAAGACATACAGATGGCCAACAGATACACGAAAAGATGCTCAACATCACTCATCATCAGGGAAATACAAGTCAAAACCACAATGAGACATCACCTCACACCTGTCAGAATCCCTAAAATCAAAAACATAAGGAACAGCAAGTGTTGGCGAGCATGTGGAGAAAAAGGAACCCCTGTGAACTGTTGGTGGGAATGCAACAGTTGGGAATATACGTGAAACTTTCAGAGGGCAAGTACGTATTAAACCTCGCCATTGACAAAATGTAGAGGAAAATTTTAGCCAGGGGACAGTTCCCTTGTGGGCTGGACAAGGCATCCCACTGTTGGACCCTTTCTGAATAGACGAGATCAGGTGGGGAAACAGGGAGCATTAAGAGCCTGAGGAAGTTAAAGAAGTGAAAACAAGTGTAGAAATGACTTGGAGCCCATTCTGACTGGAGTGGAGGGTGATGCTTGAGTGTCTGGGAATAAGCTAGAGAAGGAGACTATGCCGGGTTCTGAAAGCCTGTAAAACACCAAGAGGACTTAGACTGGATGCGGCCATGTGTTGATGGTGGTCTAAGCTGGGGTGACGGCAATAGAATAGGAAAGGAAAAGAAGGGAAAAACTGGAAAGACATTTTGAAGGAAGAAATTCAATGTAGTAAAGAGTGGTTAAAAAGAACATAAGGGGAATAAAGGTTGTAAGGAAACAAAGATAACAAATAGCTGCATTAATTTAGCTCTTACTGTGAACCGGACCTTTCCTAGCTGTGCCAGCGACGTTAAATACCCATCATTTCTTGAGCATGCCATGTTCCCTCTATCACCTTAGCGTCTTGCACGTGTGCTGAACTTTTCCCTTCCGTCTGTTCCGGACTCCCCTGGCTAACTCCAGCTCAGCCTTATGGCCCAGGCCACATTCCTCCTGCGTCCTTCTCGCACCCACCACTCAGACTAGATTGGGTACCTCTCCCATGTGCTTCTGTCCTCGCTCACCCTGTTTTGTTTTAGTTTTGATTTTTTTCATGTTTTTAAACTAAACTCTAGACTTTATTCAGATTTCACCGGTTTTTCCGTTAATGCCCCTTTTCTGTTCCAGTTTCATATCCAGAAATTACATTGTATTTAGTTGTGTGTCCTTAGTGTCCTTTGATCTGTGATGGTTTCTTATTCTTTCCTTGTTTTTCATGACCTTGACAGTTTTCAGGAGTACTGCCCAGGTTTTTTGTAGAAACCCTGTTGCATTTTAACTGTGGAGTTTCTTCTCAGTCTTGTGGTTAGAATTTTGGGACGAGTCTATGAGGGCAGGTGCTTTGTGGCTTGTCTTGTACACTTGGGCATCCGGACCTCCTAGAATGTTGTCTGATACATAGTATATACCGAATAAATATTTGTTGAGTGAGTGAGCTCTTACCTATTCTACCCTCTCATTAGGAAATGAAAGATGATTCCGACAGCGAAAAGCAGCAACAGATCCATCACATCAAGAACTTGTATGCCTTCAACCTCTTCTGCCAGAAGCGTTTTGATGAGTCTATGCAGGTCTTTGCTAAGCTTGGCACAGGTAACACGTGGGTTTGGCCTTGGTTGGACCTCACGGAGGGAGGGAAACCTGGAAAGGATGGGAGAGATAGTACTAGACATCTGAGATTGGGGAAAGTTTCGGCGCATTTCAGTTGATCGTCCTGCCTCACAGGATCCTGTGGGTGGCCACAGTGTTACATATTTTACCGTCCTCATCTTGTGCACCTGCTCTCACCCATAAACACAGACTTCCAATATCCCTTTCTTTACTTACAGTAGAGAGGCTAGATCTCTTTCCAGTGGCCGGAATGTTCATTACATAGCACCAGGGCACTCTTTTGTGCATGTATCAAGGTGCAGGCATTTTTGATATGAGGCCTTGAATGTGGTCCTGCAAAAGCCTTCTATACTATAATTAATACTCATGGGAAATAACAGGGCTTATGGGAAATAATGAGGTTGGGGCAGACCACTCAAGACAAAAGCAGCTTTGTAAGTGGAACACTAATGAAAACAATAGCAATCCTACTAACATTCAATTCCCACTGGTGTTCGTACTCAACACAGTAGTGCTTTGCAGTCTTAAACCCCGAGGGGATGCTTTCTCCTTTGAGATACAAATCTTTGAGAATATTTGCTTCTAATAGAAACTAGTTTCATCAAAATAAAAAGTCTGATCCTGGGTATTGACTTCTTTACTAGACCCCCAAAAAAGAATAGGGGGGGGAACATCTTTGCTTTATTTTTACTCTCAGCTTTTCCAGGTGGTTTAACTTCATAGAAAGTATAGTGGGTTTTGAAGCTACTAACCAGCCATTCCTGTTTCAGTTCTTTTCTTTAGGTCTCCCTATATAGTTAAGGCTTTTTCTTTAATTGTGAGGAAGCTTGCCTGGTCACTTTAAAACATTAACAAGCTGGGAAAATTTACGTACAAATCAACACAACCTTTTTTTTTTTTATTTTAAGATTTTATTTACTGGAGAGAGAGAGCACAGAGGGAGAGAGAGAAGCAGACTCCCCACTAGGCAGCCTGATGTGGGAGTTACATCCCAGGACCCTGGGATCATGATCTGAGCCCAAGGCAGATGCTTACCCCACTGAGCCACCCAGGTTCCCCCCAATACAACTTTTGCCTTCTAATGATAATCATTCTCCCACTTATGAACTGTGAATGAACTAATTCATATGAAAGAAACTCAAGTTGTAGCAGAACAGAGTGTTCCTGGGATGCCAAGTCAGAAGACTGCTTTGGGGGGCATGGAATAGGGACAAAAGGAAGTTTTGTGGAGGGATGTTTCTTCTGAGCCAGAGGGAGGCCAGGCTGCATAGAACAGTCTCAGATGGCTGGAATATCATACTACCAGGCCCAGTGTCCTTTGATCCCCCTAGCGTAGGATGGGGTAGGCCCGGGTTTGCTTTCCTGTCCCTCCCCAGTAAACTGTGTTCCACAGATAGGCTTCTTATAAGGGTGGCCTATGTCTACCCCTTGTGAGTGAGGAAGAAGCTCTCTCTGCTCCCACTGGGAACATAGGGCCTGTGAGTGGGCTCTATCAAGTTTGTGAACCACCCTAGGCTTGATAAGAAGACGCACAGCATTGAGACCATGGGGTTTTGGAGTCTTGGTGGTTGAGCATAATGTGTGGAATGGCAAGAATGTAAAGATGGTTTTTATATTTCCTTTTTTTTTTTTAAGATTTTATTTGAGAGAGAGCACAAGCCAGCGGGGAGGGGATGGACAGAGGGAGAGGGAGAAGAGTCCCTGCTGAGCAGGGAGGGAACCCCACGAGGGGCTGGATCCCAGGACCCTGGGATCATGACCTGAGCCAGAGGCAGATACTTACCTTACTGAGCCACCCAGGCGCTCCGGTTTTTATATTTCTTGAAACCCATATTTAGATCTTGAAATTGAGCCTTAGACTATTGAATTTGTTCAGATACTATATTCATTACTTATTTAGTCAATAAAAATTTTATCAAGCTTCTACCATGCATTGGAGACTATTCTGGGTACCAAGTAGTGGGGCTTATATTCTTTTGGAGAGGTGGCAGACAGCCAAATAAATAAGCAAATTTATAATATATTGGGACGTGGGAAGTCCTAAGAAAAATAAAGCAGGGGAATGGGGATAAGGAGTACTGAAGATAGGAATTAGGATTATAATTTAAGATAAAATGGTCAGGGAAGGCATCTCTGAGAAGTTAGGGCCAAAAGGAGGCTATTTAATGAATCGGGCAGGTGTCTGGGCAGGCACTTCGGGCAGAAGGAATGGCTGGTGCCAAGGTGGTGAGGTTGGAATACTGCCTAGTGTTTTCCAGGAGCAGCCAGATCCCTGTGGCTAGAGAAGAGTCGATCTGTATCCTTTGTCCTGCATAAGGAATATAATCCCATTGTGAATTACCTGTCTCTGTTACTGGGGATTCAATGTGTGGCATAATCCTGGACTCAGTGAACATGCAGTCCAAAGGCAAATCAGATAAGCGATGGCAAGGCCAGCTCTACCTTTGATCCTGGGCTTCGCGGATAAATAAGACATGTTGTCTGCCCACAAGCGCTTGCCTGTAAAACCACTCAGTGAAACATGGGAATAAGTGTCTCCAGGATTGTGGAGGAGTTAGTCAGGAGTCTCAAGAGGCGGTGACCGGGCTCTGGAAGATAGAAGGAAAAGCAGAGTGTAAAGGAAGGCGGGCAGCAGGAGGCATCCAATGGTGACTGAGGGTCTGTGAGCCACAGTCCAGTGTGATGTTGGTGGTGCTTGATAGATCGTATGAGAAAGAGATGTTGGGTCTAAATCCCAGAGGACCTTGAATGCTGCGAGGGAATTTGGACTTTGTATTGTAGGCTTTGGGTGACATCCCACGGTTTTAAGTAGAGCGATTAGAGCCATGTCTCTAGACACGCACCGTGGTATGGGAGGCTGGCAAAGGGTGACAGATGCACTCCTGCGTTCCTCAGACTGCGTTTCTGTGCAGCAGCCACACCGAACTGCCAACTGTCCCATTCGGTTCCCGCTTCTCAGGAGTGTCTGTTTCACATTATCCTAATTCTCAGGTTTTGAGGAACATAGTCTTCCTGGCTTGGCAGAAATACTGTGGTCAGACACAGGTTTCTTGGGGATGGCGCGCATTCTGGAGGATTCAAGGCAAGGCTGGGTAACATTTCTCTTCTGGTCTGCTTGCCTGGAGCTCAGCTCCTTTCTAGAAGGGACATGGTCTTCTCCTGTTCCTCTAACTTTTTTTTTTTTTATTTTAATGAAAATAGAGTAATGCTAGACAGAACATTTATTAAAGTTTTAAAGGAAAAAAACCTTACTCTAGCTCTAGTCTTGACTCTCGTTTTGTCTCTTTTTCATCCAAGCTTTTTCCACATGTGTACATCTCAATGTAATTATAATCATAACAGTATATGCTTTTATAGTTTTTGTTACTTAAAATTGTTACAGTGTTTTCCCATGTTGCTGTGTGCCCTTCATAATTATAATTTGTAATGATTGCATTATAGTCTCCTAGTTGACATAGACTGTAGTTCTGCTGCTGAAGGAATTCCACATTGTTTCCAGAACTGCATTGTTAAAAATATGTTCATTACGTGGCCTGTTCATTCAGATGTGTCTTCCCCCTCCCATCTTTTATTTATTTTTTAGATTGTATTTATTTATTTGACAGAGAGAGAGACATCACAAGCAGGCAGACAGGCAGGCAGAGAGAGAGGGGGAAGCAGGCTCCCTGCTGAGCAGAGAGCCCGATGCGGGGCTTGATCCCAGGACCCTGAGATCATGACCTGAGCCGAAGGCAGAGGCTTTAAGCCACTGAGCCACCCAGGTACCGCCCCCCATCTTTTAGACTGTTTTCTTAGGGTAAACGCCTAGAAGTGGGATTGGTAGGCCCAAGTGCTTTTCTCTTTATTGAAGTAGCAGTATTTTTTGCCTTGGCAGTATAAGAGTGATTCAGTGTCATAATATTGCAAGCCCTGGGTAGTATCATATAAAAATTTTTCTACAAACTTATTAAATGTACTGCTTTGTTTCTTAATGTAGCAGAATGTTTTTCCACTTATATATATTATTTTCTTGTCAGTTGTTCATGTCTTTTGCCTGTTTATCATATGAAACCTTTTTTTTTTTACCAACTTATGTTTCATATAATTAATTTTTTAGCTTCTTGCCATATATCCTGCAAATATATGCTCTAGCCTACTGTCTGGCTTTGTTTTAGTAATATTCCTCTTTTTACATACAATTCTTTTATTTTTTAAGGCTATTGATCTTTTCAACTTTAATGTCTTAGCAATTTTTCCTTGGGAAATTTTTTCTCCTCCACTTTCAGAGAATTCATGAATTTTCCGTTCCAATTCTGCATATATGTATGTGTGTATGCCTTGGAATATAAAGTCAAACCATTTTTGTAATGGTTTAGTGAAATATACATGTAAACAGTGCTCAAATTATAGAAGTGTAGAGCTCATTGAGTCTTTATGACGGAGTCGTTCTTTTTCAGACTCATAAAAAAATGAGTCTTAGGGTGCCTGGCTGGCTCAGTCGGTAGAGCATGCAACTCTTGATCTCAGAGTTGTGAGTTCGAGCCCCACGTTGGGTATAGAGATTACTTAAAAAATAAAAAAATCTTAAAAAAAAATTAGTCTGGAATTTATTTTGCTGTCGTAATGGTCTTGTTTTAGTTGATCCTTAAATTGCTGTGCTCCTTTCTGGGGAATCGTGTTTCCCTTCCACGTAGATCCTACCCATGTGATGGGCTTGTACCCGGACCTGCTGCCCACAGACTACAGGAAGCAGCTGCAGTACCCTAACCCGTTGCCTGGGCTCTCGGGGGCTGAGTTGGAAAAGGCACACTTAGCTCTGATTGACTACCTGACACAGGTAGGTATGGTACAGGGGTGTGTGGAAAAGTTTTCCTGGGAGTTCCAGTGCTTGCTTTTCTGTGGCAGAGAAGGGCGAGCCTTCTCTGATTCCACAGGCATTCCGTAAATGAATGCCTTAGAAGTCATGGTGGGCTGGGCGCATTTCTTTCTCCTTCATCTCCCTGCTCAGTCATACCATTGAGCTGTTTGATGCCAAATCTTGATAGCAGGAAATGTACCTGATTTCTGGTAAATTTACACTAAGCTCTTCTAGGAACTTGGAAGAATAAATTTTAAGTGGATAGAAAATAATCAGTTTTTTAAAACACTCTTTTGGAACATATATACTTGTGGGAAAATACATGCTCTATGCCGGAAACCAGGCAAACACAGAAAAGTATAAAGCAAAAGTACAAATCACCCATAATCCTACCATCCAGGAAAAAGTAACCAACGTTATAGGGTTGTCCTCTAGACCTTTAGAGGCATACCTCCTTTATTGTGCTTGACACATGCTGCTTTATTTTACAAATTGAAGTGAGCAAGTCTTTGGGCACTATTTTTCCAACAGCATTTACTCACTCAGTGTCTTTGTCACATGTTGGTAATTCTCACATCATTTCAAGCTTTTTCATGATTAATGTATCTATTTTTGTGATCTATGACCTTTGATCTTTGCTGTCACTATTGTAATTGTTTTGGGATGCCACCAGCTGTTCCCATAAAAGATAGCAAACTTAATAAAATGTCTCTGTGTTCTGACTACTCCACCAACTGGCTCTTCCCCTGCCTCTCCCTCTCTTTGGGTCTCCCTACTCCCTGAGACACAATAATACTGAAATTAAGTCAATTAGTAACCCTACAATGGCCTCGAGGTGTTTCAAGTAAAAGGAAGAATCGTTGTCTCACTTTAAATCAAAAGTAAAAATTAAACTTAACGAGGAAAGCATGTCAAAAGCAAGGATAGGCCAACATCTAGGCCTCTTGTGCCAGTTAGCCAAGTTGTGAATGCAAGGAAAAGTTCTTGAAGGAAATTAAAACTGCTACAGCAGGGAACATGAATAAGAAAGCAAAACAGCCTTATTGCTGATTTGGAGAAAGTTTTAGTGGTTTGGATAAAAGTCAAACCAGCCACAGCATTCCCTTTCTCCAAAGCCTAATCCAGAACAAGGCCCTAACTCTCTTCAAATCTGTGAAGTCTGAGAGGGGTGAAGAAGCTGCAGAGGAAAGCTAGCAGAGGTTGGTTCATGAGGTTTAAGAAGAAAGGCGTCTCTGTGACATAAAGTTCGAGGTGAAGCGCTAAGTGCTGATGGAAAAGCTGCAGAGATTCTCCAAGAGATCTCGCTGGGATCATTCATGAAGGTGGCTCACTCAACAACAGATCTTCAGAGTAGATGAAACAGCCTTCTGTTGGAAGGAAATGCCAGCTAGGACTTTCATAGCTAGAGAGGAGAAGTCAGTGCTTGGGTTCAAAGCTTCTAAGGACAGGCTGACTCTTGTTAGGGGCTAATGCAGCTGGTGACTTGAAGTTGGAGCCAATGCTCGTTGACTGTTCCAAAAATTCTAGGGCCCTTAAGAATGATGCTACACACCTGCCCTGCCTCTGCTCTGTAAATGGAACAACAAAGCCCAGATGACAGCATGTCTGTTTATAACATGGTTTACTGAATATTTTAAGCCCCCTGTTGAGAACTGCAGCTCAGAAAATAAGAATCCTTTCCAAATATGCCTGCTCACTGGCAATGCACCTGGTCCCAAGGGCTCTGATGGAGATGTACAGTAAGATTAATGTTGTATTCGTGCTAACACAGCATCTTTTCTGCAGCCCATGGATCAAGAAATAATTTTAACATTCAAGTCTTCTTTATGAAATACATTTCACAAGCCTCTAGCAGCTATAGATGATGATTCCTCCTTACCTGAGTAAAGTAAATCGAAAACCTTCTGGAAAGGAGTCACTATTCTACATCCCATTAAGAACACTCATGATTCATGGGAAGAGGTCAGAATATCAACATGAACAGGAGTTTCGAAGAAGTTGATTCCAGCCCTCAAGGATGACTTTGAGGGGCTCAAGACTTCAGTGGAAGAAGTAACTGGGATGTGGTGGGAATAGCGAGAGAACTTGAATGAGAAGTGGGGCCTGAAGATGTGACTGACTTGCTGCCAGCTCATAAAAAACTAATGGATGACGAGTTGCTTCTGACAGATGAGCAAAGAAAGTGGTTTCTTGAGATGGAATCTACTCCTAGCAAAGATGCTGTGAAGACTGTTGAAATGACAACAAAGGATTTAGAATACTCCATAAACATAGTTAATAAAGTAGTGGCAGGGTTTGAGAGGATGGACTCCAGTTTTGAAAGAAGTTCTGTGGGTAAAATGCTATCAGCATCACATGCTACAGAGAAATCATTCGTGAAAGGAAGAGTTCATTGATGTGGCATACTTCATTGTTGTCTTATTTTAAGAAATTGCCACAGCCACCCCAACCCTGAGTCATCAACATCGAGTCAGGACCCTCCACCAGCAAAAAGATTACAACTCACTGAAAGCTCCAGTGATGGTTAGCATTTTTAACAATAAGGCATTTTTAAAGTAAGGTATATACATTATTTTGTTAGACATAATACTACCATACTGTGTAAGCATAACTTTCGTATGCATTGTGAAACCAAATAATGAATTTGACTCGCTTTATGGAGATACTCGCTTTGTTGAAGTGGCCTGGAACCAAACCCACAATGTCTCTGAGGTATGCTTGGGTATGTATTCGTAAATTCAGTTTTTTAAAAATTTATTGGGGCCCCTGGGTGGCTCAGTCCATTGAGCAGATGATGACTCTTGGTTTCGACTCAGGTCATGATCGTGGGGTCCTGGATTTGAGCCCCACATCAGGCTCCGCACTCAGCAGGGAGTCTATTGGAGGATTCTTTGTCTCCCTCTCCCTTTGCCCCTTCTCCCACTCACGTGCACGCGATCTCTTGATTCTCTCTCAAACAAATAAATCTTTAAAAAAAATAAAAATAAAATTTATTTATGGGATTACTATTGCCAATTGATATCAAACTAAAGTTGTTCTATACCTTACTTTTTAAAAATTTAGCATATTGAGGAAGTCTTTCCCTGTCAATAAATATTCTATAACATGTTTTTTTTTGTTGTTGGAGTATTTAGATGTACGGTTTTTTTTATAGTTTACTGTTAGGGAGAGATAAATGAAATTTTCAAGTGAACACTAAAACTAATGTCTCCATTAAAGACCGTTCACTCCAAACTTCTGTCACAACGGGCTATTATATATTCCCTCAGCACTCACCCAGAGTCAGAGAACTCAGTAAATTTTTTCCCCATAAGTGTTCTGAAGACCTCTGTAAGGGATCCCCTGGGCAGGCACTGAGAAATACTGCTGGGAAATTGTAAGCCAGCTACCTGCCACCTGCTTCTGGGTTCGCGAAGGTTCCACAGGTCTGGTCAGGCATGCATAGCCTTGGCATTTCCTTGGCCTTGGGCTCCAGGGGTACCCAGCTGTGTCTGGCAGCTGGCAGGGAGCTCACAGACGTGCCTCTGTCTGCACCCTGCACAGCTCGTGTGCCTGTGCCAAGTGAGAAAGGTTCCTGGGGCAGCATGTCTCCTAAGCCTGTGGCATTGAAGAAAGCTCTCTGTTGCCTGTGCCTTTGCTTTAGGACTCCCGAGCACACGTTTTTCCCTGGACCTCTCCACTGGCATTTGGAATGTGTGAGGTTAGCTGACACAAGGACTGTGCCAGAGAGATGGTAGAGCATATAAGGCACAGGGCATTGCCAGACACAGTATGGTACAAACCGGGTATTCTATTTATATGAAGTTCTACAATAGGGAAAAACTGATCTCTGGTGATAGAAATCAGATCCATGGTGTCAGAGGTGGGTGAGAGTCTTTGAGAAGAGTCCAGGGGAACTTTCTGGATTGAGAGCAAATCTTCTGTTCCTTGATTGGGGTCGTGGTTACATGCATGTATGTATGTGTCAAAATGGATTTCATGTTTTAAAAGGGTACATTTTATTGTATGTTACTTACATCAAGAAAGTTGATTTTTTTATTTTTATTTTTTAAAGATTTTATTTATTTATTTGACAGAGGGGAGGCACAGTGAGAGAGGGAACACAAGCAGGGGGAGTGGGAGAGGGAGAAGCAGGCTTCCCGACGAGCAGGGTGTCTGATGTGGGGCTTGGTCCCAGGACCCTGGAGTCATAACCTGAGCTGAAGGCAGACCCTTAATGACTGAGCCACCCAGGTGCCCCAGTTTTGTTTTTTGTTTTTTTTAATAAAAGAACATGGGCTTTGGAATTAGACCCTAATTTGATAGTTGCCTCAAGTGCTTGTGAGAGGTCTAATATCTGTGCCTTGGCTTCTTCGCTTGTAAAGCAGAGATGACAATAACGTCTGCATTTGTAGTAGGTTTACAATAGGATGATGCAAAGTTCTTGGCATAGTGCCTGGTGTGTAGTAACTACCTGATAAATAATTGCTACTGGATCTGTGGCAATTTGGCATTCATCTGTGTTGATCCCTGAGAAAGATGATGTGCTAATGTGAGATCAGGGTGGATAGGTGTGAGCTCTGTTCGCAGTATTTGGAATTACCTGGTAGCCCAGGTGATAAGGATGATTGAGTCCTGGCCTTAACCCCACATTTTTGGGCCTTGGCAGAAACGAAGCCAGTTGGTAAAGAAGCTGAATGACTCTGATCACCAGTCTAGCACCTCCCCGCTTATGGAAGGCACACCCACCATCAAATCCAAGAAGAAGCTATTGCAAATCATTGACACCACCCTGCTCAAGTGCTACCTCCACGTGAGTTCTCCAAGCGCTCACTACCCACAATGCCCCGGTCCCCAGAAGCTGGGAAAGGGCCACTTTGGGGGACCTGCCGTCAGTAAGAGTGACATCTCGGATGATGGCAATACCCTAGCCTAGACCTGACACGTCTGAGCTTCTGGGAATTAAGAGGTTAAGGCAAGATAGTGCGCCGGAATTTGCAGTGGGCTGGCCTTCTCTGGTAAGACTGGGGTTGGTGCTACAGGGTGAACAGGGACAGTGTTTCCTGAATGTGTCCCCTTCTTCCCCCAACTCCCTGTAGTCCTGGAAAAGGGCAGTTGGCCTTCTCTGGCTTGTGTTCCATCTGTGGCCTTCTGGCCTGAAGCAGGCCTGGGCTGGGTGGGGGGCAGGGGTGGGAGTGCCACGGAACGTGCTTTCTCCGCAGACGAATGTGGCCCTGGTGGCCCCCCTGCTCCGCCTGGAGAACAACCACTGCCACATCGAGGAGAGCGAGCACGTGCTGAAGAAGGCGCACAAGTACAGCGAGCTGATCATCCTGTATGAGAAGAAGGGGCTCCATGAGAAAGGTGGCCAGAGCAGGGGCCTCTCGGCTCTGGGAGGGTCTCTGGTCTGTGGAGAGGGGAAACCCACTGAAGTATGATAACTCTCCTGTGGGCCTGTGCCTCCTGGAAGAGGCTAATGACCTTTTTTTTGGGGGGGGGGCTTCCTGGCCAGCTCTGCAGGTGCTGGTGGACCAGTCCAAGAAAGCAAACTCGCCTCTGAAAGGCCACGAGAGGACAGTGCAGTATCTGCAGCATCTGGGTAAGGCCACCTTTTGAAAGGGAAGGGGGAAAGGATTGTGTTCAAATGGACTTGATCTCCCTCCATTTCTGATTCTGGCGGGTCAATCCTCTCCCTCCCTTGTGCTCACCCCGCTTTGTTTCTCCACTTGGGGTCAGAGTCCCCCCATGGTGGAACTGTGACAGCCCTTTGGCATGTAGCTGGCCCAGTAGGGCCAAGCAGCCCCGAGTGACTGGTGCTTGGACAGAACTCTCTCCCCTGGAAAGTAAATTCAGGGGCAACCTGTGCACCCACCTTCCCAGTCCTGTGGGCAGGGTGGGCTTCACCTGCCGACCAGTCTTTTCTCTCCAGGCACAGAAAACCTGCATTTGATTTTTTCCTACTCGGTGTGGGTGCTGCGAGACTTCCCAGAGGATGGCCTGAAGGTAGGTCATGGGAGTCTCTTGGATTTATCTGGTACCACCCTGGGTCCTGATTCTACTTAGGGCAGCAGTGGTGGGTGGAGGCAGGGGGAGGACTCATGCAGTTTCTCTGGCGTTCAGAGAAGTAGCCTGGGAAATAGGAGACAACAGTGTAATGTAGCAGAGAGAGCCTTGCACAGACATCGGGAGACCAGCGCCCTCGGCCTAGTGTCACACGAGCTACAGGTGCCATCTGGTAGATGCTTCCCCCTTCAGCAGTCCCCTTGAGCCTCCACTGTGTGTGTGCGTGTGTGCGTGTGTGGTCGGCAGCACTGCAGTCAGATGGTTCTGCTGCTGGAACTCGGGTTTGTTCCCACAGATCTTTACCGAAGACCTCCCGGAGGTGGAGTCTCTGCCGAGGGACCGAGTGCTTGGCTTCTTAGTGGAGAATTTTAAGGGTCTAGCTATTCCTTATCTGGTAAGATCTTTTTTTGGTCTAAACTAAAAACCTTTAAATGTGGGATCCAGGACCATGTGGGGCAGTTACTGGGCAATTCAGATTGGGGTTTGTGTCACCTGGGGACTGGTAGAAACGTAAGGAAGAAGATTATTTCTGCCCCCTCTGAAGAAAGATCTTGGTAGATTAAGCTGGAAATGTTACTTTTGATGAATGCCTTCTAAATCTCGGTAAAGTACAGAGAGGGATAAAAGAGAATGGTGTTGGAGAAAAACATCTCAAAGCCATATTTGTACGGCCATTGATTCAGCTATGACCTCAGGACAACTAAACTGCTTTTAAGTAGCAGAATGCAGCTATGTAACTGGAACTGCATGTGGGTTGATGTGAGAGTTTAGAGGATTATGGGACAAAATTAATAAAGGAGCTTAGACTGCAAATCAAGAAAATAATCCCTTCGGCATCTGGGTGGCTCAGTTGGTTAAGCATCTGCCTTCAGCTCAGGTCATGATCTCGGGGTCCCTTGATCGAGCGCCATGTCGGGCTTCTTGCTCAGCGGGATCTGCTTCTCCCTCTCCCTCTGCCCTTCACCCTCGCTCATGCTCTCTCTCTCTCTCAAATAAATAAATAAAATCTTTAAAAAAAAAGAAAAAAAAAGAAAACAATCCCTGATATTTCTGGGTTGTAGTCCCAAATTGCGTGGTGGTTTTAAAAGAGCTATTGCTTCATTAGGAGACTATCTGGATGGGACCTGTTGGGCCTTAAAAATGTGAGGGAGATGGGGTGACAGAGCTGGGTCACAGCATAGAGGGTACCAGGTAGACCCATGTCTCGCTTCAGGAACATGTCATCCACGTTTGGGAGGAGACAGGCTCCCGGTTCCACAACTGCCTGATCCAGCTGTACTGTGAGAAGGTGCAAGGTCTGATGAAGGAGTATCTCCTGTCCTTCCCTGCAGGTACCAGTTCTCGCGGAAAGCTAAGTGGCCCTGGGCCTTAGAGGTGACCTGGGACCCGAAGGTGCCGTGTGGCATAGGGAAGCAGACCTTACTCTTCTTTGTGGGCCCAGGTGGGTGGGAGGTTCCTCAGAGGCGCCAGGGCAGCTAAGTGAGCTAGCACGGGAGACTCAGGAGCTCTTGTCTGGATCTGGGCATCTCTAGAGCATCGCCCCTAGGGGAGGGGGAAGGAGCAGATTTGTCTGTGAGATGGCAGCTGTGCTGATGAGAAGCAGGTTTGCTTACAGGCGAGTTTGTGCAGTTTGTTTTTCTTTGTATCTGAAGCCGATGTTTTGGGGTCGTGCAGGGACCATAAACTTAAGAAAAGTCCAGCCGGAACCCACTGTGGAGGCCCTTTCTGATCACTGTGGTGATATCATTGAACCCCATCCCTTTGGGCTTTTTTGATGACCCCACATTGCCGCCCAGCAGCATCCTTTCATACTGAGCTTGGTTTCCTTTGAAGGCAAAACTCCAGTCCCTGCCGGAGAGGAAGAGGGTGAGCTGGGAGAATATCGACGGAAGCTTCTTATGTTCTTGGAAATTTCAGGCTACTATGATCCAGGTCGGCTCATCTGTGACTTTCCTTTTGATGGTGAGTGTCTGGCTCATGACCAGAAGCCACTTCAGCGGAAGGTAATGCAAAAATTCATCCTTCCCTTTTCCCCAGTTCCCTGCTTTTCCCATAAGTCGGGGCTGAAGAAAGCCCTGTGTTTCAGGCCAGGGCTGCAGTTCTGTCCCATCTGAACACTCGCTTTTGTACCGTGACTGAGAGGAGTCTCTTTTGGGTGTGAACCACCTGGCAGTTGCTGGCCAGGTTGAAACCTATTTATTGCATCAGCACATGTTCTTGGGCAAGTTCGTTATTTAGCAATATTTGTAATCTGGCATAATTTGTCTGAAAAAGACACACGTTTGTGTGATGTATGAGCTCCGGGAGAGCAAAGACCAAGTGTTTCCTTTCCTTAGTTGGAGTGCTTGGCACATTGTGGGTGCTTATTATGCACTTGGTCGTTGGATGAGAGTTCTTACCCAGTTTAGAAGTGATCACAAAAAAGATGGGATAAAGTACTTTCTAAAATAGCTCCCTTCACCCTTTTTAAAATTTCAGCAGGTTTCTCCTTGAAAAACTCCCAAGTAATACAAATAGTTGCACCCAGTTGTGTCACAGCTTAGCTTCCCGGCCTGTGCTTATGCAGTGGTGGTGAGGGTTACTCACGCTCCTTCCTCCTCCCAGGCCTCTTAGAAGAGCGCGCACTGCTGCTGGGCCGTATGGGGAAGCACGAGCAAGCGCTCTTCATCTACGTGCACATCCTGAAGGACACAAAGATGGCCGAGGAGTACGTTCCCCCTGTCCCCTGCCCCCCCCCCCCCCGCCACCGCCACCGCGCAGCCCAACGAGCTCCACAGCAGGCCCCGCAGAGGGAGGAGAGGCGGCAGAGGCTCAGCAAGCAGCCTCCCCTCCACTCTGCCTCCCGAGCTGGCCCCCGGTTGTGGTGCCATCATGAGGCCGCTCCCGCAGGCAGAATCCGTGACCTCTCTCTCGCCACGGCTGCTCTGGCCTCATCTCACCACTTTCTCCCTTGCAGGTACTGCCACAAGCATTACGACCAAAACAGAGATGGCAACAAAGATGTAAGTAGTGACACTGGCCCCAGGGAGCATGTGCGCTTTTCAGTGTCCCTCACAGCACACCCCACCCCTGCGGGGGTGGTCACAGGTGATACTGGTAGGAGTGGCTGAGATCCCTGATACTGCACGTGTGTATTGAGGAGAGGCAGGGTAACCGTATATCCTGGTTCGCTCGGGATGGTTCTGGCTTACTGTCAGCCTTGTGACAATTAGTAGCATCCCTGCCCCTTTGCTTTCAGAAGAGTCCCAGCTTGTATAATAAGGCCTGATGGTTGCGAGGAGGTGCGCTTCTGTGCTCTGTCTAGAAGGCACATGGATTTGTCAGTGTCTGGACACACTTTTGATTGTCAGGCCTGGGGGTGTGGGGACAACCAGAATCTAGGTGGTAGAGGCCAGAGTCGCTGCTAAGCAGTGCCCAGGACAGCTTTAACAAAGAACTAGCCAGCCTGGAATATTGAGTGCTGAGGTTGAGAAACCCTGTGTTACTGGCCCCAATAGGAAGGATGGCGTATCATCTCGGGTTAAGCTTCATCTGCCAAGATGTGACAGGTCACAGCCTCAAAGCCAGATTCCTGGGAGGGATCTTTTTGAGTCATTTTGCAGTGTTGGCGTTTTGTCAACAGTATGATGCTTAACAAACCCAAGACATTTGTTTTTTTTTTTTCTCTCAGGGAAAACAGTCCTTAATTTTTAACATCTTTAGTTGACTGACTTTACCAAGAGCTTTTTTTTTTTTTTTTTAAAGATTTAATTAATTTATTTATTTGACAGAGAGAGAGAGAGATCACAAGTAGGCAGAGACAGAGGGAGAAGCAGGCTCCCTGCAGAGCAAGGAGCCTGATGTGGGACTCGATTCCACGACCCTGGGATCATGACCTGAGCCAAAGGCAGCCGCTTAACCAACTGAGCCACCCAGGCGTCCCAGCCAAGAGCTTTTAAAATGTGAAAAATGATGAATTTTATGTGCTCCAGGGCAGCTCTTACTAGAGACCAACCTCTCTTATTTTTGTGTGTGGTCATGCTGGAGGGTTCTGGAAGGCTTACCGCCAGCCTGACGTATGTGACTTGTATGAGACAGGTGTATCTGTCCCTGCTCCGGATGTATCTGTCACCCCCCAATGTGCACTGCCTGGGACCAATCAAGCTGGAACTGCTGGAGCCACAAGCCAACCTCCAGGCTGCCCTGCAGGTCCTCGAGCTGCACCATAGCAAGCTGGACACCACCAAGGTCAAGAGCTCTTCTGGGGAGATGCGAGGCACTTGGGGACTCACTGAAGAGAGGAGGGGACAGAGAAAGGGACTGGGGTTCGAGAGCTGTATGGCTTCAGACTTCTCCTCAGGCTCACTCCTGTTCTGTCTCACCCTGTTCCCATCTCTGTTCCTGTCCCTAGGCCATCAACCTTCTACCAGCAAACACTCAGATTAACGATATACGCATCTTTCTGGAAAAGGTCTTGGAAGAAAACGCACAAAAGAAACGGTTCAATCAAGTGCTCAAGAACCTTCTCCATGCAGAATTTCTGAGGGTATGAACCTTCCAGACTCTAGGGTGGGGTTGTACTATTTAGCATGAGACAGTTACCACATATTCTGCAGAGACAAAAGCAGAGCTTTGTGTTCCTTTAACGCTGTAGCTCAAACTGATGTCCTAACCAACTTGACAGTTGGTTGCAGGTGTTTCCATTAGAGGCATCTGTGGGGGCCGGGGGAGGAGACAGCGCCAGCGTCTGCCTTCGGTTCTGTGTGCCGGACTCTGGGGCTTCTGTCCCAGTCGCTCTCCTCTCGCAGGTCCAGGAAGAGCGGATTTTACACCAGCAGGTGAAGTGCATCATCACAGAGGAGAAGGTCTGCATGGTATGTAAGAAGAAGATCGGGAACAGGTGAGCCTCCTCCACGGCTCTGTGGCCTCCGCTCTGATGTGGGTCCCGCGCAGGATGGATTTCTGCCCGTTAGCTGAAGGGGAAAGCATGGCTCCTGACTGTCTCGGCCACTGTTACTTCGTGAGCTTCCCGAGAGCTGTCCCTGTTGTGTGTTGCGGGTTAGCTTTGGGGATAAAGACTTGCAGCGTATGGCACAGGGCTCTTGACTTCGTGCCTGTAGAGCCCTTCCCTTCTGGCAGCTGGACGTTGTGATGTAACCAGTGGGTGTGTATGAGTCGTATGTGGGAGAAAGTTCTTATCTTTTAGGGTGTGCCTGTGAAGGAAGAGAAAGATCTTTCATCTGCTGCCTCATGACTTGAGTAAAATTCTGGGCCAGCATCATTCTGTTTAGAGCGTATATTCTAGTCTGTCCCCTTGCCTGCAAAGCAGGGCACTTTGTCCCTTTTCCTTATGTGAGTGGAAGAATCCTTTTCTTTAGAAAGACCTAGCCTGCTGTCCGTTGTTGGAATTCGCCTAAAACTTGTTCTGATGAGCAGAACCATGTGCTCCATCTGCCCTGTATTTCACAGTGATGACTTCAGAAGAAGTATTCCCATGCCTTCAGACTGCATGGAGCTCGTGCTCTGTTTGGTTATTGCACGGAGATGGTGGCCGTGTAAATCCAGAAGACCCTAGGGATGCGCCGTTCCTTGTGCTTAGGGTGGGTCGCTTCTGGGATGGCCCCTGAGTAAGGCACCTTTTCCAGGAAGTGGTCTTCTCTCCTGAGCCGTTTTCCTTTCTACAGTGCATTTGCAAGATACCCCAACGGAGTGGTCGTGCACTACTTTTGTTCCAAAGAGGTCAACCCGGCCGACACCTGAGCCCAGCATGCCAGGGACTCTTCATATGGACAGTCGGCTACCCCAGAGAGGGGAAGGAGCACCGGCCTTAGGAATGGGGGCTTGTTTCCACCACCAGCTGTCTCCCCATTTGGACACTCCTGGCTACCTTGAGCCCTGGAACATCTCTGAATTTTTCAGACTTGCAGTCTGGTGTTACCAGCTTTTTGATAGAAAAAAGAGATTAGCTACACCTTATATACCGTTTGCGTTGCAAGCAGTTTCGGAGAATTTACTACCCGCTCAGACGGGAGGAGGTGGGGAAGGGCATTGTCCTGCCTTTGCACACCAATCACCTGAACAAAGAAAGTGTCTCAAGTGTCCGTAACCGCGAGATTATTTATGCAGAGTTTTCTATGAAGACACGTGCAGGCCTTGGCAGGGAGCCCCCTGCACGGTGGCCTGGAGTCCGGGAGGAGAGCCGTCCTAGAGCTGCTCTCGCCGCACGTGCCGGCCCTGGCTCTCTAGGTGATCACAGTCATTTCTCCATAGTCGCCACGCCCCCTGTTCCCCGGATCCTGCCCGCTCGTCGTGTCCTGTTTCAGCCTCCCTTTCTCGTCCTCACTATTGATTCTCTCCCTCAATCTCTCCCTTCACCGCTTCTCCCACGCTTTGTCTCCCATTTTCCCGGCACCGGGAATAGCTGATGTATAAACAAGGTAAAACGGGAGGCGAGGGGAAGTCTCAATTTCCAGGAGACGCTGATAATTGATGGTCAGGTATGTTGTAAATAGGTCCTCCTCGGACTGAGAGCTGTGTGCCTGGAAGCTTAGGAGAGCGTCGTCCTCCGTCCCTGGGGCCGAGCGTGACAGTGGCTCTGAGGACGGCCTACACTGGGTATATGACCTCTGAGGCAGACACATGCAGACGCGCCTGCTCCTGGGTCACCCAGCAGCCGCCCAGGGCAGGGTGGCTTGGTCTCTGTGAGCCCAGTGCTTTGTGCTGTCGCGCCTTTCCCTTTGCAGCCCATGTCTGCTCACCTCATGGTTGGCCTGGCCGTCCTTCTCCAGCTTAGTTTTGCAAGGGTTGGAGGACTGCGCCGGCCTGTTGTAGGTAGGTGAGTCTCTGCTACAACACAGGAGCGATCAGATCAGGAGCTGATGGGGACAGGAGGTGGGCATGCTCGTGAGGTGCCCGGGGACGGCCAAGAACGCGGAGGGAGGTGGCTGCGGCTACAGCATACGGGTTTATGACGGAACTCACCGCCAGATTCCCAGAGCACTTTGTAGGGGGCAGGGAGCCCCCACTCCCTGCCCCGGCACTGGAGTCACCCAGGAGGAGTGTCCAGCACGACAGGCCGAGGACCTACGCAGAGAGCAGCCCTGCCTCCTGTCCTCCCTGGGGTCTTGCAGACTCAGTCTTGATGCTGCTGTGTTTTTAACGGTGGGAAGGGTGGGCGATGGTGCCCTGCCCTGACAGTGTTTTCGGAGTCTGGCCTTAACAGGCCATGGTTCTTCTTAAACCACAGCTCCGCGCCACGTGGGGTGTGTGTTGGAGGCCGCCGGGGGGTGTTGTAGACTAGCTCCTCCCAGGCACAGCGCCCACGGAGGGTCTGAAGTACAGAGCGCGTGCCCTCAGCATCACGCACGCCGACAGGGACTCTGCTCAGGTTTGGAAGGCAGAGCAGCGCTTTGGAAGAGCCGTGTCCCACCTGGCCATACCAGCCCACGAGAAGCCATACTGCCCTTGGACCTGTTGGCACCAGCTCGAAGGAGCTTACCCTGGGAGCAGCAGGAAAGTCATCGGGCCAGCCCTCCCTCTGTGCAGCGGAAACACCCCGCCGGCCCTGTCTCCCTGGCTTGCTGTGTTTGTATCCTCCATCCCCACAACCTGTGTGGCACATCTGTTTGAAGCAATAGAATAAAGAACGTATGTTTTCTTCCTTCTGGAATACATAAACAACCCTGTTTTCCCAAACTCCACTCTTCCTTCCCTAGGCTCTCTCTGCCCTCTGTGGAGGTATGGAGAAGGTGAGAGACGAAAGCTCTGTAATGACTCATGAGGATCTCTCATAATAAACGTCATAAAGTAAGGCACCAGCCTATTTGAGTCTCTTTTTCCCCTCCTTTCCTGTGAAGCTTGATGGAAATAACAATCAGGAGATAGCAATTTAGCTAAGAATTTAGAAGAATAAGCAAATTAACGATAAAGGAAAAGAAGTCAGAATGACACCTCTGTCCTGTAGGTCTCGATCTGTGCCATTCAGCACAGCTAGTGTGGCCGATGGACAGTGCGGGTATAGAATATTTCCAGCCTCACCAAGTTCTGTTGGACACACTGGAATCTAGCTAGTCCCAATTCTTTCCCCCGCACTTCACATATGACGGCCTCCTGCCTCTTCCTGCGGCTCCTAAGGACCGGGAGAGTCATGAAAGGTATGCGGTTGGTGGGATTGAAGGGTCCAAGGATGTTTGAGAAGTGGAAAAAGGTTGATCCATTTTGGCCAGCTTCAGAAAGGCAGTCTGGTCCTTCTGTGTTCCTCTCTGTAGCCATCCGTGGTCATCCTGAGTTTTCTTTATGGAGGCACAGGGCATGCGACTCGCAGGACAGTGTCGTACAGCCCAGAGCATGGGATGCCGGATGGCCGTGTGTGCCACAGCTAAGTCCGTGCCCCCACTCGGGCCCCTCCGGCGTGGCGTCTCCACGCACTGTGTGTAGATAACGACAGCGGGCTGGCACTCCAGCATCTCTGAGACCCCAGCACAGGTCTTGGCTCTGTGTTCCAAGTTAAACAGAAATAGGCCCTCCCCTTGGGGCCCGGCCAATCGCAGTCATCCCTTTCTTTTCTAGGAGGTTCTGGTCTCAACTTGCTGACGTCGTTCATTCTGGAGTTGAATCACCCCTTTTTGGGATGTGTTTCTATAGTCTCCACCTCAGGCCTGGGGGAGGAGAGCGGAGATGACTAAGTCTTGGTTGACGAACAAATTATCTCCCAACAGCTCACTGCCCCAGAGACCCTTTCTTCTGGAAACTGCCTTTCTCGGCCATCTGGACGCTGTGGTCCACAGATGGTCACATACCATCTCTAGCCTAAGGCTTACGATGATCAAAAGAGGACTCTCTAAAGCCTTATCTCCAGTAGCTTAAGGACAGGCAGGCCTACTTTTTAGCGGTCTGTATTGATACCACCTGACGATATCCCTACCTGTTTCCCTGGACCATCCAGGCACATCACTGATCCAGGAAGAGGGCCCCGGGGAAAAGCGACACAGAGTCATGAGGCTGTGAATTTCCTCAGGATATGGATGGATCCTCCTCACCTTCCACTGCAAGTCCTAGTGTAAGTCTGGTACACAGCAGACTGTCAGTGTTTGATGAATAAATGAGGGAGGTCGCAAGAGATGAGAAACACATTTGGGTCCAGATAAAACTGAACCAGAGATGTCCATGTTTCTGCTTAAGAGCCGTGGGCAAGGTAGGACTTGAAGGGCAGAAAGTTTTAGGACTTTTTTCTAGCTGGAGGAGACAAGGCCCTGATGCAGCACTTCCTGCCTTCCATCCCTTCCCCGCACCTGCTGTGTCGGCATTGTCTAGCAGGCTTGTTGGAAATAGGAACACCTGGGTTCTAGCCACGCCCACGAAATCGAATCATCTAAGGGGTGAGGCTCAGGTATTTATTTTCCATAAGCAGCCCGAGGATAACCAGGGGCTGGGGTTGGGAACCAGAGTCCCTGTTCCTCAGCCTCTTGGAGACTGAGGTGTCTCTTGCGTGAGGGAATTGTCACTTCCAGTCATTTCCTGGAGCACATCAAACCCCACCTCCAGCCCGAGCAGGCCACCCAACCCTGAGTCCTCAGGAGAGTAGCCAGCTCCACCCTCCCCACCTCAACGTTTCCTGTCAGACCTGAGCTAGCAGTGAGTGTAGCCAGAGGAGAGCAGGGTGGCTCTGGAAAGCACGCAGGGCTTTTCCAGCTGAGAACTGTGCTGCCCGGCCATGCACCTTGGGCCAAGGTGGCTGGCAGGCAAGGGGCTGCCCCTCCTGGGGACAGTGCTGCTGCGCAAGAGAGAGAAAAGGGGACCTCAGTGGAGCCAGTGGCGGGTAAGGTACCTGGTCTTTCCTGGGAAGCGTGGACTGCAGGAGTCCTGTGAAGACTGAGGCCAGCCTGGGATTGGCTTCTGATCTGGGCTGGGACCCATTGGCTCTAGCCAGCCTGGCGGAGCTTAAATTAAAGAGGTTGGCCAAAACCTTGGCTTTTGGAAATAATCCCCCTCCCCACCCAATTAGGAATCGAGGGTGAGGTGCTGTGATGCTTGCGGCTGTTGGCTTTGCCCAGAATGCCCCAGCTTGGCTGTAGGGTGCCCCAGGGGGAAAGGGGGAAGGGACTTGCTGGGATTTTGAGGGGATAGCCTCACTCCCAGGGGAGTGCGGTCTGTTGTTCCCTCTCTCGGGCCCAAGCTGTTGTCTCCTTCGGGACTCATCGGATCAGTACAAGCTGGGTGACACCTGGTTTCCCTTCACCTGCCCCCTCCTAGGGGGTGTGGCCTTCGTCGGTGCTCTGGCGAGTGGGGTGGATCACCGCTTTCCCTTCTAATCTTTAATCTCCTAGGTGCATTACTCCAGCTCTGCTTTTAGCAGCAGCACGAAAGTGAGGGAAGCTGCCCATTTGCGGTGCGTCTCAACCGTAGTGACAGAGGCTACGTATATTAAGCACTAATACCAGCCACTTTATAGAACTTCTCATTTAAAAGTCACCACAACCCTATGAGATTGTAAGCCTCCACTTATAGATGGGGCAAATGAAGCATGGGGAAATCAAGTCATTTGCCCAAGGCCATTCAGTGAGGCCATGGTGGAGCTTAGATTTGAGCCCAGCCTGACTGAGTCCAAAGTCCAGGCTCATCACCGACCTGTTGAACTCCCAGTGTCCCAAGTCCTCTCAGGTCCCAGGCACCAGGACTTCAGTGACCCTAGGCCAGGCTGCTGCTCTGTGAGGGGACGAGGGAACCCTGAACTAGGCACCACTGCAGGGAGGAGATCAGACCCCCTACCCGGCTTCCCAGTACTGAGTTCCAGAGTTCTATTGTTTCAGCGGGAAACCCACCCATACTATGACCTCCAGGTGAAGGTGCTGAGGGCCAGAAATATCCAGGGCACAGATCTGCGTGAGTGACGCCTAATTCCACACTTTCTCCCCTTTCTTTCCCTGGGGCCTCCCCAGAGCTCAGCAGGAGCCAGCTTGAAGAGGGGGCGGGTGTGTGTGTGTGTGTGTGTGTGTGTGTGTGTGTGTGTGTGTGTGTTTGGAGAGGGGCAGAGGGGTAGTGCTGACTGTGGAGGGAGTGAGTCCTCCCCGGTGAGGGAGCTCCGGGACAGGCAGGCAGGGGCTGGAGGGGAGACTTGTGCAGACCTCCGACTCCTTGGGTCTCGCAAGTGGAGCAGTGCAGCCTGGGTGAGCGTGTGAGACCGGCTGTTGCCAGAAATCAATGTCTGTCCTCCAGCCGCTTTCCACACCAATGCTCACCATGGAAGGGGACTTTGTCGCCCGAATCAGGCCCTTCAGGGGATTCCTCAACAGTCTGTGCAGCCATGTGGTCTTCTAACTGGCCACTAGAGCCTTCGTTTGAAAGGGATGTGTAACTGGTCCAGATGGAGTTAAGGACGTTAGCTCTCCCCATGTCCCCTTGTCCCACACAGGCAGCCTCCTCTCCCTCCTCAGCTCCTTCCCCTCCTGCCCCAGCCTCCTCCGGGGAACCTTTCCAGCAATAAGGGCTAGATGCTGAAGACCCCCTCTCCCCTCCCACCTGCAGTGTCCAAAGCTGACTGCTACGTGCAACTGTGCCTGCCCACTGCGTCCTCCAGCCCCACCCAGACAAGGATGGTGGCCAACTGCAGTGACCCCAAGTGGGACGAGACCTTCCACTACCGGATCCACGGTGCTGTGAAAGTGAGGGCCAGCACAGGGCCTGGGCAGTGGAGGGAGAGAACTCCTTCAGGGGAGGGAGAGAGCTGTCTGCCCTCCTGCCCTGTCTCAGGCTCCCACCTCTCACCTGCTGTTCCCAGAATGTTCTGGAGCTCACCCTCTATGATAAGGACGTCCTGGACAGCGACCAGCTCTCCCTGCTACTGTTTGACCTGAAGAGCCTCAAGCCTGGCCAACCATACAGACACACCTTCCTACTCAACCACCAGGTGAGCCCGCCCTGCCCCTGCCCCCTCAACCCATGCCAGCAACAAACTGAACTCAAGGAAAGGAAGTCTGGCACAGGGCACCGAGGTGACGGCTCCTGGTCAGCACGGGCTAGGCCTCCAAGACAGACCCTCCTCTATCCTACACCACTGACCCTACAAAGGTTTCCCCTCAAATATTTCTTCCCTGAGTGGAGCCAACATGTGAGCTCCTTGAGGGCAGAGCACTTTGTCTGTCTTGGCCACCGCCAAACCCACTGAGGGTCTGACACACAGTCTTAAAGGCATGAAGCTTCTCATGGAGATGCTCTCCCTCCTGTGCCCATGAGAAGCCATGACAATCATCACCTCTTCTAGTCCCTGGAGCTGAGCAAGGTAGGGGGCAAGGACAGTCTCTGATGTTTTCAGAGTTCTGAAAATGAATGCTCCCTTGCTTCTTTCACGCAGGACTCACAAGAGCTGCAGGTGGAATTTGTTCTGGAAAACAGGTGAGTCCAGGTGGTGCCCATGCCCTCCCGTTTACACCGAGAATCACGGACAGCTCCAGCTGTCAATCACCAGGTTCTGCACTGGCCTGGCCTGAGAGGGAAGGTCCTAGTCCAGACACCCATTTGACTGTTGGCGACAGGCCCACTCCTACCCCCAAACCTGGCCGTGCTCCCCAGGCTCTTCTAGCTGCTTTAGTCACATTATTAGAGTAACAGCTGTCTGGAGGGGAGCCAGATGTCCCATGAGCCCCTCATCTTTTGCAGCCAGGTACCCGCATCTGAAGTCATCACCAATGGGGTCCTGGTGGTGAGTAGGGGTGAACTTGGGGCTGTCCAGGGCTGGGGGTGGGGAAGGACAGTGCTGAGTCCACGATTGAGCCTATCATGCCCCCTTGTTCTGAAGGACACTCGAACCCTTCCGAGAGGGGAAATGTGCTAGGGAGGCATCTCCAGGGACCAGGAGCAAGAAGCTCCCTCAAGTCAGAGTGGACAGCTTGGAAGCCCTCTTTCCTCCCCTGTGCCTGGGGGCCCCTGGCTGCTGGGACTGCTGAAGACACCACTATTCGAGCCCCTCTCCTCCTTCCCCTTTCCCACTAGGGCCACTTCTTCTGAGTCCTGGAAGGGGGGCTGCTACAGAAGACTCCTACCCACAAGGCACATGCCCTAGCAAAGTTGTTACCTGGGCCCTGCCCCGGACACCCCTCCTTCCACCTTGTTCTGGGCCCCGTGCAGGGAGGGCCCTGTGAACTGTCAGCTCCGAGCAGCCTCTGCTTTCCTCAGGCTCACCCCTGTCTGAGAATCCAGGGCACCCTCGGGGAGGACGGCACAGCCCCACATCGAGAGTATGGTGAGTCTGGTCCATGGCCTTGGGGCTTGCCTTCTCTCCTAGGGGTTGGGGGGCTGCTGATTTCTAGAAGATGGGTCCAAGGCAGGCAGTTCTTAAATGTTTTAGCACTCAAAGCAGACCAAGGATGGAACGGATTGCTTCTGAGAGTAGTGACTTTCCTGTCCCTGAAAGTGTTCACACATAAAGGTTGTATCAGTCCAACCACTGCTCTGACAAAAGCAACCCCGTGTTGGATGGTCAGCTGGCACTTGGCTGATCTAGGCCGGGCTTGGCAGGAGGGACCTGGCTTTGTGTCCTATGTCCCTGTCCACCTTCTGTGACCCTCGGGCTGGTCGTGTTCCGAAGGTGTCAGCAGCAGCACGAGAGCAAGCCAAAATGAGCAGGTGGTTCTCAAGCCTTTGGTCACATCACAGCTACTAACTGACATTTTGCGAGCCAGGACACGTCACAAGGCTGTGACCCTGAAGTTGGAGTGCCAGCAATCCAGTTGGCCTTTTAGCTGGAGGAACCGAAGTCACACAGCAAAGCGCGGGAATGCCAGGAGCGAAGAACTAGGGCCACCTATGTAGTGTGCCACAAGGGCAAGGGCAGCCACTCAGGATGGGGGGGGGGGGGGTCCGGATGCAGGAGCAGAGCAGAGGCTGTGGGACAGCGAAGGTCCCCTCCGACGCTGAGAGTCCGAGCCCACAAGCTGAGCCCACGTAACGTTCCGGTGCTCTGTGAGCCAGGCACTGTGTTCAGCGTGTCACATTCTTTTATCTTTAATTCTCCTAACAACCCCGTAAAATACAACTATTAGCCTCTCATGAAACTGTGGCTGAAACAAGAAACCCACTTAAGGTCCCGAAGCCTGAAAGCGGGAGAGCCAGGACCAGACGCAGGTCTGTGGCGCTCGGGGGCCTGTCTGCCTCGGAACAGCACGTAGCCATTTCCAGCCACAAACCACCGTTTCCTTATTTTCTCTGATCCCCACCCATCCAGGGTCACGTCACATCTCTAGGTCTCATTTAGTGCCCAGGAGGGTGTGTTGGGAGAGAGATTCGTGTGGACCTCTGTTCCCAAAGCATCAGTCATCCTGGACTATCTGGGTGATTGTTGCTCCCAAGTCATGTTTAGGGTCTGGGGTCCCCTCTGTCTGAGTGTCATGCACATTTCCCTTGGGAGTTTTGCCTCCTCCCCAGAAAGCTGCTCCAGAACAGGGTGCACCTGCAGGCCTCCCTCTTCATCTCCTTCCAGCCTGGGCTGGCTCTCCCTGCTTCTCCAAACCTCTACCTACCCACTTCTTCCTCTCGCCTCCTCTGCACACCCTGTATTCTTGCAAGGTCTTACACTGGAAATAAAGGGCAGGACAACTGGCTACCTATTTGTTTTCTCCCCGGCCACAAACCTTCCCCACTGTGGCGAGCACAGAGCTCGAATGGAGACAAGAGATGGGCAACTGCCAGTTGAAGACTGCTAATTAATGTAATAATGTGTGATAATTATAACATTATTATTATAAAATTATATTTTATATACTTAATATAATCTCAAAATTATCAGTCCCATAAACCTGGGCATGGAGCCCTCTCCCTCCCTGCCCTTCCCCCTTCCCTAGGCCTTGTGAGTTTCCCACCCTGCCCCAGGTTCCCAGTTCTGATCCGGGCAGCTTACAGGGCCCCGAGGGTCCTTCATGATGCCTTTGCTATGGGTCATAGAGGCAGAGAGTGAGCGGGGCGAGGAGTTGGCATTTCTAAGGGGAAAGAAAGGGGAGTTGCTGTTCAGGGTGCTACCATCAGGGGCCAACAACCCCCCCCCATTCTCACCCCCTCACCTGCGCCTCACCTGGGCCATCTGCTCCCAGGCTCTAGGCAGATTCAGCTGACAGTGCCTGGGGCCTACGAGAAGCCACAGTTCTTGCCCCTGCAACCCCCCAAAGAGGGAGGTCACCCAGCCACCTTCACCTTTCACGTGAACCCTGTGATCAGCTCCAGGCTGGATGTGGAGCTGGGGGAGAAGCTCACAGTCCTGCAGGTGAGTGAGCCCATAGTCTGGGAAGGCGTGGGTGAGAGAATTAGTTCAGCCTAGGGGGGCGTCCCAGGGTCCCCCGCGGAGGCACGCGTTCCTTTGCCATGCAGGGTCACGAAGGATGTTTGCTTCTCTGCAGAGTGGCCCAAGTGCTGAGCTAGAGACCCAGACCAGCAAGCTGGGCGAGGGGGGCATCCCGCTCTCTTCTTTAGCCTTAGGCCAGGAGGAACGGTATTTCGTGGCCCTGGGGAAGGTAAGGCTCTCCCTGGGTACCTGAGGGATTCCTGCCTGCTCTGTGGCCCCCGAAAGAGGGCTGGGGGAGGGCCTGAGAGGGAAGGGGTGAGGATCAAGCCAGCCTGGAGTTTGGGCCAGAGCCACCCGAGCAACAGGGGCTACGAGTGGGAGAGTCCCACTCCAGGCACTCAGTGATGGGGCTCTCGTCTCTTCCAGGACCAGGAGGTGGTTCTGCGGATGAAGGCAGAAATGAGGTGAGGAAGGCTCTGGGGCTAGGCCGGAAGAGGGGGGGCTCTTCTGCCTTCTCGCCTCAGCCTGGGTGGTGGAGGCTATGTCTGGTTCCGGTGAGATCTTTCTAAGGGGTTCCATGGAATGTGGGTCTGCTACTGTGAAAAATGGGCTGGGCCCGAGGCTCTCCAGAGAACAGTCGGCCCAGCACCCCACCCCCACCCCCATCTGAGGCAGCACTGGAGACCTTGACCTGCGCCTCGGCTTTGGCCTGTGTGACGGGGAACAGGAGTTTCTGGATAAGAGGAAGCCGATCGTGTCCAAGGCCCTGCAGCAGGTGCTGGGATTGAGCGAGGCTCCTGACAGTGGCCAGGTATGAAATGGAGGAGGTGGCCTCCAGGGTCACTAGGACCAAATCCAGCCTCTTCCCTTGAGAGGACTGTGTGTCCAAGAGGCGACAGGAAGCCTTCAGGGAGGGCTGGGAACAGAGGAGGAAGGGGCAGGCTGTTCACCTGAGCCGATAGGCAAAATCAGGAGAGGCAGGACCCCGTGTGTAACGAGGGATGAGCAGCCCTGGCCGAGCGAGGGGTATATTAGTCCCCTCGGGCAGCCATGACAGAACACCACAGACGGGGCAGCTTAGACAACAGACGTTTATTTTCTCCCCTGGAGGCTAGAAGTTCAAGGTTAAGGTGCCATCAGGGTTGGTTTCTGGTGAGGCTTCTCTTCCTGAGGTAGACAGACACCTTCTTGCTGTGTCCTCACATGGCCCTTCCTCAGAGGGTAAGGGGCAAGTTCTCTCTTCCTCTTCTTGTACGGACTCCAGTACCATTAGATAAAAACCCCACTGGTGTGACCTCACGTAACCTGTGTAACCGCCTTGTAGGCCCTTTCTACAAATGTAGTCACCCTGGGGCTCCGACATAAACATTTCCAGGGGCGGGGTGCAATTCAGTCTGTAACCATAACCGTAGACAAAGGGATTTGGAAGTGGAGGGTCCCTGGGAGCCTGTGGCCGGGAGGCAGGCAGGAAGGCAGTGCTGAGGGAGAGAGCTGTGGCAAATCAGGAACAAGTTGGTGGCTTCCTCCTGGCTGCAAGTGTACTCAGGATTTGGAGCTGATCCGGGTGCCAACAAGGTGGGCAAGCCCAGATGTTTCCTTTGGTAATGTCTGCTCTGTGCCCGCTCTCTGCTCTGTAGGTGGAGGGTAAAGAGGGCACAGACCTGGCTTTCAGGGAGCTCTGTGTCCTCCAGCCCTCCGAAGGGACCGTGCCTTTGCTGAGTGCTGGCCGGCGAGCATTTCTTTCAAGATAGAAGAAAGGAGGGTGGGGAAAGGAACCAAAAGTCTGGGGGCAGAATGAGCCAAAGCTTCGTGGAAAAGCTGAGCAGCCAAAAAGCTTCTAGTCAGATCCCACCGGGCACCTCTGATCCTGAAGAGACTTCTGGGAGCCTCTCATGTCTGGGGCAGGTCCGGGCTGCTTGGTGGTCTTTGCCACTTCAGCCCAATGGTTCTCCACCGGGGGCCATTTCACCCCCACCCACCCAGAGGACATTTGTCACTGTCTAGAGATGTGCTTTATGGGCACCACTAGGGGTGGGGGAGAGGGAAGCTACTGGCATCTACTGGGTAAAGGCCTGGAATGCAGCTAACCATCCTACAACATACGGGAGAGTCCCTTGTGACAAAGAATTACCCAGTCCCGAATGATCATTAGTGCCAAGACTGAGAACCCCTGCTCTGATGGTTTCGGGTGAAATCCAGTCTACAGTTACACATTTTCCTGGTGCGATGGTTAAGAGCCATCTCCAGAGTCCTACCGCTTCGGTTTCATAGCCCGTCACTTATCTCCTGTATGACTGTGGGCACACTACCCAACTGTACCGTGCCTCAGTTTCCTACTCGGTAAAATGGGAATCCCACCAGGTTGCTGTGAGGAGTCAATGAGAGAAGACATGTAAGGCTCTTAGAGCAGTGTCTGACGTTGGAAGCGATAAGGGACAGTGGTGGTCAGTGTTGTGATTACTGTTGCACTCAGGTACCTGTGGTGGCTGTGCTGGGCTCCGGCGGCGGGACCCGAGCCATGTCTTCCCTGTACGGCAGCCTGGCAGGGCTGCAGGAACTTGGCCTCCTGGACACTGTGACCTACCTGAGTGGAGTCTCTGGGTCTACCTGGTACGTGGGGTGGGGGCAGGGGGCAGAGTAAAGGAGAGCCCTGAAGGGGTGGGAGTGTGACTGGTGGTCTGGTGGATTCCCTGAGGGGGTTCTGGGTTCCTGCCTCCAAGGGGGCTCAGGGGGGGCAGGAAGGCCCCGCATTCCCAGGCCTCCTTGAGTGGGTGGGGCAGGGCAGTGGGTACAAGGGGTGGAGACGTGGGGCACCCACAGACACTTGCATCGCTCTCTCCCCTTGCTGGTCCCCCCTACCCCACTGCCCCTAATATGCTCTCTATGCCCAGGTGCATCTCCACACTCTACCAGGACCCAGCCTGGTCCCAGGTGGCCCTGCAGGGCCCCATTGAGCGTGCCCAGGCTCGGGTCTGCTGCAGTAAGATGGGGGCGATGTCCCCGGAGCGCCTACAGTACTACGCCCAGGAACTGGGGAGCCTGGAAGGCAGCGGCCGCAGCGTTTCCCTCATCGACCTCTGGGGTCTCCTCATTGAGTATTTCCTCTACCAGGAGGTAAGAGAAGAGCACATAACAAATAAACCTTTCCACCCCTGCCCCACCAGCACGCACTTCTGCCTTCTTGGCTAGGTTGAGACGGGATTGCAAAGCCAGCCCTTAGGTCTGGGCGGGCTGACCTCGCTTCCTCTTTCCTAGCCCCTAACCCCTGGGAAGGGAGAGGCAGGTCTGCAGTTCTCGGGTGTGTCTGCATATTCAAATCACCTGCACAGCTTTTCAAAAACACCCAAGCCTGGACCCCATGTCCGGAGATACTGATGGGGGTCGGTCTGGGTTTGAGCGCTAGCACACATGTGTTTTGAAAGTGTCCCAAGGAGTTCCAACCTGCAGATTAGGTCAGCTGCCACTCCTGCCCGCCAGCCAAGCCGCCTGGTGCTCATAGGGCTGCAGGCCTGGCATGAGCTGGGAGAGGAGAGGAGTCAGAGCTGAGTGAGGGTCTCAGCCTGGGGGTCCTGGCCCACCGGGGTGTGGATGTAAATCACAAGTGATTTCTCATGTCTAAGAAAAGAATCCATCCATATTTTTGAATGATTTATTTTTTGAAGAAAGTAAACTGGATTTTTTTTCAGTGTTTCCTTTAAAAAAAGGTCACTGACTCCCTTGGGCTCTAATATGCTTTCTGGAACAGCAAAGAAGTGGGGAGAGTTTTCCCAGTGCCCCTGGAATTGTACAAAACTCACAGTGGCCTTACCAGCACTGCAACCTAAAGCCTGGCCCTTAGAGAACTATCTCTAGAGCTATCTCTGGAGCACTGGCCTTGGCAGTCCCAGTCTCTGGTGGGCACGCTGTCCCCTGCAGGGTATCAGGCCTCAGGCCATGGGGATGGAGGAAGGGAGCTCCCCAAAAGCCAAGTGCCTCCCTTCCTGCCTGCCAGGAAAACCCTGCCAGGCTGTCTGACCAGCAGGAGGCCGTCAGCCAGGGTCAGAACCCTTACCCCATCTACGCCAGCATCAATGTCCACACCAACATCAGCGGGGAAGACTTCGCAGGTGCCTGGGTGCGGGGACCTGGGAAGAAGGTGGAGGCGGTGGTTGGTAGGAGGGTGTGAGAGGCCAACACTAGGAATGTGCAGACGGGAGCCTTGGAGCCCAGTGGGCTTGCTGCCTCCTGCTCTTGGCAAGTCTGATTCCTGCTCAGGCACTCGAGTGTGAGGGGAAACCCTGGGGTCCTGGTGGAAGTCCCTCAGTAACATTCCCTTTGCTCTGGGCCCCCAGAGTGGTGTGAATTCACCCCCTACGAGGTCGGCTTCCCCAAGTATGGGGCTTACGTTCCCACTGAGCTCTTTGGCTCTGAGTTCTTCATGGGGCGTCTGCTGCAGCCCCGGCCCGAGCCCCGGATCTGCTACCTACAGGGTGAGTCTGGGCTGGAGAGCTGGGGACAGGACGGGGCCGGGTCAGGCCCTCAGATGAGCTACAGCTGTGAGGGCCCAGGGCCTCGCCTTTCTCTTTAGGTATGTGGGGCAGTGCCTTTGCAGCCAGCGTGGATGAGATCTTCCTGAAGACAGCTGGCTCGGGCCTCAGCTTCCTAGATGGGCACAGAGGGAAAGTAAATATCACAGGTGAGCATAGACACCCTGACCTCCCCGTACCTCTCTTTCCAGCCCCAGGGACCTGGCTGAGGCACGAAGGACGAGGGAAGGGATGGTGCAGGACTTGGCTGTCCCACTGGGTTCAGAGAAGTCCTGAGGGGATGACTTCTAGTTTAGGGTCTCCAGCTGCCCAGAGGCCTGCGGAGATAGTGTGCCTGCAGGCCTTGGGGAAGGATCATGTCAGAAAAGCCAGCAGGAGGGACGCCTGGGTGGCTCACTCAGTTAAGCATCTGCCTTCAGCTCAGGTCATGATCCCAGGGTCCTGGGATCAAGTCCCACATTGGGCTCCTTGCTCAGTGGGGAGCCTGCTTCTCTCTCCCTGCTGCTTCTCCCTGCTTGTGCTCTCTCTCTCTCTGACAAATAAATAAAATCTTTAAAAATATATATATATTTTTTTCTTTTAAAAATATATTTACAAAAAAAGCCAGTGGGAGTTGTGAGTGCTCTATAAGACCACAGCTTTGAATTCTCTGCTTGGGTTCCAATTATGTCGCCTCAGCCCAGGACCACTGGGCGTCTGGTGGCTGTCTGTCCACACCCCTCGGGGCTCCCTCCAGGCTGCTCCTTAAGTGGCCTATGAGCTCCCTGGTGCACAGAATACCCTTTCCACCTTTCTGCCCTGGATAACGTCTGCTCATCTCATAAGATTCAGCTCAGACCTCATTTTGTCAGGGGGCTTCTCTGTTCTCCTTCATCCCTCTAGGCTGACCGAAGATCTTACCACCAAAGTCCCGCAGCCCTGTGTACAAGCTCCATCATTACACTTGTCTTGAGGCATTGTTACGATTTATGATCTCTTTATGTGCCTCTCCCCTAAGGAGGCCATGAGCCCTGGGGAGCCAGGGCTGGACCCTATTCACCTTCCCATCCTCCGTGCCTGCCACAGTGCCCAGCACGCGGTACTCCTCAGTGGGTGTTTAATGGGTGAAATTCTGATTAGAAGTTGTATGCACAACTTTATTCTCAAAAGGCGGAAATAGAGGATCACTTAATAAATACAACGTCATAGACAACTTTCAAAATAGAGGCAACCTGAAAGAAAAGATCATTTAAAAGAGGTTCTGAGAAGCAGTGGTCTGAGGTTTGGGAGCTGGGGGGAAGGAAGGGTGAATGTGGGGAGGAGAAAAAGAGGGTCTCCTGAGCCATGAGGGCCACTGGACAAAGGAGGGCCCCACTTCTCACTGTATTTCACCCTCCCACCCCCATCTAGATGAATGCCAGAAGCTCCAGCTGCATGACCCCACACGTCTACGAACCAGGCTCTTCACGCCCCAGGGCCCCTTCTCCCAGGCTGTGCTGGACATATTCACCTCCCGCTTCACCTCCGCGGAAAACTTTAATTTCACCAGGGGCCTCTGCCTACACAAAGACTATGTAGCTGGCCAGGAGTTCACGGCCTGGAAGGGTGGGTGCTGCTCTGGGTGGGGAGCCCGCACTGCCTGGCCTCTGGTTCGCTGGGGCCCGTGCTGCCTTTTCCCCTGGGAGCCGGGCTGAGGGTTCCTGCTGCCCAGGGGCTGAGGGGGAAGGACTGGGATGTCTGCGAGGAGGCAGGGCCAGGGGCTGGGGTGGGAGACTCTGTTGCCATTAGAAGCAGCAGAGGAGAGATATCTCCAGAGAGGGGCGATCCCAGTGCGAGGAGAAGAGCAAGCAAGCTTCTGTCCCTGTTGCAGCCACACACCCCGACGCCTTCCCCAACCAGCTCACTCCCATGCGGGACTGCCTGTGCCTGGTGGATGGGGGCTTTGCCATCAACTCTCCGTTCCCCCTGAACCTGCTTCCCCAGAGAGCGGTGAACCTCATTCTGTCCTTCGACTACTCCCTGGAGGCCCCCTTTGAGGTAAGCTGTGTGGTGGGGAGGAGTGGAGGTTCTCTGTGGAGGCGGCCTGCCTGGGCATTTCGGGATTGCCCTTCGTGCGGGACCTGCGTCCCAGTCTGCGGGCGGGTACCTTGTGAAGACTTTTAGCGACACTGGTCTCCCCAGCTGGAGGAGGGGGCATTGCTAAGGCCATGGGATGGAGTGGGAGTCGGGAGAAGAGGCCAAAGATGGTCCTTGGAAGTCTTCCAGCCTGTTCTAGCCCCTGCCTGTTCCTGAAAGCATTCTTGGCTCCTTCCTGGACCTGTGTCGGGGTCTGCTGTCCCTTAGTTACTGTGGTAACAACAGAGCCATCAGCTCCCCAGGGGCGTCTCCAGCGGCAGCTGTCTCAAGCCCTGTGGGGTAGCAGACAGGTTCCACCATCAGGATGAGGGTTCTGGTCGGGCTGCTGGCTTCCTTCTCCTCCTTCTCCTTCTGGGTCTAAGGAGAGCCTGGGATTAGATGATGGATAGTCTCTTCCCATGTGACCTTCTGTAATCCTTCCATCTCCACCTGGTGACATTGAAATCAGCCTCTAAGAGGGAGGAAGGAGAAGGGAAGCAGTAGGTGGTTATGGGAGGAAGGACCGTGAGGACATCGTCATTGATCTACACAACCACCCCACTAGAGTTACTCCGTTTTCATTTTGTAAATAAAGAAACAGGCTCAGAGAGACCATGTCACCTGCCTGTAGTCATTCAGCCAGCAGGGGGGCTGTGTGAGCGCAGGCGGTAGGAGGCAGGGTCAGGAGCTGGCCTTCCTGCCCAGGTCTTACAGATGACAGAGCAGTACTGTCTGGACCGAGGCATCCCCTTCCCAAGGATTGAGGTGCTCCCTGAGGACTTGGAGGAGCCCCGCGAGTGCTACCTATTCACCAAGGCTGAGGACCCCCGCTCACCCATCGTGCTGCACTTCCCCCTTGTCAACCGGACCTTCCGTACACACCTTGCCCCAGGTGAGGGGAGCCCTTGGGCCGGGGTCTGGTGGTGGGGTGCTGTGCTGAGAGCGGACTTCCGGAACAGTGTCCCAAAGTGTGCCTCCCGGAGGGCCCGAGCCGGCCACTGCTGCCCTCTGCTTCCAGGACCTCAGCATTCACACTGGCCCAGCTCCTCCCAATGGTCAGGAGAGAGAGGAAATGTGGGTCCACCAGATCTCCTAGGGCCGTGGGAGAGAAGCTTCTGGGCTGGCAGCTCCTAGCCCCAGAGTGCCCCCAGCATGGCCTTCGCCCCACTTCCCACCCACAGGTATGGAGCGACAAACAGCTGAGGAGAAGGCCTGTGGAGACTTTGTCGTCAACGGGTCAGACACACCCTATGGCATGATGAACTTCACCTATGAGCCTGAGGAGTTTGAGCGGCTGGTGGCTCTGAGCCGATACAATGTTCTGAACAACGCGGAGACCGTGAGGCACGCCCTCCAGCTGGCTCTGGAGCAGCGGCAGGCTGGGGACAGGGCTGGGGGCTGACCGGGCTGGACGGGAGGACCGTGAGAGGGGGGCGTGACCGTGGGCTCCAGATCAGGGCTGGAGAGAGAGGAGTGGTAGATGCTGAGGGGCTCCTGCTTCCCGTGTTATAGGGACCTGCTTTAGGTCCTCCAGGCCCCAGAAAGCTCCTGCCGAATGGCAGCTTGGCTTTGGGCTGGGCCCTTCTCATAGGTGTTTCTGGGCGATGATGGCGCCGTATGTCTCTCCGGGGCTCTTGGGGATGGGGGACAGAGGTGAGCAGTGCTCATTTTACACTGGAGTGTAGAGGGAATCAGGCAACAGTCTAGCCCCAGGGCCTGCTCCAAACCCAGAAGGACCTTAGAGGGCCCAGGTCTTCAGACCCTCACCAGACTGGGAGCTGTGAGAGCTGAGGCCCAGGTTCCTCCTCTTACGCTGAGACCAAAAGCAAAGATTCCTCCATCAATCCACACTTTTGCAAATGGCTGGGCTCCTGGATGCAGGGCTCAGTGCTATTATGAATAAAGGGGGACCTCCCAGGCTGCCAGTTCGGATCCCTAACTCCATCCTTCAGCCTGCTGACTGTCCTTTGCCTCTAGCTTCCCCTGTCCCCCTCACTGCTCGCCATCTGTCTCTGCTTAGCCTCCCGAAGGCTGTGGGATGGTACTCCATCCTGGCAGGGCTCCCGCTGATGGGTGTGCTCCTGTCTCCCTGTTAATTACCGATATTTCAGTCTTTAGACTCGGGCCACGCTCTCTCCTCATGTACGCAGCTGCCGCCTTCTGCAAATAGGCTCGCCATTCCCAGAAGCTCACTGGGTGTGTCTAGAGGGTGTGTTTGTTGATCAGGGAGCAGAGGAAGTGTGTGCCTCAAGTGTGTGCGTGTTCCTAGTGAGGGTGGGGCGGGCGAGCACCTGTCTGTTGGCCAGGGTTGGGCAGTGGTGGAGGGTGCCTGGCTGGGAACTCGGAGGCCTGGGTTCCTGCCTTTTTCACGGACACATGCTTTGGGCTACAGCCTTCCCCCTCCATCCTCTCTAGGACCAAAGTCACAATTGCTCTTTCAGTCAGGGACACCTATTAGAGGAAGCCTCACCCATCCCAACTCTGGGAAGAAAACCCTCATTCTAGCTCCCCGCTGGGAGGAAGGTAGTTAGATCCCAGCCTGTGCCCCCAGCCTGGCCTGGCCTGGGACCCCCAGGCCTCCAGCTGGACATGAGCAGGAGGGCTGAAGGAGCCAGGCCTCAGAAGGGCCAGTGCTTTTGGCTGGAATGGAGTGGGGGACAGTTTGGTTCTCTCCTGCCTCCTCACCATCGCTGCCCATCAGAGACCACCACCCCTGTCTTGGCTCAGCAATGAGAGGTTTCCTTTGGGATAGCCCCAGGCTGGCCCCTGAGCTTCTGCTATGGCCCCTGTCATCACCCCTGCTGTGATGACATCATCAGTAACTTATTAAGACCCCCATAGAGTTCATAACTTAGAACCTTGTAGAATTCTTAGAACTTGGAACTTGGAGAGTTCTGAGTTCTTAGATCTTCATGGAGCTCAAAACTTAGACTCTAGTCAGTCTGTCTTTAATGCCTCAGATAGCCGCAAGCTATCTCTGGCTCCCAGAGGGTAGAGATTTCTGTCTGTTTTGTTCACTGCTGTATCTTCAGAATTTAGAGCAGTGGCTGGCAGATAGTAGATGCTCAATAAACACTTGACAAATACATGAATGGGCTCCTACACTCTAAAGATATGGATCATTAACCCCCAACCATGAGAAGATGTACATCACTGTCCTTCAGTGGTTCTTAACCCATTTGGACCTTTTGGAAAAGCTGATGAGAGCCACGAACCCACTCCCAAGAAAAACGCACACACATACGCAAAATTGCCTACAATAAGATCTCTATTTTACTATGTGATCACCACCCCAGGGTGGGGGCTGGTGTTTGCTCTCCCAGGCCAGCAGGTTTTTATGAAGAAAGCAGGCCCGTGGGCTTGTACAGAGCTGGGAGGTACCTTGAGTCACACAGAAGTGCAGGAAATGCCACCTTGACTCAGATTAGGTTCAGGAAGACATAATGAGACGAGGGTGGGAGGGTTAGGAAGGGGAGGCTGGTCTCCCTAGCCAAGAAACTGGTCAGTGGGGGCAGGGGCGAGCTCAGCCAGGGAATGAGGAACCATCACCAGGATTGAATCTGGGAGCCAACCAGAGGGAGGAGTTGGGAGTCAAAGACGACCTGGCCTGTTTGGCTCCTGCTCCAAGGTGAGGAGGGATCTAAGTCTATTTCTACTACATTTCTGCCCCATTTCCAACCCTGGCCCAAGATGGCCAGAAACATGTTTCAAGGTCCCGAGGGTGACCAAGTTGGAGGGATTGGGCCCCCAAGAACACAGCTATAGGATTGATTCACTCTGAGGCTGGGCGCAAACACAGGAGCAGGGACATCAGTCCTAACTTGTCAGACCCCCTTGGCAGGCAAAAGAAGAAAAGGGTGGCCACCAAGGCTGCCATGTATGGCTGCACAGGTTGTATACTACACAATTCCAGGGGGTGCCATTCATATGAAGTGACAATATGAACTTGCCCTGTGGGATTGTACCACATGGCAGCTCTGGGCCCACAGTCTTAGCTCAAGGTGTATGAGAACAGACACTGGTTCAAATATTAGGCCCCCTGGCTTCTTCAGATAGATCTCTGGGCATTCACAAGAGTCTCTGGCAGCAAAAACAGAAAGAGGTGCTTGGCAGATGTGGTGATGGGAGGAGGGAAAGAAAGAAAGGAAGGAAGAAGAGAGGAAAGGAGAGAGAAGAAAGGGAAGCATTTTCTTCTTTCATTGGCTGGCACAGCACTGGGAGGGGGCCTCTGGTGTTGGCAGGTGGCTGGTTGGCATAGGTGCCCCCCGACCTTCTCCAGAGCTCAGTCCCTGCAGCTAATTGCCTCCTTGCTACTCCATTCTCTTGCTCAGAGTTGACATGAAAGCTCCCTCATTTCAGATGGAGTCATTCTTGGAGAGGAGGGAAGGAGGATTACTTGCATTACCCGACATGCATCTGTTTCCCCCAGTCCCCCCTCTATAGTGGTTGAAAATCCACAGGAACACAGAACAGGGTAGGGAGTCCGGGACTCTTCCCCATGCAGGAGAGAGGGGTCTACACTGGGACTGTCCTGTGAGTCAGGCTGGTCACCAGAGTTCAGGGGCGGGAATTAATTGTTTTCTATTAGAACAAGTGAGGCACAGGAAATACTAAGCAGGTAAGAACCCACACATATTAAAAAACATTTACTTTATGGGGCACCTGGGTGGCTCAGTTGGTTGAGTATCTGACTCTTGGTTTTGGCTCAGGTCATGATCTTGGGGTTGTGGGATCAAGCCCTGTGTCAGGCTCCGCGCTCAGCGGGCAGTCTGCCGGAGATTTTCCCTCTCCTTCTGCTCCTCCCACTCGCCCATGTGCACACTCTCTCTCTAAGATAAATAAATAAACCTTAAAAAAAAAACCAAACCTTTTACTTTAGTCAAATTTTGGTTTTGAAAAAAATATATGTACTAGCAGGCCATTTAATTAGACTTTCTAAAAGTCTAATTGCTAACCCTAGGTGGCAAGCTTTGGGAAAGTAAGTGATAAAAGGAGGCAAGATTGGGGGGAAAGTCAGAGAAAGAGAGGAAAATATGAGTCAGGAAGAGAGGCAATGGGCTGCGGATGGGGTGAGTAGGCGGTGGAAGGAAGGTGGGGCAATTGCCTTTTAGATAGGCCTTGGCTGCTTAGCTGGTGTTTGCAAGTCTTCCGTGGCTCTTTATCCTTTGAGCTCAGAGTAGTGGTCTCTGCTTCGTAATGTGGCCGCACAGTGGAATCACCTGGGGAGTTTAAACGGTACAGATGTCTAAGTTGGGTCTGCTCTGGTCTCCTGCAGGCCATATGCCCTGTTCTGCCCACCCCCACACAGTCCTCTGGACCTGGGCTGAGGGCTCTACACTACGGCCCAGATACCCCTTTATCTCTGGTTCAGGGAGGTACCACCTAAGCCTCCTGTTTCTTGCTTTCTGATTCAATTCTCTTTCTTCCACTATCCCCCTCTGCTAGTATGAAAGTTCTGCTTACTATTTCTGGAGTGCTGATGGTTTCCCTGGTCAATTTTATTGAAGTGTAATTTATAAATAATATAATGCACCCATTTTGAGCATACAGTAAATGTATAAAATTAAGTGTACAGTTTGGGGCACCCAGGTGGCTCCGTAGGTTTGGTAGCTGACTCTTGATTTCGGCTTGGGTCGTGATCTCAGGTCATGAGATCGAATCCTGCCAGGCTCCACGCTCAGTAGGGCGTCTTCTAGAGCTTCTCTCCCTCTTCCCCTTCCCTCTCCCTCTGCTTCCCCTCCCCCCAGCTTGTGCACTTTCACTCTCTCAAATAAATAAATCTTAAAAAAAAAAGATTAAGTGTACAGTTTAATGAATTTTAGCAAATTTACATACACATGTAACCATCACCACAATCAAGATATAGAACATTTCCATCACCCCAAAATATTCTCTTGGGTTCCATCCCAGTCAATCTCCCATCTTTGGTCTCAGTGCCCACTGATCTGCATTTTGTCATTATAGACCAGGTTTTTCCTTTTCAGAATTTTATTTAAATGGAACTATATAGTGTGTATTCTTTGGGTCTGGTTTCTGCCACTCAATATAGTGCTTTTGAGATTCATCCATGCTGTTGTGTATACTAGCGGTTGCTTTTTATGAATGGAGTTGGAATTTTGTGGATATACCATATATTGTTTATCCATTCACCTGCTGATAGAAATTCGGGTTATTTCCAGTTTAGGGCTCTCATTAAGCTTTTTTTTTTTTTTTTTAAATATTATTTATTTGTTTTAAGGTTTTATTTGACAGAGAGAGAGAGAGCACAAGCATGGGGAGCAGCAGACAGAGGGAGAAGGAGAAGCAGGCTCCCCACTGAGCAAGGAGCCTGATGTGGGGCTCGATCCCAGGACCCGGGGATCATGACCTGAGCCAAAGGCAGATGCTTAACTGACTGAACCACCCAGGCAGGCGCCCATCTCATTCGTTAAACTTTTAAACTTTTATTTTTAAAAAGGCAGTCAGTCTCCATGTTCTCTTCCCAAATAAGACAAGAATCTGGGCATGCTAACACATTTTCTGCCCTACATCCAACTCCCCAGTCACTCAGACCTTCCACAGACTACCTCGGGGCTCTTGCCTGAATTTTATTTTCAGTGTTTTAGAAACTTCAAAATAGATGGGGTGCCTGGGTGATTGAGTCGGTTAAGTGTCCTACTCTTGGTTTCAGCTCAGGTCCTGATCTGAGCGTCATGATCTGAGTGTTGTAATTGAGCCCTGAGTTGGGCTCTGAGCTCAGTGGGAAGTGTGCTTCCCCTCTCACTCTACTCCTGCCCCTGCTCATGCATTTTCTCTTTCTCTACTCTCTTTCTCTCTCTCTCAAATAAATGAATCTTAAAACAAAAACAAAACTTTAAAATAGAAATATTTATTTCAACTTTACAATATATTTTACTGATTCATTTGCTCATCGTTGCTTCTTATAACTCCTTTCTTTTGGGTTTACTTTTATTTCTGTTAATTTCAAAACTGAATAGGTATTTAAAGGAGAGTCTATGGGTGGTAAACTTTCTGAGTTCCTATATGTCTGGAATTATCTTTTCTTGCCCTGATCTATGAATAATAGATGAATATAAAACTCTTGACTCAAACTTCTATTTACTCAGATTTTAATGCCTTCTTGATTTGATAGCACTGATAGGCAGTCTGATATTGGTCTAATTCTCATCCCACTGTAGGCAATTTGTCTTTAACTTTTAGGGCTTCCTCTTTGTCTTTGACTTGCAAAAATTTCCCTGTGATTATTCTAAAGCGCAGCCTTAAAAAGACACCAGTGAACTCTTTCAATTTCCAGACTCCTATCTTTTTGAAGCTCTAAGAAATTGTCTACCAATATTATCAAAACGCTACTCTTCTTCATTCTCTCTTTCTCTGGAATTCCTTTCAAATGGATATAAAAGTATCTGAATAGAGTCTCTATATCCCTCAACTTTCCTTTTACACATTTTGTCTTTTCGTCTGTGCTATGTTCTTGGGGGTATTTTTCTTGCATGCTTCCCAGTTCACGAATACAATCTTTCTCTGTATCCAGTCTGCTCCTTATCCATCTGTTGAGGATTTTTGCTTAACGTTTGACTATCACATTTTTCAATTTAAGTTCTCTAATAGGATCTTCAAAACTACCTGTTTTCACTGCACTGGTGTGCTTCGCTCCTTTAACTCAGATGGTGTTAACATAGCAATTTTTAAACATTTTCCTGAATGTCCTGTGAACTATTTCCTTGGGGTAAGTTCTTTGTTGCCTCCCCTTCACTGACTTTTCCAGCTTTATATAGTTGGTAATTCTTGGTTGTAATCTCATCTGTGAGAGTGTTCTATACACTCTCTAGGCTATGATGGTTCCTGCTCATCATTGGCCATGCAATTGGCAATGGTGGCCTCCAGGTGGCAGTGTGGGGCTAGGGGAGGAGGTGGAAGGGGTGCAGGGGCTGTGGCTGGGAGAGCCTTGAGGCCATGCTGCAGCCCTTGGCTGATGGTTCAGCAGAGGCAAGGAGGGCGCCCCATACTGCTAAGGCTCCGACTTGCCCTCTTTTTTTAGGGTTGTCTCCGGGTTTCTGATTCTTTTGTTGTCGTTGTTCAACTGGGGCCTAAAATTGCTATCCATTTAGGGTTTCTGATTCTTAAGCAGCTCCCTTTCTTGTTTTGAATCATGGCTTCTGAATTTATTAATCTGTTTATATATTCTCCATCGTTAATCTGAAGGGTTTGGTGTTGGTGGTAAATAAAATATTGCGAAGGAGAATTTCCAATTTCCCTTCCCAACGTTAAAAAAATTTAACGAATTTTTAATTATACAGTAAAATATACGAAATTTCTTTTAAAGAAACAATTTAGGTTAAATTAAAACTATTGTATATCCTAAATAATGAAGAAATTTTGGGCATTATTATGACATAAAATTTTATTCTGTTAATGATATCTGACAGGTTTTTTTGGATCCCCAATGTATTTTTCTGTCCCCAGAGGAACCATCAGTTCGAACTACTGTCCTCTCTTCTGAGGGCTTAATTAGATCTGACACGTGAAAGGTTAAGGAGCCTCTTGGTCTGAGAGCCGCCGGCCGGCTTCCCTAGGGCTCTCAGAGGCTGCTTGCAGCACGCTGTGAGGGTGACATGAATCAGTGTGTGACATGTGAGTGTGGCTGGCCCGTTGCGTGTCCTTAGTACGTGCTCATTCCTCTTATGCGGGGTGCTGAGAGCGCTGAGCTGCTGGGAGTGGCCTCTTGGCTGGTCCTAAACGATGTGGTCCTCGCTGCTCCCCCACATTGCCAGGTGCACATCGGCAGCCCACCTCAGACCTGGGCTCGTGGCTACCACACTCCTGGGGTGGGGGTGGCTGGTCACACCGGGCAGAGTGACCAGACTTCCGGTCCCAACCCTCCCTGGGGCTAGGGGAAGGACCTGGTCCTCAGTTTCGCAGGACTGGCTCCTTGTCTTCACCCCATGGATGTGCCCCATTTCCCTCCCTCCTCTGGGCCTTGGAGAAGTTGTCCCACCTTCATGTGCCCCTGTGTGCACACGTATGTACTTTCTCTTTCTTTTATTAGTTGTACTGGAGGTTCTTGGTGGTGCTGGCTGACCTCCAAGAGGTGAGGAGAAAGCCCTTGGCGTGGGAGCCACCCAGAGGGTGGAGCTTCAATCTCACAAATCCCTGCCTCGCTGAGCCCCAAAGATCACTGCCACCACCCAGGGAGCGGGCATCTTTGTTAAGAGATGGGCCTGGAACCGAGCCAGGGCCCAGGCAGGCGGGACTGGCAGGGTGAGCCAGGAGCCGAGGGCTGGGCTTGCCAGCCACTGGCTGCTATTCTCTGACCTTTCTGAATGGAGACATGGAGCCCCTCAGCCTGCTGGGTGGCGGGAAGGACCTGGGTGTCTGGAGCCCTGTCAGCCATTCTCCTCCAGCTCCCTGCAGACCTGCCCACTTACCCTAGTGTGCCCAGTCAGCGACCATGCCGACTAGGAGTGCCATAAATGCAAAGAATTGCACGTACAGACCAAAGGCACCACGTGGCCTTCCTCAGTCATAACATTTCTTGCATCACCTGCTAGGATCACGAACTGAGGCCAGAGCCTTTACACAGGCTCCCTGCCCTGCCCCCACCAGGCTGCCACGGGGCTCCCAGCTGCACCCACAGACTTCCATGCTCAGTAAAGCCCTCTGTGGGTCCCTCTCTGGATCTGTGCCTTCCTCTGAGCAAGAACTACTGCAGGCTGGCTGCCTTCTCGATTCTTCTGGTGTCCCCTATGCTGGCCTACATGTGATCAGGGCCACGATCCTGAGGCTTCTTGTCCCATTCCCAGACTATGCCTGGCTTCTGGAGCCCTGACTCTGGAATCTAAGCCTGACCCAGGTCTAGACAAGCAGCTTTTGGGTGGAACTCCCAGAGAAGGCTTGCTTGTAGGGTCAGGCTGCCCCTGGGGGAATCCAGAATGAGAGGCAATTTGGGGTCCCAGGACCAGAGATCCCCCTTTCTTTGAGGGGCAGTATGGCCAGGGGCTTGTTCCCACAGCCTGCAGCAGCCTGAAGTTCTGGTGTTTCCCAGAGAACATGGTCCCTTAGCAGGTAGACTTGCCCTCTGTGGTCTGGAGATAGAAATTTGGAAATCACCAAAGCCAAGAGACTAGAAGAGATTGTTAAGTGAGTGAATATAGACAGAGGGGAAAAAGGGGGAAAGAAAGAAATAAGCTTAAGACCAGAGTCATGGGGACTCCAACGTGCAGATGTTAGGAAGGTGGCCAGAAACAGCCGTGGAGAGACATTGGGTCAGCGTGGGTTCCCGAAGGCCAGGAGAAGAAGGCACTTGAAGTGGGGGAGAATCACTGACAGCTTCACACACTGCTGAGAGGCCTGGGAGGGTGAGGACTGAGGACCCATCGTCAGACCAGCAATGTGGGTTCCCCCGGGGACCTGGGACGAGCAGTTTGGCAGAGCAGTGGGAGAGAAACCTGACCGGTTCCAGAAAGAACGGGAGGAGACAGGTTGATGACAACACAGATAAATCTTTCGAGAAACTAAGCTATAAAGAAGAACAAAGAAATGGGGAAGTAGCTAAAGGGATGAGCTATGAGGGGACAACGAAGGATTACTGCATGTTTGGTCACTGATGGGTATGATCCAACAGAAGAAGAAAAACTGATGACGCAAGAGAAAGAATGGAAATTTTCTGGACCAGTGTCCTTGAGGAGGGGAGAGAGAATGGAACCTAGTGGACAAGCAGGGGTTGGCCTTAGGAGATGGATGATTGACCTCCAGTTACAGAAGGGAAGGCTGGGGCCGCAGGATGGCTACAGATGGTTGGTGGAAGTTCTTTCCTAAATTATTTCTGTTTCTCAGTGAAATGGGGATGGAGGTCATTGGCTGAGAGCTTGGAGGAGATTTGGAAGGTTTACAGATGGAGGAGGAAATATGACCAAGTGGTCTGAGTGGGAGAAAGAATGGACTAGAACATGGGCTAGGCCTGTAGGTAGCACAAGAACCCCCCTGAGGCTCATAGTCATGGAGTTAAAGTGGGACATTGGGCCGTGAGGGCGCAAGTGGTCCAAGAGTCAGATTCCACCAGGGTTGGGTGCTGTCCAGTGGGTATAATGAAGCAAGCAAAGGGCAAGCAGGTTGAGAGTGGATGTCAGTGAATGATTACGATGATGGTTCTCAGAACTGATGACTGTTTTTCTTCCAGGAAAAAGGGAGATAGACAGCAACGGCACCTTTGAACTCTCAGGGGGGACTAGCCCCCAAGTATTTCCAGTTCCAAACAGGATGGCCAGCCTGTGCCCAACCTAAAAGCCTCCTCTTACCAGCTGTGGGGGGTTTTCTGGAACCTGTTCCTAACCTCCTGCTCTCCCCACTGAGGCCAGTGTCCAGGGCAACCAAGTAAACATTTTCACTTCTCACACTGTTCTTTCTCCTATATGATGTCCAAGGGGAAAGATTTTGACTGCTTGTCACCTATGTGGCCACAGTACAGCCGCAGACCTTGAGGCCTCCCTGATGCACTGGGCCCTGGGGAGGGTGCAGAAGGAGGCTCCCAGAGACCCTGAAGGCCACACTCCGACCGTCCAAGGATTGGAGGTTTAACCCAATCTGCACTGAGCACAGCCACACGCGTTCCTGGGATGGCGTTTCTCACTTCTCCCAGACCCAGGCCGCCTCTGCAGCTGTCCTTAGGGCCCAGGACCTGCAGCCCAGCTAAAACCCTCCCATATGTCCACAGCTGGCTTGAGAGGAGTAGGCAGTAAAGTCTCCCTCAGGCCTGTGTAGAATATTGGTCAGCCAAACAATATTCACACGAGCTATTCTCATGCCCGAGCCGGATGGATTTAAAACACAGGCCTGAGAGTCAGTCCGGGGACTGGGGGCAGCAAGAGTCAGGGGTTGCCTGGTCACCTGCTCCCCCTTCTAAACTCGGGAGCCGCGCCTACTGCTTGCCAAGCAAGTCCAGACTACTCTGGCCCAGCCGATCCAGCAAACTTCTCTGCCCTATGGTGGGTTGAACCCGGCTTCTCCAACAATGCTCAGGGACCATGCAAAGTTTCTTTATATCTTATAGTTACTCGTTTACCACAGCTAACCACTTTTTATATTAGATGGAACTATTCCTGATTGGACCCAGACTGCTACACTTTCCATTTCTGGTTAATCAGGCTTTTGCTTTTTTGATTAAAATGAGAAAGAGTTTATAGGATATGATGAAACCCTCTCATTCTGTCCCTACCAAATGGGCTCACAGAGCCTTTGGGAAGGATTGCATGAAACAATCCCTGTGGACGCGCAAAGTACAAAGCAATTGCCTTTCTGGGCTAGGAAATTGCAGAAACATCTCTTCTGGGTGGATAAAACACAAAATGTGCCCCTTCCCTAATTCTGACCCAGACCCAGGGCAGGGCACCAGCCTGATCATTGGAGCAAGAGCTGTCCATCAACCTTCACTCACCCCTCAGCTGGGTGCCTTTGTGCAAGGCAAGCAAGGCACAAAGACTGGGGAGAAGGAAGATTGGGAGCGGGGAGGTCTAGGGGAGTGAACGGATAGGATGGCTAGGGAAGTGGGTGGACTTATGGGAGTGGGCTCAAAGGGTGAGGGTGTGTGCACTAATGGCAGTGCCCACCACTGGCAGAAGGACCGAACAGCCAACCAGATGAGTGGGATGGCCCATCCAGTTGTAATTAGCCTGTGTTCTCAGGCATCCCAGTATTTGGATGCCATTACTCAGCCAAAGGAAAGGCAGCTATTGGTCTGCTTAGGGGCTTGTTTCCAGGATTTATCCATCAGCCCTACCCCCTACATTTCTCATAACTAAACTGATTACAACAGAGTTCTTTCCCCAAGCCCATGCACCTACTCCTTACTTCAGCTTTGGCTTTGCAATTCAGGGCATATTCTACACCTCTCGATATGAGTCTTCTGCCCCTGGCCCTGAGTTCGGCATCCACTCACCTCCCTGTCCCTCCACCTGCGCCCTCCTGCTTGACCGTCACTGCTTTGGGCAGTCTTTCTAGGCATTTTGTAGATTGGGATTCAAATAAATGTCTTTTAGTCTCATTGCAGGTGGACTTTGCGTTTCTGTTACCATTTTATCCTGTTGCTTTTGGACGACTTCCAAAGGGAAAATGCTGAATTTACTGCACCATTTTAAAATCTTATAAGGTTTTTGAATTTTGGCAAGTGTGATGTGTGTGAAATAGTATCTCTCTGTGGATTTAATTTGCATTTCGAATACTAGTGAGATTAAACGTATTTTGTGTGTTTCTTGGTATTTGAGTTTGCTCTTCTGTGATATGCCTGTTGATATACTCTGCCCATTTTTCTATTAAGTTCTTTGTCTTTGACTGACTTGTATATATATGAGTATTTTTTTGATCTAATACTTTTTCGGCTAAATACATTGCAAATATCTTCCCTCAGTCTGTGGCTTATTTTCTCAACTTTGGAAAGTATCTTTTATTAAAAAGAAGTTTTATCTTTTAGTGTAATTGAGTGTATAATTGTTTTCCTTTATGGTTTGCATTTCTTGTTTAAGAAATCCTTTCTTATCTTTTTTTTTTTTTAAGATTTTATTTGTCAGAGAGAGAGAGAGAGAGCACAAGCAGGGGGAGCAGCAGGCAGAGGGAGAAGCAGGCTCCCTGCTAAGCAAGGAGCCTGAAGTGGGACTTGATCCCAGGATCCTGGGATCATGACCTGAGCTGAAGGCAGACACTTAACTGACTGAGACACCCAGGCACTCCAGCCCATCCTTATCCTGATGCTGTAAGTAATCTTTTTGCTTTTAAAATAAAGGGCCTAAATTATGTTTTTTCCAGCACCATTTAGTTCGTTTTTTCTGTCCTGATCTACACTGTCACTTTTCCCGTCTAACAAGTGTCCAATATGGATGTTGCTGTTTCCGGGCTCCATATACTGCTAATGTTTGTAGATTTGTCTATTGTGCCAAGACTTAGCTGCTTTAATTAATTTATAGTAAGGCAACTCTGTTTTATGTTCCTCTTTAAAATTTTCTTGGCTTTTATTGTTTTTTTGGACCCTCTATACAAATTTTAGATTCAGCTTGTCAAATTCCATTGAAAACTCTTCTGGGACTTCATTTGGAATAGCCTTAAATGTACAGATTATTTTTAAAAGAATTGACATCTTTAGATATGGAGTCTATCCATAGGCCGCCTAGGCACCCCATCAAGTCTCTAGTTCTAATCCAGTCCTATGTGCTTCACTCTAGTCATCTATAAGTCCTTTTTAAACAATAAACTAGTAATTAGGGCACCTGGCTGGCTCAGTCAGTTAAGCATCTGCCTTCAGCTCAGGTCATGATCCCAGGGGTCCTGGAATCAAGCCACATGTCCAGCTCCATGCTCATTGGGGAATCTGTTTCTCCCTCTCCCTCTGCCCCTTCCCTCCACTCGTGTTCTCTCTCTTTCAAATAAATAAAATCTTTTTTTAAAAAAGAAGAACTAGAGACTCAATGAGTATGAACTCACATTTAGCTTGATACAGGTACCGATAGATACAGAAATACTTACAGACATGGGTATACACATGGCTTGATATATGTTATATACACACAGGTTTATGTATACATATATATTAAATATAAAACATATTACATACACATAAATTTGAATAACAAAATAATCCAGTATTTATAATCCAAAGCATAAAATAAATATCCGTGGGGTCATACTGATATAAATAAATGATTGAATAAATAAATCAATAGGAGAGAGGAGACAAATCAATTTCCTGTGCAGAAGAATTCCAAAGGATTTTTTAAAAGATTTTATTTATTTATATGAGACAGAGAGAGAGAGCATGAGCAGGGGCGAGGGGTAAAGGGAGAGGGAGAAGCAGATTCCCCACTGAGCAGGTAGCCCAATGTGACTCCGTGCGGGACTCGATCCCAGGACCCTGAGATCCTGACTCAGGACTGACTGAGCCACCCAGGTGCCCAGTTCCAAAGGATTTATGTGGATACTCCCTGCTGAAGGGAATGGAACAGAATCCCCCACCCATTAAGCATGGACTATGCTTAGTGATTAAAGAGTACAGTATGAAAAGGAGGAATACAGTGAATTACAATAGGGAATATTGACAAATGTTACCTCAACCTGGTGATAAGGTCAACAGCAACAATGGAAAGGCATGTTGATAGGACATACCCTTTATGTGCTGTGAGGACAATGGCACTTACCTCTGTGGTCTTCCTCCCCCAAAGCCATAACTCTAATTATGAGAAAAACATCAGACAGATTTCAATCAAGGGACATTCTACAAAATACCTGACCAATACTCCTCAAAACTGTCAGGGTCATCAAAACAAGAGAAAGTCAGAGAAGCTGTCATAGCCCCAAAGGAGGCTAAATGTAATGTCATATCCTAGGTGGAATCATGGAACAGAAAAAAGACATTAGGTAAAAACCGAGGAAATCTGAATAAAGTAAGGAGTTAGTTAATAATAATGTATCAGTATCAGTTAATTGTAATAAATGCGTCACAGTCATGTAAGATGTTGATAATAGGGAAACCGGGCACAAGGTATATGAGCACTCTACTATCTTCACAATTTTTCTGTTAAATGAAAAGTTTTTTAAAAAGTTTTTTTAAAAAGTTTTTTAAAAAAGCAAGTTTATTCTATGTTTCCATGTTTCCATGTGGAATGGATTTCATATTTTTCAAATCATAGATTGTTAAGGTATGTTTTTGTAAATGATTTCTAGTTTATTTGCATCTTGTTAAGGATGTTATCTTTATGCTACCTCTAAGATTTTTGAGACTTACCATAAAGTTTTGTTCATGATCAATGTTTATAAATTTTCCATTGTGCTTGAGAAGAAAGTGTATTCTCTAAATGTTGTGGCTGTAGGGGGTCTCTCTATGTCCAGCAGACAAACTTGTTAAGTGTGTTATTAAAATTTATATTCTTATTAATATTTTATATGTCTTATTTCTCTATTAGTGAGAGAGATGTGATTGTGGATTTGTCAGTCTTGTAATTTTTTCAAGTTTTGCTTAGAGATTTTAAGGCATATTACTTAGGTACATACAAGTTTCAAACTGCCATATCTTTGAATTATTCCTTTTATATTGCATAGCAATTCTCTTTATCCCTTTAATTGCATTGAAGTCTGTTTTATCTATGTGTACACCGGTTTTCATGTAATCAGGGTTTGCCTGGTGTAGCTTTTTCTAGACTTATTTTTCAACTATTTTGTGTCCTTATGTTTTTAGTGTACCCTTGAAAACAGCTATAGGTGGGTTTTTTTAAGAAACTCTAGACTGACAATCTCCCTTTTAAAAATGTTTTATTGTGATCAACTTCAACCATATAGAAAAGTAAATTTATGTTTTTAAACTGATGAATTTAGTCCATTAACATTTATTATGATTATTGAGATGTTTGGATTCATTACTTCTTATTTTGTGCCTTCTATTCACTCTGCTTTTTCTCAGTTTTTTTTCTTCCTAAATTCTTTTTAATTCTTCCCCTCCCCATTGTTTTGGGATTTATATATTCTGCTCTTATTCTTTTTATAAGGATCTTGAAATTTTAACCTGTTTACCTAAATGAACAAGGTTTAAAGTTGATCCATTTTTTTAAAAGATTTTATTTCTTTATTTGACACAGAGAGAGACAAAGAGAGAGGGAACACAACCAAGGGGAGTGGGAGAGGGAGAAGCAGACTTCCCGCTGAGCAGGGAGCCTGATGGGGGGCTTGATCCCAGGACCCTGAGATCATGACCTGAGCTGAAGGCAGATGCTTAACTGACTGAGCCACCCAGATGCCCCAAAGTTGATTTCATTTTTTCGCTCTCCTCCAGAACAATACCATGTCTTCAGAATTCTTCAGCTCCAGTCACAACTCTGTTTCACTTGTCATTGCTTTGTATTTTACTTCTTTCTTTTTTTTTTATTCCACATATTAGTCATCATCCTGATTATTATTTGTGTAGTCAATATTTTGGTTTGCCATATGCTTACTAACTTATTTTCCCATCAATACTTCTTTCATGTCATCCTTTGTTCTATTTCCTTCTTCCTGGACTGATTCTTTACACATGCTTGGTGAGGGCTGTTGGTGGTAGATTATCAGTTGTTGTTGATCTGGTAAGTTCTTCTTCATTTAACACTCCATCCTAAAAAAATAGTTTGGCTGTGTTAAAATTCTGATTTGGCAGTTTTTTTTCTCTCAGCCTTTTGAAGATATTTTACATTCTTCTGGCTTCTATTATAGCTATTGAGAAGCCAGGTAACTTGTCTCTTCTTCCTGAAAGCTTTCAATACTTTTTTCCTTTATCTTGGTGTTCTGCAGTTACACTACAATGTATCCAGGAGGAATATATTTATTTGTCCTCCAGATTTGTGGTGATTCCTGGATAATAGCTTGTAAAAATAGCTAATACCTACTGAGTGTTAGCTGTACATCAGGCACTATTCAGAGTACTTTAAAATGTTAACTCATAGGGCCTCTGGGTGGCTCAGTCGTTAAGTGCCTGCCTTCCGCTCAGGTCATGATCCCAGGGTCCTAGGATCGAGCCCCTCATCAGGCTCCCTGCTCAGGGGGAAGCCCGCTTCTCCTTCTCCCACTCCCCCTGCTTGTGTTCCCTCTCTCGCCATGTCTCTCTCTGTCAAATAAATAAGCAAAATCTTAAAAAAAAAAATAAAATGTTAACTCATTTCATATTCACAACAATACTATCACTCTTATTTTATAGGTGATTTAAGTATCTTGTCCGAGTTGCACAATGATGAATGTTGAAGGTAGGATTGGAAATAGGGCTTCTCCCAGGGCTTCCCATGGGCTTCATGGGACCATGAATTGCTTTTCCGCTTAAGCCAGGTGGAATTTGGATTCTGGTACTTGCAACTGAAAAACATCCTGACTAATACATTGGGTAACTGGGTGGACATTGGTGCTTACTGAAATAGGGAACCAAGGAGGGAAAAGTTTCTCCTCTGGAAAAAGTAGGCACAGCCTAGTATTACCTTATCCAGTGTCTTCCTGGATGTCAGGGGGTTTCAAAACCACCTCTGGAACTTGTTATTGATGTACCCCCAAATATTTCCTGCCCCTGAAGAGTGGCAGTGTGTTGTGATGTGTATTATAAGTGGTTTATTATTAATGACAAAACATTAAAATAATTTTCTTTATTTTTATTTTGATTAAAATTATTCATTTACTTAGTTTTTTAAAAAGTCAAATAGTTTTACAAAGATTATAATGAAAAAAACATTAATTCCCTGCCCTACTCCAACCCACCTAACAGCATCTGCTTTGAATTCTTTTATTGTTTTTTTAGGTATCTAACTCCACATTTCTAAACAACATGCTTATACTGTTATTTCTTGATTTTTATTGACTTCCTTCTATGGGTTTAGTTCTTTTATCCTACCCTCCCTCGACTCCCCAATATTATTATAATTTTTGGTTAATATTTATTGTTTATATTATTTTGACTCTGTAGCATATGATTGCATTTTTTTAATTCTTAACTTAGTTTTCCTTGGAGTCAATACTTGCCTTACTTTTCATTTGCTTAGTTTTCTATGTTACTGTCAATATTTTGTCCTCAAACTCTCAGCCAGAAGTGTAAATCTCTCAATGTGTCAGGTGACTTATCGACTTCATTATTTTCTCCTCTTTAACCTCCTCCTCCTTTTGATGCTCCCTTGATGTCCTAATTTACTGGTTGCCCTATAGGTAATGTCCTGGGACTTCCCTTCAGCATGCTTCTGGATCTTCCCTTCTTTGATTTGCTTTTATGTTGGATCCTTTTCCTTCCTCTTTCTTTGCTTATTCTCTCATTGTGGTGGACCTTATTTCTTAAAGTACCTTCTTTCCTAAAGTATGGTCTGTGGACTAGCAGCTTTGGCATCACCTGAGAATTTGTTAGAAATGGTGAATCTCAGGCCCCACCCCAGATCTACTGAATCAGAATCTACATTTTAACAAGTTCCCCAGGTAGTCCATATGTACTTTAAGGCTTAGAAAGCACTCTGATAGCTCACCAAGATAGATAAAAATAATTTGAGAACTTGCATTTTTTATATACCTATATTCTGTTTTCACTTTTGACTGATAGTTTGGGAATAAAATTCTAAGTTGGAAGTCATTTTCTATCTGAATTTTCCCATTGTCTTCTAACCTCCAGTGTTGCTGTTAAGTTTAATTACATTGTAATTTCCAGTTTTTTGTATGTGACCTTTTTGTGGTTTTTGTTTACTTTTATTTCCAGGTTTCTGAAATTTCATGATAATGTGCTTTGGTGAAGGTCTTTGTTGTTGTTGTTGATTGTTCCATGTATTCAGTGAACCCTTTTAATCTGGGGACTCTGATTCTCAATATTTTCTTATATTATTTCTCTAATTGTTTCCTCTATTATCTGTTCCTCGAACTCCCTGTCAGGAAGATATTGGAATCCCTGACATCCTTCTTTAAATTTTCTTATCTTAAATCTATTATTTTCATTTCTTCCTATTCGTTTTGCCTTTACAAAGATTTTTCTCAACTTTACTCATAATTCTTCTATAAATTTTATTTATTTCTGCCATCATATTTTTAAGGTACAGGAGTTCTTTATATTCTCTGAATGTTCCATTGTATGGCGTCCCATTTTTTCCTTGCATAGGTACGTCATATTTTTTATTTCACCAAAAATATTATAGGTTTTTTTTTTTTTAAAGCTTTCCTCTCCCTCCTACATTGTCTCTGTTTCCTCTAAATCTCTTTATTTGGTTTGTAGTTTTTATCTTCTGTCATCATTAGATGACTTAGAGGATTTCTTCAAATGTCTGGTGACACCTGCCTGTTAGTTCACATTAAGAGTGAGGTACTAAAGTGACCTCAGAAGCCTTGTGCATATAGTCTGACCCGAGTGAATAGGGACTTCACTGTAGGTTGATTAGACAAAGACCTAAAATTGTATAGTAAAATGCTTGCCTATTAATATCAGTAGCTTCTTCTCTTTTGTTGTTCAGTTTCCCTGGAAGGGAGTCTCTATTCTCTTGCCTGGTGGTGGTGGTAATGGTTGATGGCAGGAGAGGCGTATGGCTGGCTGCCAGCCTTCTGAGGGCTGAGTGGGGAAAGAAGTCGAGATGGTGACACCCATTTCAGTACGTGGACTCCCTTTCAAATGGTCTGTTCACAACTGTCTGTTGTCCTCGAATCTTCCTCCTCTCCCTAGAGTAGATTTTCCATCTTTTGCTGGGATTTCGCAGGAAATCTGTGGGACTAGGATTCTTCTACCAGTTTCCAATCCATCATCCTATTTTCAGATTCATCTGCACTTTTACCTTTAGGGGTACCTGAGCTTTCCTGGTGTTTTAAACCACCAATTAATTTACTTTTTCGCTCTCTGACCTCACTCCTAAATGCAGACTCCCAGCTCTCTTTTTTTTTTTTTAATTGAGTATAACATACAGTAAGGTACAAAATCGTAGATATATAGCTGGTTGAATATTTACATAAACATACATCTTTAGTAACCCACCTCAGTCAAGACAGAACATTTTCATCTCACCCGAAGATTCCCTTGTGCCTCTTCCCAGAAAATAATCCCAAACAAAGTAACCACATTTTAACTGCCATCACCAAAGATTAATTTTGTCCTGATAATCATGGAATCATGCAGTGTGTACTCTTCTGTGTCTGGTTTCTTTCACTCATCATTATGTCTGTTACGGGTACTTTGTTTTCAGTTGCTGGTCTTGGCTTCTGATTCACCACCCTTTTGTCTCCTTCTCTTGGCTCTGTAACCACCCCCCAAACCCCCTCACAAACCAACGCCTCCTGAAGGCTGTGCCGTGATGGACCAGTGCTGGCATGGCTCCTGCCAGTGGGTGTGCACGGTTTCCTAATTATCCGTGGTTGGCTCTTTGAATTTGGGCCAGTTGTACACCTGCCACTCCATGCAAACATGGGCTTACTGTTCCGGAAGCTAAATGATGTGTGTGAAAGGGTATGTATGTGTACACGTGTGAGAGATCCTGGTCTAGATTCCTGGCTCTGTCATGGATGCATCCTCTGATCTGAGCAAGTCTGTTTCTCTGTCCCTGTTTCTCATTCCTTCAAGCCACTTTGAGCCAACAAATGCAGAGAACTTCTCCAGGGTCAGCAGATTTTAGGCTGGTGAAAAGGAGACTCATTCTGACTTAGTGGTCTCACCCTTTCCCACCAGTGCACCCCTCAGTGCTGAGCTGCCCTTAGTTGGGCTACTGATTGACCTGCACCCCTGCTCCCACTGCTCTTTGCCCTTCATTTACCTAAATATTAACATTAAATATATATGCACAAACATATGTATATAGTTAGCCTTGAAAGTCAATAAAAATATTTAAAATAGCAAATTAAACACTATCTGAAAAGGTGAATAATAATGAAAAGTTGACAGAGAAATATTATTTGATATATTTTAGAAGTATGTTCTTAAGAAACTGAGTGTATAAAGTTATTATCTTGGAGTCAAGAGCCGATAATCCCAGGTGCTGGAAAATCTCTTTCTGAATCTATGTAAGTCAATGTTAATTATACTTCAATAAAAGAAACAAACAAAAAACCTTTCAAACTTTAAAATTCCAAACTTCTAACTTTCTTCTGGGTCCTCTGGCCGGCTCTTATTTGATAACTTTGAGAACGTCTTACTGAAACTTGTTAATTATCTTTTTGTAGAGATTGCAATCTTTTAGTACCTAGCTACATTTTTTTTGTTGTTGTTTCAAAGAAAATGTTTACTGATGGTCTTGGTCTTCAGTTTCATCACTTATAGACAGAGTATTCTGTCCAAAGTTATCATTATTAATTTCAGTATGTACAGAATGTACTTCAGTTTGATTTAGAATTTTATTGCAGTGCCAGACTGTGCAGGGAAGAGTTGTGTTCGTCACGTATTCTCAGTATAAATGGAACAGCTGTCATGGATATTGGCTTTAAGATGTAGAGACTGATTCCATATTCTTCTTCCATATTTTAGATTCCAAAAGAAAGGCTGACTCTGTCACCTCTGATCTCAGTGCTCTCCCACCCAGTGTCCTCGGAGAGGCAGCCCCTGATCAGGCTGGTCCCCTGCCTCCTGTCTGAGCCTTTCTGGAATGGGGCTCCCAGGACTTCAGCTTCCAGGCCACTCGTCTGCACTGGGAGGTATATGGGAGGGTCTCGTGGGTGCCTGACTCATGTCTAAGTGGGAAGCATCTGCTTCACAGGGCTCCTCTACTCAGCCTTCTTGGGAGGCGGGAGGATGGGAAAGGCTAGCAATATGATATGGGCAAGTCAGGAGGTTGTAGGAACTGAGTGATGAAGCTGGCCTAGGAGGGGCTGTGGGAAGAGGGTCTGGGGACAAGGAAATGGTGAGGGGCTGCAGAGAGCCAAAAAAAAAAGCTGAGCACAGTGACTGGATGACTTCTGAAATAACACTTTGTACCAATAAATATACCGGTACTCCACTTTTGAATAGCACAGAATACTGTAAATTGGTGTAGCAATGATCAATAAGTACTAACTCATCTTCCAAGTCTCCACTTAAGGATTCCTCCTCTGCAAACCTTTTACCAGACATCCCATTTAGATTTCTTTTCATTTTGATAACTTGTGTCATCTTATATCCCAGCTCCCAACCTTCTAGATGACTGTGTAAGAGGGAGGTTGCAATGGGCTGGGAGGAATTAAAATCTGACACTTCAGGTTTGGTTCTGGGTAAACTCAACCGCTTTTAGGAAATGCTTATTTATTTTGGAAATCTCCACCCCCATCCTTGTGGTCAAGATGGCAGCTAAGCATAGCAGGAAGCTTCAACAGCCTTGAGGGGATGTAGCCCAGCATCTATTTGGGATTTTCTGGGGTCTCCCTGGCCTGGGCGCTAGGCTCTTGCTTGCACCATAGTTGATACCACAGCCGGTGGGACAATTGTCGTATTTTATGCTGGCCAGGTCAGGGCAAGGGCCCTGCTAACTCAGACCTACCTCAACTCTCTTGGGAGCTGAGAATAGTCTGTACCTCATCCAGACCCTGTCCCTCTCTTGGCTCAGACTGGTCCCCCAGTAGCTTTTGTCACACCTCACGCCTTTCCATGGCAGAACCAGGCTGGTCCCTAGCTCTCAGCGTGGCTACCTTCTACACCCTCAGTGAGAGCTCGGGAAGACTCCTGGATCTCTTCCCTACCATAAGGGGGCTACTCTATTCAGTCTCAGGAAGGGGTCAGTTTGGCTGGGGCTCCAGGCCTTGCAGGTGGCACTTGTGTACCCCATAACTCTCCTAAACCCCGGCAAGCTGATCATTGTCTCAGGGCCCTCCCCCTTGGGGTTGTTGGTTTGTTGGGTGTTTATAGGAAAACTAGCACATTTCAGATGAGTCAGTGCTGGGTGGAGAGATAAGAGTACATCTCATATGAACTCCCGGCAGCAGAACAGGATACCTGGAACTCTGGACATGGGCCTGGGTCACATTCTCCCATGAAATCTGGTAATGTGGCGGAGGCCACCACTGAAGTTTAGAGAAAGATTTTTTCTACTGAGTTCAGCTAAGCCACAGAAAGAAAAATCAATAGAGGGCTTTATTCATGCTTACGACGGTTTAGTTTTGGTTTGGTTTGTGTTTTGAAATGTATAAAGGGCTTAACTAATCTTTTTTAAAACTATCAGCTGGAACGTAAAAGTTATAAATATAGTAAATTGAAAATGCTCACACACATTTCCAATGTGTGGAAGGTTTATGAAAAGAGGAATCTGAGGGGCGCTTGGGTGGCTCAGTCGGTTAGCGTCTGCCTTCAGCTTGGGTCATGATCCTGGGGTCCTGGGATTGAGCTCCGCATTGGGCTCCCTGCTCAGCGGGAAGCCTGTTTCTCCCTCTCCCCTCCCCCCCACTCATGCTGTCTCTCTCTTTCTCAAATAAATAAATAAAATTTTTAATAAAAAAAAAAGACAAGAAAGAGGAATCTGAGAGGAAAAGACCAATAGGGCAGAGTGGGGGGCAGGCAGAGCCTCCCAGAGATGGAGGAAGCCAAGCAGGGGAGGCAGAAGAGTCTTGCATGAAGGTTAGTCCAGTTACATCAGTAGTTCTTGAGACATGCTCTTATTTCTTAACTCAACCTGAAGCTCATGCACCTGCTACCACTGCCTCCAGACAAAATTAATTAGCCGAATAATGTTTGTTTATAGCGCTTTCATGGCTCTTTATTTCGAAATTCGAGAGGCTCTCTTCTGGGTCAGGTACCTGCCCCAGCACTCCAGAACATGCAAGGTAATGTCCCAGGTTCTGAGACACTGATGTGTTCCATTGGCTGAGAGACAAGGTGTGGAAGACAGATTTACGCCTGACGGAAGTTTCCTTAGGTGGGGATCAGGCCTTTTTTTACTCCCCTGGCTCTCCCTCTCCCTGGGACATGGTAGACACTCAATAAATACCTGTTAGATGAATGACTGGATTGACTGGGTCCATTACTTAGAGAAAGGCTATCCATTCCAATAGGCCTAGAATGAGAAGGACCAGTGCTGCTTTCCTGCTTGGTCCTGAGCAGTCCTGGACAGGAAATGGTCCTTTCTCTTTTGTCAACAGAGTGAATAATCACTTCCTCGTGAGGCAAGAGAGCAGACCTGCGTATGCCTTGATCTTGACATGCTAATTAGTGCTGAATGCTGAAGCATGTGTCATCCCTGCCTCACACGATACATCTTGCCTCCTGTCTCATCACCTGCTTCAGGACTTCTGCCTAGAATTGAGACTCAGCTGGGCATCAGCTCTGTCTCCTCCTCCACCCCTGTCAGATACCTCCTCTCCTCCATGACACTGTCATCAAGTGCTTTTCTAGGGGAAGGTAAAGGGAGAGGAGTAACTGAACCCTTCTTTCCTGGAGTTAAGGTGGGTGAGGGAAGAGCTGAGACCCAAATGAAAAGCCCAGAACTAGATCTACTCCTTCAGGCAAGGCTGGATCCAGGGACTGTCTCATGCTCCCCCTTGCTTGCACTTCTGAGGGAGAGAGACCATCTTGCAGGTGGTAGTTAAGAACACTGCCTCTGGCCTAGATCCTCAGGGAGACCTGGGGACAGTCCCTCAACCAATTCCTGCCTCAGTTCTTTCCTTTGTAAAGTGAGGATAATAATAACACCTGCCTCATAGAGCTTTGGGGGATGAATAAATGTTATATATACAAAGGGCTTTGAATGGTGTGATATATGGCCGAGATCCATCCATGTTCCATACAGCCTGAAACTGATACAAAATTAGGTACAAAAGTATTTATTAGGAATGATAAAAGAAATCACACAAAAATACCAATTTTAAAAGGCTGGTAAATGCCAAAGCATCACAAAATTTTTAAAGTAACATACTATTTAAACTAATTAATTGCCATTAATTAAACTCAACACCTTTCCCTTCACTGTTTGGTTGCATATTCTTTCATTTCTTTTTATTCAAAACAATTTTGTTGTATCGTTTTCTTTAGAACAAATAGAAAGCAATCTTCCCTCTAGCTTGGTTGACTGAGGATTTTTAAGAATTGTTGGCCACAGGGTGGGGGGATGGGTGAAATAGGTGGTGGGATTAAGGAGTGCCCTTGTGAGGAGCACCCGGTGTTTTGCGGAAGTGTAGAATGACTACATCATACATCTGAAAATAATATTATGCTGTATGTCAACTAGCAGAAATTTAAATACCAACTTTAAAAAATTGTTGGTCATATAGTTAATTATCAGTAGTTTCTTTCTGCTTCACTACTCTTCTTTGGTAGTGTCACATCAAACTTTAGGATTGTTTGCAAAATTGGGAAAACCTCTGATTTAGTGACTATGGCTCTCTAACAACCCCCCACCCCCACCCAAAACCTAATGGCATGAAACAGCAACCACTTTATTAGGCTCATAGATTTCATAGAAATTTAGAAAGGGCGCAGGCTGGGGATGACTCAACAGTTGGGCTGGATCCATTTGAAGGCTCATTCTTCCCCCAGCCTGCCCTGAGAGGCTCAACAGGCGTACCCCGCCCCTGAGGATCCCATTGGCCTGGGTGAGCAGCACGTGACCTTAGCCCAACCCTGCTGTGCCTGAGGGCCCTGCGTCAGACTGACCGCTGCTGAATCTTCTCTGCCTCTTCTCTGCCTTTCCTCTGTCCTCTCCTCATGACCTTTGTCCTTCTTGGACCACGTCTCCTAGTCGCTACTTCCTAATCACAGCCTTTGCAGGGAGGCTGGGGAATGGGGAGACCAGTAAGACTTACACCAACAACTTTGCTCCCCTGCTCCTGGTCCCTCCCCTTTCCCGCTTTGAGTGTGAACCAAATACAGTTCTAAGTCTGGGCATATAATTCATTTCCTCTTGTCCTTGCCGAACTCTGTGGCCCTTCCATACCCCTATTCCAATAAGGTAGCCAATAGTTACCTGTGGCCACTCTATTACACCTGAAATGTAGCTATTCCGAATTAAGATATGCTGTAAGTGCTGGGAAAACTGGACGCCTACGTGCAAAAGAGTGACCCTGGACCACTTTCTGACACAAAAATCAACTCTAATGGATTAAAGACCTAATGTGAGACCCAAAACCATAAAACTCCTAAAAGAAAATGCAGGCAGTAAACTCTTGGGTATTGATCTTGACACTATTTTTTGGAATCTGTCTCCTCTAGCAAGGGCAATAAAAGCAAAACTAAACTATTGGGATGACATTGAACTAAAAAGCTTTTGCGCAGTGGAGGAAAACCATCAACAAAACCGAGTGAGAGAAGATACTCGCAAATGATATATCTGATAAGGGACTAATATCCATTACAGATAAAGAACAAATACAACTCAACGCCAGAAACCCAAATAGTTCAATTTAAACATGGGCAGAGAACTTGAACAGGCACTTCTCCAAAGAAGACATCCAGATGGCCTACAGACACATGAAAACATACTCAACGTCACTCATCATCAGGGAAATGCAAATCAAAATCACAATGAGATATCACCTCCCATCTGTCAGAATGGCTAGTATCAAAAAGACAAGAGATAAGTTCTGACGAGGATGTGGAGAAAAGGAACGCTTATGTACTGTTGGTGGGAAGGCAAACTGGTATAGCCACTATGGAAGACAGTATGCGGTTTCCTCACAAAATTAAAAATGGAACTACCATACAGTCTAGTAATTCCACTTTGGGGTATTTAACTGAAGAAAAGGAAAACACTAATTTAAAAAGATGCATGCCTACTTATGTTTTTTTTTTTAAGATTTTATTTATTTATTTGACAGAGAGATAGCACAAGTAGGCAGAGAGGCAGGCAGAGGGAGAGGGGGAAGCAGGGTCCCTGCTGAGCAGAGAGCCTGATGCGGGGCTCGATACCAGGACCCTGAGATCATGACCTGAGCCGAAGGCAGAGGCTTTAACCCACTGAGCCACCCAGACGCCCCACCACTTATGTTTTTTTTGCAGCATCATTTACAATAGCCAAGTATGGAATCAACTGAAATGTCCATCAACAGAGAATAGGTAAAGAAAATGTGGTGTAAATACATATAGTGGAATATTACCCAACCATAAAAGAGAATGAAATTTTATCATGTGGGAAAACACATAGATGGACTTAGAGGACATTAGGTAAAGCAAAATAAATCAGAGAAAGACAGAGATACCATGTGATTTCACTTATATGTGAGATTTAAGAAATAAAACATGAATGAATAAACAAAAACAGGACAAAATCATAAAGACAGAGAGCAAACTCTCTGTTGGGGGGTTGGAGGAGGGGCAAAGTAGGTGAAGGACATTAAGAGGTATGAACTTCCAGTTATAAAATAAATAAGTGGTGGGGACACAGCTTAGGAAATTTAAACGAAAAGATAAGCTCTAAGTGTAAAACGCACGGTGGATTTTGAAGACTTAGTATGAAAGAAATGTAAAAGATCTCCTTGACAATTTCATATGTTGCTTACATGTTGAATTGATAATACCTTAGATTATTGGGTTCAATAAAGACATTATTAAAATTAGTTTCTCCTCTATCTTTTTACTTCTTTAAAATGTGGCTGCTAGAAAATTTAGTATGACATAGGTGGCTTGCATGACATTCCTATTGGACCATGCTGCTCTAGACCCCTTTTCCAGAAGCATTCACATGCATACATATCCACATCATTCCGTATATAATTTCCAGAACCATTGAGAGTGCCCCAAATCCCATCCATGGGCCCTAGCCCCAAATTAAGAATCTCTGAGTTAAGAATATCATGGTTTTTACCAGGCTTAGCATCAACCCCACCGTCACTGCACAGATGGGGAAACTGAGTACCAAGCTGTCCTCTGAATCCCGCCAGCTGAGCCCTGGGCCCTGGTCCTCTGGGGGTTGGGGGAGTGCCTGGCCCTGCCATATGTGTGTAAAGGGCTGGCATTGGGGGTTACCTCATGGAAGGTGATGCTGCAGCCTGCCTCTTTAAGTCCCCCCCGACAATCTAGCGGTCCCAGGTGAGGCCCATATCATTTCAGGGAGAGATTAATTCACTCCTCAGTGAGATGTATTTCTCAGAACTCCTGCTGTCCAAGGATGGCTCTGGAGGCCATGGAGGGTGGACAAGCTCCAGGCTAGGCTAAGCCCAGACTGGGGAAGGGGACACAGACTTTGACTCCAGAGGACATAATCCTGGGCTCGGTCACTCACCAACTGTGTGACTTCATGAATTGCTTCACGCATGACCCACTTTGGAATAAGTTGTTCTTCATAGTTTTCTACCTTTTACACTTACTTTCTCATTAGATTAGACATCTGGCTCATGCAAATTAGAAATATTTCCCATCCAGTTATTTTTCACATTTTCATAGACTATTATTAATTTTCTTTTTTTGGCCAATTCTGTAATAATACTTTTTATTTTTATTTTTTTAAGATCTTATTTGAGAGAGAGAGAGCATGAGCAGGAGGAGAGGCAGAGGGAGAGAGAAAGAGAGAAGCAGACTCTCTACTAAACAGGGAGCCCGACGCGGGACTCGATCCTAGGACCCCGGGATCATGACCTGAGCTGAAGGCAGACACCCAACCGACTGAGCCACCCAGGCGCCTCTGTAATAATACTTTTTAGATCCATTTGTACTAAGTTAACATCAATTCAGTTTCATTTGCCTTGAAAAACAAATCCTGTTGTTCAATTACATAGTGGATTGACAATGAAATAACTGAATTCATGTCATTTCAGGAGAACTCTAAGTGTTGCTGAGACACTGAACAGTTTAAACAGGTAACTTCACAAAGTTTTCTTCTGTAATGTTCATAGTCTAAGAGCGTCCTGATTGGTCTCTGTTACCTGTATTAGAAAGTTTGCCATTCGAGTCTAATGGAAATCTTCTAAACTTCTAGGATCAGCCAAAGGGAAGGGGCGAGGGTAAAGCTGAGGGTGAGGGGCTTAGAACCAGAGAGTCCAGAGCCCCCCTGTAGCTCTCTGAATTCTGCTCAGTGCCTGCCACTGTGACTGCCTTTATTATGATACCCAGGGTCCTGGCTGCAGAGAGCTGCCAAGGAGATCTGGCCTCCCTCGTCTGCTCACGTATGTTCAGCCCTCCTCCCTACGAGGCTTGCCTGGCTCAGGCTGGGGCTGGGCTGCAGGGTTTCCACAGTTCTGCCCCTACCCTGTCCCAGACCTTCAGCCTCAGGGGAACCAGCTTCCGACCACTGCTCCTAGGACTTGTGTCCTCTCCTCACCACATCTGTAGTCGTGATGCCCCATGTCTGAGAGGGGTGCTCCGCCTGTGGGTCCTGGAGCCCTGCCAGAGGTTTCTGGTTGGCCCAGCCTCTTGGGGAAGAGGGGAAGATCCTAGGCTAAGGGAGTGACCCAGGGGTGGATCCCCAACCTGTTTATAGGATTTCAACTCCTCGGAGACGGGCAGATTTGCAGCCCCATCCCGTTGGGATAGTTGCTGACGGCCAGCCAGGGAGCTGGCCTCTTGGCAGGAGCTGGTCCTGGAGTGGAGCCAGAAGAGTTGGCATGGAAAGACTGACGACTAGGGGACCCCCTGGCCATCCTCACCAGGTAACAGTGTTGCCAAGCCCATGGGCATCACTCAGGGCAGGGCCCGGGGCTGGGGTGCATTCTGAGAAGCTTGATGTGGTGAAAGCCAAAGTGATTCTGGCCTCTGGGGAAGACCTGGCTCCGAGAGCTGGGGTCTCTGCCTAGGCAGAGGCCGAGGGTGGGAGGCAGAGGGTAAGAGAGTCTGTGCTTGGGAATGGGGAATGGGGGCGGGGGTGGATGGATGATCAGCATCCATAGAAGGGAGGGCCTGGGAGACCAGATCCTTCCCCATCCACTGTGACCAATCAGCCAGCAACCCCCTTAGAGCTTCTTACCCTCCTCCCCGCCAAAGCTTGCATGCCGCGTCAGAGAACACAGTGGCTGCGTGTCACAAGAGGACACCCCACCAGGCCCATAGTTCACCACTGCAGGTAGTGGGCCTCCTGGAACTGGCGGGGGCCAAGGAACCACCCTGTGTGTCCCCAGAGCTTTGTCAGGCCAAGTCCCCATCCACTGCCAATTACTTATGGGGCCAAGAGAGGAGGCTGCAACCAGGCCAAAGAGATCTACAGACTGCTAGCCCCACTCCTTCCGTGTGCTTCCTCTCAGGCAGGGTTCTCATCCTCTGCTCCGCACCAGGGCCGGGGGCACTGGCTCTTCGGGTCTCCTCTGGTGCCCCAGGCAGGGGCCGTGAAAGAGGCTAAGTGTGCCAAGCTCACCATCCTGAGGCATTTACTTCATTCTCAGGCTTTGCCCGGCTTCTGCAGCCTTGGTGCTGAGACCCAGGCCCGAGTCGAATCTAGCCCAGTAGCTCTGGACAGGTGCTCCTGGAGGAAGCTCAAGTCAGGTACCAGGCCATCCTGGGAAACATGGAGAGGGACCCCTTCATTGAAGGACAACACCTCCGGCCCGGCCCCTGTCCGCCTGAGGTCTAGAAGACCACCCCCCCACCCCCGGCAAGCGGACATTGGTAAAAATGTCCAGATGGCGGTCTGGGAGGACGCCAAGGCTGCAGGAGCAGGGCGGTGGAGGGCCGGACGGCTCGGGCTCCATCCGCTCCTCCCGTCAGCAGCGTGAGCCCCAGAACCCAGTCGTGGAGGTTTCTGATGTACCTGTGTTCATCCTCACCTCCCTGGAGAAGGCTGGGCTTCCTTTTCCTCTGCCTGCTCTAGACCCAGCCCGGGGGCAAAACTGAAGCCCAAGGTACAGCAACTCTGGGGGCTTGAGTCTGCTGATACTCCTGGAAAGCACATTGCCCCCTGCGGATGCCATTGGGACTGGTTGAATCTCCGAGATCAGCCCCTCAACCCCCTGCCTTCAAGTCGGCTCCTGGGGCAGTCTCAGCAGTGGCTTCATCCAGCCTCGTTCCTGCTGAAACAGGGGACTGGAGCCTACCCTGGCAGCAGGAGCGGGGCCGGCAGGCCAGGCCAGGCATCCAGGACTTGCTCTGGGACGTGCCTGCTGTGTGATCCAGGAGCATCGGCTCAGCATGACTCAGAAGATACAGGGCCTGAAGTGTCCATTCCCCCTCTCTCCAACCTCCCCTACCACAGTGGGTCATTGGGGGCCAGCAGAGGGGAAGGCAGCTTGCTCATTTTCCTCTTGCTGGTGAAGACCCCATGGTCTGGACCCCTGTATGGGGGACTCCGGCCCTGTCAGACTCGCTTGGGTCACATCTCCGGTGATGGGCAGGGGTCGGCACTGAGCCTCACCAAAGGGAGGAGGCTGGAGGAGGCCCTGGGGTCCCTGCATAGGGAGAAACAGTGGTTGAGACTCCCAGCAGGAGGTACTCCCAGGAGTCTACGGGAAGGTGAGCGGGGGGCGGAGGGGGATCCCTGCTGGAGAAGCCCTTCATAGTATTCAGAGTCAGTTATCAATTAAGGCAGTATTTCAGATGGGAGGACATTTCGGCAGGGGAGGGGAAGACCCAATGCCCTCAGGAGAATCCCATTAGTTCGTTAGTTCAATATCCATATTGGTCTAAGACAAATCTATGAAATTCTACTGTTTAGATATCCAGAGGGCAGTGGGGGAAAGTTTCATGCTTTTACGAAGGAGCGAAGTCCTGGGGAAATAGAACAGTATGGGAGATGTGAGCTCTGGCCTTGAAGATCTGGGTTTGAATCCTACCTAGGTCACCTGCTAACTCTGTGACCTACGGCAACCTTTCTAAGCCTCAATTCTCTCATCTGTAAAATGGGAGGAAATGAGAGTACTAACTCAGGATGTGTCGGTAGGATAAATCAAGTTGGAATACGTAATCTGCTTAGTATAGCACCGAGAAATATAACAAGCACTTAATAAATAGTATTAAGACCAATTATCTAGAAACTGCTTACTTTTTTGCTAAGCATTCTACAGGCATTAACACATTTAGCCTCTATTAATTAGTCCCACTATTTATGAGGAAATGGAGGCTCTGGGAGGTTTAGAGACTTGTCCAGGGTCACACAGCAAGTAAGCAGAAGACCAAGGTTTAGACCCAGATATCCTGGCTGGGAGCCTGCCTTGCCGACTCCACTCAACCTTCCCGAGTAATGACCTGTCATTGTATTTATTGTCACAGCTTATCCTGTAATGCTCTGTGTTAGTGGTGGTTTTAGAGGTGATGAGAAATGGGGCTTCACCCTGGAAAAATATCCTGCCAGGGGACAGTGGGCTTTCTGAGGTTGAAAGACTCTTGGTGACCAGAGAGAGAAATGGGCAACAATGCTCAAATTAGATATGGTGACTGGCTAGAAAGGAGCAGATGGGGACACTTCGTAGCCATCCACAGGCTGTGGCCTCAAGGGTGAGGGGGAGTCTGGGCTGTCTCTGTCCTTCCCCTGTCTTGGAGTGCACACAGAAGCTCAGTTCCCTCCAGGGCCCGGGGAACCCAGCCAGCACTTACTCTGGGGCGGTCAGGGATGGATCTGGGGCAGGGAGGAAAGGGAGCCAGGCGTCTAAAAACCATGACATCTCTGCCATTTACAAGCTCTGGCTTAAGGCCCATAGAATCAAAATGTTGCTGGTGTCCCTGGAGTTAGTCCTCAAGAAGGGAGAAACCAGTTCACCCAGGGATGGTGGGGGGGCGACGCAGGGAGGTTGGGATATCACATGTTCTCTGCTGGAAAGTTGACAGGAATGACAAAGACCCTGGGCACGAAGGTGCAGGAGAGCAATGTGGGGACCCACAGGGCACTAGTCCTGAGTGGCTTCGCTGTGGCCTCATCGTCCTTTAAATTTCTCTATGGGAATGGACAGCGAATCTGTGCACACGGAGGCAGCCCTCAGTAGACAGCACCTGTGCAGAGCCCAGATGGGTTCCTGGCAGGAGATTTCGGGGTCACAGGCATGGAGGGGACTGGTGACGGGAGGGCACAAAGTGGAAGAGCTCTTTGGTTTCATCACGACACCATGTCCCGAGACCACGCAAGGTCACATGTCGGTCTTGCAAGCCCCGTGCCGCCCCGGCCTCAGATCACAGGGGCTCACCGGAAGACACTGGGGCAGGGTGCCCAGAAAGAGCTACACAGCTACCTCCAGAAGAACAGAAACCCAAGGCTCCCAGCTTCCAGGCGGTGGCAAGGACCTCAGCAGTAGGGATTTGGGGAGAGCCCCTTTGGCCCCTGTCCGCAGAAGGACTTGGCACACCCTATTTGCCTTCTGCTTCTCCTTGGCCCCCTCTGCTCCTTTTGTCCCCATGAGCCCGTGCCCACTCGGTTTCTGCTTCCTCCTCGCTGGGCTTGGCTGTAGGCTGATGTGGCCTCCCCAGGGTTTCAGTATATAATGGCCTCCTGCTCGCAGTAGTGGCCTGATGCTCTTGCAAGTTTCCTATCTCACACCCAAGAGAGGGTGAGTACCCATGGCTGGGCGTCCCAGGGCCCAGCCTTCCTGGTGTCAACTCCCACTTGCTGTCCAGAGGGCATGGGGGGCAGGGGGTGGGAGCAGTGCTGGGCAACAGAGTTATATGCTTCACCAAAGGGCTGCCCTCTCTGGAGCTCTGGGGGTGGGCAACCCCAAACTGACATGTCCGGTGTGGTGGCCATTCCTTGGTCCTCGTTTCCCTGCTGTCACCACTACCCTGTGCAATTCTGGCCCCGAAGGGAAAGGGGTCCCACAGATTCCGCCCCTTGTTGATCTGCCCTGACTTCTGCAGCCCAGGACCATGGCCCCAAGGACAGTGGTGGGCAAAGGCTGTTTGGCCCCAGAACGTCCAGCAGCATCACTGAGGATGTCAGGAAAAACCTCAGCACAGAGGGGTGGGGCTGGGGACCGAGGAGGAGGGACTGAGCAGTCTGTTATCTCTCTCCAGGGGGCGGCCTCCACCAGCTGGCGGCTCACTGTGAGGGTCCTGGAGGCACGGAACCTGGGCTGGACTGACCTGTGTGAGAAACTATTTCCTGGACTCCAGGGGTGTAGAGATGACCAGGCCCTGTGGGAAAGGCCCACACGGGAACTTGGGGGCTGGGCTGGGCTGCCCACAGTGGCCACCAAGGTCATGGTAGGAACCTGGTGAGGCCCCTGGAGAGGAGCGTAGGGAATTCTCTCTTACTCTGTTCTCTTAACGTTGGCAGTGAGTGAGGCAGACCCCTATGTGACCCTACAGCTGCCAACCATCCCTGGAACAAAGTTCAAGACCAAAACAATCACCAACTCCAGTCATCCTGTATGGAATGAGACCTTCAGTTTCCTAATCCAGAGTCAGGTCAAGGTAAAGGCCAGGACCACCCTCAAGGACAGGATGTATCCTTCTTTCAGAGTACACTTTTCCTCCAGGGCTCAGTCAAAGACACAGGGGGAGGAGGAGTGTCTTTGTTCCCAGCACCCCGTGTGCTGTGTGGGAGAGAACATGTGACCCATCCTGTGGCCGTGAGCCTGATCTCTGGCAAGTTGCTGGTCCTCTCTAAGCCCATCTGTGGAATGGAGGCAGTAAGAATCCCTTCCTGCGGGGATTATTGAAGTCAAATGAGATAAAGCATGGAAGTCTCCTAATACAGTGCCTGGTACATACGGTGCCTTGGGAGCCGCAAAGGAGGGGTGTGCAGTGGTGGGGAAACACCAAAAGAATTTTATTTTTTATAAAAACAAAAATTAGCAGGGGAAGATTAGAAACTTTGCTGGATTTCCTTTTAGTGCTTTTAAGTTTTACTATTATTTTTATTTTGAAGTACAAAGTATGGAGGCATAATAATCTTTTCCAACCCTGGGCATCAAGTAAGGGCTCAGCAGGTATGAAGTACAGTGATGAGTAAATAATGCGCTAAGTTGCTGTTCTCGGGTCCCTAGAATGTTCTGGAGCTAAATGTCTATGATGAGGACTCAGTCACGGAGGACGATGCCTGCTTCAGGGTTCTCTATGACGTCTCAGAAGTCCTCCCGGGCGAGCTGCTCCGGAAGACCTTCTCCCTGCATCCCCAGGTGAGTGAGGAGTCCCACCCCTCTGCGCCCCACCCCTCCGCGCCCCAGGCTGAGGAAGTTACCCAGCTTCTCCCTTCTGTTGGAATGCTGCTGGGTTGAATGTGTTCACAAAAGAGGGAAGCCCCTCCCAGAGATATTTATATTGGAATAGGAAAGGAGAAGGCTTAACTAGACTGTTACAGACTGAATCACTCATTGCAGAGATTTTAGTCACGGGAGGGAGGTTTCTGGTGGTGGTGAACTTCCTAATATCAATCAAACCCCAGCTCAGTGTAACTAACCCTTGGGGAGGCTGGGGGGGGGGGGCAGGGGCACTCCATCTCTCCTGCTCACTGCTCTCCCGTGGTGCCCAAGGCCGGGTTTATGAAGGTCTCTGCTCCTTCTCCAGCAGGGGAAGGCTGGGGAATGGGAAGATGGGGTTCTGGGGTCAGGTCCCCCTCAAGAGGACTAGGAGATGGGACCTGGGCATCCTTAAACATCTTTTAGCTTGTGCTCCTCATGTCCTCCTTCAGCCCTGCCGGGGAGGGAGGCCTGTTCTCTGGAGACTTATCAGCTGTGGCTAACCTGGGCAGGCAACCCGCCTTTCCCCCAATTCTCAATTCCCGCATCTGTAAAGTGGGCAGAATTGTGGTATCTCGCCTCCCTGAGAGATTGCTTGAGATGAGACAATGCATGGTCGAAGAACTTTGTCAGCACTGAAGATGTGTAAATGTTGATGACCTGCTCATCATTGATTTCAGGGACAGGAGGAGCTGGACGTGGAGTTCCTGCTGGAAAAAACGTGAGTAATAATCACACAGCCCAGGGAGTGTCTCAGGACCCAGGCTTTATGTAGAGAAATGTCTTTGACCCAGATTCTCTGTCCCTCCCACCCCCACCCCTGCCAGTCTGGGTGTGTGTGTGGGGGGGGGTCCTCTTAGAGGAATGAGGAGAGGAAGGTCACTGCTTCCTTGGCCACACTCTCCCTCTCTCTCCTCACATGGCAGTCTTCAGAAGCCCCTCCCTCCCCCTGAAAGGTATCCAGGACTTAGGGTCCCTCGGCATCACCCAGGGAGGCCCCATGGGGGCTGGAGGCTGTGCTATGAGGGGGCAGCTCAGTACAGGGAGCGTTTGCCTTTGTCAGGCTGAGCTCCGGATGTTCTGATTTTTCCAGGTCAGTCTCCCCAGAAAACCTCATCACCAACGACGTCCTTGTGGTAACCACCCTCCTCCGGCTTGTGAGGGGGAGCTGAGGGAGGGGTCCCAGAGCCGACACTGCAGTTGGGGGGGTGCCGAAGGGACAGGAAGGGACAGGGCATGGTGGTAAGACCACCCTGGGCCTCCCAGCTCAGTGGTTCCCCCGGGGCTGTGGTCAGGGGCTGGGGACTGGGAGGGGCCAGGGCCTTTAGAGAACGTGGAGAGAGGGAGGCCCAGACTCTGCTGGGGGGAGATTCGGGCCCAAGACTGGATGGCTGAGGGAGTGTCGTGGGGGAATTGTAGGTACTCCTGACAGGGTTTCATACCTGTGATGGACTCCTAGTTCTTAGCCTCAGAAGGTGGTGGACGACACACCAGCCAGGCCCAGCTGGGGTGTTAGTATTGCAGTAGCAGAGGCCCCGAGGAAGTTTCCAGAGTGCTGTGCTTCCAACCTGGGAGCTCTGGGACAGAGTCGGGGGTCAGTCAGCTCCTCCTTGAGACAGCGGAGAGTCCTGATCAGCTCTTCTGAAACAGAGCAAGCTCACAACAAGTTCACAGCAATGGGAACAAGTGGTAAACAATGGACTAGAAGCTTTCCGCTCAGAGGTCCCCGGCCAGCAGCACAGGCGGGACCTGTGAGGGAAGGAGGCCTCTACCCTCAGGGTCATACAAGGGCCTGCTTCACGGGCTAGTGTTACCTTTACAAATGCACGTTAAAATCGTCCTACCTGTGGCAGCTACTTTTTATCTGAGAGGCTGGAGAGCGGCGGTGGGCAAGTAAACTCAGCCATCTGCGGAAGTCAGTCAGGACTTGGATGGGCTGCGGGCGTCCCATGACAGGCAATGACAGAGAATGCAGCGGGCTCCTTTGGCAAGCCGGTCAGCTGGAGGACAGCAGGGAGATCGGTCCATCATCCTGTAGGCCAGTGGTTTGCGTGCTACTGTTTGGGAGCAGTTGTGGGAGAAGGCTCTCTCCAGGCTGAGTCTGCAGAGAAACACGGAGAGGAAAGAACAGTACCTGAGGGTTGGGCGGCCTTCAGAGATCCCCCAAGTTTGGCAGATCTCTGGAGGCTGGGGGTGTGCATGGGGTGGAGGGGGGCTCCCCCCAGCTGCTCCAGAATCAGAGGAGGGGGTGGCAGTTCTGCCTCCAGTCCCACTCTGGCCCCACTTTCTGATCAGTGTGTGGTGGATTTGGGACAGTGGGGCTCAGAGGGTGAAGTTGAGGGGACCTCAGCCTCCCCTGACAAGCCCCCGGCCCACAGTGTGGTCTTCCCCAGGCCCGAGAGCTGTCCTGCCTAGATGTCTATCTGGACCAGGCCGGGAGCACGGCCACGGTCACAGGTGAGGCCGGCTCTCTGCTAAATGGGGTGGCTGGGACACCTGTGCCGGGCCTCTTTTTTCTTGCTCACACAGCACGAGAACGACAGATCTCCTGTGGACTCGAGGGTCCCCCTGACCTGGGGGAGGGTGTATTGCAGGAGATGGGAGTCCCATGGGGGCTGTGGGACCCAGCAGGCTGGGGAGGGCCCTTTCCAGAATCCTGGCTATCATGGTCCAAGCTCCCAGGTCTTGCCCACGTCCGAGCCATACTGCTGGTTTCCTGGGGTCCCTGTGCGGATTCCTGGCTCTTGTTCCCCTCGTGCTATCTGCCCACTTTCTGCCTAGATCAGGACAAGCTGGAGCTGGAGCTGGAGCTGAAGGGGTCCTATGAAGACACACAGACATCTGTGCTGGGTCCAGCCTCCGCCTTCCGCTTCCATTACATGGCAGCCCAGGAGGGAGAACTGAATGCGCTTCTGAGGGTAGGTCTTGGCTTTGGAGCTCTCCCCACGGTGGGCCAGCTCCAGCTGCTGTGGGCCCCTCTCAGGCCAACGCCAGCTCCCCCCCTGCTCCCCCCCGCCCCCCCGCCCCCCCCCCCCCGCCCCCCGCGAGAGGCACCAAGCCCTTGGCAGACAGGGAGAGTCACCAGGAGTCTGCAGTGGGCAGGGGGACTGCCCTGCCTTTTCAGACTTTGTTTGAACCTTTCAATGGCACCTGCCTTGGTGCTCTTAGAAGAAAATCCCGTATCCGTGCCTCCAAGGCCCTGCACAGCCTGGCCCTTGCCCAGCTCTGCTGCCTCACCTTGTTCTACGCTGCCTCTCTTTCATGATGCTCCAGCCGCATTTGTCTCTTCTTGCTTTCCCAACACGGCGGAGGCCTTCTGAGTTCTCCTCTGGCTGCTTCCAAGGCTGCCTACTCCTCCTCCTCTTCTTTGTCCTCCTCTTCCTCCTCTTTTTATCTCAGCCAAGAGGGGCCCTCCTTGACTCCCCATCTTTTTTTTTTTTTTTTAAGATTTTATTTATTTATTTGAGAGAGAAAGAGCAAGAGAGAGAGCATGAGAAGGGGGAGGGTCAGAGGGAGAAGCAGACTCCCTGCCAAGCAGGGAGCCCAATATGGGACTCGATCCTGGGACTCCAGGATCATGACCTGAGCCGAAGGCAGTCGCTTAACCAACTGAGCCACCCAGATGACCCATTGACTCCCCATCTTAAATAGATCCCACACACCCCACCTTTGGTTATTGTATCATATCACACTGCTTAGGACTTCCTTTACAACATATTTTCCCCTTTATAATATTGCTAACATCTGTTCGTTACCTATTTTGTTGTCAATTCATATACACAATTCAGTTAGAACAAAAATGTCAGCAAGTGTTTTAATAATTAGTCATTGTAAGTAGTGTAATTATAAGAACTGTAAATATTGTTATTATATTATTAGAGAGGGACTGTGCCTGTCTGGATCATTGTCTAGATACTCAGTAAGGATTGGTTGAATGAATGAATATTTCCCTCCAGAGCTCTGCAAGCAATGGCTGGATTTCGGACAAGCCAGCTGGGCACCTCACTGTGCCCCTGAAGTCCTTGGCCATGAGAGAGGAGGTGACCTTTCACATTCCTGCTACAAATGTAAGTGGCCTCAATTTGATACGAAGTGCCAGTGAGAATAAAGACAGAGAGCCCAGGCCCCCAGGGGATACCCACATTCCTCTCAGGGTCGAGAATATTCTAGTCCAGTCTCTCGCTTTGATTTCAGACCCCAGGAGTGAGGCTGCAGCTCAAGGCTGAGAGCTGGTAAGGGACATTCATATCTGGGGGGGGGGGGGGGGGACGGACAGTGTGGGGTGGTCGGGAGGCAGGGAGTGCTATGGAATGGGGGGCCCTTGGGGTTGGGAGCAGGGAGGTAATATGGCAGCTATCCTGGGTGTGGCCAGCCAGTGGCTGAGCTATGCAGTGCCCCCTGACCCTCGGATCCTCTACTGCCCCAGCCCTAAGGAGCTGGCTGTGCGTCTGGGCTTCAATCTATGTGCAGAGGAGAAAGCCTTCCTGAGCAGGAGGAAGCAGGTGGTGGCCAAGGCTCTCAAGCAGGCCCTGCAGCTGGACAGAGACCTACAGGAGGATGAGGTTTGGGGGTGTAGGGGAATGTGGGTGCAGTACTTTGGACTGGCCTTAAGGATGTGCCTGATTGCTCTGCCCTCTCCAGATGCTCCAGTCAGCAGAGATGGGAGTGGCTGTGGGGAGGTGGGGGTAAGCTGTGGGGTTCTCACTCCCTTTCGGGCCCATCCAGGGCCGAGAGCTGTCACTTCCTGGGGGAGGGAGGGGCTGGCTGCTCGATCTAAGCCCGACTCCATCAGGCCCTGGCCCCGAGGTCCCTTCCCTCCATCCTGGTCCTGGTTAAGCCGGCCTGTGTCCATGTCGGTCCAGGTCCCCGTTGTGGGCATTATGGCCACAGGAGGAGGTGCCCGGGCCATGACCACTCTCTACGGCCACCTGTTGGCCCTGCAGAAGCTGGGCCTCCTGGACTGTGTCACCTACTTCAGCGGCATCTCGGGCTCTACATGGTGAGGGGCCTGGAGACTGGAAGAGCAGAGATGATCGGGTCCCAGAGGGGATTGGAGTAGACACCAGGGGAACCCCTCTGTGTGGAAGCCAAGTGGGTGTGAGCACCACAGTCCGATGGGTGCCAGATGGCTTTCTCAAAAGGGAGGCAGTAGGTATTACAGAGGGCCTCCCGTGACAAGGGGTTGGAGGACACCCATTCCACGCTACTGGAGAGGCCTAAGGCAGCTGATTCAGGAGGAGCTGGGGTTTCAGTCGTTGCAACACCACTTACCTGGGCAACCAATTTCCCCTGATTCTCAGTTGACTCATCTCCAGAATGGGGTAAGAGTAGTTCTTACTCCATAGGATTGTCCTGGGGTAGCCCAAGTAAAACACCTGATCTGACATGTATCAGGAACTCCCAAGTTGGTAGCTCTTTTTTCTTTAAATGTGATTATCTCATTTAAATCCTCATAACACTCTACAGGGTGTTTTTTTGTTTTTTTGTTTTGTTTTCTTTTTTACTGTCCCTATAGTATAGATGGAGAAATTGAGATGAAGAGGTCCTATCTTAACCACTTACCTAAAGACAACATTGCCTCCCTATACCCCACCTTGCCTATGATGAGGTGGGACTCTTCACTGTTAGAGATTCAGTCCTTTGAGTCTTATTGAAATGTGACTTGAAGCAGTAAAAGGAGAGTAAACTCAGGATTTTAGGTAACAGCTGTGGACAAGCAGTCTTAAAGGGCTTCCAGACAGGCACATGAAGATGGGTGTAGGGCCTAGATCTGTTCTGCACAATGCGGTAGCCACTAGTCACATTGTTATTGACCACTTGAAATGTGGCTAGTCCAGATGGAATGTGGTATAAAGATAAAATACACAGAGAATTTTGAAGACTTGGTTTGAAAAAAATACAAATTTATGTTATTTTTTATATTGATTACATGTTGAAATGAGAATTTTTGGGTATATCAAATTAAAATAATACTATTAAAATTAATTTTTATTGCTCTCTTCTTACTTTTTCAAAATGTGGTTACTAGGAAATTTCAGATTACATCTGTGGCTCACGTTATATTTAAATTGGACAGCGCTGATCTGAGAGAAAGCCCCGAGACACATTTTCCAGATGGGCAGGGCCTTGGCTGCAGGAGCACCACGTTGGGAGAAGTGGGAGGGTGGGAGGGAGATGTCACAGCGACCCAAGCTGGGCCTCCGCCTCCCATCACATTGTCCCTTTATTCTCCCAGGACAATGGCCCACCTCTACGGGGACCCTGAGTGGTCACAGAAGGACCTCGAAGGACCCATCAAATATGCCAGGGAGCACCTGGCCAAGAGCAAAATGGAGGCCTTCTCCCCGGAGCGTCTAGCGAGCTACCACCAGGAGCTGGAGCTGCGGGCAGAGCAGGGCCACCCCACGACTTTTGTGGACCTGTGGGCTCTCGTGCTGGAGTCCATGCTGCACGGCCAGGTAGGGCACCAATGCTGGCAAGGCGGGACGAGCGTGCACCTGTGGTCCTGGGGCAGTCTCGCCGTTAGCTACTGCGCATGCGCATTTCCTACTGGGTGAGGGAGGCTGAGATCTGTGGGGAAAGGACTCGTGGATCACAGTGTCTCAGTGTCTGCTGTACTTTGGGATGCTGCCTTTTTGAGTCAGGCTATTTTTCAGTTCATGGCCGTGAAACAGATTTCTGGATCTCTCAGGAGCTTAGGGACGAGTCAGTGCCAAGGTCAGTTAAGCAAACAAAACTTTCACTATGTTTATGTGGCAGTGAGATTGCTCGAATAATTTTTATTTTATGAATACTGCAATATAGAATGTCTTCTTCTTCTATATTTTCATGGTAGTGTTAAAAGCACAGACTCTGGAGCCAGATTGCCTGGGTCTAATCTCAGTGCCTCTTACTAGCTATGTGTTCTTTAGCAAGTTACTAACCTCTCTGTTCCTTGGTTTTTGCACCTGTTCAGTGGGGATGAGTGAGAATATTACTTATCTCACAAGCTTGGTGTGAACACTCAATGGTGCTTTGGCATAGACTTAGCATTATTGGCTATTATATATTTTTTTAAGATTTTATTTTATTTATTTGAGAGATAGCAAGTGGGAGCACAAGCAGTGGGGAGAAGGAGAAGCCAGCTCTCCACTGAGCAGGGAGCCTGGGATCAAGACCTGAGTTTAATGCAGAGTCTTAACCATTGGAGCCACCCAGGGGCCCCAACTATTATATTTCTTCACTGTTTGTTGTAACACCATGAAGACCAAACTAAGCAGATAACATTTTTTCTAAATTGCTTCTTTGGGGCGCCTGGGTGGCTCAGTGGGTTAAAGCCTCTGCCTTCGGCTCGGGTCATGATCTCAGGGTCCTGGGATTGAGCCCCGCATCGGGCTCTCTGCTCAGCGGGGAGGCTGCTTCCCTCCCTCTCTCTCTGACTGCCTCTCTGCCTACTTGTGATCTCCCTCTTTCTCTCTGTCAAATAAATAAATAAATAAATCTTAAGGAAAAAAATAAAATAAAAATAAATTGCTTCTTTAAGGTAAGTTTAGTAAGTCAACTGCTTAATCTTACATTAACTGTTACAATTATTGAAATCAGTTCTTTTGTTTCTACTATTGTTTTACCATATATAATTATCTGAACGTTTCTTTTAAAGCATTTGAAACAACTAAAACACAAAAAAAGTATCTTTAACATTTGTTATAAAAAAGTAAACTATCAAATACATTAGCAGAGGAATGATTCACACCTTCCTTATCTTAAGGTATCAGAAGTTTGACCAAGAAAGATTATCATGTAAACTAACCAAAAATGAATTTGCTTTGGATTTTTTTTCTTTCAATTTTATTCTTGCTGGTAAGAGCAATGCTACCTGGAAATTACCAACCATTCTTATTTTTTACGTATTAGTTTAAAAATATTTATTATATTTTTATTATATTTATTATGTATAAATATATATAAATATAAATAATAAATATAAATATAAATATTTATTATATTTTATATTATTATAAAAGCAATATTTATCATTAAATATTATAATAATCTTCAGACCTAAGAAAATGCATAAAGCATAAAGAATAATATAATGAATATGCCCAATTTCACCAACAAGCCTAAGAAATAGTATGTTACAGAAAGACTTGAAGCCCTCTGTGGATGCCTCCCCAGTCCCATGTCCCTCCTGCCCCCAGAGGTAACCACCATCCTGAATTTGGGTTTATCATCACATTTATATCTTCAGTCTGTATACACAATTGCATTATATAATACATAACATATAATTACATAACATACTTTATTTACCTTTATTATATATACCTTTTATTATACATCCTTAAGAAAAATACAGTGTTACTTGCAGAGATGGTTTCCAACAAGTCTCCTTGTGCACAAATGTTAGAGGTTCTCTGCACCTTGAAGATAAATACCCAGCAGTGGGATTGTTAGGCCACTGGGTACAGGCATCTTCAGCTTTCCTTCTTATTGCCAAATCATTCTCCAAAAAGGTTTCATTAATTCACACTTCCATTATAAGTGTATCATAGTTTCTTTTTCTCTGCACGCTCTCCAGACTTTTAGTATCATAGTTTCTTTTTCTCTGCACGCTCTCCAGACTTTTAATTTTTTGTTCATCTTATGGGTGTCATAGAAAATTGTATTGTAGCTTTCCATTTCCTTAATTTTTAGTAAGACTGATCATGTTTTCAAGTATATTTGTCATTGGGACTTCCTCTTCAGTGGATTACCTACTCCAATCTTTTTCCATTTTTCTATTAATTTACCTCTAATATTATTTTGTGGAATTCCTTATAGATTCTGGATATTAATCCTTTATCAGTTCTACTAGATTTTGATGCATAATTTTAATATAATCTGGTGTATCATTCTTTTATGGTTTGTGCATTTAGAGTCTCCGAAGAGAAATCTTTCCCTCTCCTAAAGTTATGAAATATCTTCCTATATATCGTTATAAAAATTTTAAAGATTTGTTTTTCACAATTAGGACTTTAATCTTTAATGGATTTCAGGTATTACGTGAACACGTACCCAGTTTTATTTCTTTTCCATATGGATAGCAAACTTTCCGAATATCGCTTATTCTTTTTTCTCTGGAAATCTGCATTACTACTCGTGTCCTGTGTCAGCTTTCATATATTCATGAGACTCTTCCTGAGCTCTCTTCCATTCTAATGGGGCTGATTCTCTAACGTGGGCCAACACTGCACTGGTTTAGAGACTCTGGGTTTGTAATGCATGCTGGTATCTGATAGGGCAGATTTACCCCCATTCACCACCTTGGTTTTTCTCATCATTACCCTAGCTCCTTCTGGCCCTTTGCTCTTCTATACATGTAATAGCATCAACTAGTCATTGATGCATGATGCATCATGCATCAACATCATGCATCAACTTTCTAGCATCAACTAGAAATCAAGTTTCATGAGAGATGTTAGCATTTTTGTTGAGAGGCGCCTGGGTGGCTCAGTTGGTGAAGCATCAGACTCTTGGTTTCAGCTCAGGTCATGATCTCAGGGTCCTCAGAGTCCCACAGAGGGCTCCCCGCTTAGCAAGGCGTCTGCTTATCTTCCTCTCTCTCTCTGCCCCTCCCCCTGCTCCCATGCGCACTCTCTAAAATAAATAAATCTTTTTAAAAAAGAATTTTTATTGAAATGGCATTTAATTTATAAAACCATTGTAACTACTTGAAATATTTTTATTTCATTAATATATCCTATGTATTTTTTAGATCTGTTTTTAAAGTTCACATTCAGTTGTGAGGGCATTGTGTTTTATTAATGACTTTTCTGCTTGGTGGTAGCAGTTAATTACTATAGAGTTGGGAGAAGCTTGTTTTAACAGTTTACTTTATGAGGTACTAAAAACTGTAGTTTGATCCGAGGATCTAAAGAAGACTTTCATTTATTTACCATTTGATCCTCCAGTAATGACTTAACAAGGTTTAAGGTACAAGATACCAGGTACAAGGTTTATAGTCATTTTTTAAAAGACAAACTTAAGGTTTGGGGTGTTTTTGGTTCACAAGAAAAAAATCTTGTGGCATGAGCACCCCTGTGGTTTAAAAAATTTTGTCTCAATATTAAAGCTTTTCAAATATTCTTTTTTTATAGTTATCATGCTTTATATCTTAAAGCTAACATTCATTATATGCTTTTTAAAATAATTATTTAATCAGATAAATTTAGTGTGTATTTCAAATCTAAGTTTTTGGGTTAAAGCATTTATTATCTATTTTATGCTAAGATACAGCTCCAAAAGTCATTTTTTTTTAAGATTTATTTATTTATTTGACAGAGAGAGAGATCACAAGTAGGCAGAGAGGCAGGCAGAGAGAGAGAGGGGGAAGCAGGCTCCCTGCCGAGCAGAGAGCCTGATGCGGGACTCGATCCCAGGACCCCGAGATCATGACCTGAGCCGAAGGCAGAGGCTTTAACCCACTGAGCCACCCAGGCGCCCTCCAAAAGTCATTTTAAATGTCAGAAAATATAACTCCATAAGAAATCACAATTTCATTAATATTACTATTACAGAAATAGTATACCCTGAATTTTACACAGAACTTTATTAGTCTACACACTTCTATGATATTGCTTCAGTTTTTGAAAACAAAACAAAAACGTGCTTGTAAAATATGCTAGTTATAATCAGTGCTTCTCAAACCATGTCTTTCAAACTTTTTTCTTTTATCTTTTGCTAGCAAGTCCTGAACTGCTTAGAAGTTCCTCACCATTCCTCAGGAGGAAACTCATAGTTTTTCTCTTGTCTTTTCCCGAGTTAAGAAGGTCTTAACGTGTTTTTCTTCAATTCTGGCTAAAAAGGTTTTGCTTTTATTTTTTTTTTTTTAAGATTTTATTTATTTATTTGTCAGAGAGAGAGAGCACAAGCAGGCAGAGAGGCATGCAGAGGCAGAGGCAGAAGCAGGCTTCCCGCCAAGCAAGGAGCCCGATGTGGGACTCGATCTCAGGAACCTGGGATCATGACCTGAGCTGCTTAACCAACTGAGCCACCCAGGTGTCCCAAGGTTTTGCTTTTAGTCGCCCCTGCCCATACAGGGCCTAGACCATGTCAACACATCACCAACACCACACCCAGCTCCCACACCTCAGGGGGACCCTTGAGTCATCTGAGCGGTGGTCTGCAGGGCTGGGAATGCTCATTTGGAAACGGGGGGGGGGGGGTGGATCCAGAGGCCTGCTGCTGCAGGAAAAAGAATACTGGATATTATTTCAGTAGATGGAGGGGTGCGCTGACCCTTTTCCCCCAGGTCAGAAATGGTGCATCTGGAGTAAAAGGACACATTTCCCCTCATCTTGCATGTCACAAGAGCAGGCAAACAGGATTCCCGAATCAGAAGACTTTGAGAAGGGAAATTGCAGTTATTAATCAAGCTGCCTCCCTCTTCAGTACCCACACACACTCACACCTGCGGGACTGACCTGTCGCTATGACACACAGTGCCATTGGGGGATTTTTCCTGTGGGTTCCCTATAACTCAGGTCCTATAGAGTACCCCTGCAGGACTGGGGGGGAAAGAGGACCCATCAGTGACCGAGGGCTGCGGGAGGAAGACGTACACCGGGGAATGCTGGGGCCTTGCCACAGGTGTGGGAGGGGGACTCCTCATTGGGAAGGTGGGGCTAGAATCCTGGGAGATTGGCTAATCATCAGAATCATCTGGGGAGACTGAAGAAACAGATTCTTCAGTGGCTTCTGCTGATTCTCAGAAGTAACCTAGTCATCTGTCTATTTAGCACATCCTCTGGGTAAATCAGATGTTAACGGCAGATCAGGCAGTTTGGGAACCTCCGAGGTCTAGCTGCTGAGTGAGGTGCCTTCCAGTTCAGAGAGCCCGGAGAGAGGGACTGTGTGTCCGTGGTACATGTCCCTCTCTGTCAGAAGCAGCCACGGCCTGGGGCAGGCTCCTCCCCAAGGGCGGCCTCAGGCAGCTGCCACCATTAACCTTGCTGATTCTGGTCATGAACCGCATTGGCATCTCTGGTCCAGGATGAAATGAGACCTTTCTGTGCCCCTAGAACTCTGGAAGGCTCTCCCAAAAGGCAAGCCATAGTCCCTGCCATCAAGGCAGAACTTGGTGTTTTATTGAAGAGAAAAGTGGAAACAGAGGCAAGAATAAACAATGGGGTACAACTTCATACTGTGCAAAGCAGGAAAGAGGGGGGCAGGTAAGGGAGAGGCAAGGATGCCTGGAAAGCATTTTGGAGGGGCCGAGACTTGGACTGCATTCATGTAAATCTAGAAGGGGCAGCTCATACCCTGATGGAGCTTACAGTGTATACTGTAAAAGGGGATCCCTATGTCCTTTCTGGAAAGCAATGTGTGTGTGTGTGTGTGTGTGTGTGTGTGTGTGTGTGTGTGTGTGGTCTGTGCATCACGGTCCCCATCCCCTCCACCTTTCAACCCATAAAGATGGGGCCACGGACCACAGGAGCAGAGGTGGGGTGTCACTGTTGACACCATAGTCCTTGTGAATGGCATTCTCTTGAGATACGCAGCGCGCAACCTCCATAGCCTTACGTCGCAACCCCTGCATCTGGTCAGAATATGGGGGTGGGAGTGGGAACTGGATGGGTGCACCCACCCATGCCACCCAAATTCCAATGGAGAGCTGTCTCCTCAACCTCAGCCTGTGCTCACCCCCCCTCCACCCAGTCCTGGTGGAGTTGCTGCCTCTAGGGTGCTCCCAACCACACCTAGGCCCTCATTCCTCCCACCCCAGGTGATGGATCAGAAGCTGTCGGAACAGAGAGCAGCGCTGGAGCAGGGCCAGAACCCTCTGCCCCTCTACTTGAGCCTCAATGTCAAAGAGAACAATCTGGAGACCTTAGACTTCAAGGGTACAGTCTTTAGCCCTGTCCACGTAACCCTCCAACATGCACACACGCATACCACCCTGTGCACGGGTCTTGAGAGAATTCAGACAGGAAACTCCTGCACAGATTGCTCAGCCTTCTGGAAGAGAGGCGGTTCTGATGGGCTGATGAGCCAGGCAGCAGAGCTCATGGTCCTGGTGGTGGGGTGGTGGGGATGTGGTCAAGGGGCTGGGTAGGGGGGTGGTCAGCCCAGGAGTCAGGCAGGGAGAAGGCCAGGGCCTGCTGGGCGCAGCATCTTTGGCCCCTGTCAGAGCTGGGGCACCCCCCAGCCCACTCTCCTCTCATTCCTGCCTCTCGCTCCTGTTCCCGTAGAGTGGGTGGAGTTTTCCCCCTATGAAGTGGGGATCCTGAAGTATGGAGCCTTCATCCCTAGCGAGCTCTTCGGCTCCGAGTTCTTCATGGGGCGGCTGATGAGGAGGCTCCCTGAGTCCCGGATCTGCTTTCTGGAAGGTGAGGGGTGGTTACTCTGAAGATTCTGGCCCGTCCTGAGCCAGGCCTCCCTGACTGGACATGATTCCTGTGCTCGGGTCTGGCAGAGCCCCTGGTGCGGGGGGCACCACGGGTGGGGCTGTGGGAGCAGCCCACCTGCCTCCCATTTTCCATCCCACCCACCGCCTGATGGGAGGCCCAGTGCTGAGGCCTGAGGCTGACTTTTGTGGGGGGTTTGGCCCTCAGGTATCTGGAGCAACATTTTGTCCCTGAACTTGCTGGATGTCTGGTATGACCTTCTCAGCTCTGATGACACCTGGAAGCAGCACCTCAAGGACAAGATGAGGAACCTGGGTAAGAAGCTGGGCAGGCGGGGGAGCCTGGGCTGAGGCAGCTTCCTCTTGCTTGGGGGAGGGGCACTCCCCAAGGGGGAGCTGGCCAGGCCTTTCACTGGAAGATGTCTGTTTCTGTGAGCCCAGAGGAGTCTCCTGCCTCTTTGAAGACCTCCTCGTGGCTAGAGGCCTCATGGCTGCAGCCCGGGACGGCATTGGCCAAGGCGTTTAAGGGCTTGCTGACAGGCAGGCCTCTCCACCAGCACAGCCGCAACTTCCTCCGGGGCCTCCAGCTGCACCAGGACTACTATAGCCAGAAAGACTTCTCCACCTGGGCAGGTCAGGGCCTCCACCATGTCTCCCCAGGGAACAAGCTTGGGCTCCCAGGGAGGGACAGGGACTGTGGTTAGGACTAGCAGAGGGCTCGGGGCGGGGGGCCAGGGAGAGGTGGGTCATGGCATCCCCTATTGGGGTCGTCCTGCAGAAGGTCTTGGGAAGGGCTGGGGTGGCGTTTGCCCACAGAGAGGGACGCCAGAGGACAGAAGGAGACATGGAGGCAAATGCAGTGTGAAGGGTAGAAGATGTGTGTTGGAGGGGCTGACTGTCAACTGCCTCCCCCATCAGACTGCCTGCTAGACTCCACCGCTAGCCAGCTGACCCCTCAGGAGCCTCAGCTCTGCCTGGTAGATGCCGGCTACTTCCTCAACACCAGCTGTCCCTCCATGTTCCGGCCAGGCCGCAGGCTGGACCTCATTCTCTCCTTCGACTACTCCCTACCCTCGCCCTTTGAGGTGCCTCTGGTTGCCCCTTGGGGAACCCCAGACACCCTGTGGCCAGGTCATGCTCTAGGGGCAAGCCACTGGGCCACAGGCCCTGACCTCCTGGGTCCCCAAGGGGAGGGAAGGGTGACAGGCCCTGACTCACAGACTCCTGCCGGGGCCCTTGGTTGGGAAGGGCTGTGGAGGTGCTGGGTGCTGGGCTCCCAGGACAGGGGGACAGGGAGGAAGATCGCTGTGCCCACCCAAGAAGAACCGGGAAGGAGACCTTGGCCTGTCCACATCCATCCCGTCAGGGCCTCCCTGGGGACTCAGGAGCAGGGTGGGATGGGTGCAGGAATAGGGCCCTGGTACAGAAGTGGGTCCCCTACTGAGGCCCTCGAGTCTCTGGGAGTTGCATAACCTAGCAACAGAATCCCAGATGCGAGCAGGGGTGCTGGTCTGTGCCTCCCCTGAAGATATTAACCAAACAACATGGGCGACCACTGGACTGCTTCGCCTCCCTCCGAGGAGACACTGTGTGTCTTAATTGAACCACACACAGGCCAGGACCAGGTTGTCCCGACACTGAGCAGTCCAGTTGGGCTGCAGCTCTAGCATTTTCTAGAGCACTGACCTGAGACAACCAGGAAGTAGCCTATTCTCTCTGGGCCTCCCTCCCCCCAACCAGGTGCTGCAGCAGACTGAGGTGTACTGCCGAGCCCAGGGACTGCCATTCCCTCAGGTGGAGCCCAGCCCTCAGGACCAACGCCAGCCAACAGAATGCCACCTCTTCACAGACCCCTCCTGCCCCGATGCCCCGCTCCTGCTGCACTTCCCGCTGGTCAACGCCTCCTTCAGGGACCACTCAGCCCCCGGTAAGGCATCCCCTCCCTTCCTCCCAGCCTGGCAGCCCAGACCCTTGGAGGCACTGCCTGCAAGCTTCCCAGTGCTCCCACGGAGGCTGGTGGACGGAGGGGTCCTCAGGCTCGTCCCACCCAGTTCTGGACATGGCAGTGTGCTGGTCTCTTGGGGATGCCACGTCCCTGCAGAGCTCTCTGCTGCCAAAGTCACCGTGCGGCTGTCCTGTGTCGTGACCCCAGGTTCCTTTGCCCTCCCCCACCCCAGCTGTACCTGCGCTCCTCTGCTCTCCTGCTCTGGGGTGGTGTGTGGGAATCCCGGCCTCCAGAGGCCTTCCTGCGTTGTCCCTGTCTGCAGCCATCTCCACCCTTGCTCAGGCACCGTGTTGTTGGAGGGCTAGGCAGCCAGAACACAGAGGCCCCCCGCCCAGGCTCTCAGATTCTCCTGACGCTACCTGGGATTTCAGCTGGCTTCTCCCCTCCCACCCCAGCCCAGTCTGTGGTCTTTTCTCGGGAAGCTGGGCCTCTACTCTGGGGGTCCCTGAAATGTAAACCCCCCAATCCTTGCCTCCCACCAACTGGTCAGACATTTCTGGTGGGGAAGCCTCACTTCTGCTTTTGTGCATTATTCCTGGCTTTCTGGTTCCCACTCTAATTTCACACCTTCCAGCTTTTCCCTTAATAGGCTCAGCCCACATCTTGGAATTCTCTCTCTCTCTCTCTCAACGAAGACTGCTTCTTACAAAGCAGAAATCCCTTTGGTTTTCAGACTCTTGTTTCTTCCATGAGTTTTAAGAATCCTTCACTAAGCTGACTGACTTTGTGGTCCAGCTGTTTGCTCCTTGCCCCTGAAGGTGAAACAGATACTGTGGGGTTGCCTCAGGAGTGGGAGTGCGTTGCCACAAGGAAGTGTGGGGAGCAGCAAACACTTCATATCTCAAAATAGTATCCCACTATCCGCATTTCTGTTTCTGGGCAAAGGACACAGAGGGCTGGAAGGGAAGCGAGGAGCAGCCCACCCCGTGCCCAGCCGCAAGGCTTCCTCCTGCCCAGCTCTGGAGGCCTCTGGGTCCTACTCTTAACCCCTGTCACCCCCGGGCAGGTGTCCAGCGCAGCCCTGCAGAGCTCCCGGCGGGCCAGGTGGATCTCACTGGGACCGCCTCGCCCTACTCCCTGTTCAACATGACCTACAAGGAGGAAGACTTTGATCGCCTGCTTCAGCTTAGTGACTATAACGTACGGAACAGCCAGGGCGCCATTCTGCAGGCCTTGAGGACTGCCCTGAAGCACCGGGCCATGGGGGCCAGGCCTCGAGCGGCACAGAATTGAGGCTGCTCAGGGACCCCAGCACTCTGACGACCCTCCAGGGACTAGGGGTTCAACCCAAGCACAGCTGGGTAGGGCCACAGCCCTTGCTGGGCTGTCCAGGCCTGGGCCGCCTCTGTAGCGGGTCTCACGGCCCAGACGGGCTGCACGGCACCCCAAGTTCTCCCTCACTTTCATTGCTGGCTTGAGAGGAGCTGAAAGTCAAGTCCTCACCAGACCGGTATGCAGCGCAGCTGGTCTGACTAGACACGTGTTCCCATGTGATGACTCTCATGCCAAGCAGAACAGATTTGGGGTACAAGCTGCCAGTGTCAGACCAGGGGTGGGGACAGGCAGGGCAGGGCCTGACTGAGAGGTGGCTCCAGGCATCAGGAATCACACTGGGTCCTGAGAGCCTCCTCTTCATCCCCTCATCTTCTTTCTCATTCTTCTTTGATACTATCTTTAAGCAACTTGAGCGACCTTTAGTCCACATACCACATAATTCATCCTTCTAGAAAGTACGACTCGATGGCTTTTTCTACGTATTCTCAGAGTTGGGCACACCTCCCCACAGTCATTTTGAGAAGATGTTCATCACCCCAAAAAGAAACCCCTCACCCCTTAGCTGTCAACCTCAATCCTCCCTCCCCAGCCTTAGGCAACCACTAATCTACTTTCTGTTTCTGTAGATTTGCTTATTGTGGGCATTTCCTATACATGGAATCATACAGTATGTGGCCTTTTGTATCTGGCATCCTTCACTCAGCAGGATGTGCTCAAGGGTTATCCACGTGGTAGCGGGCGTCAGTGCCTCACCCCTTTCTGTGGCTGAATAAAAGTCCCAAACTTACCTGATGGTCACTGGGTAATGGACTGTTGTTTCCACTCTTTGGCCGTTCCGAATAATGCTGCTATGAACAATCACAAGTCTGCATGTGGACAGTATTTTTCATTCTTTTGCACGTCTACCTAGGAATGCACCTGCTGGATTATAATGTAATTCTCTGCTTCACCTCTTGAGGACCTGCCAGCCCATTTTCCAAAGCTGCTGCCCCATTTTCCATTCCTATCGGCCTTGTACCGGGGCTCCGATTTCTCCACGTCTTAGCCCACACCCGTTATTGTCTGTCTTTTGATTTCAATCATTGGAGTGGGTGTAAAGTGGTATGTTATCAGCATTTCCCTAATGACTAATGATGTTAGGGACCTTTTCACATACTCTAGACCTTTTGTAGATCTTCTTTAGAGAAATGTCTATTCAGATCTTTTGCCCATTTTCAATGGATTATGTGTCTTTTTATTATTGTGAAGAGTTCTGTATATTTTCTACACACAAATCCCTGACCCAATGTATGATTTGCAGTTTTTCTCCTAATCTGTGGGTTGCCTTTTCACTTTCCTAAGGATATCCTTTGAAGCACAGAAGCTTTCTTATTTGATGGTACCATTTATATTTTCTTTTGCTGCTTGTGCTATTGGTGTTGTATTTAAAAAACCATTGTCTAACCCATGGTCATGAAGATTTACACCTGTTTTCTTCTAATAGTTTTATGGCTTTAGCCCTTACATTTAGGTCTTTGATCCATTCTGAGTTCACTCTTATATATGGTGTGAGATAGGGGTTCAACTTCATTCTTTGGCATATGGGTATCCAGCTATCCCAGCACCACTTGTTGAAAAGGCTGTTCTTTCCCCCATTGAATGGTCCTGACACCCTCCTTGAAAATCAGTCACCTAAGGACGTGAGGGTGTATATCTGGACTTATTTCGTTGATCTGTTTGTCTACCCTTATGTTATACCACACTGTGTTGATTACTGTAGTTTGTAATCAATTTTGAAATCAGGAATTGTGAGTCTTCCAACTTTGTTTGTGGGCATGAACAAAGGTTAAGCAGCTTGCTCATCTAAGCTCAAAAGTGGCAAAGCCAGCACTGGAACTGGAAACTTTAAAATCAAGTCAGGCTTGGGGCATGTGGGTGGCCCAGTCGCTTAAGCATCTGACTTTGGCTCAGGTCATGATCCCGGGTTCCTGGGGTCATGTGGGATCCTGGGGTCTGGCTCCCAGCTCAGTGGAGAGACTGCTTTCCTTCTGCCTCCCTTCCTCTGCCCCTCCCCCTGCTCATCCTCTCTGTCTCTGTCTTTCTCAAATGAATAAATAGAACCTAAAAAAATAAAAATTAAAAAAAAAAAATCTAGCTAGGCTTCTAACTGCTACACCACACTGCATCTTTGGGTACTTACTTTGTAGCATGCCCTATTATACAGTGAAGAATTAACCTTACCTGAAGAGAAGTCTGGCCTTGGCTCTGGGCTACTGAGAGGTGATCTCTTCACCCCTCAAATGGCCTGCCTGATGGGACTGTCTTTGTTTGCCTTGGGCTCTGGCAGCTGGACAGCCTCACAGTGTGATTTGTGATGGGAACTCTGGAACAGTCGGTATCCATTCCCACCTCCAGAGGAACTGGAACTAAAGTCATGAACCTGACATCCCAGAGGGATTGGAGACCAAAGGTCAGCCACGTGGGCTGGACTTGATTGAGCCCCAGTAAAAACTCTGAACACCAAAGACCCAGGGGAATGTCCCTGGTTGGTGAGGTTCTGTGGGTATTGTCTCACACTGTGGCTGGATGGAGACCACACCGCCCATGACTCTGCGAGGAGGGAATGACTGGGAGCTCTATGTTTAGACCCCTCCTGGGCTCTGTTGTATGCATCTCTTCCTCCAGCTGTTTTCAGTCTGTGTCCTTTCACTATAAAGTAAGCATTAATCCTAAGTACAGAACTTTCCTGAGTTCTGTGAGTCATTCTAGCCAATTATCCAACCTGAGGTCCCGGGGACCCCGGAATTGGGAGCCGGCTGGCCTGAAGTGAAGGTCGTCCCGGGACCCTGAACTTGTGGCTGTTAGTCTGAAGCCAGGGCTCTATTGTATAGTGGCAGTTCCTGCAGACGACAGTTTGGTGAGCTCCCTGGCAAGTGGGGTCAGAAGGCCTGGGCAGACTGGGCAGTGGGGGCAACTATGCCCTCAACTTTGCAGTTTGGCTGATGCAAGGTGCCTATTTTCTGGGGAATGAGAGGAGCACAAGTAGGAAAAAAAAAATAATAATAAAAGACTTGTTCCATTTCAGGACTTTCCCTAAAGCTAGAGAGATGGCCAAGGAATACCTGGGCTGAAGTTCAAGGCCACACCTGGTGCATGAGTGTGCATATGGGCATATGAGCATGTCTGTCTCCCCCTGCCCCCCACCCCACCCCATGACGAGCTGCTGTTACCCCGGGTTCCCTGACTCCCTGAGGTCTCATCAGCCCATCCTGATCCGAGTAAGGACTGCAACACAGGCAACTGTCAGGCCCACCCACGGGCTCCATGTCGATTGTCCAAGGCTCTTGCTGCAGCCTGTGGGCCCCTCCTGGGCCAGGCCCGGAGCTTTCCTCAGGGACAGGAAGGCACTATAAGCTGCCTCATCACTGCCCAGCACAGGTGCTTTCTGCCCAGCACAGGTGGTGGCAGTGGGAACAGCAAAGAGTGAACTGAGAGATATTTCATGTTCCTGTCATATTTTAACAGTGCATAGACCAAATGAGAATAATAATATAAAAGTAATTTCCTGATAAAATTCAATACAAACTCAAGATTGATGAAAAGTTCTTAATAAATTAGGAATGGAAGGGCATTCACTTAACCTGATAGAAGGTATCTCTGATGGTTAATTCTGTCAACTTGGCTGGGTCACAATGCCCGGATATTTGGTCAAACAGTGTTCTAGATGTTTCTGTGAAGGTGGTTTTTGGATGAGATTAGCATTTAAATCGGTGGAGTTTGAGTAAAACAGATTATTCTCCACAACGTGGATGGGCCTCATCTAATCAGAGGGAGGCCTTAATAGGACATCGACTCACTCCCCCAGCAAGAGGGAATCCTGTTAGCAGACTGCATTTGGAAGCCTTGAAACTCTTCCCTGAGTCTCCAGCCTACCAGCCTTCCCTGCAGATTTTGGACTCCCAAATGCATTATGAGGCCAGATTATATGAGGCAATTCCTCACAGCTCATCACTCTCAACCCCAGATAAAGAAAGTAACACCTGAGGATGTGATGGAACTTGGCCAAGGTCACGTGACAAGCTCAGGACACTCGCCATTCATCTTGTGGTCATTATCCTTCTTTTAGGAACGGTACCCATTTCCCTGTGAGGAACACCCCTCTCCTCCATTCTCAGCCCGGGACCTTAGGGCTCTGACCGGCCACCCCCACTCCGGGGTGGCCTTGTGGCTGGGCCTGGCCCTCAGAGCAGGCCACAGAGACTGGCTTAGAGACAAGTAGGTGAGGAGCCAGAGAGACACTGAGAGACTTTTTTAGGACTACAGAGGTGGGCACTTTCTCCCACTGGACTTGAACCTGGGCAGATGTGAGGCTGGAGTGCCACCATCTGGCCATGAGGACGGAAGAGCCTGTCCGAGGATGGAGGGAAGACAGAGGCCAGGCCCAGAGCTGTGTCAACAGTGTCAAGTCCAAGTTTAAATCAGCCCCCCTCCTGACTGTTCAATCATTCATTCTAATATGTCCCCCCTCCCCCATTTTTTGGCCTAATCTCACCTGAGGTGGGATTTTCATGGCCCATGGTCATGAATCCTAACTAATATGTAAGGAAAGAGAGTTTAATGGAGAGGAGAATTTGGGCTCAGAACCCTGAGGTGGAAGAAAAAGTAGGCCTTTGCCTCTGGGCAATCAACGAAGAATTTTAGGATCAGATTTATACTCTGTGGAGTCACTTGTGTGCGTGTCCCAGAAGACATGTACAAGACTCTGACAGCACTAGTTACGTTCCCCAAAGGCTAAATCCAATGTCCAGCAATAGGGGAATGGAGAGATAAATTAGTATTCTCGGACAGTAGAATACTATACAGCAAGGACGAATAATGAACTATGGCTTTGCACGGTGATCTGGATGAATCTCCAAATACACAATATAGAGTGAAACCAGAAAGTATGGTTGCATTTGGATTAGTACCCAAATATCCAAAACTTAACAGTATCTTATTTAGGGACACACACGTATGTAGTAAACATATAACCGAAGTCAGGAAAATGATAAACACAAATTCAGATTAGTTGTTACCCTTGCAGGGAAGTTATGATCACCGAGAGGCACACATGGGAGCTTCAGAAGCATCGGCAATATTCTGTCTCCAGCTGGGGGGTGGGGGGAGCGGGGATAGGGGTGGTGAGTACTTGGGTATATGTGTTTTATTTTTATTTTTAAAAATATTTTACTTATTTATTTTTGTTAGAGAGTGAGATAGAGAGAGAGAGAACAAGCAGGGGAGTGTCAGGCAGAGGGAGAAACAGGCTCCCCCCCAAGTAAGGAGCTCAATGTGGGACTTGATCCCAGGACCCTGGGCTCATGACCTGAGCCAAAGGCAGGCACTTAACCAACTGAGCCACCCAGGCATCCCGATTACTTTTTACGTCCTACATGTGAATGTGTAGAATATCTATTCTTTGGTATTATGAAACATCCCATAATAAAAATAAATAAAAGAGCCAGCCTCGCTACCTGGGATACCATCGCAGCCTGCTGTTTCCACACCTGATGCGACAACAGAGGGGACCAGTGATGGCTGTCATTTATTGAGCATGACCTGCAAGCCCAACTCTTCGCATTTTCTTATTTAATTCTCATGCTAGCCCAGTGAGGCAGGTGCTGTGCTGAGAGTTGGGCCGTGAGGCTGGAGGCCGTGAAATCACTTGCCCAAGGCCACGGACCCAGCGAGAGAGGTGGAGCCCAGGTCCGAACCCAGGCCACCTGCAGAACCCGAGTGCCGCCAAAGCCCATCTTTGGGGGCAGGACAAGCCCCCGATGATTCTCACTCCCAGTGCAGAGCTCAGGTAGCGGCTGGATCGGCAGGCCTGTCACAAGCCAGGAAGCCTGAAGAATGTCTCATCCTCCCACAGGCTCTAGAGCTGCTGAATCCACAGTACGACTTGGGTCCTAACTGCCCAGGACTGAGAGGGGAAGTCAACTGCCTTGGGACTGAGGGAGTTCCTGGGACGTGGGAACTTCAGTGCAAGCACACGGCAAGTCCGGGCACACCAGGAAAGGTTTGTCATCCTCGCGCCTGGTCATGAGCAGTAAGCAAGGGCAGAGAACAGGCGGCCCTGACGTCGCACAGATGCAGGGAGATGGAGAAAACCCCACATGACTCTTGACCGTTCCCTAGTACAACAAGACCCAGGCAATGTCTCGAGCTTCTTCTTCTTCTTTTTTTTTTCAAAGATTTTATGTATTTATTTGTCAGAGAGAGAGAGAGAGCGCGTACACAAGCAGGGGAAGGGGCAGGCTCCCCACTGAGCAAGGAGCCTGAAGATGACACGGAGCTCAATCCCAGGACCCTGTGATCATGACCTGAGGCGAAGGCAGACACTTAACTGAGCCACCCAAGCGTCCCAATGTCTCGGGCTTCTACTAATGAGAACAATGCATCCCCCTTGCGTAAATGGACAAGGGAAAGCAGGCGTGCCTGTCCCTTCCTCATGGGCAGAGGGAGATGTAGGAAGAGGAGCTAGAAGCATTTGCCTCCCAGCAGAGAGCCACAGAAGGGAGCACGAGCTCTTCTCCAGCGGTCCTGGAGAGGGGTCCGGTCTAGAGGGAACGAACCTGGAGTGCAAACTTGAAGAGCAAGGCATCTCCTGTCGTAGAAGGCGTTAGAAACCAGGACCATGGAAGAGCTGGAGTCCAAATCCTGGTCTGTGTACCTTGAGATGCTTATTGAACTTGTTGGTCTGTTTTCTCATCTCTAAAAGCAGACAACAGTAACCCTTCACAGCCTTGCCTAAGGTTTACACAGAACACCGTGTGTGAAGAAGTTGCTATAACATCGGCACACAGGTACTTAATAAATGAGAGTTGTTATTTTTATTATGTTATTTTTACATGTTATTATGTTATTGTTACATGTTATTTTTAACATGTTATTATTATTTTAGAGATGGACCTGTATCCTGATTGTGAGATTAAGACGGAGCAGTTTCATTTACATAGATGATCCCTGTTCAAGTAAAAGTTACATCCTGGGTTGTGACACTTAATACGACGCCTAGTTTGAAAAGCAGGCAATTAACTTCCAGGAGGCATGGCTGCAGTTTAGGCAGCCGCCACCAGGGGGCTTTGTTGCCAAATGACCAAAAAAAAAAAAATAAGGCGGGGCACGGTGGATTGCAAATGCATAGCGCATGCCCATCACTGTAAACCATTCCACAAAATATGCTTTAAAACCCAGGTAGCAACCTTAAATATTAATTACTAACCAGCACGTGGATATATATTCAAGGAAATACATAATTCAGAGGCCTACATAAACATTGAACTACTATCTCAACTACATTGAACTACTATCTCAATCTTGGAATCTCTCTCTTTATGGCTAGGATGTCCATCAGCAATAAAACAGAAAAATGAATCTTGGTGTAGTCATGCAACCAAATACTACGCAGCTGTAAAAATGAACACTGTGCGTCCACACACAACAATCTGGATGGATTTCATCAACATAATGTTGAGTGTAAGAAGCCAGGCATAAACGAAGAATACTGAATGATTGCATTTATATAAAGTTCCAAAGTAGATGAAACGAATTAAGATATTAGAAATCAGCATACTATTGACCTTCAGGGTTCAGGAGAGCAGCGCGTAAGGAGGGTTTCTGGGATGCTGGTAACGTTCTGTTTCTTGATCAGGGTGCCAATTCCGTCGGTGTGCTCAACAGTGAAAATTCACTGAACTGCACACTTAGGATTCACACACTTTTTTGTAGGTACATAAAGCTTCACTTGAGAGTTTATTTTAAAATGCTGGGGATATCAGCATCTGTATAGTGGACTCTACTACTTTTTGATTTGTGCTCCCCTCACAAGTGTTCCCATCACTCTTCTCTGTCAACAACCCCTGCCCGGTGGCCTCAGGTGAGAGGGTGTAACCAGGGCTGGCCTATCGCACAGTGTGTCATCTTGTCGACACTGTGGACTAGCCCAGGCACCAAGACTGAACTCAAGCAAGCTGATCAGAGCCCTTCTCTAGGATAAAGGTACCCGGTGAAAAGACTACTCCCTTGACGTGGGGCTTGCCAAATTTGGGCTGCCAATGGCTAAATCCCCCACAGGTGGAAGGGACTGTCCACATTAGGAGAGAATGAGGTCAAGGGCAAATAGAAGCAGAGGAAGAGGATATGGGAGCAGGACAGAGAGTTCGATTGCTTCAAATCCCACATTCTCTTCTTCCTTGACTTCCCAAGATGTTCATTTCTCAATTCTGTGAGCTAACCCAGTGTCTCTCCCAGCTAGATGAGGCAATAAATTGCTCTTGATGCTTAAGCTTGCTCCTGATACCTACAACTGAAACAGTCCTGACTAATCCATTGAGCAACTGGGTGGATGACAGAGCATTTACTGGAGTAGGCAACAGGAAGAGGAGGAGCCCTCTCTTCTGGAGAAAGTATGAGCATCATGAGTCCATCTCCTCCGGGAAGGAGATGAGAGCTCTTCCGGATGTCAGGAAGTTTCCATAACTTGACATTGGTGTTTGACATGATCTTTAGCTACACAAGGGGGTGATGATTAGTGCCTGAGGTAATAGCATATAATCACTCCCCTAGCTGGGGGGTTCAAATTGAGATTATATTCTTTTTAAGTATCAGTGTAGTTGACTTCAAGCTTCCACCTAGTCCAGCTTCAAAATATGTCTTTTCTGGGGCACCTGTGTGGTTTAGTGGGTTAAGCATCCGACTCATGATCTCAGGGTTGTGAGTTCAAGCCCCAGCATGGAGCCTACTTAAAAAAAAATAATAACTTTCTTTCCTCCTTGGATTTCTCCCATCAGTGATCACCACAAAACTTCCAGGGATGCTTTGCTGGTTCAAAGATGGTGGGTCTTGGCCATTTAAATCTTGAAGGAAACTGGACAACCTCCCTTCCGCCAAAATTCTCAGCTGTTTTTGCTCTCAGTGCCACATGGTGTCACTGTTGTAGCACGGGCAATCCCTGCACAGGCCTGCTTCAGGCCCCTGCTCGGTCCCAAGGCCGAGGTGGTGAACTTCAGATACTCCCGCTACTCTGGGTCGTCCTCTTTGCCCACTGCTGGGTGGGCTGGCCGTGGACCCCACTGGCAGCTGCTTCCTCATGTGTCCCTGTGCTCGCTCTCAGGAGATGAAGCTGAGGGGGCTTCTCCGCACGCATGCGCACACACACACAACGC
>CM052896.1:52172159-52271310 GCA_028534135.1 Potos flavus
TCTTTCTTAAATTTTAAAATAACATAAATTTTAGATTAAAAAAAACACATTCCTGTTACCAGCAATTGGAACGAAACAGGCATATACAGCCTCTCCTCCCCTACTCCGATTCCCATTTCCCACTCCTATTATCAATTTTAGGCTTTTTTCATAAAATATTGTCTAGATAAAAATTCATCGACATGAATATGCTTCTCATTAAAATGCTTATATTTCAGAGAAGTCAAAACTTCCTCCAAGTGGTAAACCAGATGCATATTAAGGTCACACCTAGGGGCCAGATGCGCTGTCCCCAGGAACTGCCTCAGTTCCTTCCCCCCCTCTCACCAGCTGTTACTTCTGGGAATCCTCCTCCGCCTTCGCCTTCTGGCAACATTGACCAAGCCCCTGCCCCGCACCTCACTCAAACCCCCCAGCCCCTCCCTCGGTGAGGGAGAGGACCGCGCAGGGAGAAATGAGCCCAGTGAGACCAGCACTGTAATGGGCAATGGCGGGGACCCGTTATAAATATTTGATTGTATATGTATTTAAGTTCAGAACTCACGTTCTGTTAGGAACAATGCTGATTGAAGCCATTCCGGGCCAGTATTCACCAAGAATCCTGGGGGGAGTGACCGAGCCCGGGGCAGCCCAGGGGAGTGGGGCTTTCTGTAGGACTGGTCTCTGGTGGGGAGGGGGCGCCCTCAGGGATTTCTGGGCACAAGCCGCCCAGGGCAAGAACCGTGTTTTGGCTGAGGTTAAAGTTCACTTGTTTGCCTTTAATTTGTAATATGCAGAGAGTGGATTTTGCAGGGGACTAAGCTAGAGGAAGCCCGGAGACAGTCCTCGTTTCTAAAGGGAAAACACATTCAGATACTCCCTGACAGAGACCTGGGCAAGACGTGAAGCCCCCCCCCCCCCCACTCCCCGATGCTCACCAGGTTAAGCCCCTGAGGGTCAGCTGGGAGGGGGCTCCAGGACTCAAGTAGAAGCCACCACAGAGGCTGGCAGTTCCAGCCACTGTGACACTAGGGACACTGTCCAGTCACCTTCTGACTCCTTTCTTTTTTTTCCAGCTTCATCGAAATGTGATTGACAAAAAAAAAATTTTTTTTAAAGATTTTATTTATTTGACAGAGAGAGAGATCACAAGTAGACAGAGAGGCAGGCAGAGAGAGAGGGGGAAGCAGGCTCCCCGCTGAGCGGAGAGACCGATGTGGGGCTCGATCCCAGGACCCTGAGATCATGACCCGAGCCGAAGGCAGAGGCTTTAACCTACTGAGCCACCCAGGCGGCCCAACAAATAAAAATTTTTTATATTGGGGCGCCTGGGTGGCTCAGTCAGTTAAGCAGCTGCCTTCAGCTCAGGTCATGATCCCAAGGTCCTGGGATCAAGTCCCACATCAGGCTCCCCGCTCAGCGGGAAGCCTGCTTCTCCCTCTCTCTCTGTCAAATTAATAAATAAAATCTTTTTTAAAAAATGTTAAATATATTTAAGTTGTTCAATGTTGTTATTAAAGGTGTACAAGGCGGGCGCCTGCGTGGCTCAGTCAGTTAACTGTCTGCCTTTAGCTCAGGCCCTGATCCCAGAGTCTCCAGATGGAGTCCCATGACTGGCTCCCTGCTCCACAGGGAGTCCGCTTCTCCCTCTGCCCCCCCACTCAATCTCTCTCTCAAATAAATAAATAAAATCTTTTTTTTAAAAAAGTATACAACTTGATGATGTGATACATGTTTTTTTAAAAAAGGTATACAACATGATGATGTGATATATGTACACACTGTAAAGTGATTACCACAATCAAGATAATTAACCCACCGATCACCCCACGTAGTTACCAGTGTGCATGTGGGCGTGCGTGCGCATGCTCCTGGGCAACGAGACGGGATTTACTCTCAGCAAATTTCAAATACGCAATACAACATTATTAGCTATAGTCGCTACTTCCCGACTTGTTTCCGGAGAAGTTTACGAGGTAAGGCCCTTCTACCTCGATTTCATGCCCTCTCCACAACTGCTTCTAATACGAGTTCTGACCAAAACGGCACTCTGAGAAGCAGACTGGTGCCCCAGCCTCTCCCTACCCCACAGACCCCTGCAGCAGATTTGCAGGCAAGAGTTATAGCTCTTAAGGTCTGGGCTTCTGGAGACACAGACACAGACAGCCAAGACTAGGGAGATGTGGTCAAACTGGCTTCATCTTCCTCTTTCCTGGGAGGAGAGCTGTTTCCGGCATTTCCTCCTGGGAGCTGGAGCAGAGTCCCGAAGTGAGAAGCAGGTGTGGAATGGGGTGGATGAGGCTCAAATCTTCCAGACTTGGAGCACGGAGAGGAGGGCACTGCGAGGGGAGGGTTCCGCATGATGTCGTATGGGAATGTTGGTGAGGTCCTGAGCCCCTGGCCAAGAACGAATTCTTGAGATCTCTTTGGTGCAAAAAGGTGATTTTATTAAAGCAGAGGGACAGGGCCCGGGGGCAGAAAGAGCTGCCGCTGGGGGTTGTGACCACTGGCTGATCACATACTTGGGAGTTGGAGGAGGTAAGGAAAAAGGGAGATGTCCAAAAGGACTTTCATATGCTAAAGAAGACTCTCAGGATACTGAAGGCCTGGCTTGTGTCAAATCCAGATTGTTTTTCCTTCTAGCAAGGAGCTTCCTGGAGGACTGTTATACTCTCTCACAAGTCCTCGTCACTAGGCTGCAGGTCATAAAGAAACCTAAGTTCTTGTTTACATTTCCTTCTGCCTCTGTTTCTTACATCACTCATGGAAGGGAGGGTGGTATTAGGGCCCCAGGAAGTTGAGTTATGGGTCTCTGAATGTTAGGCTATTGGTAAGAATGCTTTTTCCTGTAAATCACTAAGTCATTAGAACACTCACATCCCGCAGGACTGTGATCTCTATCCGTTTGCCATTTGTTTTTCCCTCCCCTTAGTCTTAGGGCAGCCAGGAGGGCCTGAGGAATGCCATGTATGTCCCACTGGGTGGGAAGGGGGGTGAGGTGGGGGCTGTCAGCTTGTGCTTTGTCCTCAGCTTGCCTTCTGCTCCCTCATCGCCTATCTCCTCCCTCACCCCGTCTCTCCTGTCACCACTCTCCTGCCTTGGAGCAGCCCTGAAGTTGGGACTCTGGAAGGTCACCAAGCAAGGAGAGGGTCTTGGAGGGCAGGAAGAAGGGAGGCAGGGGAAGGGAAGCCCCGGGTCCCCCTCTGCAGCCCCACATCCAGGCCTCGCTCTGATAAGGCTGCTCTCCCTGCTCACTTTTCAGGGAGCCCCGGCTTCTCCTTACGCCAGGCCCTCAGCTCTGCCACCGCCAACTAGTACCGGGTCAGCCTTGACCCAGGATCTGACGCGTCAGCTGCTTAGAATCAGCGCCCATTCTGGGTCCCGCTCCCACTCCATGAGGCATCGCAGCCTCTTCCAGGTACCCTCCAGGATGCACTGGGCAGGGCAGAGGGCTCTGAATGGCGGTGCCCGGGCCCTCCTTTTGCCTTGACTAAGGCTGAAAAACACTGACCCAAAAAAGCTTTGAATTATCCCATTCTGATATCTATATCTATCTTTAAAATTTCTAAATTTTAGGGGCGCCTGGGTGGCTCAGTGGGTTAAAACCTCTGCCTTTGGCTCAAGTCGTGATCTCAGGGTCCTGGGATCAAGCCCCGCATTGGGCTCTCTGCTCAGCAGGGAGCCTGTTGCCCCTCTCTCTCTGCCTGCCTCTCTGCCTGCTTGTGATCTCTCTCTCTGTCAAATAAATAAATAAAATCTTAAAAAAAAAAATTTCTAAATTTTAGGGTGAGAGTAAGAAGATGAGAACAAGGGGTGCCTGGGTGGCTCAGTCAGTTGAGGTCTGACTCTCGGTTCAGGTCATGATCTCAGAGTCATAAGGTTGAGTCCCACGCTGGGCTCTGAGCTGAGTGTGGAGCCTGCTTAAGATTCTCTCTCTCTCCTCCAGCCCCTCCCTCTCTCAAAAAAGGAAGGAAGGAAGGAAGGAAAGGGAAGGAAGAGAGAAAAGAAAATGAGAACATGTAGGTACAGTTAGGTATTTAATTCAATTTAATTCACTCAATCTTCAACTATCACCTGCCAGTACCTGATCTAATCCAGGTTTCCCCTTGGCATTCTGAAAGTTCACAGCAATCAGAAGTTCTTTTGGGTCACACAGATGGCTTTCTCTTCGACTTTGAGGAAGCTTGGCTTCCAATGCCCTCGTAGACTAGATATGTCCATCCACAGAACTTTTTTCCTTCCAACCTCGAACTTCCTCTCTTTGTGACAAAATAAAAAGTAAAATATTATAGTCATATCTGGCCGCTGCCCGCTTACTCTATGAATAAATGCATTTCCCCCAATCATTTGCTGACATCAGCTTCTAATAAAGATTTCCAGAAATAAGCCCCCTCGTAAATGGCCCTGCTTAGTAAATGGCCAAATGCCATGTTGACAAGAGATCCCGCGACTCTGCAGGTCACTTTCCAACTGTCTCCTTTGTAAAGGGCCCCGCCTGCGTGCATGTGTGTGAGTGTGTGTGCGCTTGCTTTTAGCATTATTATTACTGTCATTTGTGCTATGTTTTCCAAATAGCACAGCAGGGGACAAAAAAACATCTCTTCCTCTACTCATCGCAGGTTTTCTGCCTGGTGTCCTGTGGGTTGGAGGGACCAAGGACAGAAAGACACCAATGGAAGTACATTAACATGTGTGTGGTCAGGGAACACGGGGCACTTGGTCAGGAGTAACTCACAGAGTGCTCAGCGTTTCAGATTACATAGCACCTTAGCAAAGGAGCGATACATTTTTTTAAAGATTTTTTATTCATTTTATTATTATTATATTATATATCATATAATTATATTATACTCATATAATTATTATATATAAAAATTATATTTATTTATAATATACATTATATATTTATGTATATTATATATAAATTTATATATTTTATTAATTTTTTATTTTATTTTTATAATAATTTTATTTTATTTGTATTTATATATTTATATATTATATATAATTTTATTTTATTTTTATTATATTAATTTAAAATTATTAAATTTATATAAATATAAATATATTATATATATTTATATATGATATATAATAAAATATACGATATTATAAAATATTAGATATAAAAATAATATAATTATTATATATAAAAAATAAAAACATTATATATTATTCATTATATTAGTAATGTAATATAAATTATATTATTTATTATCATTTATTATTATTCAAATTATTATAATTATTTAAATTATATTATATATAATAATATATATTATTATTCATTTATCATTCATTTTATCATTCATTTGAATGAGAATGAGAGAGAGAGCAAGAGCACAAGCATGAACAGGGGGAGAGGCAGAGGCAGAGGCAGAGGGAGAAGCAGGCTCTCCGCTGAGCAGGGAGCCCCATGCGGGGCTCAGTCCCAGGACTCTGGGATCCTGACCTGAGCCGAAGGCAGACGCTTAACGACTGAGCCACCCAGGCGCCCGGAGGAATATGTTTCTGGAGAAGTGACAAGATGAAGGAAAAGGACCTTGAATCTCTAGGGTGGCAAATTGTAGGAAAACAGACACACAGGGGGAAGGAATGGAAGGGAGGGCTAGTTAGTCGAGTCTGTTAGGAGAATTCCTCTGGGGCTTCTCTGGGCTGATGGGGGTCAGGTGTTGTCTCGGCTGATTAACTTCCATCCTCCTGGCCGACAGGGGAGGACGTTTGTAAACGTTTGTCCCGCTTTTAGGCAAAGAGAGGGAGGGCAGAGAGTTTTTCCTGTATCTGCTTCTTCTCAGTTGCCTTCAGCTTAAAATAATCCTTCTGCCAAGGGGCATATCTGGGGCGGGGAGAGGTGAGGCCGGATTGTGCGACTCTTCAGCTTTCTCCTACTCTTCCTCTTCTTACAGAAAAAGCCGAACAGAAAACGTGGCGCTTTCCGTGCACGACTCCGGTCGGTGGGGCTGTGGGTCCAGCCACCGCTGGGTTTCTGATAAACCAGCGGCTTAGGTCAGAGACAGTCTCCGCTGGAAAACCACAGCCTCAGGAACTACGGACTTGGAATGGGGGAGCTCACGGGGTGTCCCCAACGAGAGAGGATGCCGGGTCACTCAGAGCCCACGCACCGAGAGACGGAGAGACGCACCTTTGAATGGACATTTTCAAACCCTGGTCAACAGGACACACCGAGTGTTTGGGTTTTGTTTTTAGGTCAGTGTTTCTATTTTTACCACGGAGCTCTGATGCATTCTCTCTCAGCTGCCAGACACAGCATCTATGAAACCAAAGAAAGAGCTCAAATGAGAGACAGTGAATTAGTAAATTCTTTTCTGGCCCGGGACCCCCTGCCTCAGCCCTGAACACCTGGCCAGGTATTTATTTTCGGGGCTCAGTGGAGAGATGGGGTGTCAGCTAAGATCCAGAGAGTGGCTTCACCTCCCTCAGGGGTCTGGACAGCCTCAGTCACCTCGCCTCCAGCCCTGCCTCCCCCTGCCCTCCCCACTGACATATTGGATTTCACAAGGTTAAAAATAGCTGCTGAGCCATGAGCAGATATCTCTGAGCCTGGATCCAGCTCAGAAAAGCAGGCTTCCCTTGACCAAAAGCCATCCCGGGTGAGCGTCATCCTAGCTGCCTGCTTTCTCTTCACACAGTACACAAACATTATCTTCACCAAAACAGTTCCAGATTGTTTGACATATTCACAGAGACGTGGGACTCCTTCAGCTCAGCCCTGACATCTTTCACCTCCTTAATAATTCATCAGGCTCCTTTATCTTCCCGAGGAGTCCAATGGCATTGTTCCACATTTTTACAAAACTCCCTTGAAATTTCATGAGGATGTCCAGACGCCTCAGTGTGAAGGACCAGTCTCAGCTCCACACAGCCTGTCCTGAGCCCCAGAGAGGGGGATGTGGCCGGAATGACCCTCCAGAGCCTACAAGAGGCTGAAGAAGACAGCAGATCGGAAAGAAAGGTCAGGGAGTTTGAGCATCCACGGGACCCGGAAGCTCCTCGTCTCCCACCTCTGCTTCCCATGGCCCTTTGGGGCTCTCAGGTATGATTGCATTCCTGGGGAGGGGGCTCCTACCTCATAAATTTTACCCCTACTTCACTGACCCTGAACGAGATCACCTGCATTGCTGTGGAGTTAAGAGGTTGAGGTTTTGTTCATTCCTTTCTTGCCCAGAGGAATCCCTTCACCCTCACCCCCCTCACCTGTCCTTTCCTGCCTCCTTAACCCGGCGACACCTGTTACTGAGGGCATGCTAAGTGCCTGACACTCTGCGGGCCGAGGGATTAGCATTTCTGTTTGTTGAGAAGACTGAGGCTCAGAGGGGTTCAGGTTCCCCAGCTATCCACGGGAGACCTGAGGTGGAAGACATTTCTATTGCTACGATACTGAGGAGAGGGGGCATGGAGGTCGTGGGGCGTGTGGCACGTAGCAGACGCTCAAACCAGGCAATAGTAGTGGCAGGGCGGGGTTGTAAATGTTGGGGGTAATGCGCTGAATCGGCCTCCCTCAGGAATCCCCCCCATTGGTCAGTGAAGAGAAAACCTTGAATACATAAATACCATTGGTAATTTAGTGGGCTAAAAAATATCGAACAGTGTCTTTAGGTAGTTATCAGTGGGTCCAGATCTGCCCACCAGCTCCCACTCTGGGTGTGTGTGTGAGCTTCTTGGAGGCGCCCAGCAGTTGGAGAGGAGGCAGTGTGTCTGTGTCCTTCTGGTAGCTCCGGTCTCAGCAATGGTGCCGGGCTGAACTCTGCAGGGGAGAGCCTTTTCCTTCTGTGGGCCTGGGCCTCACTCACAGGGAGCACTGGCCATGGTCCCTTGGCTTCCTATGTACCCCCCTGTCCCTGCCTCACCCTCAGGCCCCAGGGTTGGTGGGTGGATCCTGGGCCTTGACCATAGGGTCCCCCTTGCTGGCCCCCATGGGCCCCACTTCATAGCTGTGGTGGTCAACCAGCATCCACGACACAGGCAATGAGAGCTGCTGGGGTGTCGGGGGGTGACCAAGCCTCCCAAAGACACCACTCTACTCTTGACCAGGCTGACCGCCCCACAGAATCACTAGGACCCCTTCCCAGTGACTCCTGTCAGAGTGCAAGTGAAGAGTGGTCGAGGGTCCCATTCCAGTTTCCCTCAACCTCCCTGCCCCACACCCTTCCCACCCTTCCTGTAACCCCCCAGTCCTCAGTGAGCAGGCTTTCTTCCCCTCTTCCTTACTCTACCTCCTTTCCAGAAGTCCCTATGGTCCAGTCGATGACTCCTGCTCTTAATATGCTGCCGTGGGAGGAGACACACTCAGCTCTTGCCCTGACAAGAGGTCAGCCCCTGCCTCCCCTGGTATCAGAAACCTCCTGACTCACACTTAGAGGCGGCCGGCCATTAAAACATAATGGTTCAGTATTTGTAAGAGTGTCGTCCTCATTAGTGTGGCGTAGAGGGCATGGGCTGTGGAGTCACACTAGGGTTTGATACCTTTCTCTGTCCTTTGTGACCTTAGACCAGCTTCTTAACCTCTTAAGACTTGAGTTTCTTCACCTAAGGGGGAAAAATTATGAGGAGTAAATAGCGTGCTTAGCAGATGCTCGGAGCGTATGAAGTTGGAGCAATGTTGACCATTAGTGACTTTATGATTCTTTCTTCCCTTCTGCCCTCGTCATCTCCACACCTGATGTGGTTCAGGAATGAGGCCACATGATTGGGAAAGAGGCAACCACTCAAAGACATTGTATTTAATCTTAATATTTTCATTTATATACACATAAAATCATTTCAGAAAATGTTTGGAAACATAGAGGAAAACTCCATCACAATCCCTTAATAGAATAACTGTCCCTTTTCGTCTTTTTTCTTCTTGAATAATGTTGACATAGTGGTGCTTATAATATTTATACCAGACCTATGTCCAGGGAAAAACCTAAAATTATAATCGTAAATATTTTCTAGGTTGGTACTTAAATTTCACAACTGTCATTTCAGTGGATAAATCCTATTCCATGGTGGGCCCATACTCTAATTTATTAAGATTTATGGTGAAATGCTTTTTATAGGTGCTTCGTTTTTGCAAACTTCGGAACTTCTCAAACTGGTCAGTTGGTCATTCCCTAAGTCCCTCTGAATACCTGAACAGGATAAGAAGAAACACAGCTCTGCGAGGGGAGGTTTAATGTTAGGGAGTGTAGGTACTGGGAGGGAGGTCCCGTATGACTGGGGAGGATGTGTGTGCATTTGGTGACAGAGAAGTCTTTGATTACTTACATGACAAATTTAGAGGGAACCACAAGGACCCACCACCAATCTTCAAAAAGCTCCTCATCTGCCCTCTGTTTTGGTCCTAGAAGGGTTTCCCTCCAGGACTACCACGTGGATCATGTCTTTGTCTTTCTTTTTTTTTTTTTTTTTTTTTTTATTATTATTTTTTTTTGTCTTTGTCTTTCTAGAGCCCCCTAAGAGGCCAGCATCACCGGGAAGCATATTTTCACCCAGCAATACTTCAGCAAAAATCAGTTTATCCGATGAGCTATAAATCAGCTTTCAGAGTCCCCATTTCCTGCACTGCATTCTTGGGTAACACTTCCTGTGGCTTGTCACTTATCTCTCATCTCAAGAAGACCAGGAACCACATGCAAAGCATTTATTCATTGGTCGAACAAATATTTATTGAGCTCCCACTGTGTTCTTAGTGTTGTTCTAGGAGTGGGAGATAGAGCACTGAGCAGGTCAGGCAAGATCCAGCTCTCTTCAAACTTACATTCTAATGGGGGGAGACAGACAATAAGCAAATAGATAACTATTTCCGTGTCACAGGTAACAGAACGAAATAGGTGATCGTAAGGGACAGCAGCAGGGAAGGGACATCAATAGGATGGTAATACTTGAACCAAGACCTGAACCATGAGAATACTGATGGGAAAATGTTCCAAAGAGAGAGCAAATTGTAAGTGCAAAGGCCCTGAGGCAGGTACAAGGTTGATCTGTTCTGGAAACAGAAAACCAATATGTCTGGGGAGAAGAGAGCGGGGAAAGAGAGGAAGAAGTCGGTCGTGGAAGATGAGGTCAGGGCCTTATGCTGGCCCTGATGCCACAGAGGAGGTTTCTGTGTTGTTCTGAAGCAGTGGGGGGCCACCAGAGGGTTTTCATTGGAGGGGCAGCTTTATCTGATTTGTGTTTCACACAGATTGCTTTGGCTGGTCTGTGGAGAATGGGCTGCCTGGCAGACAAGAGGGGAAACAGCCGGCCAAGTGAGGAGGCGTCTGCTGTAGTCCAGGAGGACACAGCCGGGCCTCGACTGGGGTGGTCACGGTGGACAGTAGACATGGACAGATTCTGGATTTCTCTGGAGGCGGGACTTACAGGATTGACTTTCACTTGGATGTGGAATGAGACATCAGTGATGCCTCCTCGGTTTTGCCTTAATAAGTGGAGGGGGGTACCCATACTCGGCTGGGGAGCACCCAGGTAGAAATGGGTCCAGGGTGGAGGGGACTGGAGGTGTCTGTCTTGGACGTTTTAAATTTGAGATGCCGGATATATACCCAAGTAGAGATGTCAGATGGGCAGTTGGAAATACAAGTCTGGGACTCAGGAGCCAGAGACTTGCTCTGTAAACGCCCCATACTATCGTCGGAGCGGGTTGTCAGTAAAAAGCACGAACCTTGTGCCACTTACTCGTGTCTTGTCTGGCACAGACCTGGGACGTTGCGAGATGGGCCATTGTCTGGCTGCTGGCAAGAGCACCCAGTATCTGTGACATCAAGGCCAATGCCTCCGGCAGCTGCAGAGGGCTGGTGAAATCAGGCCCCACCCGCCCCCCTACTCCTGTCACACAGCCTGTGGCCCAGTAGGGCTCGCTTGCTCGCTCGCTCAGTGCCGCCCACCTGGCATGAGGCAAGCTCCTTCACGCTTCTTCTGGATTCTGCTGCTTCCCCTCCTGGAGAGCCCTTCCGTCCTTCTGCTGCTTTTCCTTCCAGACCCGGCTCAAGGCTCAGTTCCCCAGTCTCTCCCCGCCTGCCCTCCACTTTGCTACTTGGCAGACTTCCCTTCAGGACCTTTCCCCTCCAGGTGACTGAAGCCCACTAGACGTTCTTTCCCCGCCCTTTATATCTAACCCATCTTCCTCCTGCATAGGTCTGTCCCGAAGTCCTTCTCGAATCCCACCTCTTCTCTCCATCTCTGCCTCTTATCCCGGCCCAGTTCATCATTTCCCATCTGACTCACTGCAAGTCATCTCCCCACCTCCAGCCTTGTCCCCTCCATTCCACACACAGCAGCCAGTGACCTTGTTCACGTCACTTCTCCGTTTCACATCCATCAATGGCATCCGATCCATTAAGATAAAATCCTTACCAAGTCTTCAAGGCCTCATGTGATTCGGCCAACTGCCCATCTTCCCAGGCATCTCTCACTTCATCAGTCCCTACTTTTGATGCCCCAGACACACATGTTCAGTTCCCAAATGCACCAGCTTCTACCACCGCTCGGCACCTTGTACATGCCATACCTGCAGCCCATGTGGGGCTACCTCTGATCTTTCTTTACATTTAGCTTGAAGCTTCCTTCTTCCAAGAGCTCATCCCTGACTCCTCCCCCAGGCAAAATTGAGTACCTCTGCCAGGGTCTTTAATAGCACCCTGTGCTTTTCCTTGGTTAGATGTATCCGAATTTATTATTATAAGTTGCTTTTCACATATTTGTTTGTTGCCTAGCAACTGGACTTCACCACTCCGCAAGGGCAGGTGCCACGTCTGACTTGACACCCAGAAACTACAGTATAGCATGGCATCTATCACGAACTGGTGCTCAAGGTCATTGCCATCAACAAACACAGCTTTCCTTGACTTCTCTTGCTCAAACTGACTTTTAGGTTCTTTGCCTTTAGTTAGTCCTTCCCAATTTATTTGTCTCATAGCAGAAACATTAAAAATAGCAATAGCTACAATATATTAAGGTTTATTCTATGCTAGACTCTGGGTGTCCATCGTGTGTGTGTGTGTGTGTGTGTGTATCTTTACAGTAATCCTGTGAAGTAGATACTATTAACCCCATTTTACAGATTAGGAAAAATGAGTCTCAGAGAGAGGAAGTAACTGCCTAATGCTACCCAGCTAATAAATGTCACAGACAAGATACTTATTCAGGCCTCTCGGACTCTAAAACTCTTATTCTTTCCTCTACATTTGTCTGTGTGGGTGTTGTCTCCAGCTAGTGAAATTTTGTTGTTGTTGTGTTTTGCCGGTGCCCTCTTGGGTTTGTGGTGGTTCCTGTTTTTTTGTTTTGTATTGGTTTGGTTGTTGTTTTGTTTTCGGTATCTTCCATCTCTGCGCTGGAGGTCCCCTTAAGTACCTGCCACTTACGTGTCACATTATGACGGGTGCGTAGGGGGCAGGTGAGAGCCATGCAGGACGAAGGTTCCAGATGTCTGTCAGAGTTCCCCTGGGAGGCGAATGCCAGGGCTGGGTCTAAGAAAGACAGGGCAGATGACCATCTACAGAACCTGACTTACGGGGGCCCAAAGGCTCAGTGTCTCCTAATATCTCCCCGGCCAGCCCAGGCTGGCTCTGTCCCACCCTGTCCTCCCTGCCCAGTGAAATTCCCATCATGGGAGTTGCTTACATGTTTGGCGACAAGGGTCGGCCTGACCTTCTAAAGGCCTCTCCCATAGACGTTTCAAGCAGCCGAAGGGGTTAGCGAACGGTCCCCTGGATCAAGGGTGTGGCTGGATAGGGGGTAACAGAATCTCAAAACTGAAGCAGATGTTCTCGATTCTAGAGCCATCTCCAGCGTAGTAGAGGACTCTCCTCTGCGCTCCCAGGCAGGTACCCCTTGCATAATTCCAGCAATGGAAATTTCATACCTCCCATGTGACCAAGTTCTTTCTTACACTGAGCTCAAACCTATCCACCCACAAAGGCCCATTTCCACCGCCAGGTGTGACACAACATTGGTCTAACACTTTTATGTACTTGACATCCCTTTACGTACCCTTAGTTAGTTTCTATGTTCGGCAGTGGCAAAGCCCTGCTGTCCTGGGCTCTGCTTTGCACCCCATTCAAGTTTTCAGTGAGCCTCAGCTTTGCTCCCTGCCTCGTCCCTTTGGGGATGTTCCAGCTGGGGGAAAAAGGAGGATCCGGATGGTAAACAGTAGGCCAGCTGCTGGGTGGGAGGAGGAGACGGCCTCTGAGCACTTGAGGAAAAATCCGTCCCTGACCTTGTCCTTGCTCAATGCTTCCTGCTGCTCTCAGAGAATAGGCCCAAGAGAATATACCTGCGTCTTTTTTACAATTAACTTATGTAAATATCCGGTATGGTGACAGCACAGAGTAAGCTTGAAATCCAGTAGTTTTCCTTCCCTTGTCTCCTTATTTACTTAACATGTAAGTTATTTAACACACAATCATTTTATCTAACATATAGTAATCCTACTTTTGTTTTTTAAAGATTTTATTTATTTATTTGACAGAGAGAGAGAGAGGGAGAGAGGGAGAAAGGGAGAGAGGGAGAGAGTAGCAGAGGGAGAGACAAATTCCCCGCTGAGCAAGGAGCCCGATGGAGGGCTCGATCCCAGGATCCCGGGATCATGAACCAGAGCCGAAGATAGACACTTAACTGACTGAGCTGCCCAGGCGCCCCAGTAATCCTACTTTTTTAAAAAATTGGTTTTCTGTCAAGAACATGTAAGATATGTTTAGGATAGGTACTAGAAAATTTTTAAAGTTTAATAAAGAAAATAAACATTCCCAATAATCTCATTATCTAAAGATAACTTCTTGAACTCTTAAGAGAGTTCCTTTCAGTTATTTTTTCTAGGCACATAGATACTCAGAAATAAGTTTTATTTATATATGCATGCAATATTGAGCTCATATAGTGAAACTTTTCTACCTTTCAGCAAATAGTAATCATTTTCCTTTGCCATTAGAAAAAAAAAGATTTTAAAAAATGGCAACAATTATCATCTCCCCATCTAAGTGTGATAATATCCATCAATTTTTTTTTTTAAGATTTTTTATTCATCCACTTGACAGAGAGAGAGATTACACGTAGGCAGAGAGACAGGCAAAGAGAGAGGGAAGCAGGCTCCCTGCTGAGCAGAGAGCCTGATGCGGGGCTCAATCCCAGGACCCCGAGATCATGCCCTGAGCCGAAGGCAGAGGCTTTAACCCACTGAGCCACCCAGGCACCCCCAATTTTTGATGCTCTATTACCTCGAAGCCTAGAAAACATGTCATTAATATCCAAATTAAAATGATTCCTCTCTCCTCTTTGCCAAGTTGCAGAGATTTCAGTATTTCCCCAAGATTTCCCCAACGTGAAGGCTTATCAATTTCTCATCCTTGCCAATCTGATAGATGAAAAGTGGCATTACTTTGTTGTTTCAATTTACATTCTTGTTATTCTCCAAACAACTCCGAGAATTCTCAGGCAGTTATCATTGTCCCCTATCACTTTTCTGCTGACTCTAGACTTCTCTACAGAAGTATCTCTCCTGATTTGCCCAGACGAAGGAATGGACTTGCCTGCTCAGGATTAATGAGGAGAATCCCCTAGAAAAGTTACTGGGTTATCAACTAGCACTTGGTAATGATAAGGCTCTCTCAACCCCCACACACAGGGAATCAGTTCCCCCACCCCGCCATACACACATGGAAGCAAGTTGAGAAAAGAACTTTCAGCATCATTCCCGAGCCTCAGATTCCAAAAGCCAATAAGCCCTAATACTGAGTCCCAGACACCCGTCCAACATTCTCTCTTCTCTATGGGCATTTCCTCCCTGGGACTCCCAGTGTCCTTCCCTGCCATCTGACCTCAATGGGTCTCTTGAGATCTCTTCAGTTCATCATAGACATGTCAATAATTTGAATGCCAGTGGGAAAGGGTCAGGGTCCTAAACTCCTTTTTCCACCAGAAGGCTTCTCTGCTCCTACATAAATTTATGGATGCAATTGGACTTACGCAGCTGCCCTCAGCAACACCCTAGGCCCAAAAGCCATGGCTATATTAAGACGGGAATGACTGCTACCTCTGTCTGTCAACGACTTCTAAGCCATAACCGTTGTTAAGCTCGCAACAACGTGTTAAGCTAATTACCAACTGCCTCATGGACAAGGACGACAGCCCGGGAATTCTCAGAATTGCGTGGAGAGAAATCTTGGGGAAATACTGAAATCTCTGCCAATTTGGCAAAGAGGAGAGAGGAATCATTGTAATTTGGATATTTTTTTATTGGTTTCATCATATTTAATTCTGTAATTACTGTAACAAGTACAATGGACGCAAAGAGGTTTGTAAAAACATTACAACTTATTATTGAGGAACATATACCTTAAATGTTGAATGCCAAATTCAGCAAAGATTGTGAGGAGTTGATACATTTGTACTGCCTTCAGCACATCGTTTATGATCATCTGGTCTATTAAAATGAAGGTCCTTGATGATTTATGTGGTAATACATAGGGCTAGTCCTCCAACTGCTCCTACCACTTCTACCTTGAAAATTTTGATTATTTTGGGATTTGTCTAAGGTTACAATAAATCTCAATTTATCTTGGTGAATTGTAATTTGGATATTAATGATATGTTTTCTAGGCTTTGAGGTAATACAACATCAAAAATTGACGGGTATGACCACACTTAGATGATAAGATGATAATTGTCGCCATTTTTTAAAATCTTTTTTTTTCTAATGGCAAAGGAAAATGATTACTATTTGCTGAAAGGTAGAAAAGTTTTACAATATGAGCTCAATATTGCATATTAAGCTAACAACCAACAACAAAAATGAAAGGCAGTTATAGGAAGAATGCTACATCGAACATCTCTGAGGATTTCTCTACAATCAATTCCTAGAAAGAGAATTGTTGTATATAAGTTCATGCAAGTTTTAAATATTAATAAAGATTACCAAATCACCCTCCAAAAAGTTTGTGCCGATTTACATTTTATCAACAAAGTCTCGTAGAGTCTTCCCCACACCCTGACCAACGTGAAGGCTTATCAATTTCTCATCCTTGCCAATCTGATAGATGAAAAGTGGCATCACTTTGTTGTTTCAATTTACATTCTTATTATTCATGATAAGCTTTTACAAGCTTTGTAGCCTGTAAAGATACCAAAGATCCCAACTTTGTCGAACATTGGAATCACCAGGGAAGTTTTATAAAAATGCCAATGTCCAGGTCACATGTCACATTAAGTACATCAGAATATCCGGGAGCCAGGCATCAATATTTGTTTAATGATCTCTAGGTAATTCCAACATTTAGCAAAGTTGGGGAGATGCTGACATAGGCATAACTACCTGTGTGTCTGTATCTTTTGTCAATTTTTCTACTGAATTGTTTGCCTTTTAGTATTTATTTGAAAGAGCTTTTTGTTTACTGTGAAAATTAGCCCTTGTCCTATATTTGACAAATATTTTTGCATATGAGCCTTTTAGTACTGTCTGTAGTTGTATTGACACAGAGAAATTTATTGTGTCCGTAGTCAGAATTATCGATTTGTTTTCTTCATTGCATCTCAGTTTTGGATCTCATTTCCTCACTAATGATGATAAAACTAATCAGGTTTTATTTCATTTTGGAAAGAGTAAGGTATGGATCCAGTTTATTCTTTATCCATGTGGCAAAATAGTTAATTTTCCCACATAATATTAACGTGTCTGGGTGGCTCTGTTGGTTAGGCGTTTGCCTTCGGCTCAGGTGATGATCCCAGGGTCCTGGTATTGAATCCCCGGAGTCTGCTTCTCCCTCTTCCTCTGCCCCTCCCCTCTGCTCGTGCTCTGTCTCTCAAATAAATAAAATCTTTAAAAAAAATTTTTCTGGGGCGCCTGGGTGGCTCAGTCGTTAGGTGTCTGCCTTCGGCTCAGGTCATGATCCCAGGGTCTTGGGGCCAAGCCCCACATTAGGTTCCCTGCTCAGCAGGAAGCCGGTTTCTTCCTCTCCCACCCCGCCTGCTTGTGTTCCCTCTCTCTCTGTGTCTCTCTCTGTCAAATAAATAAATAAAATCTTAAAAAAAAACAAAACTTTTTTTCCAACATAATATAAAAAAATCCATCTTTCCCCTATTACTCTGTAATGCCATCATTTTCACATATAAATTTCTTATTTATTTCCCCCCAGGTTTACTTACTATATTTTCATTGCTATTGTGTATAGGATCTCAATTTCTCTGGTGGTTATGATTTTTATAGGAAAATTTATGATTTTGGCTTATTTTTTAATTTTTAAATTTTTAAAATTTTTTCTCTCAGTCTGAGTTTCCAAGAGTAGAATTACTTGGGCATGAATAGTTTTATAACTTCTGATAATTCCTGCTGTATGCTATTAAATATTGCTGGTCATTGGTTTAACTATGATAAAGAAGGACTGAGGCGGATAAACTGATAAAGAGTCCCAAGAATATGAGTGGGAGGAAGTAAAAGATCCTGAAAAGATACCCACGATTACTAATAATCAGGGATATACACATTAAAACCACAACGAGATACCATTTCATACCCATTGGCTTAGCAAAACTCAGAAAGTCAGCCAATACTCCAGGTTATACCCCAATGGGAACCCTCTTCCATGGTGATGGGAGTATAAATCAGTAAAAATACTTTGGGGAAACAATTGGCAATATCTAGTAAAATTGGTGGTGATACACCTTATAACCCAGCAATTTCTACTTCCAGGGGATATATACACTAAAGACACATGACACGTACAGGAAAACTCACAGTAGGGTGAGTGCTACTGTGCACTTTATTGAGTCTAAGGTTCATCATTCGCTAAGGGAAAACATTGCCAATTAAAATATAACACATCATTGGTTTTAATGAGTATCTCTTAATTCAGAGATTTTTAAATGTGAAAAAGTGCATGCCTTAGAATTGGTGGAATATAGTAATAGTAAAAACTTAGACACAACTTAAATGTCCATCACACAAAAATGTGTAGATAAATTGTGGTATACTTTACAGCTATGAAAATGAATGATCCAGATCTATATTTAGCAACATAAGCAATTCTATAAACATAATATCTAGTGGGGGAAAAAAAACCCAAGTTTGCTGTAGAATATGTATCCTTGATGTGAAATCGCTTATATAAAGTTTGAAACATGCAACATGATACAAAATGGAGCTTAGAAATACATACATATTTAGAAAAAGAATAAAGAAATGCTTTGGAACGATGGCTAGAAATCCAAGATTGTGGTTACCCCCAGGAGAGAGGGGAAATGACCATGCGAGGGGCACACAAGGGGACTTAACTCTGTTACCATTGTTCTATTTTTTATCTGAGTAGTGGATTTATGGATGTTGACTTTATTATTCTCTATACATTTTGTATGTCATAAAATTGCTCATACTTTTTTAAAAGGAGAAATTAAAATTAAATGCTAAGCTGGGGAAGATGTGCTTTGCTGGGAGGCTGATTTATGTGGGCAGGAAAGCAATTTCTCCCTCCCTCCTCCCATCCTCTCCTAGCTAGATGTCTTGGGATTAAAAGGTCATCCTGAAGGTCAAGTGTTGAGCTCATTTGTGAATTCGTATCCCAACTCGCTTAGGATATGATTTCCATTTCCTGTAGTCTTTCTGCCATCTGCTTCTTCCTATGCGTTATCTCTGGGCCTGTCCCATCCTGCCTGCCTTTCCCTTCCGTCCACTTAGCCTTACTCACTGGGAAAGGATGGCTGCCTCTTTCCACTCCCAGCCGGAAGGAGTGAGCCTCCTCTACCCCTGCTCTAGGGAGGGACAGTAACCAATGCTCTCTCTCCATCCTAGTTTACCAGGTATTGAAATGGAATGAGGAAAGCAATAGTTGGTCCTCCTATGACTAGGAAAGGCTTTACCTATGCAGGGATGTCACAAAGGCAAAAGGTATGTGAGTGGGAGGTAGATGTCTGATAGGGTCGACTTCCGGAGTCAAGGACCAATGAGAGACTTCAGCAGATCCTTGAAACAAGGGGAGGGATGGGAGCAGATGAAAGAACTTGGAAGAGCTCTTGCCTCATGATCCCCAAAGGAGACCCCTGATGATAAAAGCACAGACATGTACCTCCCACCTTAGATGTGTCCTGGAGGAGATATTTTCCCTAATCTAAAGACACAAGGGACTCAGTGCAGGAGACAGAAGAGGATATGACCTGGATAGTCCTCCCGTCCCTCTCCCTAATGGAGAACCCCAAATGTGCTTTTATCAGAAGAAGGGGAAAGGGATTCTTGGGGTCATTATGTCCACATACCAGGATCCCACACACAGACTCAATCATCTCTTAACTTCAGAATTGGCTTGAATACGTGAAATTGTTCCGTATAGATTTTGCTTATGTACTCCAAAATAAAACCAGCAGACAATCAAATTATTTTATCTCAATTAATTATAAAGCTTAAGAGTAATTATGAATACTCATAAATATGAACAATTACAAATTGCAGGTCTGGCATGCCAGGATTGTCTCTGCTTTAAAAAATATTTTCAAGGGGCCCCTGGGCGGTGCCGTCAGTTAATCTTCCAACTCCTGGTTTCAGCTCAGGATCACGTTGGGCTTGGAACTCAGCAAGGAGTCTGCTGAAGTTTCTCCCTTTCCCTCTGTCCCTCCCCACTCGCTCTTTCTCAAGTGAATAAATAAATCTTTAAAAATAATTTCTTTTCAAGAAAAGTTAGAAATAATGTAGCCAATCACCCGAGTTTGCCCAAGATTCTGGTTTTAGCACTGAAAGTCCCTTGTCCCATAAAATCCCTCATTCCTTGGCCAACTGGGTCCCTGGTCACCGTAAATGAGCCTTTAGTTACTGTTTGCAGCAGACGGGAGCACAGGGCTCCGAGCCACGTACAACAGGGGCCTGGTCTGCACTCCTGGAGCCCAGAGTCCTTCCCTCTGAGGATGTGCATCACCAGAAAGAGGACTGGCACCCCCTACTCCCACCGACCGCACCCCTACACAGGCATGCACACAGAGGGAGGAGGGAGGTGTCGCCTGCACTCGGCAGGAGACTACAAGGCTGCCAGCTCCCACGCACTCGGGACAGGACGCCTGAGCCCAGCCTCCTCCAGGGCCCGCTCTGGACAGAGCCGGAAGAGCCAGCTAGCAGCAGGAGGTGGCTCTTCTGGAAGGCTGGGGGCAGGCAGGGAGAGGGCTCCCACCCCTCTCTGCTCCTCACAGACCCAAGGGCCCCTCTGCCTCCTGTGCTTGGACCACCCCCATCTTCAGGCTCGCCCAGGCACAGCCTACATCCTAGCACCCCAACTGCAGAGTCAGCCTCAAGGCCCGGCCCCACCCACCCCACAGCCAGGAATGCCCTTTGCCCCGTGCATCTTCCCCGGCAGCTCCCCTCTGCTCTCCAGGCCTGGGGTCCTGAACCCCACCTGCCACCAACCCGCCAACACTTGTAAGGGGGCCGGGCGGGGGGGCAGAGGAGGGCAAGCCACCAGAATATGTGCAATTCTGTGTCAGTCACCGGCGCCACTCACCACGTCCTCGGAGCAAATCCTTTAACTCAAACCCTGGTCACGACACCAACATCAACCAAATATCACTAAAAAAAAAATCCTCAGGGTATTTTGCATGAACCAGCTATAAGGCTCACACGAACCCTGAGTTGGGCAGAGCAAGCAGGGCTGAGGCTCATGGGGACAGTTGGAAATGGGTCTTTAGGGTCATGTTCTAGGACCCCAGAGACTGATAATGCTAATGCAGTTTGGTACAACAGGAGTTTGTTCTCCAGTGAGGGCTCAGGGTCACCCCCTGCACCCAACATATGTGTACCCCCTCCCAAGTGCGCACACACACAGTCACACATTCACACTCACACATGCAGCTGGGGAAGGAGTTGGTAAGAGGAGTCACCAGCCCTGGATCCTGCCGAGAACAGCCCGCGGGCTCTGTTTTCACTCACCCCCAGTGCCCTCCTCCTCGGGCCTCCCATCCCCCTCACCAAATGTCAACCTATTTTTGGTCACTTTTAGCTCTTCCCTGACCATATCCTTGGCTGTTCCTCCTTTCTGGCATCAAACTCACTATTTTCGCAGTGTGGTGGCTGTCGTATTTTATTCAGAAGGACCCTGAGAATCTCCTGTTTATTCTCATTCTGAGCTGAGGCCCAAGCACTGTGAGGCCTCCGTGGGCCGCAGGGCAGGACAGACCCCTGAAGTGAGCAGCAGCCAAGGACTCCGAGGCTTCCCGGTTCTGTGGCCTTGCCGTGGCTGCATCCCAGAATCACCTGAGATGAAGAAAAAATACAGATGCCAGGCTCCGCTCCTAGGATTCAGGACTCACCCTGTCCAGCCGCCCATTGTACAGAAGAGAAAAGTGAGGCCCAGAGAGAGGGAGCCGTTTGTTTCGTATTAACCGTGGGACTGGACCTGGAGCCCACAGCTCCCAGCTTTCCGCCCGGGGCTCTGCCCAGCACACCGCAGCACTTTCCTGAACATGAGGGGACACTGACTTTGAAATCAGTAAGGAGCCAAGGCATGCATCAGCTCTGCTGGGCCCTGTCAAATTTGATATGAAGGCATCTCCTGCTCATAGACCCTCGCAGGCCAGCTCTGCCTGGTCTTCCTCTCCTCTGTCCTGAGACGTGGTGGGGAGCAGCTCTCAGGAGGGGACTGCAGAACCTTGGCTCAGGGGCTTGACCCGGATGGAACCAATGGGGAATTCTGTTCCTCTGCTAGAACTTGGCTAGAACCAAATTCAGGTAAAAGAGCAGCAGGGGCGCCTGGGTGACTCAGTGGATTGAGCATCTGATTCCTGCTTTCAGCTCAGATTATGATCTCAGGGTCGTGAGATCGAGCCCTCCATCAGGCTCTGTGTTCAGCAGGGAGTCTGCTTGAGATTCTCTCTCTCCCTCCCCCTCTGCCTCTAAAATAAATAAATAAAATCCTTAAAAAAAAGAAAAAAGAGCACCAGTGAATGGGATAGACTAGAACCTTCGGACACAGTTCTTAAAACAACGGCACCAGTACAAACTCAGCCCTGACACATTACCCCAGGGCTGAGCTTTCTAGAAGACTCCCCCCCCAAATCCTCTCCCTGTGGAGTCTGGGTTCCCCGCAGTTTCCCTGACTGAGAAGCTGATGTCAAGAGACTTGGAAGAGGTTGGGGGACGCTTGGTCAGCTGGCTTTAGACCAAGAAAAGTGAGGGCCTCTTGTCACCCTTCTGTGGGAGAAGCCAGGAGCTCCCCTGACATCTGTCCTGTGGGTTCCCTCAGGCCCAGCAGGAGAGGCCTGTGGGATGGGAAGGGCAAAGGGAAGGGTGAGGGGAGAGGAAGAGAAGCCAAGAGAAAAGAGCGAAAGTGGAGAAGGGCTGAGGATGGGAGGCTCCGTTCTGGGGCCTGGGACTGTCACATGAACCCCTAGCTCTGGGTCACTTTGTAAAAATCATTCAGTCCTAGCCATTCAACTCATAGGTATTTTCCCAAGAGAATGAAAACATATATTTACACAAAAACCTTGTGCAACTGTTTACTGCATCTTTATTGATAAGTGCTAAAACCTGGAAACAGCTTTGCCCTTCAACTGATGAATGGACAAACGAATTGTAAATACTTTTACAACAGAATACTACACAGCAATGAAAAAGAACAAACTCAATACAGCAACATGCAGAGACCTCAAAAACCTGACATCACACAAAAGAAGTCAGTCACCAAAGACTGGACACTGTGACCCATTGATGTGGAACTCCAGGAAAGACACCTCTAATCTACAGTGACAGCGAGCTGATCCGTGGTGCCCTGGGGCCAGAGGAAAGGCCACGGACTGACCACAAAGGGCTCTGAGGAAGTATTTGGGAAGGACACAGATGATCTACATCTTGATTGTGGTGGTGATTACACAGCTGTATATGTTTGTCAAAACTGATCAAAACCAGATGGTCACTTTACCAAAAGCACAATCACCCTACCAGGCCGTCCGTGAGCGCCCCATCACATGGCTTCCCCTGAGCTCAGCCCCCTCGAGCCCGGCTGGTGGTTCCGGCCATTGGCCCACACGGTCCCACCGTCTCCTGTGGGCCCACAGCCCTGCTCTCTCTGGGGAGCCCTCGGCAGCCTTGCAGAGTTTCCATGAACCTGCCCTGGCCTCGTTCCTCTGCTCTCCTGTGGGCAAAGGGCACTGCTGGGAGGCCGCATCTCCCACGGGTCAGTGGGAAGCAGGACAGACTCGCTCTTCGCTCCGGGATCTCCAGAGCCTCTAACTAGTCAACCCTCGACACTGGATGGTGGAGGTGGGCACACACCACAGGATAAACGACTGCCCAGGTCTTTTTCCCTATCTTATTTATAGGAAAACAGGCCTAGAGAAATTCTGAAGCCACGTTTTTTTTAACTTCTGCTTCTCTTTGTATTTTGAAGATGGCCTCCTTCCTTGGGGCGGCGGAGGCCAGGGGCCAGTGTGTGGGAGGAGAAGACTGTAGGAGTCGCAGGGACAAAAACAGAAAACACACAGCATCGGTCAAAATGGTCACAGTTCATCCTTTCTTGTAATTATTGAAGTGTAATTGACATACAATATCCTATTAGCTTCAGGCTTACACCATAGGGATATGATATTTTTATACATTATGAAATGACTGGCATGATGAGTCTCGTTACCATCTGTCACCAGACACAGTTATGACAACATTATTGACGATTCCCCAGGCCGTATGTTATATCCCCATGGCTTATTTATTTTATGACTGGAAGTTTGTACCTTTTAACCCTCTTCGCCTAGTTCGCACACACCCTCTAAACCCTCTCCTCCAGTAACTAATAGCTTGTTTCCTATATTTATGAGTCTGGTTCTGTTTTCTTTGTTTGTTTTGTGTTTTAGATTCCACATATAGGTGAAATCATGTGGTGTTTGTCTTTCTCTATCTGACTTATTTCACTTAGCACAATGCCATCTAGATCCAGCCATGTTGTTGCAGATGAAAAGATTGCCTTCTTTTTTATGGCTGAGTAATATTCCATTATATATATTTTATATATACATTTGTATATATAATATATACATTTGTATATATAATATATACATTTGTATATATATTTGTGTGTATATATATTTGTATATAATATACAATATATTGTTATAATATTATATATATTGTATATAACATATATATGGCACCTCTTCTTTATCCATTCACCTATGGATGGACTCTGAGGTTGATTCCATATCTTGACCATTGTCAGTAACACTGCCCTGAACACAGGGGTGCATGTATTCCTTCTCATTGGTGTTTTCATTTTCTTTAGATAAATACTCAGTAGTGGTATTACTGGATCATACGGTAATTTTACTTTTAATTTTTTGAGGAACCTCCTTCCTGTTTTCCCCAGTGGCCGCACCGGTTTACATTCCCACCAACAACGTACGAGGGTTCCCTTCGCGCTACATCCTCGCCAACACTTGTTATCCCCTGTCTTTTTGGTAACAGCCCATCTGACAAATGTGAGGTGATATTTCATTGTGGTTTTGATCATCTTTTTTTTTTTTAAACCCCTTGGTAAGTCTTTGATCCTCAGGAGAGGATAACTCCCAGTCAGAGAGTCCCTCACTCGCAAGCAGTGTCTCTTCAGAATCCGTTTCTCCAGAATCAGAGCCTCGCGAGGAGCAAATGCTCTCCCCCAGTGTAATGTCATCTGTTGGAGGTACCTGGCGCCACATGGGCTCCGTGGCCAGCTGACTTTTGCCCAACGTGGCCTCTGTCACTATCCAGGCCCTCCCACCCCTGTAAAGCAGCCATATGGACTTAACCGCTACCTAACCACAGACAGACAGGACTCTGCTCTGGCCTGGCAGGGCTGACTGAAGGCAAAATGAAGAAATGAATAGAATTTGCAATACTCCCCCCCACACACACACACACCTTTTTCCCCAACCCCGGCATCTTCCTCTGCCGCTTACAGGCCTGCTCTGGAGTCCGCCCCCTCCTCCACAGATAAGCAGATCTTTATCTTTCTCCAGTGGCAGCTAGAGAATCTGAGGCAGGGGCCTCTCGTAGACCACGGCTTGCCCTCCCCGCCCCCTCCCCGGGGCCACACTGGGCTGATAAACTCGGAGACCACACAGTGCTGCTGGTTGCTATTCTACTGTTCTGGGGCGGGCGGGGGGGGGGGGGGGGGGGGGGGGGGCTTTCTCAAACATTCTCCACACAGAAACTTTCCCTGAGTTTTACCACTGCCAACAAAAGACCATGATTCTTGCACTTGATATCCAAGACTTTCTTTTGTCTTTTTTCTGAGCCTTCGTCCCCTTGATCATGCTGGCTCACCTGACACAGATGCCCCTTCCTGCTTTATTCATCAGGTCCCTGCCCTTCCTTCCAAGGTGAGTGCAGGTCTTCCTGGGCCAGGCAGCCTCTTCCGATCTTCCCAGCCCTGGGCGGCCATGCTTTCTTTGAGGCATATTTTCACACCTCTTCTCATACAAGACGGGAGCATCCTGAGACCACTTGTGTGACCTTTCCGACTCAACCTGATGGACAGGAGCTCCATGGGCAGGGATGATGTCTTGGTGTCTTTGGTATTGCTGTGCCTCACGCCTCTGTGGTGAAAGCATCGCTGACTGACCATCCGCCATGTGTAAGCGCTTTATCTCCTTCAGTCTCCGTAACTGCCCAAGAGGTAGAAATCATTATGCTTTCCATTTCACAGATGGAGAAACTCAAGTGTGTAGGGATAAATTCACCCAAGTTCATGCAGCTAATAGGTAGCAGAAACCGTGTTCAAATCCAGGTCTATGAAACTTGAAAGTCTAGACCCCTAATCAACTCTGTCATGTTCAGTCAGGTTTGAGACAATGGCAATGTCATCCTCACAGAAGGGACTGGTGACAAAGAGTAAATGGCAGTGTACCAAAGGCTCCAGCCAGTCTCACTATGTGAGAGAGAGTCAGGAGCTGGAAAATAAAACCTATCTTCTAGCTGAAACCAGAGACTACAGCTGTTAGGAGCTGGAACTTCACAGGATGGAGGAATGTTGAGTGTGGACACAAGCACTTTGAAGATGCAAAGTGCTCAGGTGGGCCTTAAACATTGAGTTATAAAGAGGAAGGAAGGGGGATGCCTGGGTGGCTTAGTCGGCTAAACGCCTGCCTTCGGCTCAGGTCATGATCCCGGGATCCTGGGATCGAGTCCCGCATCAGGCTCCCTGATCAGAAGGGAACCCGCTTCTCCCTCTCCCTCTGCCTGCTACTCCCCCTGCTTGTGCTCTCTCTCTCTGTCAAATAAATAAATATTTGAAAGAAAAAAAAGAGAGGAAGAAGGGAAAATACTTGTGAGCCAGATCTATTGACAACACTAAGAATATTACCTACACTGGGATGAAGGTCTTTTCTTGTCCTGTTTATGCTTATTTTGTATCTCCCGTCATGAAATGGAGTCACATCTAGCTTACTGGCCAGAGGTTCTGATATATCTCGGCATATTAACACGCATCTCCCAATATGTGTGTTATTAGAGCCACACTGACTTGCCTCCCAGCCCTGTCACTTACCATGGTGACCCTCAGCTAATTACTCATTATTCCATGTTTCAATTCTTTTTTTAGTGAGATAATAACACTATCTACCTCGCAGGTAATATAAAATATGTAGCATAGTCTTTGTCACGTTGTATACATTCAGTAAATGTTAGCCACTCCATTTCTATTGACATCTGCATAATATTCCAGGTGTGTGAATGTGTCCTAGCATGCAAACCATTCCTTTACTGGTGGTTAGGTGTTTCCAGCTGATGAACCAGACAAACAATAACTTTACCCTATAAAGGGTTACAGTCTGATAGAAAGACACAAAAAGAATCAATGCAAAAGAGAATCCAAGATACGATACATTAAATCAAATCAAATAAAAGCAGAGTGACCCAGAAGCAAGTCGGTGGGCCGGAGGCATACAGGTTCTGGAGGGCGGTCAGGCAAGAGTTGCTGGAGAGAAGGACATTTGACCAGATCCGTAGGCATGAGAAAGAACAGCAACACAGAGTCAGGGTCAAGGATATCAGGGAAGGAAACCACAAGTGCGGAATCCCTGATGTAGGAAAGTGCTTGCCATGTTCCGGGCGTGGAGGGCCGGTGTAGCCGGTGAGGGGAGGAGTAGAACAGATGTGAGCAGCCAGACCACCCCGGACCTTTTGGGGCCACGGCAAGACGTGAGAGCAACCAGGGGCTGGGAGCGTTTTACTCATGGCCATCACAGAATGTAGCTGATGTTTTCAGGAGACCGCTTGTGCCTTCAGCAGAGGATCGCTTGTAGGAAGGCAAGAGTGGAAGCAGGGAGACCAGTCAGGCTACCTCAGTTGTTGAGATGAGTGGAGGTGATGACTGGCACTAGACCAGTGGCCGTGAAGCCAGGGAAAGCTGGAGGGAAAAAATCTCCTCTGCGTGCAGAGGGCTGAGGACATGGAGCACATCCTCTTTGGTCCCGTGAGCCCCGTGCTTGCCCCCATGATTGGTTATTATTTCCCTGTACCCACATATCCTTCCCCATTCTCTCGTCAGGAAAGGCAACCATGACTCAGCCTTCTCAGTGTTTTCCGACTGAATAGCTACAGTGAAATCTCATTGGTCTTTCAATGTGCCCTTCCCTGAATGCAGGTAATTTTAAGCATCTCCTCAAACGCCTGTTAGCTTTTTGGGTTTCCCTCCGACATCAACTGCAGGTTCCAATCTCTGGTCCGTTTTTGTATTGGTGCAGCCATCTTTTTTTCTTGTGGATGACGTAAGAATTCTTTGCGTATGCTAGATGTTAATCCTTTGGTGATTTGCAAATGCATTACAAATATCTTTCGTCATTCTCTCTGTGATCTATCTTTTTTTGTGTGATCTTAGTTGATAGAAATCCTTAATCCTTATGTATGATATTTAGAAATGCTTTTGCAGTATGGTTCATGGCTTCAAAGGGCTGTTTAAGAAATCCTTCTCATCCCCAGATCACAAGTAGAGTCTCCTACATTGTCTTCTATTTATAGTTTTCCATTTCAGGTGTTGATCCTTTACAGCCCCCCCTTTTATTTAGTATAAAAATAAGTGGGGATACTGTTTAATTTGTTCTATTTAGTGAACCACTCACGTCCACGTCATCTGTTAAATAGCTGTTCTTTCCCTATTGACTTGTGGTGCCAACTTTATCATTGATTAAGTTCCCTTAACTATCAGTGCGTGTCTCCTATCCCTCTATTTCGTCCTATTGGTCCGGTTTTTACACCAACAACATACTGCTTGTCTAAGTGTGGCTTTGTAGTTTATCTCAGAATCTGGTAGGGCAAGACTCTCCTCCTCTTTACCAGTATTTTTTAAGGGTGAGTTTGTTACCCATGGATATTTATTAAGAGGAAGAAATTTGGGATATATTTTGCAGATAGCAGTGTCCTTGTGACATCCTTTTGCTTTCCTGAAATTATATGTTTCTCTATATTCAAATCTGGTAATATATCCTTATTGGCTTCTAGGTTTTATACCTGATTTAGGAAGATTCTCTCCATCCCAGTATTAATATTCTCCAACATCTTATTTTAAATCTTCTATAGTTTTATTTTAATGGTTAGATATTTAATCTGTCTGGAATTTGTTTCTGTGTAATTATGAAGTTGGGATCGAACTATTTTATTCCAGTGACAAGCTAGCTTTCCCAATAACGAATAGCCCATCCTTTCACCCCTATTTGAAAGACTTCCTTTATCATATTCTAAAATTCCATATATGCATCGGGGTGTTTGGGGGGCTTTACTTGCTTTAAGGAAGGTTCTGGAATCCCGAATTTGTTGGCAAAGGATGGCTAAGCATCAGGTACATTTGAGCAGGAGAATGGCAGTTTGAAGGGGTGGTTCCAAAGCTGCCTGGCCAGCCAGGTGCGTGGGGGATGAATCCCCGAGAGAAGGACGAGGCTGAGAGACAGACGCCACTGATGGGATAGGAAGGGAGGGAAAGGCACCAGAGGCCTCTTGAAAGAGGAAAGGTGAGGAATTCACCCTTGCAGGCTTCTTGGGCTTCTCAGGGGAGGGATGTCAGCTGAACAACCGGGACAAATCTGCTTTTCAATGCTGGCTCAACTGAGGCCAAGAGGCTGCTGGCAAGAGGCAGGTCCTGGTCACACTAGTCAATGGGAGTCAGTTAACAAGGCCCCACACACTGCCACAGGCAGGGGCCTCCCAGGATGCAGGTTGGGGTTTCTGGGGGAGATCTCAGGCTCCCTGCTCATCCAGGAGGAGAGGGACTGAGTGGGAAGGAGCTCAGTCCCTTCTACTCTGCAGCAGCAGCTTTAGAATTTTCCCACAAAACGACTCTGGGACAAGAAGAGAAAGGGGACCTGGCTTGGAGCATCAGCTGTGTACCGAGAACACTGTTTAAGCTTAAAATGTGTGTTCATCTGGAGACATGTTAGATGCGAAGGGGAGTTTGATACAGTCCTTACTTGAGCACGTGGACTGGCACTCCTTACCATCCCAGCACACTTTCTGCCATCCCCACTGAGGCCCCTCTCCCCTCCTGCCCCACTTAAAGTCCACGATGGACCCTTTACCCAAGTTCAGCTCCCTCTTCTCCCCTCACTAGATTGTAAATTCTTGGCCGTTTCCTTCCAGACCCAGCCCTGAGCAGTCAGCACAGACCTGGGCACACAGTGGGCAATAAGGACGTGCTTGCTTCTGGATTGTTCCCTCAGTTCACCACCGTACCATCTCCCACCTGGGTCAGAAGCCATGCAGAGGGTGGGAGGAAGGAGCTCCAGCTCACCTCCTGTTAGCCTCCTATTCAATTTGATTTCATTCAGGCCTGAATGAATGAGGCCCTACTCTTGAAGCGTTTTGGGCGATGAGGAAATACAGGGGTTGGAGACCTAGATTTTTCCATGCGTTACCTTGGATGGATGGAGAGGGTGTGGCTGGGCTTCTTCAGTGAGGAGAGGATCAAGTACCAGGCTTTGGGGAATGCCCTGGAGTTGGGGGCTTGCCCTGGGCCTATTTGATAGGAGGGAAGGGAGAGGCAGGAAGGATCCCCAGTGAGGAGGTCCCCCAGAACTCACCATACCCCTCACACCTCACTTTCAGGACACTGTAGTGCTATGGGGTGGGTTGCCCACAACATAAATCAGCATTGCCTTCTTAAAGTTCAGCTCTGATCATGTCACTCTCCTGCTCAAAAACCACTGATGGCTCTTCATTGCCTAGGGACTAAGTTCAAATTTAAAGCTTGGGCTTTGAGGGTCACAACTATTGGGCCCTAATATATCTTTCTGGATTTGTTCCTTCACAAAGCCTCCCTCCTCTCTGCTCAACTTCCACATTCCCTGTTTCGCACACTCCACCCCCACATCTCCTTCTACACCTTACTCCAGACTATTTGCATAGCTGAGCAGATCCTGCTTTCTGGCTTTCCTATTTTTGCTCATGCTGTTCCTTCCTCCTAGCATACCTTTCCCACCTATCATTAGCTTTTGAAATCCTAGCCATCCTCTAAGACCCAAACTCTAAGACACCACCTCCTCCGTGGAGTCTTCCCAGAGCTGCTCTTCCCCTTCCCAGCCAACACCCACCTTCTATTTTCTGGGCTCCCTAGCCAGTTATTAGCTATGTGACCGAGCTCTGTAAACCACAGATGTTTATAAATGTGGATTCGTATTGCTCCTTCTAGGATGCCCCCTGTTACCATGGGAGATTTGGACCTCTGAGCCTCTGAGCGGTTGGATGCATTTGTCCCCCCGCCTGGACTATCAGCAACTTCAAGCCTGGACTTCCTCTCTTAGTAGCGTGTATATAGTTGGTGCTCACTAAGTGTGTGAACTAAATTGAATTTAGTGGATTCCCCTGAGGGGTGTGGGTGCTGAGTCTGTGTCCTTGGCAGAGGGGCAGATGGTAGGGGAGAGGAAGGATGCAAGCTGAGAGGGGTCCAGGCTGAGGCCCCATCTGCCTTCTGGAGGGTCTGACAAGCAGAGGGGAGCGGGGGGGGGGGTGCACCTCTGCTGGGCAAAGGAAGACGTCCCACAGGTACCACCAACCAGGTTCCATCCCTGCATTCGGGCCTAGTTAGCCTTGTGTTCAGATCTCACCCTCAATTTCACAAAATCTCTTTAATATGTGGGCTAGAAAAGCCGGTTGTAGGGCCTCGGGCGATGGCTCAGGCAGGAAACTCCCAATGTACCCGGCCCGGCGGCCCAGCTGGCGAAGTCACCTCACCAGGCCCCTGAGTGAGGCAGCCATCAACCCGGAGATAGGGATCAGCTGGGTGGAGCTGGAGCATCCTCTAAGCCACCGTGAGATAGGCAGAGGCTGGGCACACCCTCTCTCCACCTGGCTTCGCAGGAGGGAGAGCTGGGGACACTCGCACTTGACCCTTTCCTCACCAAGGATTCAGGCAATTATTTTTTTCTTCTCCCTCTAACTTTGGGAGCCCTGACCATCATCCCTGACTCCCACGTGGTCCCTGCCCACAGCTCCTGGGTACCAAGCTGTGGGACTACGTGGAGTTAGGAGGGAGGGTACTATCCCCACCCCCCTCCCCAGATGCCCAGAAGGGTGTCTCTGAGCCATGACCTTGATAAACTGAAGAGAGAGGGCTTATCCCAAATCATGGCTGGGCTAATCCTAACGTTGTGAGGGTCCAGCATGCCCTTCTTGCCACCCGTTCCTTGGACAGCCAGGTGGTTCTGAGTTTCTGGGGGCAGCAGCCTGCTGACCTCAAGGGCCGGAGCCCCCTGCTGCTTCCTGCCTTTCCAAGATCTCAAAGCCCCAGGGTCCCTCGATACCAAGAGATCGAGGCCCCCCACCTCCCCATCTGCCTACCCACCATAACCCCTCCCCATGCAATCTCAGCCACAGCAGAGAGGTATCCAGAGGGCGGAGCTCTGAGTCAGAATATAAATTCCCAATCTTGCCACCCAGTTGGAGAGCCGCCACGATGTTCCACAGGCAGATGCCCGCCTGGCTCTCGCACTACCTACCAGACCTGTGCCAAGCAGAAGATGGCAAGCCTTCAGCCCCCTGGGCCTCGGAGGTGAGGTAGCCGCGCTGAGTAGGGGGGACCGGAAGCTGAGGGCAGGAGGCAGGCGCTGGGAGGGCTCGGAGCACTGCAGACTCCAGAGACACAGAGCACCTGGGCTTGGGCCGCCCCGACCTGGCACCCGGGGATGTGGTCTGTCCCGGTTGGGGCTCCTGGGTGGATAGCCCAGCTGCAGGTACCCACAGACTGGACCAGGCGCTGTGGTGTCACTCAGGGCCTTCTGGGGCCAGGCCAGCACCCAGGTAGACGGTGCTCAGTACTGCCAGGGGTGGATCCGTGCTCGCCCTTCCTAGCGGCGAGCCGGCATTGGCCTCGCGGACATTCTAAACTGCCGTGCTGTGTGAGTGTGTGGCATGGTGTCTCGGAATGATCAGTGGCATTGCCAACCTGTCACATTGGCCAAGAAGCCCAGCTGGATCTGTGGTCAAGACTCCTGGGTCTGTCTGACTCCCCATAGCCTCCTAGGGAGACCCTGGGTTCAAGGGTCAGGTTGCCAGGACTCCGGACCAGCTCTGCCTCCGCTTTCCCATTTACCTCAAGCTTCCAGTTTGCCATCGGCACGCCACGGCCAGGCCTGGCAGCAGCAACTTCTTCCTCGTTCTCCTCTCCAGGCCCTTCCCCTAGCCCACACTGAATCAATGAGATGAGTGATGCCCCGAAAATGTCTTGCCCTTTCCAGGCAGGAGGTGGAGACCCTGCTCAGCCTGGCCCCAGGAGCCCAAGGAAGGGAGCTCTAAGCTGCATGGTGCCTGGAGCTCTCCTGTCCTGGCCAGGATAGGTGTCATCTTCTGGGATGCCCCCACATTTCCCCACAGCCCTCACGGGGCTGGAGAGGCTCCGATCAGCACTTGTTCCTGCCTCCCTAGTCTGGTGGAGCCTCCGGAACCTGGGCTGGGTGGGGGGAGAGCTTCCCCAGAAGGGACAGAGCACCTTGAAGGGGAGCGTGGAGTGGCTGAGAAGTGTGCCTGCCCCTCTCAGGTCCCCGAGGCTCCGTGCCGCAGAGCTGGACTTCTTGCCCCGACCCCTCGCCTGGCAGGTGTAATAAAAAAGGAAAACAGCCATGGTAGCTCCTTCCAGGAGCTCCCTGGTCTGGGATGTTGCTCAGACTAGCTGGGTAATGTCCTGAGGTCCCATGAAGTCCCCATCCCAATGGTGTCCTTTTAGGGAGGGCCCACACATCCTGGAAGCTACCGCAGGGCTGGTCCGAGCTCTGACATAGGTGTCGCAAGGAACCGGTGGGATGGATACACCCAGCTCTCCGGGAAGGAGGAGGTGGCCTCACCCGCCAGGCCTGCCGGGAGAAGCCCTGGAGAGGGAGTTCCCACAGGCTCCCTCGGAGCCATCTGCCCTCTCCTGCACCCCAGACTTTGTGGGCTGGTTTGGTTAGGGTTTGCCTGGCCCAGGGGGATGGGTATCACACCCCCCACTTCTGAAACCCCGCGTGTCAGACCCCCTCCCCCTCTCCCACCCCCACGTGGGAGCCTGCCCCCCCCCCCAGGGGGAGCCCTTCGGTGACTATTCTTCTGACCCATTTGTGGTGCAGGGAGAGCCCTGAATTGGCCGCCGAGGGCTTACTCCTGCCTCTGCTATTAAGCAGTCCAGGGCATGACCCGGAGCAAGCTTTTAGCCGGTCTGGTTAATTCTCGGTGAGAGCCAGCCCCCAGGCGGATGGAACGCGCTGCCCTGCGGACAGGGAGATCCGTGCCCCGAGTCCCGGCCCTGCGGCTTCGGCGCCCTGTGCCCGCGTGAGAAGCAGTCTCTCTAGACCTAGGCTTCTCCTCCACAGAGTAGGGGTAAGAGCACCTTCCTCGGAGCGTGGCTGGGGTGGTAAATGAGGACAGATGCGGTGTGCCCAGGGGGCGCCGGAGGACAATGGGTTGTGCTTCTCAACCCCCACCAAGGTCCTATCTGTGAAGTTGGGGGTCGGCAGGGGGGCTGCTGAATTGCCTAATAGCCAGTCCTGAGGGTCAAAGAGCGACATCTTGTCCACATGAGCTGGCAAGATCCCCCTGTTCTGAGTAGGTCTCAAGGGGAAGTAGGGTCCTCCAAGCTCCGCCCCAAGAATCAAGGTCAGGGAGGAGGGCGGAGCCAGAGCGGCCTGAACAGTAGAGCCCTTTCTCCCACACGGCTTTCCCGAAACCCCTCAGGCCCACCCTCCCCGCACAGCTGTACTTATTGGTTATTAATGCGCTGAATACATTTCTTTACTGTTTGCCCAGCACTTCCTGCCTCGAGCTCCAGCTCCCTTAAGTGCTCCCTGGTCCTTACCCAGGACCCTCCAAGGCCCCCATCAATGTCCATCCCGGCTCTGGGGCTACAGCCCACCTGGCATGATCCCCAGCCGTGGCTGCTGTTAAATAATTTTATTTTTACCCTGATAACCAGCCAAGGCATCCCGTCCTAGAGACAGGCTTGTCCAAGTCCTTCAAGTGTATTACCCTTACCACACCGTAAGCTACCCCGTAAACTTGAGATCCGTAATGTCACCGGTTTCTGGTTCCCATCTGCACAGCCACAGACATTGTGCTTTGTTCCACTGGATCTTTCTACCGTGTATCAGTTACCTCTGGGGCCATGAAGCTTTGCTTCTCTCCAGTACCACTTCCGTTGAGCTGGTCATAGCAGGAGCAAAATAGGTACATTCATTTTTATCTAAGACGGTCATTTTTCACAGACCTGGGTATCCGAATCATCTGGGCCCAAGACTTAAGTCCCACGTTTCCACCTCCTTCCTCCCAGCATGGCTGCTCTGGGCTCTCTCTCCACCCCTCTGCCAGGTTCTGTCTCCCTGCTAGTGAGATGTCAGAGTCCTTTGTACAGCGCTTTGGAATTGGGTCTCTCCTGCAAATTCCTGAGCTAGAAGCTGTGATTTGAGACTCCAGGTAGACCACAGAGGAGCCTTCTCCTTCAAGAATCCTTAGGCTCTTCTGCTGCTTCTTTAAAAAAGAGCGAGACGGTGGAATATAGTGGCAGAAATGTAGCTCATGAAAGCATTGCAAGTAGAAGGGCTATCAGATTTTAGGGGTTATTTTAGAGTCTTGGGGGAATTCCGAGTGAAAAGAAGAATCTGTCAGGAAAAGAGGTTCTTAGAGGAAGAGATGAAGGAGGAGGGGGTGAGGGGCAAGTGGCACCCGTCTTTGTGTTGAACGTTAACCCTCGCTTCCAAGTGAGGTGAGGCCATGGTCATGGTTATACGCTCAGGCTGAAGAATTAAAACTGGATTCAAACTGGGACTCCTCTGATTCTAGCCGAGGGCCCAACGTCAAAGGACTCAGACTCAGATTCGCCATCTGTAAAGTGAGGCTAATAATAACTGCTCCGCGGGGATGTTGTGAGGACTGAGCGAGATGGAATGCAGAGATTACACACACGACGCTGAGCACATGGCAGATGCTTGACAGGTCGCTGAGGTGGTTGGCACCGCTGAGGTAGAGTGGGAAGAGGTGCGCAGCCTCCCTGGAGGGTGTCAGGCTTCGATGGCAGCAGAGGACTTTTCCTGGAAGGCAGGGGGGACCTCGAGTGAGGTGAATGCCATGAATGGTCACGCCCTTCCAGAGAAGACATACCCGGGGGGTGGGGGGTGCAGGCAGGGCAGCCCCTCCAGGAGGCAGGAGAAGGGCCGTGATGGCCGAGAGCGCTTCAACGCTATGAAATGTCTCTGAAGACAGACACTGGCCCCGGGCTGAGGCCTCCGGCGGCCCATTTGAACTCTAGTTGCCTTCTGAGAAAGTAGGCCAGTGGGAACAGGCTTTGCCACAGCCGTTCTCCAGGGTGATACCCGACTCTTGCCTCCTCACCAGATCAGACCAGGACACCCGCTCCGCCGGAGGGGAGGTGAGAAATGAGGAGCCCACCCTGCCCAAAATGGGTCTGGCCAAAGGGCCCAGCCCTATTTCTAGAACCGGGGGAGAAGTGGTGTGTGTGGCCTCTGGCTGAGTCACAAGCTCCAAACAGAATCCTGTGAGATCGAGTTATAGGTTGTGAAGACACCCGGTATTTCTGAGCCAGCCTCACGAAGGGATTCCTCAGACCTATTTATAACTGTCAGTTTGGCTTCTGCTCTGATTCTGAGGCAGCTGTTGGGGATTGAGGAGGAAGAGGCCCCAATTCTATCTCAGGGTCTGTGGAGCAGTCTTCCGGGGCATCGTTCTGCTGTTGCCGCGTAGAATGGAGCTCCGGAAGCGCCTGGAAGGACAGACATCAAAATGGTGACAGTTCTCATGACAAGAAAAAAGATCGTTGTCACTCTGTATGGTGATGGGTGTTAACGCCTTGTGGTAATCTTATTGCAATGTCTGTGTCTATCAAATCATTACACTGTACACTTAAAATGAGTACAATGTTAAATGTCAATTATATCTCTATTTAAAAAGATAGCAATACCTCTGTGATAAAGGTCTTCTGAAGATTTAAAAATGTAAGAAAAGTGTCTGGCAAACAGTAAGTGTTCAGTAGATGCTATCTAGCTCTTGTAATATTATCGTCTTTGACAATACCCAAGGCACACGAACGATCTCTGTACAGTCTGAATTGAAAATCAAAATAATTATAACATTAAAAAAAAAAAGGCCAAAAAAGTGATCGTCTCTGAGTGGTGGGATGCTGGAGACTCTTTTTTCTTTTTCTTCATACTTTTATGTTTTTCCCAAAACCCCAATAATATTTTAAATAGAGAATGGCATCCCCTTAAAAAGATATAATGAGATTTTGACAACATAGGGTGAACTATGTGGAGTGTAAAGAGTTCCGGTTCAAAGGCCTCTATAAATATGATCATTTGGTCGGTGGTAGGGGTCCCGGGGCATCTGCCATGGGCGCAGGCCAGGAGTGAATGGTAGGCAGACTCCTCTAAGCCTGGGTAAAACTCTCAGGGAAGGGACTTCAGATCCTGCGATTCAACCAGGAGAAGCATGAACAGAACAGGCCTGAAGCCGACCCCTTCTATGGTGTGCTGACTCATAGTGGGGGGAGGAGAAATCCCCTCACCTCAGTGGCCTTGGGGACCAGCGGTATCCTCCGGAGCCCAGAAATGCAGATTGACCGGGAGGAGGCTTCTTGGGTCTGAGCAGTGGGAGCCTGTGGCCGGCTTGAGCTGATCTCTCTGTCATTGTCGTCATCTGAAGACTGAGCCCGCTGTCCTCTCCATCCACAGGGCAGGCTGTCTCCATGCCACCTGCTGACTGTGAAGGTCATCCGGATGAAAAACGTCCGACAGGCTGATAGGGGTGAGTATCCTGCCCTGTCTTCCCTCCTTCTCTGCTTGTAGGACCGGGCTGGAGACACATTGGCGGTGTGCGGGGGTTTTGGGGGTGTAGGGTTGGATGGGTGGGGGTGTAGGGTTGGATGGGTGTGGGTGTGTCCACTATAGTCAGGTTGTATTTCAGACTTTGGGGTTTATATCATTTTTCCAGGCCCCTCCTCTCACCTGTAACCTTGGCACGACCAGCCCCTGCAGTTTGCCTGGGTCTGAGAACCCTGTTCACCCCACTCTCTCCTCCCCACTCCCCTCTCCCCTAGCACCCATTTCCAGGAACAGCAGCTTCTCCCACACTAGGCACTCCGTGCTTCTGCATGAGTTAGTGGGCTGTTAGAGGTGAAGGAGAGGGAGAGCCCATCCGTCAGCCTATTCCCAGGGCCCCTTCTCAGTGCATGGATCCTACGTTGGGTTCTGGAGTTCACGGCAGAAGCCACACAGCACCGGCCCTGCAGCGTAGCCCCATGGACACGGTTTGACTCACCAGGGCTGGTTGTGCAGTGTTTTCTCGCAGACGGAACCTGGCCCTCATCCCAGCCCCTGCTGCATTCCCAGGTTATGGGGGCCCCGGGAAGTCTCCGGCTTCCGTGAGAAATGAAGGCATCTGGGCGGGCAGGATGCTCTCCTCATGCTTGTCTTTGGGAATTCGAGAAATCAGGAGAACCCAGATCCCCTGCCTATGCTGCCCTCAAGTTGCCCCATCTAGAGAGAAGCTTGGCCCTCAAGGAGGAGAAAGCTCTGTGTCGAGGCCCCATGGCTAAGGGCGTGTCCCCCCCCACTGGTGACCACCCAGGAATGGCCCAGGGGCCACCAGGACTCCCCAGAGCTCATGATATCCGTACTGCCCTCACCCTGGGATTCGGGCTAGAGAGGGCCTTGGGGGGGAGGCGAGAATGCAGAGCGCTATGATACCAAGTGTACGTTTTAACAAGGGAGGACATCGATACCCAAAGCAATTATAGACTAGTAACAGGAGATGGCATCCTAACCTCGTCACTATAGAATTTAGAACTGGGGACGCCTGCGTGGCTCAGTCAGTGATGCGGTTAAGCCTCTTACTCTTGGTTTGGGCTCAGGTCACGATCCCCAGGTTATGAGAGCCAAGCCTCCTCAGGGTTGGCTGCGTGCTCGGCAGGGAGTCTGCTGAAAATTCTTTCCCTCCCTTTGCCTCCTGCTCTATTCCACCCCCTGCTCACTCTCTCTCTCTCTTAAATAAATAAATAGATAAATAAATAAAATTTAAAAAAAAGAAGAAGAAGAACTGGAGGAGGACACCGAAAGCCGGGAGTAGCTAAGTAAGGCTGCTCTGAGGGCCTGGAGTCTGAGAGGGGCAGAGTGTGAGCATCCCCAGGTCCTGGGAGCCCGATGTGGGGGAGAGGCCATCCTGAGGGAGGGAGAGGAGGTGCTGAGCATCTGGGAGCACCTGCGGGGGGCAGCCTCCGAACAACACTTGCCCCTCTGAACCACCTGAGGGTAGTGCTGTCGGCCCCTCGGCGGGTGAGGGCTGATGATTGCCTGAAGGTGGAAGTAGTGTTTGATCCCAGGTCTGGATTCTAGGGGTGGGGGAGACGGGACAAGCAGGAGACGGAGGCAGGGGCCAGGCAGAGGAAGGATGGGGATCCAAGGGACAGGGCACCCTGAGGCGTTCCTGAGGAAGGGATGGCGTGATTTCCTGAGGCGAGAGGCAGACTGTGCTGGATGGAGCATAGGTGGGGAGAGGCTGACGAACTTGCTGAGACACCATCGCCACAATGTAGGCATGAGTGTGCAGGGCAGAGGAGGGAGGGCCCTGGAGCTGAGGGACAGCCAAGGGGTGGGGAAGGACTCCAGCTGGGCCCGTTGGAGGGCAAGTGTCCAGAGCCCATGCTGGCCTGTGTCCAGCTTGGGCCCAGCTCTGCCAGGGACTTCTCGGGCTTCTTGGGGCCTCCCAGCCCACCGGCGAGTGATCTGAGGAGACGTGTTCCCTGGGCAGGGTCTGGCCACGTCTTCTGCCTTTCTTGTCCACGCCACGGTGGGTCACTCAGACACTTCACCCCCCCGGGCAGCGCTCACCCATTCCCCGCGCCCCCGGGATACCCGCAGCTTGCACACGCCCACAGCTGCCCTCACCTGTCTCCACTCTTGAGGTGTGTCCGTCCCAACCCTGCGGGTCACCCGGGCTGCACGCCTGCTCCTTTTGGGCGAAGACCTTCCCTTGGTCCAAGCCTCTTTCTTTTGTCTTCTGCCACACCCATCCCCTGCATATCCCAGAGATGAGGTGATGGGGGAACAGGCAGCCAGACAAATGGGCCTAAGTCTGACCTACCGCCCTCTTCTTCCCTTTCCCCACAAGCCCCTCTGGAACACAGGCTGCCTTTGGGAGGTTTCCAGGTCCCCCTGGGGAACTCCTTGTTGTTTATGTTGTCCTCATTTCCCCTGAGGAACAGGGTAGAAGGCATACTTGGTGTCTGGGGGTGTCAGGCTAGGGCACGTTGTGTGTAGACCCCACAGTGGACGTAGGCTGGGCTCTGCGCCGCCTTGCCTGATGTGCTTGGTGACTATCCTGATGCCTTCTGGGTCCCGGATTACTCTTGCCGCAAACTGTTCTCTTCTAGCTTGGATCAAAAATGCGCTCCAGTCTGGTTCAATCCTCTAGTGTGTCTCTGAGTTTCCCAAGACTTCAAGTAGCCTGAAAGGGATGAGACTCAGGGATCTACCAAGCCCCGGGCCAGGACTGGATAGAGTGAATCTAGAAACCTCCCAGTGGCCAAGAGCTTTTATTCCTCTTGGGAAAGTCAAGTTAAAACTCAAACCAGTACCCCAAGGGATGCAAGGCAGGTGTCTCCAGAGGTATTAGGAAGATCGTGTTCTCAACATCTGTAGATCTCATGGAGTCATTCTTGTCACCCACATTCCGGGAAAGGAGGCATGTCATTCAAATGACCAAGCCCTCTATCACTGAAAAGGAACAAGGGTTAGAACCATTGAAGCCTAGGAAATCCCCTGCAGTCTCTGAAATCCTCAGACTTGGGTCAGCATTGCTTAACCATTCTTCATCGCCAGCATGCCGGTCACTCTCCTTCCAGTCAGAGTATCCTCCAGGCCCCTGCCAGCCTTGCTCCATCAAGTCATCTCTCCCCCCCAGGATTTCCCCCTCCTTGGCTGTGCTCTCCTTCCCAGCCTTGTGGAGAGAGGTGGGACCAGCTCTTTTAGAAGGAACTGAAAATCCAATGAATGCTGGAAGTGTGGGTGTCTGATTGGTCCTGTCTCTCCCAAGAGTATTTGTATCTTACTAAGAGATTTAAGCCTTAGGCCAAAAATACTGAGATTTTATTTAATGGGCTTAATGGGAGAATTTTAGGCATGGACTGAAAATAGGAAAGGGATTTTAAAGGCAAAGGGGCCTCTACGGGGTTGATGAAATCATGCTAAGTAAATGGGTATAGAGTTGGCGGAGTCCCTGCCTGAAGGCTCCTTCCTACTATACAGGAGGCAGACCCGAGGAGAATGTCACAGGCTGAGGAGGAATGGCGGGTGTCCAGGAAAAGCCAACAGAGGCGTCCCAGGAGATCCCTGGGGAGTCTCCCTACAGGCAGAGCAATCAGAGATCCAAGTTGCTTACCTGTATCTGTGATGACTCAGCCCAGAATTTGATGCAGTGCCCTCAAGCAGGAAGTTGGGCTTTTCCATTCAATTCATTTATTCAACAAATGTTTAGTAAGTGCTGACACATGATCTCCAGGCCCTCCCAGCATCCAGGGTGCAGTGGAGACAGATGCTCTGACTTGCACTGTGGTGCAGTGTAGCCAATGCCCTGCCAAGAGAAGGGCAGAGACTTTAAACTGGGAGTGAAGGGAGGGGTACCTGGCCAAGACTGGGGGGCTCAGGGAAGGCTTCCAGAAGTGGTTCCTTCTGAAACCTGAAGGGGCTAGCCGAGGGAAGGGTGAGGCGAAAGTAGAAGAGAACGGTGTTCTAGGCAGAAGGAATGGCAAGACAGAGGGGCACTCCTGAGACCCGCAAGTGACTGGATTTGGCTGGAGTCTAGAGGGTGAGTGCAAGTGCTTGTGTGCGCATGCGTGCCGTGCCTGCGCATGTGTTTGGTGGCAGAACAGGCGCTGGGTGGTAGGGAAGGTAAAGGAGGAGGCTGAGGCTGGGGAAGTGGGAGAGGCAGCCATGTTGAGTGGTTGGGACTCCCTCCTGAGGGCAGATGGGAGCCACTGAAAGATTTTGAACTGGGAGTAACACGGTCAGCTCTAAAAAGATCCTTCTGGTTTCTTCTGAGAAAAAAGACGAGAGTAGGGCAAGACAGGAGCCAGGATGCCCAGCCGGGAAGCGGTAGCAGAGGCGACGGTGGCCTGCACCAAGGCAGTGGTGGTGCAAGTAAGATGTGGGTGGGCTGGAGGGGTCAGCAGAGTTAAACTGACGTCATGGAAGAGCCAAGGATGGTACTTGAGGTCTGGCCTGGGCCCCTCAGTTGATGGCGAGGAGGAGCAGGTTGGGCATGGAGGGGATGGGTGGGGATGATGAGGTCATCATTTTCTTCAGATTCCTCTGGGTTTTGGTCATTCTTTGTTTCTGGATTAAGCAATTATGACTTCTGAAAGGCAGTGTCATCCTACCTTTATTCAGTGGGTGGAGGGCCACGGATTCCAGTTCACTGAACGTCAAGCCCTCAAAGATTAATCAGACATTGGAGATGAAATCAGAAGCTAGGGATGCTTATGATGCAAACCGTGGTTCTTAACTCTGATAATGTTCTCAGTGGGGTGACAAAGTTGGACTAGTCAGTCCAGGGGGACACCTTGGGTTTTACTCTCATAGGACATTAGTACTAATAACTGTGAACTAGTTTTTGTCAGTCCTACTAGAACAAAACGCATATCTTCACACTGGCTCCACTATCTAGAGGATTCTCTGGCACTGGAGACTGTACTGACTTTTGCCATTTACTACATATCTGGTGTGTACCCTGGGACTTAGCCCAGCAGATTGCCAGGAGAGGGACAAGGGCAGTCATAGCCTCTCTTCCTCCCTCCCTCCTCCCAGGTAGAATGGAGGGAGCCAGGCTACCTGCTATTTTTTTTTGCCCCTATGCCTTCTGCTGCTCCAGCCATAGGACCTGAGAGGCCTTCCACTACTTTGGGAGGACCTTTTAAAAGCAAAGCCTTTGCCCCTTCTCCAGAGCACATCTAGCAACATCACCCTTGGGCCATTCATTTCTTTTCTTTTTTTTTTTTTTTTTTTTTTAAGATTTTATTTATTTACTTGAGCGAGAGCACAAATGAGGGGGAAAGGGAGAGGGAGAAACAGACTCCCCACCGAGCAAGGGAGCAGGGAGCCTGATGCAGGGACTCGATCCCAGGTCTCTGGGATCATGACCTGAGCCAAAGGTAGATGCCCAACCCACTGAGCCACCCAGGCACCCCAGGGGTCATTCATTTCAAATGAGAAAAAAAAAAAAAAAAAAAAGTACGTGGCCTCAGATGTGAGGGTTTCTTGGATCACATGCCTCATGCTGGGAGACTAGTATAGGTATGAAGAACCTGGCTGGGTGCAGTCGAGACATTAGTCTTATGTAAATAGTGGCCCCTGCTTCTAGATTCTTCTAAACTCTTATTCCACCCAAGCCCTTTCCCATTCTGGCCCTCTGGGCAGACTCATAGCAGACTCTGTCGCCCTGCTTCTCAGCAGCCCTGAGGAAAAGCAGAACCCTACTTTGGTTTCCCTGATACCTTGGGCTAAGGCAAGAGTTCAGCTGGACTCTGTGGGGGCTCATCCTCCAGATCTTCCGTTGGCAGAGGAAAAACTGTGTAGCCAGATCTTGTCCCAACCTAGCAGGTGTTTGCTCAGAGAGCCGGATGCTTCTGAAAAGAGCCAGAAGCCATCTGTGTCCATGAGAGTGATCAGTGGGGCCTGAATCCCCCTCTGTGAATTTTCTAGCCTGTAGGCTGTGACCTTCTCGGGGGTTCTAGGACAAAAGTCTCTGGAGACTCAGACCCATGAGTGAGGAGGGGAGACAAGGGCTTGCTCTGGAAGTGACTTGCCTGAAGTTTCCTTCTGACTCTACATTCTCCTCTCTGGACCCGGGTTGGTTCCCCACCCTTCCCCCAACACTTGTCTTCCTTGGACAGTGAGCCAGACAGACTGCTTTGTGAGCCTCTGGCTGCCCACTGCTTCTCGTGAGAGGCTGAGGACTAGGACCATCTCCAACTGCCCAAACCCAGAGTGGAATGAAACCTTCAGCTTCCAGATCCAGAGCCAAGTGAAGGTGAGACTCAGAGGACACCATGTGTCTGTCAGCTTTGCCTACATTTCTATTCCCCTCCATGCCTGCTTGTCCTTCTGTTTGCTTATGTGTCCCTCTTATGCCTATTTGCCTTTCTTCCCACCTACTTCTCCTCCTAGTGACCCATCTTCCCACTCACCCACTCCTTCATGAGGCCTCCCTCGTGTTTGTCCCTCCGAGTTAACTCCTTTTTAGAAGGCTTTATTATTTCTAATGCCTTGAGTGTCTATTCTTTCATTTGTTGGGCTATTGTTTCATGGTGTTGGCCTTTTTCAGATACATGGCGATTTTCCTGCGGGAGAATTCTCCCTTGGGCATACTGAGCTGTAACCAACTCAGCAGGAGGCTCCTTTTTTTTTTTTTTTTTTTTGGCCTAACATGGGGCTTAAACTCATGACCATGAGATCAAGCTGGGCCAAGATCAAGAGTCACTTAACTGACTGAGCCACCCAGGTCCTCCCTCAGCAGAGTGCTCCTAAAACAAACTTGGTCCTTATCATAGAGGTATCAACCCCAGTTTTGGGGCACCTGAGGCTTGATCTCTCCAGCTTACTGCTTCCATATTTTAGGGTGATTCTTTATTTCTGGTTCATGATAAGTCCTTTTTCCTTTCAAGAAGGGCTTTAGGGGCACCTGGGTGGCGCAGTCAGTTAAGCGTCTGACTCTTGATGACAACGTGGGTCATGATCTCTGGGTCATCAGATTGGGCCCCATGTCAGACTCCACACTCAGCGCAAGTTCTGTTTGGGATTCTCTCTCCCTCTCCCTCTGCCCCTGCCTGCCCCCTGCTCTCCCTCTCTCTAAAGATAAATAATTAAATCTTTTTTTTAAAAAGGGCTTTATATTTGTTACTGTAAAAATATCTCTTCTATCGTATTTGTGGTTTTGGCGAGGAAGGGGGATTTTGGCATGGGCTCAGTCTGCCATCTTGAAATCAGAATTTTGACTCCCTTTATCTAAAGATCTGCGGGGCTGCTCATATGAATCTATGGGATTGGTTCTTGGGCATGTCTGTTTTTCTAGCAATTACAAGGTCAACAGATCTCATTCAGTAAGGAACCCCCACACCACCTTATGTCCACTTTATAAGGACCAAAGAGGCAAACCCAGACCCAACCCGCATCTCCCAGGGTCCTTGGAACAGGAGAACTGAGAGGCTAATCCATGTCCCCCAAAACCACTGACCTCAGTGTTCAGCCAGATGTCAGGGTAGCTGCTCAACTTTGGGACCACCCATGAGACCTCTTTAGGGGCTGATGAACCTAAGGATAGTGTTCAAACACCCCACCCTAAGCCCATCAAGTATGAGAATCCCTGTAATCTGCCGCATCCCCTCCCTGGAGCATTAAGGTGTTAGCTTTCCTGAATTGGGTTTTCTATCATTTACTGGTCTGTCTTCAGCTCCTGGGGCCCCAGTGCTGAACAGTCTATGACTTGGCAAGGATCTTGCTTGTTCTGCCCTTCCATCATTCCCCCAGATGAAATGATATCCCTCACACTTCATAGGCCCTTGCCAACCTCGCAAAAGAGCACAATTCTCCAGGAGAATCAGAGCCGAGGGTCAGGAAGTCTTCAGAAAGCTAGAAAGGAGGGTTTAGACACTATCCCCCAGAGTTCATCATTCTACAAATGTCTCTCATGCCCGAGCCAGGACCTCTGTGCTGTTCCGCATCCCTCAGGCCTTGCTAGGAAAGTGGGTCCATGCGAACACGGTAACCAGATCTGCACCCTCCTTTCTCCCCTAGAACGTGCTAGAGCTGAGCGTCTGTGATGAAGACACACTGACACCAGACGACCATCTCTTGACAATCCTCTACGACCTCGCCAAACTCTGCTTCCGAAAGAAAACCCACGTGAAGTTCCCACTCAACCCAGAGGTGGGTGCCGGTGTCCAGGCCCTCAGCCTCCTGACTGAGGAGCAGCTGGTTATGCCCATGGTGCCGCTCTACGGGCTTCTCCCTGTGTCGCCAAGTCAGGACACAACCGTACTGCTGGCTCAGGCCCAGCGCTAGGCTTACCAACTGGGTAGCCTTGCAGAATGGATTTAATTCCTCTGCGCTCTGTTTCCTCGTCTGTCCCATGGCAATGGGGCTGCATACCTTGCAGGGTTGTTGTCACATTGAAATGGGAAAACCTAGTTAAGGGCCCTAACTCTGTTCGCTCAGAGTCCCGCTGCTGAGATAGCCCCGGGGACGGAGGGCAGATGAGGGTGAAGAAGGGCAAATCTGCAAATCAGAGAGAGTCAGAGCTGGGCAAGACCAGGATGTTATCAATTCAATCATCCATCAACTCCTTGACTTCCTACCATGGGCCCGACACTGTTCCAGGCCCTGGGGACACGGCAGAGGACAAGTCTCCTTGCTCTTGCTTGGCTTCTATTCTGGCAGGGAAATTAAGGTCCAATGAAGCCACAACTTCTTGAAGTTACACAACAAGAGGTGTGAAGGAATAGATGAGGGAAGGGGACTCTATCCTTCGGAGTTGAGCTGGCTGGGGACCATGTCTCAGCTCTCCCTTGCCCCAGGTGCTGAGCCCCTTGGGAAGGCAGGAGAGCAATGGGAAGCTGGGGGTAGAAGCTAGAGGGGCATGTTTGGGTGCAGACAGGGATGGCCCCAGTCACAGCTGCCTTTCCTTTATCCCCCTGCCAGGGCATAGAAGAGCTGGAGGTCGAGTTCCTGCTGGAGGAGAGGTGAGTAGGCCCCGCCCCCCAGAACCCCCGCCACGGCCCTGCCCCCCCCCCCCCCAGTGGCTCTGGGCAGGCATTTCAGAGCCTAGTCTGCTCTTTTACTAACCCCCCTCTCCCACTCTCACCCCGGGCACCCCACGCTGTGCCTCAGAGTCACTTGCAAGCTTCTAACCCAGCCCTACCCATCCTGTTCTACTAACATCAGTTTTGCTTCAGAGATCTAGAACTCTGGCCAAATTAGCTGCCTCAGCCCCTTGCATTACTGAGAGTGGCCTCTGGGAAGAATTTCTGCCCCACGGTGATGGGGCCTTGGAGAGGCCAGGCGGAGAAAGAGGTCAGGACCAGGGGGTTTCCTCCTTGACCCTGAACTGTTAAAACAAACTGCCCCAGGGACACCTGGGTGGCTCAGTTAGTTACGTGTCTGCCTTTGACTCAGGTCATGATCTCGGGGTCCTGGGATGGAGCCCCATGAGCTCAGCAGGGAGTCTGTTTCTCCCTCTCCCTCAGCCCCTCCCCCTTGCTCTTGCATTCTCTCAATCTCTCTCTCTGTCTCAAATAAATAAAATCTTAAAAAAAAAAAAAAAAAAAAACCCTCCCCCAAACCCTAGCCTGAAGCAACCTGTCCCCCTCTGCAGCCAACTCTAGAACCACATCAACCACGTTGCTCAGGTCCAACGTGTGGGGTTATTTCCCATAATTTTCAACTAGGAAAATGACCCAGGGTCCTAGAGATTTGACTACACTGGGCACTTGAGGAGAATTGGGCCCCAGAGCTGGAAGATAGGAAGGAGAAGAGGACAGAGAGAGAAGGGGACAAAGGGGAGAAGCCTACCCAGGGTGCTGGTGTGCCTTGTTACTGGCCAGCCGACTCCTCTCTGTAGCCCGCATAGGGCTGAGCCCCTGGACTCAGGATCAGCCCCGGGAAAAGGGGGAGGGTGAGAGGCAGGAGCTAGAACAAGAAAGCTTATCCAACTCCATTCCAAGAGAGTCCTCTACCTAGGGGCACTTGGAACTCCTTGGGGTGCCTCATTTCCCATCAACCACTGATTAACAAATTAAAATCAACTTTGTCTCCCATTGAAGAACATCAGGACTCTCTCCTCCGGTTCTTGATTCAACAAGACTTGGGGGGAAGTCCTTGTAGCTCACAAAATGAAACATGTCGAAATTGGCAGGAAGAGTTGATCTGGAGACACAATCATCTTGGGCCTAATTGTGGCAAAGGGAGACTGTAGATTCCCATAGGCTAATTGTAACCTTAGAGACTTATATTCTTGACTTTATAATATGAAGACATTTCCTGTGTACCAGTCCCCTCTCCGACTGGGTCAGAACTATTTGTTAAATGCATGAATTAAATACAGCACGGAAAGGAGAATGGGTCATTTCTGCCACCAGAACTCTTTCCATCTGCTGCACGTGGCAGGCTTGGCCTTTTCCTGCTACCTCTTTATCCTCATAGCTTCTTACAGTTGTGCAGAAAGCACAATTGGGCATCTGGCTGGGCATAAAGAATAGTTATCTCTTTAAAAAAAAAAAAAAAGGTGGGGGTGCCTGGGCGGCTCAGTCAGTTAAGCGTCTGCCTTCAGCTCAGGTCATGATCCCAGGGTCCTAGGTTGGAGCCCCACATCGGGCTCCCTGCTCAACGGAAACCTTCTTCTCCCTCTCCCTGCCACTCCCCCTGCTTGTACTCTCTCTCTCTCTGTCAAATTAATAAGATCTTTAAAAAAAGAAATTAAAAAAAAAAAAAAGAAATTTAAAAACCTTAAAAAAAGGAACTCTTCTCCTCCTTCCAACCTATACATTTATTTTTTTCCTATTCTATTTAAAATGTATGCCACTTTTCTCCTTGACAATCCACAGATCTAAGGTTGCTTTTTTAAAATATTATATTTATTCAAAAAAATATTGTATTTATTCACTGAGAGAGAGGATGAGTGAGCGGTGGGGTAGGACAGAGGGAGAGGGAGAAGCAGACTCCCCCCCGAGCAGGAAGCCTTCATGTAGGGCTCAATCCCAGGACCCCAAGATCATGACCTGAGCCAAAGGCAGATAGATGCTTAACCAACTGAGCCACCCAGATGCCCTATGATCTAAGGTTTCTTAAGCCACTATTTTTTATAAGGATCAAGGAGGTTCCGCTATCTCATTATTGACTCTATTTAAGTTCTTGAACACGTCTTGAGAAATCAGGCAAGAATGATATAACTGACCAGTTCTCACTTTATTTTCCAGCCCCTCTCCACCCGAGATCCTCATCAGCAATGGCGTGCTGGTGGTAATTTGTCCTTCCGGGTTCCTGTATCTCCAAAGGCCACACGTGGCTGCTGCTCCCAGGGGAACAGAACTGTGGGAGAGAACACGGCCCACCCGAGCGCTTGTCTCAGAGCCTGCCAGGAGTCAGACTAACTGAAGCAGGCCATCGGGGGGCTTGGGCGGATGGGGCGGGGGCCGGGCCCCTGCTTCTGGGGAGGCGGGGGCTGGACATCCATCCCATATCCCACAAGGACAACCCCTCCCCTTGGGAACCTCCCCAGTAAAAGCAGCCTCCTCCCAGATTCAGCCTCTGTCCCATTTCCCCCCCAGCTCCAATTCCTCTACAAGCACAAACTCGGTGTTTTAAAAGATTTTCACAATTCAACTCTCAGTACAGACATTTCCATTAAATAAAGGCATCTAAAGCCTCAGGACTGGAGGAAATCTCTCCCCCAGAAATTAGTCTTTGAGAGGTTGTGGTAAAAGAATCTAACTTTTAGACTGTTTTGTTGGGAGTTCTCATTCCAAAGTTCATGGTAAAATGTTGCCTCTTTTTATTTTGGACCCATCCCGCAGCTTCCATCCCTGACCTGTAGCTGAGAACATGACTTCTAGTAAATAGACACCATACAGCCTCGATTTTTCAGGACAGCTTCATGTTCAAATACTGCATCTCTTAATGAGATGACAAGCCTTGATTTGGTTCAGAAAATGTGGTCGGCACACCATGGTTCCCGGGACCGGGCCCCGAATCAGACCAGCGCTGTAGTTTTCCCCTGGTTCATCTCCTCCATTTGGCCTGACAGAGGGCGGGGGCAGCCGGCGCTCAGACAGACACCCCCTTGCTTTGTTTCAGTCTCGGCAAGTCTCCTGCCTGGAGGTTCATGCAGAATGCAGGAGGCAGAAGAAGAGCAGGAAAAGTGAGTCTTTTGACTTCCTCTGGTGCTGGGGGTGGTGGGCAGTGTTTCTTCCCACAGCTGCCCTGCGCTTCGTCCCCCCTGAGCTTGGCCGGGGCTCCTGAGGGTCACCTCCCCCTCAGGGGTCATGAACCCCTGGCCTCCCTGCCGCTCTATAGGGAGCATGCTCTTCCAGGCACTCACAGGACCCTCAGAACCCTTCAGGCCTGACCAGCGCCCTGGGCCAGGGTCAGCGGCACAGCATGGCCCGCTCTGCCCACACGGGTCGGCCCTGCATGCCTGGTCTGCTGCAGTAGTCCGCTCCGAGGCAGGTGGGCACTGACAACCCCCATGGCCCCTTCTAGCTGTGCCGTTCCTCACAGAGGGTCCTAGCATTTATTTCCCTTAGGCAGGGACCTAAGAGATCCACAGTTACAAGTTGCTAAGGTTCACCACTCTGTCCCATCTCAGCCGTGCAAGGCTCCCAGCCTCGTCCCAAGAGAGGAGAGTAGCATAGCTGCCCGGACATGGGAGAGGGAAGGAGGAAGAAGCCACACCCCCAAGCTAGTGGTATGGTGAGGGCCCATTTCCAATGCAGGACGCCTCCTGGAGAAGCAGAATCTAGGAGGACCAGTCCAGGGGACTCAGCATCTTGAGGCCCGCTGGGGACCTGGTTTGTCTGCATCAGACACAGCCTCACTAAATACAGATTCCTGGGCCCTGCCCGGCCCTACAGAATGAGACTCGGACACATTTTAACCAGTGCCCTAGATGCTTCTAAATCCCTGCCCCAGGTTCTTCCAGCTCAGCTTTCTCCTGGTCCAAGCTGGGGTGGAGGAGTGAGAGGCTTCTAGGGGCTCAGGCCTCTTGTCCTCTCTTCCAGTGAAGGACCTCCTGGTGACAGTGAAGGAGTCCTTTGAGCACACCCAACGCGTCCCATGCCACCGGGAGCCCTGCTGCCCGAACCCGACCTGCTTCCACTACCCCAAGTACTTCCAGCCCTGCATGCACGTGGACGTGCCCAAGAGCCAGTGGAGCCACGGGGTACATGACAGCGGCGGTGGGGGTGTGGGGCGGGGGGCACTGGGGCAGGCGGGCCTGCCAGAGGAGCCCCTCACCCCCTCACAGAACCCACCCATCCTTCCAGCTTTGCTGCTGCTGTGCACACAGCAAGAACAGCCCTGTCCGCCAGCCCCTTGACTGCCTCTCCGAAGGCCAGACGGTGACCCTGCCCGTGGTAAGGGGCCCCAAGCAGCGCAGCCCGAAGCTGCTGTGGAGGGGCAGGGGGAGGGCATGGGGGGCTGTGATGGGGGGTGCATCTTTCAGGCGGGACAGAGGAGTCTGGTGGGGTAGGAGACTGCGGGCTGCGCTGTGGGGCCAAAGGGAGTTTGTAGAGGCTGAGCTGGGGGTCAGAGAGGGAATGAGGGTAGCGTGTGTGCGTGTGCATATGCATGTGCCCATGTGTGTGCTGAGTCAGGTCAGGGGGACCTGGTGGTGAGACACTGCTCCTTTGCTTGGGACCCCTTGGCTCTAAATCGTCATCCCTGAAAAGCTGTTCCTCTTTCCCTTCCCAGGGTGAGAACTATGAATTACACATGAAATCTACACCCTGGTAAAGTATCCTCCTTCTGTCTGTCCCTCTGATTTACTAGAAGTGAGGGAGGGAAATGCAGTTTTGACTTGCATTGTCCTGATGGCTGATGATGCTGAGCATCTTTTCATGGGCTTATTGGCCATGTTTATATCTTTTTTGGGAGAAATGTCTATTCAGATCCTTTGTCCATTTTTAAAGTGGGTTACTTGCCTCTTATTGTTAAGTTGTAAGAGTTCTTTTTATATTCTGAATACAAGTGCCTTTTCAGAGATATGATCTGCAAATATTTTCTCCTATTCTGGAGGTTGTCTTTTTACATTCTTGACAATGTCCTTGGACGAAAAGGCATTTGGTGACGTCTAGTGCGTGCATATTTTTTCTTTTGTCACCTGTGCTTTTGGCATTATATTTCAGAAACTATTGCCTAATCCGAGGTCATGAGGATTTACTCCCCTGTTTTATTCTAAGAGTTCTTATGGTTTTAGCTCTCACATTTAGGTCTATGACAGATTTTGAGGTGATTTGTAGATACAGCATGAAATAGGGATCCAGCTTCATTCTTTTGCATGCGGATATCTGGTTGACCCAACACCATTTGTGGAAAAGACTATTCTTTCCCCTCTGAATTGTCTTGGCACCCTTGCCGAAAATCAGTGATCTGACAAGAAGGACACTCAGCAACTATCAACCAGTGTTGTTATTACTGTTTTTTATTATTTTGTTGTTGTTGTTGAGGACAAGGAAAGAGATATTTCCTCACAGTTGTGTCTGGAGGCCTGTGCTCGACACGGAGGAAACATGACAGAGTCCCCAGGCTCTGCTTTTTTTTTTTTTTTCCCCCCAGGCTCTGCTTTTAAGGACATGTGATCTGGTTGGTGACTTGGGCCACTGAGTAAGGCTCAGTTCCAAAATTGTCAGTGCCCATTCACCCAGAGTCCCTGGGGAACTGAGCCTGGAAGGATACCAGGGACATAAGTAGGCAGAGGGAGGAAGGTTCTGGTGAAGGCAAGGGCTGCACAAAGCCTCAGAACCCAGACTGCTTCTGGGATCTGAAACCCAACAGCCCCTTCCAAGAAGTAGCAAATGGTGAGGGTGCACAGGCAGCTAGGGTCTCGGCTGCCAGGCCAGGAGCCTAGACGTGTTCAGGGCAGGGAGGTGGTCAAAAGAAGGTAAGTGTTGGACATGCTTCCGCAGCTCCTGCCCCACCTGCCTGCGGACCCGTAGGGATGAGAGGGTGACATCAGGAATACGAAGGGTTTTCATCAGTTGCACAAACACGCAGAAGGAGTATTCACTCCGGGAGCAGGGAGGACTTACCAAAGAATGTGAACTCTGCAGGAAAGCCCTTACCGTAGAGCCTGGTCCGCAGGGATTGGCCAAAAGGATCCCAGGGCTCCTTGTCACCCATGTCTAGCCTCAGGTTTTGGAAGATACCTGGGGGAAGCCTTCCTGGACTTTCCAGATCGGGCTGAGGATGCAGAGGGTTGGATGAGTCCCCAGTTTTGCCGAGGACCTGCTTAGAGTGTGTCAGTTAAGGGTTTAGCGGCTTTCCGTTTGTCAGTCTCCGTAAGTGCGGAAGACAGTGCTGGAAGGTAAGCACGAGTAGCCCCATTTTACAGATGAGAGAGCAGAGACCCCAAGTCACAGGAAGGGTATATGGCAGAACCTGGCTCCAAGCCTATGACCCACTGACCCTAGAGCCATGTCTTTGTGGCAGTGAAGTCTGCAGGCCCACTTACCAGGGTGCTCTGTGCCCGTAGCCCTCAGACCCTGGACGTGCGGCTGGGCTTCAGCCTGTGCCCCGCAGAGCAGGAGTTCCTGCAGAAGCGGAAGGTCGTGGTGGCCGAGGCGCTGCAACAGGTTTTGCAGCTGGAGGAGGACCTGCCTGCAGATGAGGTGGGTAAGCAGGGGCCTGCCAGCCGGGGCTTCGTCCCCCTCTGAGCCGAGCTTGTCCTGCCCATACCGCACCCTGCCAGCCACCCCCAAGCCCTTCTCTGCCCCGGTGGCCTCGCCACTGCCTTTTCTGGGTGCCCAGTGAAGGGCTGTGCTGAACGCGATTCAGTTGTGTATTTGCAAGAGGGGGGAGGGCAAAGCCAAGAGAGAAAGGAAGGACCCCCCCCACCACTCCTCCCCAGGCACAAACAGAACTAATGAGGTCTTACCCAGAGACACAATGGCCTCCTACCCCCCAGCCAGGAAAATATCTGAAGCCCTACTACCTCCACCCAAAAGGCCCTGGGCGCTTTGTTCCTCAATTCTCTCTTCCCCCAAATAGGCACACATACAACCCCCTCCCCCCTGAAAAAACAGTGGTCAGTGGCATACTACAGAGAAGCCGCTTCCCCTGCAGGGCAGGCTTCTTCCCATGGGGCAGAGAGTGTGCCTTTGTTAGAGCCCTTTGTCACCTCCCAGTATGGACTGAGGTCCACAAACCCCCCTCCCCCTGCCAGGCAGCAGGTCACCCTCCAAGTGCGAGAGGATGGAGACCTTGTGCCTGTCTCGAGGATGGCTGCGATGGGGCTTTAGCAGACAGAAGGATCTTACCATCCCTGCTCAAATAAAGAGTACATTTTGGCAAGGATCCCCCTCCCCATTGTCCCATCTTTAGAGGAAAACCCTAAGGGCATCTTCAACCTTTGCGAATCCAGAGGTGACAACCCCATTCCTTCCCACATCAAGAATTCAGGATTCTGGCTGTTGTACGTACGGTGTATACTGAGCACCTGTCATGGGCCAGCTCTGGGCCGGGCGCCCCGATAGCTCATCCTTGCACAGGAGGAACCATTAGGGAATCTCACACTAGCTGGGTCCTCAAGCAAGTCCCTCGGCCCACCGGACCCCGGTGTCAACTGAGGCTAGACTAATAGCACAAAGAACTCTTCCGCCCACCACGAGCTGATTGACCAAGCTGTGTGACGCTCCGGAGCCATTGACCCTCACCAGCTACTGGGTTTGGAGCGAAGATCGAATTCTAGCCCTCCCAGGTGGCCCATCACTCTGTGAAAGGCAGTTTTCAGGTCACTCAGTGCCTCGCCCTCTGCCGTCTGTAGCCAGTTCTCCCGCCTCCACCGTTCTTTCTAAGCTTCCGTGGGTCAGTCCGTGTCTTCTCCCATCCGCACCGCCCCAACAGTCTGCCTCTGTACGCTCCCAGGTCCCGCTGATCGCCATCATGGCCACGGGGGGTGGAACAAGATCCATGACCGCCATGTATGGCCACCTGCTGGGGCTGCAGAAGCTGAACATCCTGAACTGTGCCAGCTACATCACTGGCCTTTCTGGGGCCACCTGGTAAGGAGCTGGCCGCCACTGCCCGGTGGAGCCCAGAGCAAGCACTAAAGATGCTTAAAATCAATCATTTGTGATGGTTTTGAAAGCTCTTTAAACATATAAAAGTAAGAATGAATCTTATGGGTGCTTTTTGTGCATGAAATCTCTTGACCAATCCCCACCTTCAAGCCCTGTGAAGGAAAAGGCCACTGTTCAGACAGCAGTGACACTGCAGACAAGGTCACCAGGGCACGGGGGTTTTGGGGTGCTGTCCTGACATTAGCAAAAAAGCTGGGTCCAGGCCAAGAAGAGACGCAGGGCTAGAGGGGTCTCCGTCTTTATTTTATTCCTTCCCACTGCCCACGTATAAGTTCAGAAGAAGCAGGGGAAATAAATCTTTAGCCAGCTTCGTAAGTCTGGGAATGAATGCGGCAGAGTGGAAAGAGTCCAGGATTTGGAATCAGCCAAGCCTGGGTTCCAATGTTGGCCTCACCACTGCATGACCCAGGACACACTTTGTACTGGCCACTGTTCGAACCACTTTAAATTGCATTAACTTGTGCAGTCTTCACAATAACTCTTTGAGGCAGGTGCAGTAATAATTCTCTCCATTCCACAGATGGGGAAAGTGATGTGAAGAACAGTTAGATAACTTGCCCAAGATTACACAGCTAGCGAGTGGCAGAGTGTGGTTTTGAACCCAGAAAGATCTGGATCCACAATCCTCACTTTTTTTTTTTTTCCCAGATTTTATTTCTTTATTTGAGAGAGAGAGAACACAAGCTGGGGGAGGGATAGAGGGAGAAGGGGAATCAGCCTCCCCACTAAGCAGGGAGCCTGATGCAGGACTCGATCCCAGAACACTGAGATCATGACCCGAGCTGAAGGCAGACACTTAACCGACTGAGCCACCCAGGCGCCCTGAGCACCCTCACTCTCAAGCGACATGCTATACCTGGCCTGTGGTGGCCATTGTGACTATGATTAAAAATGTCCACCCCTTCCCTCCAGGTTCCTCTCCTGGTGAGTGAGGGTCTCCCACGATCTGTCCACCTTCTCTCTGGCCAGGGTCCAGTGTTGATTGGACCAGGACTGGCCCAGTTCTATCCCCATGTGTGTGTCTCTCTCTCCAGGACCATGGGTACCTTGTACCGTGACCCTGACTGGTCCTCCAAAAATCTGGAACCTGCCATATTGGAGGCACGGAGACACGTGGTCAAGGACAAGATGCCTGCCCTGTTCCCGGACCAGCTGTCCAAATTCCAGGAGGAGCTTCAGCAGCGCAGTCAGGAAGGCTACAAGGTCACCTTTACAGATTTCTGGGGCCTGCTGATCGAGGCCTGTCTGGGGGATGAGGTAGGTGCTTAGCTTCTTCTGGCTGATGACCAGCTCTCTTCCTTCATGAGGGGGGGCGGAAGTCTAGACTTACTTCTCAGCAGAAGGAAGTTAGCTTAGACCTGCAGATTCACCTGTGGGCTATAGGAAGCATGAGGTGCCTGAGTGCCCGATGGAGGAAGACGGTGGCATTGGCTTCCTACATCCCTTTAGTGTATGACTGAGCCCCTTGGGGTGGGGATGGCTTAGGAGCGGTCCTGCAGATTGGCGGCATGTCCTCTGAGAGCCATGCCAGACACCTCGAGAGAACACAGGGAGGGAGCTGGAGGAAGCTGGAGAGACATCAAACGGTGATACAAGTCTGACCCCAAGTGGAGGAGAGAGGGAAGAAGGGCTGGGTGGAAGCATCCTGGTCTGCTGCTCTAGAAGGTTCAGCAAGGCCCTTGGAGAGGCCTCTAGACAAGCTGCCTATCAGAGGAGTTTGGTGACCTCCATGGGCATGAGTGGGCATGCCTCAGGATCCCTGCTGCTGTCAGTCCTGTGCTAGGAGCAGCCCAATCGGCAGTGTGACCCCAGCACAAACTCAGCACAAACTGGGAGGCCCCTAGTCGATTATTCTCCTTGTAGTTGAAGGTCTGTAGGGCCCCTTCTCATGGCCACCTCACAGAGGAGAAACCTAGGAGGTTCCTCCCTGTTCTGAGATCCAACAATCCGAGCACCGTGTGCCCAAGAAGAGAAGCAGTCTGCATTGGGGGCTCTCGGCTGCTGGGGGCACCCTATGGGAGGTGGTGGAGCAGTGGCATTGAGGGGCCTGCTGTGGTCCTGAGCTCGGCGAACACCCAGACCCTTCCAGCTGCACAGGCCCCAGGGAGGAACCAACTGCGGCTGTCGCTTGGCCCCAAAGCAGAACTTCCCACCTAATTTCTCTCCAGAGCCGCAGTCCTAGGCCCCACTCCCAAAAGAATCTGAGGAGTTCTGAATTCCAAACACATCTTGCCAAAAGACGGAAGGATAGCAAATTATTTTCTAGGAGGTCTGTACATAGATGAAGGTCATCCCTAAAATGATGGATGATCTGAACTTCATTTTCAAAGTGCATTCATTCCTTCATTTTTTTTTTTTTTTCAAAAAAATTAAGTGCCTCCCACATGTCAGAAACTGTGCCCAGCAATGGGGGGTTCAGTACTGAGGTACTCACGGCTTTTGATGGGTCCCACCCACCCTCCCCTTCTTGATAACCCGCCATCTAATATGTGCTTATGATGAAGCAGGGCAGGGGGACACTAAGGGCGTTGGCCTTTGGGTTCAGGCAGGATGGGGTTTAAATCCGGGTCCTGCTCTGTGCTGTTCCTTAAATGGGAACTACATCAATGAGGGGTAGTTACTATTTCGAACACTCAGTGCCCCGTGTGATGAGGAGGAAAGCACCCAGGCTATTGACAACAGACATCTGAGTGTTGCTTGGGGTTTGGTAGGAGGAGGAGCCAAGGTTCCCAGGAGGGCAAGTGTAGGATTGAAATGTGGAAGTCTCTCCCGTTCCACTCTGGCCAAGGCAGGAGCCTCTTCCCCTTGGGCCCCCTTGACTATGAGCGTGGACTGCGTTCTTCCCTGAGACTATAGTTTTCTCTACTTCCGGGACTCAGCTCTGCAGTGCCTAGATCTCTGGGCCATTGTGACAGGCACCCTGCTTGCCTTTCAAGGGAGGCCCAAGAGTTGTTTGTCCCACAGGTGTGTTTAGCATCCCACACAAGATCAGGGGCCTTCACACACCTGAATAACCACGGATGGTCACCCAGCAGGCAGCTGCTTAGAGCCTAGGGTCAGAGCGTGGCCCTCAAACCCCTCAACTGGCCTGTCTATACTGGCTACATTTCAGTAGGTGGCCAGTGGCCCTGGCTGTTCTGCCAGGACAGGGAGGCCGCAGTTCCTCCACAGGGCGCAAGGGGGCGCCCATGACTGGCTACTGCTGGCTCCCCTCTGATTTGGCAGCACCGTGCTCTGGGGACTCAGAGGGACCTTGGCTGCCAGCTGGTGAACCGTTTCCAAGCCTTTTGTTTACATTGTTTAAAAAGCAGGTTTTATCCCCTCTCCCAAACAAATTTTATGAGGGAGCCCAACATGCAAAGCAGAGAAGAAAAATGCACCTACTCCAGTGTACGTCGGGTGGAAGATGATGGGGATGGAGAAGGACAGTGGTGGCCTTTTCCACCCCTACCTTTTCCTTCTCTGGTCCTTGAGACACAAGGAGAATTCTGGGACTCTGAGGGATAGCCCTAAACTACATTCACCCCCACTCCCATCCATACATCTGGGATGGTGAATAGCCCAGGGACGAGCGAACATTCTCTGGGTACCTTTTAAGAGCAGGTTTGACTGGTGTCAGCTGGGACCTACACAGCGGCCGGGTGGGCTCAGGAGCCAGAAAATGGTCTGCTGGGGGTCCAGACCATTCCCCTTACTCTGCACTGCCTCCAGGATGCCTCTGCTCCTTCACCATTTCATGTCCCCACAGAGAAATGAATCCAAACTGTCAGATCAGCGTGCTGCTTTGTGCCAGGGCCAGAACCCTCTGCCCATCTACCTCACCATCAATGTCAAGGATGATGTAAGCAACCAGGATTTCAGAGGTAACACTGGTGGCTAGAAATTTTTAAGGGGGTCCCTTCTCAGCAGGGAAAGGTACCCAGCGCCCCAGCACACGCACAACCCACCGTGTACCTTTGCCCCCCCACTCCACCTCGACTATGCTACCCCTTCTGTGTGGATGGATCAGGCCGGTGGGGCTTGTGGCTTTTCTAGGAGCAGAGGTTTGATGGCACGGCGGTAATAAAGTTACAAAGGGAGGGGGTTCTAGATGTTCTCAAGGTGCCCAGACTGAGGGACTCTAGAAACCTGCCCTGCCTGCTTCTAGGTCAGTTGTGATCTCTGCTTATCCAGTTTGGTGGAGCAAATGAGCCATGCAGGTGGCAAAGCAGTTTGCCTGGCCAGCAGTAGCCAGTCGTGGGCGCCCCCTTGTGCCCTGTGGGGGAACTGCGGCCTACCTGACCCTACCTGCCCTTCCAGCCCCCAATGCCCGGGATCTGTAGGAGTCCTGAGGAGGGAGGGCGGGGCTGTCCAGGCCTGAGACTGACAGCCCGCCCTGCTGCTCCCCGTGCAGAGTGGTGCGAGTTCTCCCCCTATGAGGTGGGCCTGCAGAAGTACGGGGCCTTCATCCCCACCGAGCTCTTTGGTTCTGAATTCTTCATGGGGCGGCTGATGAAGAGGCTCCCAGAGTCACGGATGTGCTACATGCTAGGTGACTCCTGGCCTGGGGGGAGGGGGGGCTCATGGGCACTCCTGGCCTGGGGGGAGGGGGGCTCATGGGCACCCTGCCCCATGCTGGGCAGGCCCCAATTCCAATTCCCCCTTGGAATTAGAGAAGTGACAGGGAGGCCCCCATCACTCCCCCAGGATCTTGTCCTGGGTGCTGGTACTGGTTTGGGTTATCCCTTGAGCGTGGGGCACTCCTGCATTTGCCAGGGGGGGTCCTGCTGCCGTGTGGGGGGAGGGAGACCAAAGTCTGTCTCACCCCCTGAGCAGCCTGACTGGGAGGGAACATCAAGGTCAAGGGAGAAGCAGGCAGTGTTTGGGTGGCTGGAGGCTCTGGGGCAGAGCCACTCACCACTGGTCCTGCTCCCTAGGCTTGTGGAGCAGTATCTTCTCCCTAAACTTGCTCGATGCCTGGAATCTGTCCCAAAATTCGGAGGAGTTCTTCCACAGGTGGACGAGGGAAAGAGTGCACGACATCGGTGGGTGACCCCACTGGCTTCCCATCTTTGGTTGGGGGATTCGGGGGAGGGGTGGATCACAAACCGAGGCCCAGTCCACCTGCCACATGTTTCAACATCATGTCTGTGGTTCAGAGATGAGAAGGCAGCTAGGGTGAGGTCGTCCTTGCCTGGAGGGGAGGGTGAGCAAGGCTCCATCACAAGCTTCAGGGGCCAGCCCTGCCTGGCTGGGGGTGGGGGTTGGCCTGACAGAAGGGCACCAGTGCCCAGGAGAGCTAAGGGGGTAGGGATCTGTGAGCACAGTGACAGGTGGCTCTTGTAGATTCCTTGTCCTCTCTGGGACCCCCCCCCACTTACCTGTCATCACCCCTCTTCTCTACCACCCTGTCCCTGATCTCTCACCTGGGTCCTCCTGGCCCCAGTGCCAGGCCCTTAATACCTGGGCAAGGAACGTGTGAACTTCACTTCCAGTGGCTGACCCTTGGCTGCCGGGTAACCGTGCAGGCTTCGCCTGGGCAGTCTGGGGACCCCAGCTCTGTGACTCGCCTTCCGTCCTCCCTCTCCCCTGCAGAAGATGAGCCCCTCCTGCCCGAAATCCCCAAATGTGACGCCAACGTCTTGGACACCGCGGTGGTGATCCCGGGGTCATGGATGTCCAACACTTTCCGCAGCATCCTCACCCACCGGGCCTTCGTGTCTCAGTTCCACAACTTCCTGCTGGGGCTGCAGCTGCACACCGACTACCTCCAGAACAGCCAGTTCTCCATGTGGAGAGGTAACCCTCCCTGGCGGCCCGCCTCGGCCTGGATAAAGGGCAAAGGCGTGTTAGGCTGGCGTGGAGAAAGGCTGGCAAAGCGCCTCTGGCCGTGTTCGCTGGGGTCTGGGGTTGGGGGGGGGGAGGCACACTCTCCCCAGGTGTCTTCCATATTTGGAGAGGTTCTGAACGCAGGCGGCGCACTGTTGGTATTTAACTACTTGAATCTGTACAACAGTCCCAGCAGGTAGAAGTTGGGACCCTGTTGGGGAAATGTGGACCCTGACTTGCTCTCAGTGTGCTCTGGGGGCCCCTTTTAATGGGAATGGTGCTCCCCGAGAGTGGGGCAGGGATGGCCCAGCTCAAGAACCCCCACATGGTAAGTGGTGGGGCCAGGTCTTAAACTGTGGTCACGCAGTTTCAACTCGGTGCCCCCTCCCCACCCTGCTAAGGCTCGAAGATTGACTTGTCCCCGTCTTTGGTATCTTCCTTGGCCGCAGCCTGCGAGGGGCTGCTTTGGCCTGGCTGGCCTAACGATGCTCATTCTCACTGTCTGGGCCAGAAAGGGCAGCTGGCGTGTGCACTAATTTATAAGATATTCTTACACCCCTGTGACCCCAAAGCGCTGTGGCTGAGTCAGTGGTTTTTCTCTGTGTGTTCCATAAAAGACTTGCTACAGCCCCCAAGATAATGCTCTTCTCCATCAGCCCCACCCCAAGGGGCACTGGGACTCGCCGGGGGTCCTGGCTGGAAGGGGAAGGGTCCGGGGCCCAGCCCCAGGTGAAGGAGCTCCAGGCAGGGCATTGCGTCCACACGGGCTTCCCGTGGCCATCCGCTGAGATCAGGGCACTGGGGCGTGACGGTAACTGGAAATCCTGGCTTTCAGACACGGTGCTGGATGGCTTCCCGAACCAGCTGACAGAGTCCGTGAACCACTTGTGCCTGTTGGACACCGCCTTCTTCGTCAACTCCAGCTACCCACCCCTCCTGAGGCCCGAGAGAAAAATCGACCTCATCATCCATCTCAATTACTGTGCTGGGTCCCAGACAAAGGCAAGTGTGACAAAGAAGGGCTCCTGCCCGAGGCAGGCCACTGACCGAGCCCCCACGAAACTGGGAAATGGGAGAACAGGCCTTCCCCACAGGCCCCAGGACTTAGCATCTGAGAGACTCAAGCTGTTCTACCTGAGGTGAGGGTAGCCATCCAAACCTCGGGGGGCGGGAGGGGGGCAGCCAGCTGGCCCTCACATGCAGGGTGGGCTTCAAGGAGACCCATGGAGCGAATTCTAGTTTTATTTCAGCAATTTTATGATCCGAGCATTTGCTGTATTTGGCAATTCATTAGCTGCAAAAAAAAAAAAAAAAAAAAAAGGAGTTTTTAAAAATAACTTTAATGGAGTCCAGTCAATTCTAAAGTTTTGTACCACTTCAAGAGTTTATAATGTCCTATTTTTAAAATCACATTGCCCTTTTCCCCAGGAAATAGGACCCTCCATGTGATTATATGAAAAGCCAGGATTAGAGGTTTTTATTTATTTTTCTCTATTTACCTTTGAAAAGTTCTGGCCTTTTAAGGGGAAGAAACTATTTTTTGGTCTCCTTTACTATAGTCCTAGCCTGAAGCCCAGGAAAGGGGCTGACAGAGGACAAGCATGACACCAATGATAAGGACTCAAGTTTATAAATGAGTGAGCCCATGCTTTCCTACACTTGTTCTCACTTGATCTTTACCCCAGCTCTTGGAGGTAGACGGCACAGTTAGGAAACTGAGGCACAGAGAGGGGAAGTCGCTCGCTTGAGATCGCATAGCTAGTGTGCTTGAACACGGGGGTGGGGGGCCGAAGTAAGGGGATTCTGACGCTCTCAGTCCACTGCTCTTTCTGTTACGTCTCATGTTTATAAAGATGCCTTTTCAGAGTCCTTTCCAACCTTGTGGCCCTTTGTCTATTCCAAAGGCCGTGCCCATCCCACAGGAGCCTGGCCAGACGTGGCCTAGCTCCAGTCACCCTCGGGCTGCCACCCTCATCTCCCCAGGTCTGTGTTTTGGGTGAGGCACCCTTGAAAGGGCTTCTGTCCACCTTCGGAAGGAGTTTGCTGTTGGACACACACCAACCTACTGCCTCAGGCCCTTTGTTCCAAAAATAGCACAACGAGGCAAAACAGTGGCAGACCTGAGTTGTTGGCTGGGGGAAATCAGGAAGCTGAATCTAAGAACTCCACGTTGTTTACCCGCCCCTACCCCTCATTCCAGCCCATGAAGCAAACCTGTGAGTACTGCTCCGTGCAGAACATCCCCTTCCCCAAATACGAGCTGCAAGAGGACGAGGAAAACCTCAAGGAGTGCTACTTGTTGGAGAACTCCCAGGAGCCTGATGCCCCCATCGTGCTTTTCTTCCCACTCATCAATGACACCTTCCAGAAGTACAAGGCCCCAGGTAAGCTGTCTCTGAGCTCGGTTCCCACCACCCGCTCGCTGGCCTTGGCCCTGAGCTCTTGTGTTTAGACGGGCGCCGTCTTCTGACTTTACTAGCAGGGAAGCCCAGCTTCGCTCTAGTCTGAACCAACCTTGGCTTTGGGAAGAAAGCAAAGCCCCCCACCCCTGTGTGAGCCAGCAACGTCATCCTCCACTCTTTCAGTCATTCAGGATTTATCGACATCCCACTAGATGCCTGGCGCTGTGTCTTGTAGGGTGGCCCTAAGATGGGCAAGCTGCACCTCTCCCCTGAGGAGCCTGGAAGTGTGCATGTGCGTGTGTGTGTGCACGCGCATGTGCGTGTATGTGTGTACGTGTGTGACTGCATGTGAGCGGCTTTCGCGCAGGTGTGCGTGCCCACGTGGGCTGGGACACAGGCCATGGGGAGAGATACAGACGCAAGTCGTCACAACCCTCTGTGTATAGCAAGTCCTTCTGCTGCCTCCAGGTGTGGAGCGAAGCCCCGAGGAGCTGGAACAGGGCCACATGGACATTTATGGCCCCCAAACCCCGTACGCTACCAAGGAGCTCACATACACAGAGGCCGCCTTTGACAAGCTGGTGAAGCTCTCTGAGTACAACATCCTGAATAATGAGGACAAGCTCCTTCGGGCCTTGAGACTGGCGGTGGAGAAGAAGAAACGCCTGAAGAGCCAGTGTCCCTCCTAAGTCCCAGCGAGCCTCACCGATCCTATGTCTGCTTCTAGGGTCAGAGGCGCCGAGCCCATCGGGGCCGACCAGCCCGAGACACCGGCTCTGCTCTCTGGCGAGGGCTGTAGGCAGGCTAACCTGGGCTTTCTAGCAAAAAAGTAAAAATTTAAACAAGTTGAGGGAGATAGAGAAAGAGACAAAGAAACATAACCCGGGCATGTGTTGGGATTTTAGACCTGTAGGAATTTTTTTTTTAAACCTTTCCCTGCAGGGAAGGGGGTCCCATAGCCACAGGGTCCCACATGTGCCCAAAGTGTAGAGAATAAAAGTGTGACCTGCGGAAGAGAATGGGTCCTCCAGAAACCTCAGCCTGCAAGCTAGAGCTCAAAGCCCCCTCGACTCGACTTCTCTTGGCCTCCTGGCATAGAGGGCCTCCAGGAATAAATAAGAGGAGGACCTGAGGAGTACCGTGGGCTCTCTGGAAAAACGCCTTTTTAAATTTAAGGCAATCGTGATTTTTATAGGCTATTATATTTTGTGGTTTTCATTGTTTTGAATCAGGGTGTTCATAGGTAGTGTGATGCCAAAGGACCTAGACCGAGGACCAGACCGAGCACTGGTCTCTTCAGCAACAAAGCCAGAGCGGTGAGTGATGGGTCTCAGCAGCCCCTCTCCGGCTGCTCTGAGCCCCAGGACCAGTGATCCCCGGGATCTCAACCAGGCAGCCTCATCTGAGCACCCAGCTCCCATGAAATGCCAGGCAAAGCCCAAGTCTGCAGCTCGGGTTCACCGAACAAGGATCTGGGGTGCAGCTGCTTTACCTGAGCAGGTAAAGGAAATCAGGCATCAGCGCTCGCCGACCAGCCCGCTCCAGGAGCACTTCTCGGTTCCCTCCTCACCTTCGTCTCTGGTTTCTAGGTGGGATTATTTATTTCTAACCGGGATTCCTCTTATCTATCATGTAAACACTGAGGCCAGGATATCTGAAGCTCTTGGAGAGTCGCAGAGAGAACGAACCGAGAAAGAATCAATCCTTCAAGGAGTAGGTTAGCCCTGAGGAGGAAGCCCATCCACCCTCGCAGAGGGCTGGCAGGCAAATCACTGGGAAAACACTGGGACACGGAGAAGCCCTGTCAAAGTATCCAGGCCTCCCATCAGGCTAGGAACTTGACTAAAGAAGTAGGTAACCTGAGTCCTGGAGATGCCCGGGCCGATGGAAGGTGTGACCAGGAAGGCATGTGGTCCACACAAGGCCCAGCAAACCTGGAAGACTTGGCCCCCTTTCCTGGCCTCTATGCTCCCGAGGCAGTCCTTGGGTTATTAGGCGATGACGAGTGGTGACAGGTAATGAAAATTCAGAAAAATCAACTCCCAAAATCCATCCTTGCTACTCAAAGTGTGGTGGGGGACTGGTTAGAAGTGCAGAAAGTCAGGCCCCACCCCAGGTCTGCTGATTCAGAAGCTGCATTTTAAGGAGATTCCCACCTCGTCTCTGTGCGCCACCCCCCCCCCCACCGCCCCACTCCATCCTCATGAGGCTACACATATTAAATTTGAATGGTGTGGGTTTATGCCACACTCTCCTATAAGCTTGGAAAACAGGAATCCATCAGCGCCCCTAAGCCACTGCTAAACAGGGCTCTTGGACCTGCGAAACTGGTCCCCGCCCAGATAATGCGGACCTGGGACGCTGCCTGTGCCCTCCGCCAGAGCAGCCGACAGCCTTGACTTTGACATCTTTTCTCTCCACCTCCAACAAACAGGCTCTCCTTAAATTAGAATGAGCCACGCCGTAAGACCTGTTTGCTGGATGGTGAAGACAGCCCTGCCTTGGATCCATCAAAGTGTGTACAATGAGGCTTGTAAAATCATTGCATTATTTGAGCACAGAATAAAATGGCCGTGCAGGTAAATGCTGTTGACTCATCTTCATCCATTATCCGATGCTACAAACCCAGCCAACTCCTGCCCTTGCCCCTGCCTGGGCTTCTCACACACCACTGTGTTCTGTCCCCACGTCCCCGTGACACTTCTCCCCAAGGTCACCAGCGTCCTAATTGCCAGATACACTGAGCCAAATGGCACCAGCCCTTTACAGGCCTTATCTTACTTGATTGTTCTCAGTATTTGGCACTGCAGACCACTCCTTCTTCCTGAAACCCTCCCTTCCCATGACTTCCTTGACAACAGCAGTTCGACTCTGTTCCACCTGCAAATATTCCTTGCCTTCTCGCTACATGCCAGTCACTGTGGTAGGCACTGGGACAATGAAAATGATTAACAATTGACCCCACACTTCAGGGAGCTTCCTTCTGGTCCCACGTAGAAGGGCTTCATCAAAACAGAGCCTTGCAAAACAATGGGCGAGTTCCATATTAGCTGTGTACACACGGGGGATGCATTAGGGGCTGCCAACTAGGCTTCCCCCTAGAAGGAAGGGGCCAGGTTTGCTGGATACCATCCATCCTGGTTCCCTTCCCACTTTCCAGCCCTTCCTGTTGTCTCACCTCCCCTGCTCTCCATTAACTGCTGCTATTCCCTGAGATTCTCTCCTCAGCTCTCCTCTCTTCCCACTCCGTACTCTCCTTAGGCAATCTCATCTACACCCAGGACTTCAACTACCACTTCTATCTTGAAAATTCTCAAACCTTTAGCTCTAGCCAAGGCAGTTTCCTAAGTTCTTGATTCAGGGATCTTTTGGTTCTTAAGAGCATTTTAAAGAAGATAGAAGAAGTTGATTTCTCTATTTCTTAGCAGACACCCAGGCTCCTTTCAGCTCTTGCTTCTGCCATCCTCAGATTTGCCTTCTGGTTCAACATGGCTGCTGAAGCTCCACCCATTGTGTCCACATTCCAGACAGCAGGGAGGATAAAGGGATCTGAACTCCTGCTGACAATGAACACACCAAGTAGCCCTGGTCTGCCTACCCCTGAATATCTTTTTTGTGACAGAAAGCTAAACTTTTACCTTAACAAGATAATGAGAATTACCAGTTGTCCCAATTATCTATTGCTGAGCAAACAAACAAAAACAAAACAAAACCCAAAATATAATGGCGTAAAAGAACCACCATTTTATTATGCCTACAGATTCTGTGGGTCAGGAATTTAAAAGGCACAGCAAGGACAACCCTTATTCATGGGTGGGGCCTCCACTGAAATGACTTGAACTGCCTGAGGAGGGCTCAGATGCCTGGGGTCTGGAAGAGCTGGAGCTGAAGGATCTACCTCTGAGATATCCGGTGCCCGAGTGAGAGAGGCCAGGAGGGCTGAAGGAGAGGCTCAGTTTGATTGACTGTCAGAGCACCTTCACGTGCCCCCACCCCCTTAATGTGGTGGTTTCAAGATCATCAGCCTTCTTAAATGGCAGCTCAGGGCTCCAAGAGCGAGTGTTACTCAGTGACAGGTGCATGGTATGTGACGATTGAGTGTCAGAAGTCACAGGATGTCACTTGCACGATACACTGTTGGCAGAAGCACTCACAAGCCAGCCTGGATTCAAGTGGAGGGGACCAAAATCCCATTTCTCAATAGGAGGCATGTCAAAAAATATGCATGGCTATATTTTGAATCCCAGCCTGCAGTAATTGAATCCTTAATGCTGACCCTCCCTCTTTTCCACTAAGGGAATGTCACATTTTGGGTTCTGTTATTGCAGATTCTATTTTTAGGAACAAATTCAGTGTTAGTTAGGAATTACTTTCATCTCTCACTAGCAGAGACCTAACAAATAAGGGCTTCGGTACATTCATGGGAAAGAAGCCCACAGGGAGGCCATCCAGGGTGGGCATGTCATGTCCAGGATTCATCAGGGATTCTGCTCCTCCCAGCTCTGATACCATCTCATGTGTAGTTCTTGGCCTCATGGTCCAAGATGGACCCTGAAGCGCCAGCCATCACATTCCTATCCCAGACTACAAGAGAGAGGATGGGAAGAGCCAGATTGAACTTTTTTCTTTCTAAAGGAGACTTCCTGCAACTCCCACACATCCTTCAGGTAACATATCAGCAACCAGCCCTTGGTCTTAGGATCGCACTTAATTGCACAGAGACTGGAAAATTTTGTTTCTACCTGGGTGGCAATGGGCCTGGCTAAAAATGAGAGTTCTGTTGCTGAAAAACAGACCATGTATAAGCAGCTGGCAGTACCTACTAGACATCTCCACCTGCCGTGTCCTATAAGCCACATCTCCAAGTAGCAGCAGTGATTTGGGTTAAGTGGCCACGGAGAAAGGAGAGGTGTGTCTGGAAGGGGTCTCCTTCCAGGCCAAAGTACCTCCTTTAATCTCTTTATGGTGTGTCTCTCAGGCCTTTAACTTCTCTGGGATTTAAAGTATCAGAGTAACACACTGCACTTGGTATGCACATAGAAACAACCACTGAATACAATCTACAGCAAACCTTGTGAGGGGCACCTGGGGGTCATGAGATGGAGCTCCATGCTAGACTCTAGGCTGGGTGCAGAACCTGCTTAAGATTCTCTCTCTCCCAAAAAAAAAAAAAAGATTCTCTCTCTCCCTCTCCCTCTGCCCCTCTCTACCCTTCTCACACCCACGAGCACAGTCTCTCTCCCTCTCTAAAAACAAAAACAAAATAGAGCAAACCCTGTGAACATCAAATTACCAAGAACGAGAAGAAAAAAACCCTTCCACAAGAATTACAATTAAAATTTCCATATAGCAACGGAAGTTGTTGAGTCTTGTTATCAAAATACTTATTTCAGGAATTATTTAATCCAACAAAAAGCCAGGTAACTAAAGGCACTCTCTGCAAAACTTTAGCCTGAAAAAAATAATGGGATTCAGATAAAAAGGTGACTGCGATTGGGACTGTTGAGTCTGAAGAAAGAAAACCAAAAGAAGGTCACAGCTTGTGAATGGGTGTGAGAGGACGGTCCTGAGGACGGATCAAGAACACGAAAGCAGTTGTATGAAGAAGAGAAGGGAGAAAAATAAGACGTTATAATGTGTCCTCTGGGCCAGGCTCTTTCAGGACTTCCACTGGTTTTAAAGATTAAAGGCAATGACTTTTTTTTCTTCCTTTAAATTTTTTCTGATTATAAAACAAGAGCATGATTATTGTGTAACATCTGAAAAATGCTAAAGCACATAAAGAAGGAAACTAAGATCGTTTATCATTCCAAAACCCGGAGATCATGACTATTTGGGGGTTTATCTTTCCCATGTTTTCACGTCCTTAGATACTTTTTTTTTTTCAAAAGTACAAAAACCCCATACATTTTTTAAATTGTGGTAAAATATACATAACGTAAAATTTACCATCTTAACCATTTTTATAGCCATTTTATAGCCCAGTAGTGTTAACTATGATCACATTGTTGTGATTTCCTGAATTTTCTTCATTTTGCAAAACTGAAACTCTATGCTACTGAAAACTCCCCATTTCCTCCTCCCTCCAGCCCCTGGTCACCACCATTCGACTTTCTGTTTCTACGAATTTGACTACTTTAGATACCTCATAGAAGTGGAATCATATACTATTTGTCTTTTTGTAACTAGTTTATTTCACTTGGCATCATGTTCTCAAGGTTCTTGTAGATTGTGGCATGTGACAGGACTTCCTTCCTTTTTAAGTCTAAATAATATTTCATTGTATGTATATACCACATTTTGTTTATCCATTCGTCCATCAGTGGAAACTTGGGTGACATCCACTTCTTGGCTATTGTGAATAGCACTGCTATGAACACGGATGTGAAAATATCTCTTAGAGACCCCACTTTCAAGTTTTTTGGATATCTACCCAGGAGTAGAATTACTGGATCGCATGGTAGTTCTATTTTTAATTTTTCAAGGGATTACCATACTGTTTTCCATAGTAATTCAATGTATTCTCTTCTGTAATCTTTTTTTCCCACTTAAAAATATATTCTGAGTATTTTCCCAGGTCATTAACATTCTTTTTCTATGACACAATTTTCAGAGACTGCGTAGGAATCTGTTATCTATCTAACTAATCCTCCATTGGGGGAATAGCTAATTACAGCTTTTCACTATTATAAGTGTTATGCTGATAAACATGCTTTAGATAAAGCTTTACATTGCTTATTTCCTCAGGACAAAATTTCTGAGTCTAGAAGTCTAAGCATTTCTAACAACTAATAAACGTATTGTTGACACAAGATAAACCACACATATTTATTTATTTTTAAGATTTTATTTATTTATTTGACAGAGATCACAAGTAGGCAGAGAGGCAGGCAGAGAGAGAGGGGGAAGCAGGCTCTCTGCTGAGCAGAGAGCCTGATTCGGGGCTGGATCCCAGGCCCCTGAGATCATGACCTGAGCCGAAGGCAGAGGCCTTAACCCACTGAGCCACCCAGGTGCCCCAACCACACATATTTAAAGTACACACTTTGATGAGTTTGAGCAGATCTATACAACTGTCATCCATCACCACAATCAAGGTAATGAACAAATCCTTCATCCTCAAAACTTTTCTCATGCTCTTTGTAACTCTTCCCTATGCTCTTCCCCTGCTGGGTCATGCGGTAGGTATATGCTTGACTTTTGAAGAAATTGCCAAACTGTTTTCTAAAGGAGTTGTATAATTTTGCATTCTACTGTCAACATATGAGAGTTCCAGTTGCTCCACATGCTCACCAACAATTGGTATGGTCAGGCACTCTAATAGGTATGTAGTAGTATCTTGTTGTGGTTTTAATTTGCATTTTCCTAATGACTCATTAGAAAGATGTTGAACATCTTTTTATGTGCTTATTTGCCCATACATCTTTGGTGAAGTGTCTGTTCAAATTTTTTTTTCCATGTCTTAAATTGGGTTGTTTTCTTATTATTGAATTTTAAGAGGTCTTTATATATTCTGGATATAAGTTCTTTATCAGATATGTAATTTGAAAATATATTTTCCTAGTCTGTGCCTTGTCTTTTCATTTTCTTAACAGTATCCTTCAAAGGTCAGAAGTTCTTAATCTTGATGAAGTCCAATTTATTAATTTTTTTCTCTTATGGATCATGCTTTTCGTATTACCTAAGAAATCTTTCTCTACATAATATCCAAAGGTTTTCTACTATTTTTTTTTTTAAAGATTTTATTTATTTATTTGAGAGAGCAAGCAAGCACACACAGGAGGAGCAGCAGAGGGAGAAGGAGAAGCAGGCTAGATCCCAGGATCCTAGGATAATGACCTGAGCCGAAGGCAAACGCTTAACTGACTGAGCCACCCAGGTACTCCTCTATAATGTTTTCTTCTAGATTTTATAATTTTAAGTTTTACATTTACGTCATAGTTATTTTGAGTTAATTTTTATATACAGTGCAGGGTATGGATCAAAGTTTATATTTTTGCATATGGGTATCCAATTAATTGTTCTAGCATTATTGGTTAACAAGGCTTTTCCTCATCCATTGAATTGCCTTTGCATTTTGTCAAAAATCAATTGATTATATATGTGTGGGTCTATTTCTTTTTTTTTTTTTTAAGATTCTGAAGAAGTATAGGATGGAAGAACTGACCCTATCAGATATCAATAATTTTTTTTTAAGATTTTATTTATTTATTTGACAGAGAGAGAGAGATCACAAGTAGGCAGAGAGGCAGGCAGAGAGAGAGGGGGAAGCAGGCTCCCTGCTGAGCAGAGAGTCCCATTCGGGGCTCGATCCCAGGACCCTGAGATCATGACCTGAGCCGAAGGCAGAGGCTTTACCCACTGAGCCACCCAGGCGCCCCTGTGGGTCTATTTCTGCACTCTATTTATTTTATTGACATATTAGTCGATCTTTATACCAATACCACACTGTCTTGCCTTGATTTCTGTAGGTTTATAAGTCTTGAAATTAGGTAGTGTAAGTTCTCCAGCTTTGTTAATTTTTTCAAAGTTGTTTTGGCTAGGATTTTTGCATTTATATATGAATTTTAGAATCAGCCTGTCAATTCTTACAAAAATAACAACGTGCTGGAATTGCACGAAATCTATACATTAGTTTGGAGAAAATTGACAGTTTAACAATCTTGAGTCTTCTGATCCATAAGCATGGTATCGGGTACATATCTCCATTTATTTAGGCCTTTTTTATTTCCCTCAGAAATGCTTTGTGGTTCTCAGTGTATAGACCTTGTCCATTTTTTTTTTTATTAGAGAGAGAGCACACACATGAGCAGGGGAGAGGGGCAGAGAGAGAGAATCTTAAGCCCTGGAGCCTGACATGGGGCTCAGTCTCATAACCCTAAGATCATGACCTAAGATGAAATCAAGAGTTGGATGTTTAACCTATTGAGACATCCAGGCGCCCCTAGACCTTGTGCATTTTTTATCTGATTTATCCTTAAGTATTTCATATTTTTGATGCTATTATAAGTGACATTGATTTTTTATTTCACAGTCCCATTGTTCAGTATATAAAGACATAGCTGGGTTTTGTATTTGTGTATTGTATCCGAAACCCTTACTAAACTCACTTATTAGTCCTACTAGCTTTTTTTGTATGTTCCATAGAATTTTCTACATAGATGGTCATGTCTTCTGCAAATAAAAACAATTTTACTTATTCCTATCCAATCTGGATACCTGTTCTTTTTCTTATTGTATTGGTTAGAACCTCTAGGATGACATTAAACAGAAGTGATAAGAGTAGACATCTTTACCCTGTTCCTGATTTTAGCATTCAGTTATTTTACCATTAAGTATGATGTTGCAGAAGTCTGGAATGTGCATTTTCAGGATTTTTGAGAGGTATGGACTCCATTAAAGTGCCAATTTATACCATATCCAGCAATGTATGTGATGATACCTTTTTCCACACTCTTGCCAACATTAGGCACTATCTTAGAGAAATAGGTCTGCCATTCTTAATGTTATCTATGTATTTTAAATTTATGTTTTTTGATTATTAATAGAGGTTGGCATCATTTAATGTTTATTGGCCGATTATATTTGTCTTTTTAGGTGTCTATGTGCTCTGCTCATTTTCTAATGGAGCATCATTTCTTTCTTAATAATTTTAGAGTAGCTTTTAAAGTTCTAATACCCTTAATTAATATATCTATTATATATGTCTGTCAATAGTTTTTCCAGTTTGTCTTTGCCTTTTACATTTGTTTATGGATTTATTTTTTATGTATACTATTTTTAATAGAATTTTTTAGAGTGGTGTTGGATTCACAGCAAAATACAGCACAAAATACACAGAGTTTCCATGTACCCCCTACTCCCCAATACATAGCCTCCCACTGTCAACATTCCATACTAGCAATATCCTGCACCAGAGTGTAATTGATTCATTACAATCAATGAATCTAGCCTACATTGACACATTGTTATCACACAAAATCCACAGTTTACATTAGGGGTCACTCTTAGTGTTATATATTCAATGAATTTGGACAAATGTATAATGACATTATCATACAGAATTATTTTCTACTACTCTATAAATCTTCTTGCTCCTCCTCTTCATCCTTCCCTCTTTCTTAACCCCTGGCAATCACTGATCTTTTTACTGTCCCCATAGCTTTGCCTTTTCCAGAATGTCATATAGTCAAATCATACAGTATGCAGCCTTTTCAGATTGTCTTCTTTCACATAGTAGTGTGGATTTAAGGTTTCTCCATGTCTTTCCCTGACTTGATAGTTCATTTCTTTTTAGTACCGAATAATATTCTATCAGCCAGTTGTACCACAGTGAAGTGTATCTAGTGAAGGACATCTTGGTTGCTTCCAAGTGTTGGCAATTATGAATAAAGCTGCTATAAATATCCATGTCCAGTTTTTGTGCAGACATAAGTTTTCAGCTTATCTGGGTAAATACCAAGGGGTGCAATTTCTGGATCACATGGTAAAACGTCTGATTACATGAGTTCGTATTTTTAAAAATACACTAAAGCTTTTACTTTTTTGTTGAAAAACCTGTCAACCTTTTCCTTCGTAACTTCTGTCTTTGGTTTTGATTAGAAAAGCTTTTCCCTTCCAAAATTTTATAAATCTTCACCTGTACCTTCTTCTAGTACATTTATGTGTTTATTTTATTTTTACATTTTAACCTTTGCTTATTTTGACATGAGGTGGATATCTAAGTTCATTTTCCTTTGGCTTTCTTTTCACTTCCCTAGTTACATACAGCTTCCTCTAAATATTTGATCCACACAACTCCCAAGGAGTTTCCATTTTTACAAACAAGGAAACTGAGGCAGAGAGGAAGTTCATTGCATTTAAGGCCATATAGACATTAATTTATGTCGTCAGGATTCAGACTCAGGTCCTTTGATGCTGAGTGCTATTCTCTCTTCACCACAGCCCTGGCACTGAAAGTATAGTCCATAGACAAACAGCATTGGAAACACCTGAGAGCTTGTTAGACATGCAGTCTGGGCTCCCAACCCACACCCTGGAATCAGAATCTGCATTTCTAACAAGTTGGATATGTCAGAATCACCTGGCAGCACTTGTTGAGCTCCATCCCTCTCAATATTTTAACTCAGTGGGTCTGGGTGATGACCAGAAATCTGCATTTTAACAAGCATCCCAGGTTATTCTTAACCAGGTGACTCCATGGATCACACCTGAGAAAGGCTCTAAAGCAACTGAGAAATATTCTCAAACTGTTACCTAGAACACCAAAAGTGATAGCTGATTATTTCTCCCAGTCTCAATTTAGACTTGTCCTTTTAACCTGAAAAAGAGCTAGGAGGTAGCAATAACTCTTTTACATGTACATATGTGGTAATTAGGTTGTAATAATGAGGGTCATGATTAAACCCTCAATTTTACATTAAATCAAATAAAGAAAAATAAGGGCAAAAGGCCTTCAATCGATCCAGAATTTAGTGGAGGCAGTGTGAAGTAGGAGAAATATCTACCCAAGTAAACTGGATTCTCCTTCCCCTTATTCAAATCTTGTCAGTATGTCTGTGAGTCAAGGTCTCTTCACTAATAAAATGAAGGTAAATAACCTGCCAGCGGTAGAAAGAACCTGCCTATCAACTTTGTGCACTTTTGTCGCCAGTATCATAGGACTGGGAGGAGTAAACTTCCCGGGAGACTAAGCAGCCTCCGGAGGCTCAGTTTTTGCCAGCTCAGATTTGCCCGGAAGCCGACGCCACCTGGCCAGAGGTGGGGCTCCGGCGACCTAAAGGGGCCCCTCTGGTGACCCGTCTGCGCCAAAGGGCTCGGGAGACACCCTCTCCCCCGCCCAGTCCTGCGGAGAGACTCTGTCATCAATAATTCATTAAGAACCTCCTCTCCATTGGCTGACGCCACCTCCCCCGCTCTGGCAGCGACCCAATGAGGAAGGACTTGAGCGAGCCTTCTGAATAGTGAACGAGCTGCCGTGACGTAACGACCAGCGATTGGCTGCGACGGCACGAGGCGGGACCAGCTCGGGCGGCGGCGAGAGCGGCTGGGGCAGCTCAGTGCGAGCCGGGGAGGGTCGGACCCGGAGCGGGGTCGGGACGCCGGGCAGGCACTGAGAGGGAGGGCGCGGGGCGCCGACCGGCCGCAGGATGTTCAGCTGGATGGGGCGGCAGGCTGGCGGGCGCGAGCGCGCGGGAGGCGCGGACGCGGTGCAGACGGTGACTGGCGGCCTGCGCTCGCTCTACCTGCGCAAGGTGCTGCCTCTGGAGGAGGCGTACCGCTTCCACGAGTTCCACTCGCCAGCGCTGGAGGACGCCGACTTCGAGAACAAGCCCATGATCCTGCTGGTGGGCCAGTACAGCACGGGCAAGACCACCTTCATCAGGTAACCCGCCCCGCCCGCTCGTCACCCCTGCCGGGACCCCCGCTGCCACCACCTAGGTGGGGGCGGTCCTCCCCACGTGTGCGGTGCTGTCGCCAGCCTCCCACCGCCCTCGGACGTCCCGCAGCGCCCGCTTCCCCAGTTCGGAATCCCCTCGCGGCTGTTTCCCCCTCCAGCATCGGCGTGAGCCCAGGTTCCCGGTCCAAGCGCGCTGCCCGGGAGCCCTCAGCCTCGCCCCGGGGTGCGGCCGCCCAGGAAGGGGCTGCCTCTCTCCCACGCAGGCAGGAAGGTCCCCGCAACCCCTTCCCCGTGTACCCTGAGCCCTCCTTCCTTACTCTTGGTAAGGGACTCTTCTGACTGGATTTGTCCTGTCACCCTGGCCTGGGGACCCGGGGAAGGGAGGGAGGAGAGCGAAGCTATAATAAGCATCTTCTTGGTGAGCGAGTGGGGCCTAGGGCTAGAAATGGGGACGGAGGTGTGTGGTATCTGAATGGGCTATTGAGTCATAGTTGAAGAATTAAGCCCCCAGCGCATAACTCTTTATCGAATGAATGGACGAATGAATGAATGGCAACAGGAGAGGGTACTTTTCCAATGCCCCCTTCCCTTGAAGTCCTTGCGTGCCGTCACCCACCACAGTGTTGGGGGAGCAGATAGAGAGGCCGCTTTTATTAGCTCTTGCACAGCCTCGCCTTTATCCGGCCATAGGAAGTTAACTGTGTAGCAGCCCCAGCCGGCGCCCAGTGGAGCTAAGGGGGAGTGTCATATTACTATTCGTTAGTTTCCATTTCTTAGGTGGGTCATTCCCTCCTCCCTTGACAACTGAAAATATTTGTCATGCTTGCTCTGTCTCCAAAAGCAAACAATTACTGTGCTTGCACTAAGGCTCAAATCATATGGCTTCCTCTGAAGTGATTTTTGTTGGGAAATCATTTACATTGAAACGAATTTCTTTTTGAAGAGACTCTGACTTCTAAAGCAGAAGTAAGACACTTTTAAGGCTCACTTTCTTTGGTTAGGAAACTTATCTTCCTGGATTAAACCCTGGGTCAGTTAAAAAAAAGTGACTAATCATTTAAGCTTTTGATCTACGGTTTGAGAAATTGTAACAATCTCTTTATCACTAATGTTCAACAGGCTTCCAGAAATGCATCTATATTTGGATATATGCCGTTTCTATTAAACAGCGGCCTCTTTTTCTTCACTCCAGTGACCTAAATAGTTCCTACGAATAGAGTAGTTGTCACTACAGGAAATGTGTTCAGTCCAGACCTACAGTAGAGATCCACTATGAATGAATTCAGCAAAAGCAAATACACTATATTGAAATATAGTTCTAGATAGTAAAGTGAATGTGAAGGAAGTCTGAAGGAATTTGGTGCTTATTAATAAGGTGAAAATAGTATTAAATATATCACCCCAGACACTCAAACCATAAAAATGTCAGAGTCACTGGTACCTCGAAAGATGACAGACAATACCTTTAAGGTCTCGGTAATACTAACCAGTTTTTAAGTATATGGGATACTGAAGTATTGAGACCAAGTGGTACAAGAGTGGGAGGTGGGCCTTTTGAAACACACAGATAAAGGATGAGCAGCTGCCATTGTCATAATTATAATAATCGCAGACATGAGCAATGGCACACTCATGGCACCCTGGGCAGTTCCTCCTGTCTGTCTCTGCCATGGGGCTTTACTGTGCCCTGTGTGATTAGGGGGCCCTGGTGCTGCTATCCCCGCCTGGATGTGATGTGGCCATCTCTTTGCTCACATAGCCTCACTTCTCTCTCTCTTTCATCATTTGCGGGGAGCTCTGTGGAATGGCTAAGCATACTTGTAAGAAAGATTTTGAGATTTGACTCCTGGCAACTTCATCCAAATGGACCACTTCTCAGTAGGCACTAGAGCCAGGTGCAACCTCAGGGGGAGGGAGGGGTCAGTCACCTTACCAAAAAGTCACTTGTTCTTGAGACCTTCCCTGGCCTAAGTGACTTTGTCCTCAGGCAGTGGGCACAAAGTGGACCTGTGAGGTTAGAAGGAAATCACGGTGCACAGGAAGCTTGGTGAGCCACCAGAGACCTGAGTTTGGTTTCAGAGTGGAGGTAGAAGCAAGAGAGTTAACTCCTAAGAGGAAAGCCCCAAACAAAAGGGCAGCTACCCTCTAGAGCCTGCCCTGGAACTGGGAAGCAGTGGAGTTGGCCCAGGGTGCTGACCCTCCTGGATCCTGCCTGCATCCATGGCTATCTTTTCTCTGAAGCCCGTCAGTGCCTGGATTGTTTGTTTGTAGCCATTTAGTGCTAGAAGCTCATACTTAGCTTTGGGGTGCACCTATTTACATAGTCAAAGATTTCTATCCACCTGACTTCCTGTATATCCCAAGAGGTCACTGGTAACACAGAGCCTGCACTGATAGGAAGGAAACCTCTCTCACTCTAAAGCCAGTCAGCAAGGCCTTTGGTGTGCATTTCACAGCACACCTTTAATAAAACCATTCTTCCCTCCTTTTGTCCCATGACTGGGAAGAAGTAAGGACCCCCACTAAAAATGATGAGCCAAGACTTCATTAGGAATGAGGAAATTAAATGTGTGCCTTGTTCTAATGAAAAGGTCTTCTAAATGGGGGGATGAAGAATCAAGTGTCAAAAACTATATTTATTTTTTGGAAGTGTATGGAAGTATATGGAAGGAGAGTCTTGGTGGCCCCTCCTCACATGAGTCACAAAACTGGCCCAGAAGGTGACTTCAGATGTGATGGAGGTATTTGTCAAAGTCTCCTTGGGATAGAAGCAGAACAGCTGATACACCTACTGTCTCACTGACAGTTTTATTTCTCAGAAGGCAGAGGATACTATAAGAGAAACCATGAGTGCTCTACCTCTAACCAGTAAGTAAGACTTGGCCAAAAAAGGAGAGGAGATGGACATGGGGGAAAGCAGCATGTCGTCTTAGACTATGTAACAGCCAAGGAAGGGTGGATATTGGGCCCAGCCAGGCTTGTATCCAAAACCTGAGGAAAACAGATTTCAGAGCTTCCCCCAGAAAATCCCTGCGCCCAGATGCCGTGAAGGAAATTTCCTCTGAGAGTATGTGAGGCTCACTGAAAATCAATTCAAACCACACAGTTGCATATTTTGGTTTTTAAGAGCTCCGCTTTCTCTCTTCCTCTGACACCCTGTCCCCTTCTCCAAGAAAAATTTATTCTAATGAGGACAAAAGAGGGAAGTCATTCAAGAAACTGTATAGGCTTTAAAAGGGTAAAGCCCAAAGCAATTAGACAAGAAAAAGAAACGGAATGTAGATTGGAAAGAAGTAAAACCATTTCTATTCACAAAGGGCATGATCATATATAGAGAAATCCTAAGGATTTAGGAAAATCCTAAAAATCTTTTAAGATAAACAAGTTCAGCAAAGTGTTAGGATACAAGATCAATATACAACATCAGTTTTATTTCTATGCACTAGCAATGAATGATCTGAAGTTAAGAAAATAATTACATTTATAATAACATCTAAAAAAATAAAATATTCAGAAATAAATTTAACAAAAGTAGTGTAAAACTTATTCACTGAAAACTACAAAACTTTGTTTCAAGAAATTTAAGAAAACCTAAAAACAAAACAGGAAAGACATCCCATGTGCATGGATTGGAAGACTTAATATTTTTGGAAGGGCAGTACTGCTCAAAGTAATCTATGATTCCATGCGGTCCCTACCAAAATCCCAACACCTTCTTTGCAGAACTTGACAAGCTACTCTTGAAATTTACTCAGAAACGTGAGGGATCCAGATTAGCCAAGACAGTCTTGAAAGACAGCAAAATTGGAGTTCTCGTACTTTCTCAGTTCAAAGCTTGCTACAAAGCTACAATAAACAAGATAGTGGGATAATAGGATAAGAATGGACATAGAGACTGACAGAATAGAACCGATCCCAGAAATAAACCCTTATGTCTGGTGAATTTGTTTTTCCAAGAGTTCCAAGACAATTCAATGGTGGAAAAAACATTCTTTTCAACAAATGATGGTGGACAACTAGATAGTCATAATGCAAAAGGAATACCTGAGGGGCTGAGTCAATTAAGTGGTTGCCTTCAGCTCAGGTCATGATCCCAGGGTCCTAGGATTGAGTCCCACATCGGGCTCCTTGCTCAGTGGGGAGCCTGCTTCTCTCTCTCCCTGCCCCTGCTCATGTGCACTCTCTCTCTCTCCCTCTCTCTCTCTCAAATATATAAATAAAATCTTAAAAAAAAAAGGAATAGAGAGTGACTGAAAATGGGTACAGGGTTTCTTTTTGGGGTGGTGAAAATGTTCTGAAATTAGACAGTGGTATTAGTTGCACAACTTTGTGAAGTTACTAAAAACCAGAGAAGGGTACCTTGCCCTTTAAAAGGGTAGGTTTTGTGGTATATGAATTTTATCTCCGTTAAAAATATAAAACAGTTCAGTCTTCCAGCAGTTCAGCATCCTGTGATTTCTTTAATTTCCGTAATTGTGCAGTTAGTGCCAGTCAAGTAATTTCTACATCTCTATAATAATTTAAAATAAAATAATATAATAATTTATATTATATATATAATAATTTATATATATATATAATAATATAATAATTTAAAATAAAAATGGTTACTAGAAAGAAAGAAAGCCAGAAATCATGGAAATAAGCCAAAAGAACACATGGACAAAAGGAACTAAGGAATATACTTGAGGGGGAAAGGGAGTACAGGGATGCCTGGTTGACACCATCAGTTAAGCATCTGACTCTTGGTTTCAGCTCTGGTGGTGATTTCAGGTCATGAGATCGAGCCCCATGGTGGGCTCTGCGCTGAGCACAGAGTCTGCCTAAGACTCTCTCTCCTTCTGTCCCTCCCCTCTGCGCAACTTCTCTCTCTCTCTCTCAAATAAATAAATAAATCTTGAAAAAAAAAAGAAAGAAAAAGGAATACAAGTAGCTATCACACAGTCTCTATATTTTCTCCCATATATTCTTGTCAGTGTATAAACGTTTGTTTTTCCTAACACTCTAAGTTAGTAATCGAAGTCTAATATTTTCCTATAAAATGCTTGATAAAGTAATTGTGTTTTAAAACTTTAAATATCATTTAAATATAGTGTTAATAGGGGAAAAGTTCGAGTTCCATCTGCAAGTGTGGGACCAAGGCTTGTGGACAGTATGAAGTGTTAAGAAGCTGATAAGCAGGCTGAGAAGGCGAAAATGCCTCGGACAAGAAAAGGCCTTTTCCGGTATGATTAGAACAAGAAAAAGAATCAGGAAGCGATAGGCCCACTGCTTGGGACTCTTGCTGTAACCTTCAAAGAAAGCAGAACTACTCAGCTAGTATTGTCTTGTCTCCTTTTCTCTCAAAAGCAAATGATCCAGAGATGGGAAGGGAGCCCAGCCAGGTGGGAGAGGGGATCCAAGCCCGGAGGGTGAGGAGCGCCCCAGGGGCAGCACAGGCATGGCCCCCATAAATACGGGGGGGGGAGGTGGAGCTAGATGGCAGGGCCAGAGAGGAAGAACTTGTAGTTGTGCTCAAACGGCTGTGTCTGGTGATTTTTAAGAAGTTACGAAGAATATGAGGAGTATCAGAAAACTTGAAGTAGGCACATGTCCCAATTTTCAGAAGAAGGGGAAAATAGATGCTATTAAGGAACAGAGCTCGACTTCATTCCTTTGATAAGCTTTAGAGTCTGTTATTAAAGTGAAGAGAAGTGAAGGTGCTCACCAGGAGGCAGCCTGGTTTACCCATTAAAGAAAACCCCGTTAAGGAAACACTGTGGGCCCCGTTGGGAGGTTCTCACTGTCAGCCAGGCACTGGAGCCCCTGAAAATGAGAGTCTGCTCTGCAAAATACCAAGCCCTTTGTAGATCTTTCTGAAATGTTGAAATATTTAATTTTTTACAGATGAATGGACTATCTATAATATACAATGTAAGATCATATCTGCATACCCCAGTGTCCATTTATTCAAATAATATTGATTTCCGGGAAGGGTCTGGCTATCCCAGAACTTAAGAGTCTCGTGAGGAATGCGGATAAGAATCCACAGGCCATTAGGGTCTGGGTGACCCGAGCTGTGATGCTAGCAGCACAGGGTGGGATGGGGACATCGGAGGGGCCCTTCATTCAGCTTGAAGGTTGGAAAAGGCCTCCCTGATGACACAACCTAAAAGCCGAGCCCTGAGGAATGAGCCAGAATTAGCTGCCCAAACCAGACCAGGAAATGAGGGCAAGAAGTGTCAATGATGAGGCCCAGGTTTCTTGGATAACTGGGTGGGCGGTGGAGCTATCCACCAAGATGGGGACACACGGAGAGGAAGAGGCGGGCGTAATTACGAGTTTAGATTTAAACCCATGATTAGTAGACACCCTGGTGTAGAGTCCACAAGGAGTTGGACATACAGGTCTGGAGTGAGAGGAAGACGAGCTTGTGGAGACACAGGGAAAAGTCACCGGAGACGTGGATGGCCATTCAGAGCCATCGTAGGGCTCTTTTGGTTGCGAGTAACAGAAACTCAAGTGCAGAAGGCTTAAGGAAAAATGGACGTTTTCTCATGAAACTGAGCAGACCAGGGTGTGCTGGCTTCAGGCCTGGCCCGGGACCCCGAGTGGTGCCATCTAGTCTCTGCCTCTCAGCCCTGCTGCCTTCCTCATATTGGCTTCCCTCTCAGGCATTTGCCCTTCATGGGGTGGGCAGGTGCCATCTCCGATTCCGAACTCACCTGACAGCCCAGCAACCCCAGTGGGGGAAAAAAGAGAACCTTTTCCCAAAAGTGTCTGCAGAGGTCTTAGGTTTGAGTCTCATCGGTTAGACCTTGGCCATATACCCATCCTGAACCAGTTCCTTGAGCCAGGGGAATGAAATACCCATGTCTGCTGTGGGATGGTCGGCCCTCAAGCCATGTAGACTACAAGTGGGGCGACTTGCCTCCTCTGGGGGCCTCTGTCAAAAAAGGGAAAATATTTGCTTATGGGTGAGGCATCGGGCAGCCCCCACAAAAGCCAGGGAAAGAGAGGGCATGGTCAGCAGGGCCAGGCGCTTCTGGGAAAAGGGTTGCAATGGATCCAGTGGATTAGCCATCAGGAGCCAGGGTGACCTTGGCAAGAGCCATGCCAGTGAGTGGCGGTGATGGAAGCCAGGTGGGCTGAGGAGCCAGTGGGAGGTGAAGCGTCAAATATAGAAAACTCTCAGCGACTGGGTCCTGCAGGGGAGGAACTGTGCCTTGGCGACAGGCATTCCAGCGAAAGCCGTTACAAGTTGGTGGAAGGGGCCGGTGAAAAGTGAGCAGCTGCTATCTCAGAAACCTACGAAGAGACAGGCCTGGGAGCAGGGGAGGAGGGGCCCGAGGGCAGGGGGCTGTGTTGGGGGTGGCAGGTTGGCCTCCCGTCCATGTACTACATCACCTGCCTGACAAACGGCAGCAATGCCCCTGGATGAGGAGAGATGTGAGGGGCAATGTGTTCAGGTTGTTTTCTTGTTTTTAATTATAGAATTCTCTTCTTTAACTCGCATCCAGAAGCTTGCTTCTAAAAGATATTCAGGATACTTTTCAGGACCTTGGAAAATTACGAACCAGAAAGCCATGGTCCCTGGATCTGGCTATGGGTCAGAATCACTGGGAGCCTGAGAACAAATTCCAGGGGCCTCCATCCCAGACCTCCTGAACTGGAATCTCTGTGGGAGAGGCTCCGAAATCTGGTTTGGGTTTGGTTTTTAGAAACCACCTCCCACAGTAATTCTTAGGTAGCCTCCCCCAGGAAATATTTGGGAACCATTGATAGACAAAGGTTCAGCTAATGGAATCATGATGGTTGAAGTTTTTAAGCCTGAAGCGTGTCGGCCTCAACCCAGAAGAGGGAGGCTCACTTTGGTGGCCCTTCCATGGCATGTGGTCCACGCTCCATCTGTTCACATTCTTAGCGAATGACCTAGATGAAGACATAGAAGTCATGCTTACAAAACTGGGAATCATGCAAAAAATGCAATTTAATAAACAGCCTTTTTCACTTAATATGATATGATGAACTTTTTCTTGTGTCATGAAGTAATCTTCAGAAATAGCTCTCGTGACTGCATCCTAGTCTATCCTACAGCTTGGAACATTGTTTCTAATTTTATGCTGTTATCTATAATATAGCAGTGAACATTCTTAGCTGTAAATCTTTTGTCTCATTTTTTGTTTTCTAAGAATATCTGCCTAAATATGAATCACTGCATCAAAAGGTATAAATATTTATCAAGTTTATGTATATTGCTGATTATATATGCACATATAATACACACATTCATATACTATATATTTTGTATAAAATAAAACACATATTTTATCCTGAATATCTATATGTACATATATTCCTTTTCAGAAAAGTCATTCCAGGGCGCCTGGGTGGCTCAGTGTGTTAAAGCCTCTGCCTTTAGCTCAGGTCATGATCTCAGGATCCTGGGATCGAGCCCCGCATCGGGCTCTCTGCTCCGCGGGGAGCCTGCCTCCCCCTCTCTCTCTGGCTGCCTCTCTGCCTACTTGTGATCTCTCTCTCTCTGTCAAATAAATAAATAAAATCTTTTAAAAAAAAAGAAAGTCATTCCAAATTAGATTCCTACCACAGAATCTAATATGGGGATCATTATTTCACCAAACTGTCAGTAAAACTATGTATTATTATTTAAAAACAATGAAGTATGACAGGAAAAATTTTCTTTTCTTTTTTTTTTTTAAGATTTTATTTATTTTGAAAGAGTGAGAGCTAGTGAGAGAGAGCACAAGCAGAGGGAAGCAGCAGAGGCAGAGGGAGAAGCCGACTCCCTGCTGAGGGAGCCTGATGCAGGACTTGATCCCAGAACCCTGGGATCATGACCCAAGCTGAAGTCAGACACTTAGCCGACTGAGCCACCCAGGCGCCCCTTGCTTTTTCATTTTTTAGCACTATTGAATAATCCTACCTTTTCCCACTACCATGTGAGGCTTCCTCATATGCTAACTTATTAAATATTGGGATCTTTTGGAACTTTCTCCTGTCATATTGCTCTGTTGGTAGATTCTTATGGCCGCACCACACTGTCTTAAGGACTGTCACTTTAAAACATTCTTTACTTAAATAATAACACAGACCCTTCTGATCTCACTTCTCTTTATTCTGCAAATACTGTCAATCATCATTTCCTGTTATTCTTTCAGAGGAACTTTAAAATTACTTCATTAGATTCTTCACAGAAAATACCATTGGGATCCATTTGTATTGGAGCTGCCTTGTATCTTGGTATTTGCTCTTCCCAAGCAGGAACACAGCATGGCTTTGACTCAGACCTTTTATGCATGTCAGAAAGGTTTTTATTTACTTACATAGGTTCTATATACTCTGTGTTATTCTTAGGTATGTTATATTCCTTCGCTCTTACGAATCAGATTTTTTTCCTTTATATTTTCTAGACGGGTATTGCTAGTATATGAGAGAGCTACTGATTTTTATGCATTTTCGTTTTGTATCCGTTCATCTGATTAAGGTTACTCTGACAGATCTTCCGTAGGTTCTCTGAATTTTCTAGGTAGACAGCTGTATCAGTTACATTCCTGATTACTTTGTTTCTTCTTCTGTTTTGTATTTGATTGTATTGGGAAGCAAGCATCCACACTAAGCTTCTAATTGTGATGACAATTCTTTTGTTATTTCACCTGAGGATATGCTGTTAGCTGCTGGTTTAATATTTTATAAATTAATCACATTAAGAAAATATCTTTCTATTATGAATTTTAAAAGAATTTCATTTGAAAACACTAGAACCAATGTTGAGCTTCATTAAATGCCTTCTTTACTTTTTCCTTTAACCAGTGTTCTGTGGAAGGTAATTCTGGGAGATTGTTAAATAGGTGTTCAAAAAGGGTCCTAAAGTTTAGGAACTTTGGGAAATGCTGTGTTCTGTAGCCTCCTCATGGAGCTTTCCAATGCTCCCAGCTCACCCTCAAGTCTGTTGTCTGGTTCATAAATTACAAGTCCTCACGTAGAAGACACTAGATCTTCATTGCGTGAGGAAATGAATGACTAGAGAAATTAACAGGGCTGTAAACAACAGGGAAGCATGTTGCCTTGGATTCCAGTGAACTTCCTCTCCCTTTCGTCTCCTTCCTTTCCTTTCTTTCTCTTTCTTCCAGCCTCCTTCCAGAATAGCATGGAAGGTGGAGTGGGGCAGCTCGTGGTACTGGCATCAGTTAGACAGCAGTGTGCCTTAAGTACATCTCAGCATTGCATGGTTGAAATGCCATTCATAACTGGAAAAATTGAGCTGTGAAAAGGCTTTATCCAGCAAATTCCAGTTTCTTGATCCCACAGGCTAGTGTAGATTCCTTCGCAGGCACAGCAGTTTCAAAGATGATGTCACCTGAGCAAGGAGCCCTGGCTGTAATATGTCCATGATTCAACCAAAGGAAAAACAAAAATGAAAATAAAAGTCAGGTTTCATGCTTAAGGAAGACCTACAGTCTTAAAATGGAAGTGAAGCTTGGCCTGACTTCATTTTTCGGCAACTCAAAGAGGATTAAAATTTTAAAGAAAGCGAGATATTTCTGATATCTATCCCAGCATTCTTTATGAGAGCCAGAAATGGGAAGCTATTTCAATGCCCAAGAGTAAGAAAGTGGCAAACTCAGTTGTTAGACATTCGTCGTAGAATAGTTTGCAGCTACCAAAAATTGTTTTCGAAGAATTTCTGATGGCATGAGGAAAAACTAGAGGTGAAAAATCGAGAGACAAAATTACTTAAACATTCTGATCCCAGTTTTAGAAAGAAAAAATGATATTCACAAGAATGGTGACTGGATGGAAATAGATCAAAATGTTAAAAGTAGTCAACGTCCTGTGCTAATGTGGTCTCAGGCAAGCTGCTTACCTTGTCCTAAGCAGGGATAAAATGCCTGCTGCTCCAAAAACAGTGAGGGCGAAGCAATAAAACGTGTGTGAAATGCCTTATAAACGGTACAGCGTGGTATCATAATAATCTATCATTCGGCAGTGTCCAGGAGTGGTAGTGGGGATGGTACTTAGTTGCTAGAAAATAATTATATATTCCTGACCATTTTGTAAGATTTTGTGATAACAAATGTTTGATTCTTCTCCCACTTGCATTTCTTGGGATTAAACACGAGGATAAACAAAGGACACTGCTCTAAAAACATCATTTCTAGATTCAACACAAATCAGAGTTAAGGGACTACCCCTCGCTTTTCATTCACTCTCCTAATGAAATAGTGGATCAAGTTTTATCAGTAAAAAATACCTTATGTAAAGCTTTCCAACACTTACTATAAATTGAAATATTTTTAAACTCTAGCCCTGGATTTTATTTTATTAAGATTTTATTTATTAATTTGACAGAGAGACAGCGAGAGAGGGAACACAAGCAGGGGGAGTGGGAGAGGGAGAAGCAGGCTTCCTGCCAAGCAGGGAGCCCGATGCGCTCGATCCCAGGACCCCGGGATCATGACCTGAGCCAAAGGCAGACGCTTAACCGACTGAGCCACCCAGGCTCCTCTAGCCCTGGATTTTAAAAACTGCTTCTCTACTGCACTCACAAGTTGTATACTTTATATATCTCTTTCACATCTGTATGGCTTAAAACCTTAGTAACTGATACTCAAAAGAACAAAATGACTATTGGGGATGGTTGCATGCTCTTTGTAAAAATGTCCTAGTCCATGTCAATAAACTGAACTCTCAAACTATGCACAGATGCCAATGTAGGCCCAAACATTTCTAAAAATCTCATCAGTACGCAGACCATTTCTCTAGATTTTGGCTTGAGAATTTCAAAATAATGCTCCCAAAGCAGCCCAAATATATGTGCCATATTACTTTTTAGAGTGCCGATTTAATGATCGGATACCTCCTAAAAAGTCTTTGATTTGTATATTTGTGACGAGTCACAGAATGCGTTCCCTTGAATGCCCCTGTTGCAGGCTGACTCAGCCTCTCAGGCTCTGATTTAGGGCAGGTAGTGTTCTCACAGGACGGGAAGTCGAGGTTCTAGTACACCGCTTAATCTATGTGCGCCTTAGTTTTTTCATCTGTAAAATGGGGATAAAAATAGTACCTTCTCCTAAGGTACTAGGATGAAATAGATTTATTCGTATAAAGACTTCAGGACATAACAAACCCTCAAAAGTCCTCCTTTATGTGCTCTTCTCCTTTCCATGGTTTCAGCCACAGTCTAGAAGCAGATGATTCTCCTTTTGACATATGATGAGAAGGTCAGAAGGTCAGTAGTAACTGATGCTACCTCACAGGGCCTTTGTCATTCACCTCTCCTCACTTCTCCTCACTTCTCCTCACCTCTCCTCACCTCTCCTCACCTCTCCTCACCTCTCCTCACCTCTCCTCACCTCTCCTCACCTCTCCTCACCTCTCCTCACCTCTCCTCACCTCTCCTCACCTCTCCTCACCTCTCACCTCTCCTCACCTCGTAAGCATTTTATCATCTCACATCATTACAAAAAGGGTGAGTACAGTGGAGTAAGATATTTTGAGAGAAAGACCACATGACGTAATTTTTATTACAGTATATTGTTACAAGTTTTCTATTTTATGAGTTATTTTTGTTAAGCTCTTACTGTGCCTAATTTATAAATTAAACTTTATGATGGGTGTGTACGGGTAGGAAAAAACACTGTGCGTATAGCGTTCAGGCATCCACTGAGGGGCTTGGAATGTATCCTCTATGAATAAGGGAGGACTCCTGTATTGCTAAAATAATGCCTTTTCCATTATTCCAAGCACAATTCAGAACCTAGACAGAATGCATGGATGAGTACCCAGGGGAAACAACATTTGCAGCTGGAATTTTGGAAGTCTATCATTGATTAATGGACCTTGTTTGTTTGTTTTTAGTCATTCTTACGCCCATCTCTGAGAAGATGGTGTTTGAGTATTTTGAGGGACTTTTCATCATCCTGAAGATTTTCTTTTCCTCTTGACACAAACATTTTTTGCTATGGTGTTAAAAAATTTTTTTTTTCCTAGCCTAAGCAATGGAAGAAAAAAGACACGGTCCACTTATACTTTTGCATGAAATCAGCTCCTTGAACCAAGGCTGGGCCGGTGTGCCCAGAAGCCATTTGGACGAGGCCACGCCGTGGCCTTCGGTGGACAGGGACAAGATGTTGGGGCCCCCGTCCTCCCCACCAGCCCCCTGCCCAGCTGCTCAGAATCCCAGATGGCTGTCTTTTTTTTTTTTTTTTTACATCGATGGCTTGGAGCAAGCACCCCTGGAAGTGGCAGCCCTTTCTGAGAACACAGGAAAAGGAGAGCAAGGCGGAGCAGGGACCACAGCCCCGTCTAACGCACAGGGTGCCGGTGCAGTGGGCTTGTCGGCTGTGAACTACGGCGATGCTCGTCTGTAGTCTTCCCGTGGCCTCTTGTTCTTTTGAATTCTTGTTATTGCAGATAACACCACAAAGTCCCTGGAACTCAAAGCTCTGGGAAAGCTTCTGATACATGAGCATTTAACACAGCTGATCAGCCTCGTGCCCGCAGGTGACCCGTTCTTGTATGTCGTACCTCGGAATCCCTGCAGACTCTCCACGGTGGCTGGTTTTGAACCTTGTCACTTTCTTTGCACTTTGTTCACGTCGGATACCCCAATGTGCCGTTGTTCTTAGTTCCCTCGCTGCCTCGGACACGGGCCTGCCCACCTGGCAGTGTGACGTCAGTGTGCCTGAGTTTCCCCATCCCCCAATGTAAAACTCCCCTGGGCAGTCAGCTTAGACTGTCCTATATTAACTCATGTATCCGACACGTCCTACTTAGGGTGCCAGAGCTGGGGTCTGTGTGGGACCCCAACGCCACGGGGCTGAGCCTGGTATAAAAGCGAACACCTTGGGCCAAGAAAGAGGAGCCCTGGGCTCTAAGTCTTGCACGGCCGCTAGTGAGTCTGACCAGCAATTCACTGCCGGCTCTAATCCTCAGTCTCTTCACCTCTCAAGACATGGGATTGAGCCACATGATTCCTAAGAGAGTTTGGGACTCGAGAGTTCTGAGTGTGTGGATCGCGCCCTGCAGGAAGTGACAACCTCCCAGGAAAGAAGAGATCGGCCCCCAAATGGCACCAATGTCAGGTGATCCCGAGGAGCTCTACAAGAGAAGGGGAGGTGGGGAGTAGCCAGAAAAAGGTCCTGGAGGGCTCAAGGAAGGAGGACAGCCCGAAGGAGGTGACACTTTGTCAAGTGACTTAAAGAGCAAGTAGGATGGATGGTAGAGATCATGAGACATGATTCCCGGGCAGACAAAGGGAATTAAGTAAGGGAAGTCAGGGGCAGGAATTTCAGGCCTGGAAGAGACTAATCAAGGAGGGAAGGAAGCCTACCAATGGTGAGGAGCAAGAACGCAGAGTGCAAGGCAGAGGGGATGGCTCGTGGGGATGGGAAGTCGTCTGGGGAGGACTGGGTCGTTGGTGAAGGCTGTTGAATGGAAGTGGTATGTAGAAAAACAGTCTCATCTTGCAGGACAGATGGGGGAGAGGGAGGCTGGGAGGCAGCTGGGCAGGAGAGAGTGACCAGAGCCCACATGAGGTGCAGGAAAGTGAAGGAGGGAGGCCAAAGCCAGATGGCCACCTGGAGGAGGGTGTGGAGAAAACCGGTCAGCCCCTGGACACTGGTTCAGCCCCTGCCATGTTCCAGATGCCGTGTTAGATGCTAGGGTACGGTCGTGAGCCAGACAGACGAGGGCTTCCCTCTCAAGGTGCTCCTGATATCCTGGGGCAATGACATGCCCACAGGAACATGGCAGAATGTTGGCTCTTGATAAGTGCTCTGATGAGGTTATGAGGGGGAGGGACGGGGAACCAGACCTGAGAGGCTCCTGTGTCAGGGGGCTCCCCAAGGAAGTGCCGTATGACATGCAGAGATCTGGCGGAGGGCCTTCCAAGCAATCCTGAGGCAGGAATGGCCTTGGCATATTGACAAGGTGGTACAAAGGCCAGTATGATCAGATGCTCATTATTTCAACAAGTATTTCTTGAGCGCCCCAACCGTGTGCCAGGGATCGTTGCAAGCATGTGGGAAGCAGTAGTGAACAGAAGAGACTAAAAGCCTTGCTTTCCTGTAGCATATACTCTACCAGGTGGAGGCAGGGAATAAGTCATAAAAATAATAAGTGAATTTTATACTGCAGTAGAGCCACGAGAAAGAGAACACAATTTTTTTCTTTTTCTTTCTTTCTTTCTTTTTTTTTTTTTTTTTTTTTTTTTGCTGTTTTAGATAAGGCTGCAATGGACATCTTCACACAAAAATTTTTTTCGTGTGTCTAGGATTTTTGCTAAGGATAGATTTCAAAAAGGAGAGCTAACCCCATTTTAAAAGCTTTTAACATAAAGTATCAAATTGCTTTTCAGTGAGGTTACACCAACTGATTATTCCACTAATATACATAAGGGTGTTTATTTTACTACCCCCCTCACCACAGTTGGGTATTATGAGCTCTTTAAAGTGTTAATACATTGTGTCTTTAATTGGCATTGCTTTGATAATGAAATTGAACACTGAATTTTGGCTTTTTATTACCTGTGGGAGAAAGTATCACTAAGCAGAGTAACAAGGTAAACTAGCGATACAAGAGCCGTTCCTAGTTCTTCCCTTCTGTGTCTGGGACCCAAAGATGGAGTGATTTATCAAAATCACAGTTCAGAGGCACCTTTTGCTTCAAACTGATTCACATTAGCAGCATACTTTAACAAATATTTGTCAAATATAAACCAAAATATATTTAAGTATACTTTAAAGATAATTTATTAAAGTTCTGTCTGGCAGGTTGCTACTTAGGAAGTTCTAGCTTCTATTACATTATGAACTTGAAACTAAGAAACACCTGCTCTTCTTTAAACAACTTTATACTTTAGGTTTTTCCTTGAAACCCCTATTATTCCAAAGTTAGTAGGGTTTGTTGTGCTTTTATATAAACCTATATATCTATATGAACATCCAAAGCAATTCAGACTCTCCTTGGCAATGATGGCCTGACTTACACAACTTTACATGTAAGTTACTTCCCTGCTGGGGACTCACTGCTGAACCCCGGCATCCACCCACCCCTCCACCCCTTCCTGAGCCCCATCCTCACCTCCCAAGGCCTGGAGCTAAAGGGCCCTCTTCCTGCCCAGGCCTGGGAAGGTGCTGAGAAGCAGCAAGATTGCAGAGAGCCACCCAAGGTGGAACCCAACACTGGGTTTTTCCCCAAAAGGTAGAGCTACGATTCTTGTCTGTTTTGTCTATTTTGTTGATGTGCGCGTGAACATTGTAGGCTATCGTACAAGCCAGCCATTGCTGTTAACATTGATTCCATGGGAGAGTGCCTGTCAAGTTTAAGCCAACACTTGGACCTGAGCCTTTTGTGAGAACTGTGTGTGCTGCAGGGAGCCCGGTGGCATTGACTGCTGTTCTTCCAAGCCCAGGCCCCCCTCCTCCATGGTCCCCCTTCCTCTGTACCATGGATCTCCGTGCATAGCATCATCCAGGCCATGGGGCATGGAAATCAAAGTGGACTTGGGAGGGGTGTGATCTGGACTTGAATTCTAGCTTTGCTGATGAATGACTTCAGACTTGAGATCCCAGAGTAGCTGTGGATTCCACATTTGTATGTATGTATGAGATCCACACACTCTGCTGACACACTGCAAGTGCCAGAGTTTCCCGAGCGTGAGATGCTGTTGCAGGCTTCTACCGGTATTTCTAAAATGTGTGTGGAATTTCAAAAGAAGTTGTAAAGGTGAACATTTCTGCTCCTAAGGGTATTTAGTAGTGTGCTTGGTACCTGAAAAAGTTTTGAAAATTTAAAAAAATTTCATTTGAACATGTTTTGAAAAGTAGCTCCTTCTCTCCCCAGGTTTTCTCTAGGGAAAATGGAGGGAGCTGGCCACCTGCTGTTAGGGCAGCCCCAGGACCCAGGAAGAGAGTGGGGGAGAACTCTCCTCCCTGACTTTTGAGGAGAAGCAGGATTGCGGTGTCTATGGCCAGCACACTGCATGAGGGTGCACTGAACCCCCCTTGTGCTTCTCATCTCCCAACAAACCACCAGCTCTAGCCCAGGTTTAAAACATTGTCTGGAGGGGCGTCCGAGTGGCTCAGTGGGTTAAGCCTCTGCCTTCGGCTCAGGTCATGATGCCAGGGTCCTGGGATCGAGCCCCACATCAGGCTCCTTGCTCAGCAGGGAGCCTGCTTCTCCCTCTGCCCCTTCCTCCTACTCATGCTCTCTCTCACTCTCTCTCTCTGTCATAAATAAATAAAATCTTAAAAAAAAAAAACAAAAACAAACAAAGAAAAACATTGTCTGGAGACAGCCCAAGGCCTGGCGTCTAACTGCCTGCATTCCATTTCCACTGAAACACACTTACTGTGTGACCTTAGGCAAGTTGCTTAGCCTGTCTGATGCCCCAGTTTTCCCACCTATAAAATGGGGAAAATGTTAGTTCCCACTTCAGAGAGTTACGGGGTTTACACGAACAACTGTGCATGTGGAGGGCTTTGTACTCCAGGTAAATAACGAGCACTTGGTAAATGCTGGGTGCTATTCTATTGTTTTTTCACATTTCCTCAAAATTTAGGGGACATATTTACATGTTATCTATTCTGGTGCTCCACAACTTCACAGAAATGTAGACACTTTGGATGACATAAAAACTAGCAATGAGATCAATTAAATGTTCAGAATATAGCCTGCTGAGATGGCTAAAAAATGTCAGTTTTATTTTATATAGAAAACATAGGTGTCAGGGATGGCCTGATTTCTTATTCTTAGAAAAATGGCAAAATTGTGTTGGGCAGTCAAGAGTATAGTCCCTTCTGTCCCAGGAAATAAAATCACAGGTTGGGGCTTAAATCTAATTAGTTGAGACATTTTAGAAATAAACAAATCGTTGTTAGCAACAGGAATGGGGAGCTGGGGAAAACTGTGCACCTTCATGCCCTTGAGTTTCTCTCCCAGGGTCAAGGGTCATCGCTCCGGCAGGCTTGGGACATGGCTCCCCCCTAATCACCTCCGACAGGGATTCCTTTCCACCGCTCCCCACCCCCAGAACCTGCTCCCAGTCACTATCAAGGTGTTGCCTTTCCACCTGTCTCTTGGTAATGAAGGAAATGTATTCCAAAGTACTCCTTTCTTCATGTTCCCCTGGGCTGCAAAGGAAGGAGGGAGGAGTCTTTGCCCTGCCCCCGCCCCATTCCATACATGCACAAATACAGGGAAGTGTGTTTCTTCTTCACGGAAAGGAAATCTTGGTGGGGAGGGAGTGGCTCCGTGGGGCTTCGGCTGAGTGAAGTGCTGGCCGGTGGAAGGGTGGTGGGGAGCACGGATGTCGGGGCTCCGCCGTTTTCCACAGGAAGCAGACTTTCCCCACCGAGCTACCTCTGGCTGCCTTGCCCCACCCCAGCCATATCACTGAGTCAGTCCTTGTTCTATATCCCATCAACTGGTCTCTTTGGCCCCCTGAATAGGAACCCACAGTGACATTTGCTAGGCCCACCTGCCCAGTTGTACGGGTCAAACACCATGCCGGCACTGGGCAGGGCAGCATGTGTGGGGTAAAATCCAGCTAGCTTGCTAAGCTGTGGACCCTGGTGCAGGGCTGTGAATCCCCGGAGGCAGGGACATCATCGTCCAGTTGGTATATAGGGCCAGTCATGGCCCTGGTGGTGTCTGATCTGAACCTCATGCCCCGTCCCCCACTTCTTTAACCACTGTCCCCCATAGCAGCCTCTGTTGCTGCTGAGTTCTTTGGAGATCGGCTTCCGTGACCATGACCTCAAGGAACCCAAGGGAGCTATAAAGTGCACCAAGGAGGAGGAGCCGGCCTCACTGATCACCAGTGATAAGGAGGAGAGATGGTTCATTATTTCATTCGCTACATGGAGTGCCCTCTGGGCAGGCACGGGGCTGGGTGCTGGGGCTGTGCGTCTGGCCGTAGGCATGGGCCTGCCAGCAAGGGCCCACAAACAGAAAAATGCAGTGCCCCTGGTGAGCACCATCATGCCTGCAGGCACAGGGTGCCCCGGGCCCACAGAGAAGGTGTGCCCAACACAATGGAGGGACAGGGACACTTCCCAAAAGGAGGTGGGCCTGGGCAGGTTCTAGCAGGATGCCCAGGAGCTGGCTGGGTACACTTCCCTGGGATGGCATCTGTGGTGCCAGTGGCACCAGGAACAGGAATTGTGCTGAACAGAGGTTCGTTTTCAGAAGACCCAGGAAGTCTGCAAGATGCCTGACCTGTTACTAGGCCTCAAGGGGGAGGGGAGGTGGGGCCGAGGTCTGTAGATTTTAAGCTCTGAAAATTTGTCATTAGCCCAAGAATAAAATGCCTATCGTTCTCCTTTTCTTGGTGGTCAGATTTCTAGGCCCAGGAACCTTTCTGGCCTCTTGCTTTGTGATAACTTGCTAAGTTTCTTTTCTGTTTCCTTCCCCCAGATACTTACTGGAGCAAGATTTCCCAGGCATGAGGATTGGTCCAGAGCCCACCACCGATTCCTTCATCGCTGTCATGTACGGGGACACTGAGGGCAGCACCCCAGGGAACGCTTTAGTTGTGGACCCCAAAAAGCCATTTCGAAAGCTTAGTCGCTTCGGAAATGCGTTCCTGAATCGGTAAGGACCAGCAACCCGCCGTCTTTGGTCAGGTTGTTTAAACCTTTTCTTTGAATTCTTGCCAATTACGTATAAAGCTTCAAAAACAGAATGGAGCATGTCTGTTCTAGAAGAGAGAAGCTATAAAGAATCTGCTTATTGTATTCAAATATTTGAAAAGATTGTCATAGAAAATGATCATTTATTACCTATTCCCGGTGGCTTCAGAGGACAGAGCTAAGGCCCCAGGATTGGACGTTATAAGGCCACGCAGTACAAGGAATAAATTTCTAATAATTTCAGCCGCACAGAAATGGATCAAGTTGTCTTGTAAGGTAGCGAGCTCCCGTCACTGACAGTGTTACGTGGTGGCTGGATGGCCACCGCTCAGGCATGGTGTGCTGGGGATTCCTGCACTAAGAGCTTAGCCCCAAGGACCCCCGGGGCTCGCCTGACCCCCAGATCCAGCCTGTCCATTATTCCAGGACAGGCCACCTCACCTGCCCGGCTGCCCCTTACGCTTCTCACTCCCATGCTCTGAGCTGCTTCCTTATTCATTAAGGCCAGGCCGGGCCGGGGAGGGAGAGGCAAAACAACACAAAAAGTTAAATTTGTGAGTTGGTCTTTCTATGACGGGAGTGAAGTTGTGGGATAGCTGAGCTTCCGGCTTAGCGGGAGCTGTGTTTCATTTGTGTTCCCCTGGAGCCTCCCTCCAGCGCTCCCGATGAAATGGGGGTGTGGACCCAGGGCACCTGCCCTCTTGGACTGGCCTCCCATCCCTTCCTTCTCCTTCCTCCTCTTTGCCATTCCTAACTTGCTTTTTTTTTTTTTTTTTTAACCCTTTTCTCTTTCTTCTCTCCTGCCCTACCCCTCACCCCTCCATTCCCCTCTTTTGTGAGTCTCCTGCCTTAGACCAGTTATGCTGGGGGCATGAGCTGTGGGGGTGCAAAGCCAGGGAGGGGTCATCCAAACAAAAGAAACTATACTTCTTTTTAGATGGTTTTAAAAATAGGAACGGATCCTCCCAGCCCTCTGGCCGTCCTCCCAGAGGCTAAGGTTTCTCATTGCACAACTCCAGAGGGCGCCATTCACAAGGACGAGGGGGAAGAATGATGTTCCAGGCGCTGTGCGGTGGCTCAGCCAAGGGCAGCCCAGGCAACCTCTGGAGATGCATCTGGAAGAAACCGGACTCGAAGGGCTTTTTTATGCTCTTACCATAAATCGAAGGAGGCATCTAAATGACAGCCGGGGAATATGGCAATAGGATAAATAAAAATGCAGAGATGATGTAGATGGAGTCACAGAGAAATCCCATCTTGCTGCTGACAGTGACTTGCAGAATACTGTCTAGATGATTTTTTCCCACCTGCAGGATGCTGTCTGGGAGGCATCTCCTCCTCAAATCCAGAGTGGCCAAGGTTGGCCCCAGAGCCTTTCCTATGGGAGAAGTGTAGGGTTGAGCCTAGGCAGGAAAACACCAGAGGGTCTCCTAAGACAATTGAGGGGAAGCGTGATATAAAAATCCCCCATCAGGGCCTCCCGGGGAGCCCTGGTCCCGGAGCAGGCAATAGCCAGGCCTCCTGTCCCAAGATGGGCTCTGGCAGTTTCCGGAGGCCTGGAAAGTGCAGGCCACAAGCTCCTTCTCCATGAGAGACTGCCTGGAATCCCATGGTTTCATTACCCCTGCCTTGAGTCTTACTCTCTGTTTGCCTGACAAAGGCTTAAAAAAGAAATAAGCTGCCACTTTTTTCAAATTCCTGTTTTGTGAAGTCCTTATTCACAAGGGGAAAGCCTGAAAGAATGCCTATCAGCTTGTTTTCTTCTGGCAGATGATTTACTTTCCAAACAAATCTATCTTTTTTCAAATGCCAAAGATACAGCAGATGAGTATGGAAAAGAAGCATTTAAGAAAATTTTGAATGGCGAGGCTCATTATCTGGGATCTAAAACTTGCTGAAAATGATCCATGCATTATATAGTCAAGCATTAATTAAATTGAGAATACAAAGAAAAATATTAGCAAACAATAATATGGCATTTACCATGTGTCAGAGTTTTTTTTGTTGTTGTTGTTTTAAGATTTTATTTATTTATTTGACACAGAGAGAGATCACAAGTAGGCAGAGAGGCAGGCAGAGAGAGGGGGGAAGCAGGCCCTCTGCTGAGCAGAAAGTCCGATGCGGGGCTCCATCCCAGGACCCTGGGATCATGACCTGAGCCGAAGGCAGAGGTTTAACCCACTGAGCCACCCAGGCGCCCCAATGTCAGAGTTCTAAACTTTACTGGTATATTCGCTCTAAATCCTCAGCAAACCCCTGTGACCTAGGTGCTGCTCTTACCCCCAACGTAGACAGGAGGAATTGACGCACAGAAGTTAATTTAACTTCCACAGGGTCACTCAGCTGCTAAGTGGCAGCTCGAATTGGAACTCAGGCCATCTGACCCACAGTCCCTACTAGTGACCACTGGACTGCCGAAGGGCATGACACGTGGCCTGAGAATCACTGCCTACCGCCCGCTATGGAACTCTGAGGGCTGTCCTTAATGTAGCCCACGGACAATGATGATAAAGATGATGCTTTTGTCCCCAATTACAGATTAATAATCTCATATACACTACTTTTTCCGGTCTAATAAAGCAACGCTACTGTGGCCATTCGACAGATGAGAAAACTGAGAGCAAAGAAGTAAAATGACTTACCCAAGAAAAGGCAGAGACTCTATTAGAATTCAGTTTGCTGGGGCACCTGGGTGGCTCAGTGGGTTAAAGCCTCTGCCTTCGGCTCAGGTCATGATCTCAGGGTCCTGGGATCGAGCCCCGCATCGGGCTCTCTGCTCAGCGGGGAGCCTGCTTCTCCCTCTCTCTGCCTGCCTCTCTGCCTACTTGTGATCTCTCTCTCTCTGTCAAATAAATAAATAAAATCTTAAAAAAAAAAAAAAAGAATTCAGTTTGCTCATCCCTTCCTGCACCTGCTGGAGCACTGGCAGAGAAGAGTTTCTGTGGCCACGCACATGTGAGGCTCACGTGTAAGGGACGTGCCTCATCGCACCTGAGAGTAAACAGCGTGACTAAGTCATATCTGCACAACAGTGGTGGTGTTTCTCCCAGTGCTTACGTAAGAAAAAAATCAATTAGCGTAGGGCACTCAAACATATATATGGAATTATAGGGTCCCCTGGGAACACTCGCGGGGCTCCCCTCAAGGCAGGCAAACTCCTCTTGACATAGCGTGCTTTCTGGGAACGAGGTCCAAATACAGTACTTAGTAGGAATGGGAATTGGTCATCCGCAGGGGAGACCTTTCTCCACCCCCCTCCACCAAGCAACCACGGCCCCCCCTGGGATAAGTCTCATTACCCTGGCCTTCTCATTACAAGGCATTGGCCTGAGGCTCTGCCCCCAGAGGCATCTTTAAAAGAGCTTAGAACTTCACAGGGTAGTTCCAGGTGACTCCTGGAGGGTGTCAGCCTCGAAGCATTAGGCAAACCCATGCAGCCTGAGATTCAACGTGGAAGTTTGGTTTCTAAGAAGGTAACAAAGGATCTAGGGAGCAGTTCGGAGAAAAGACAAATTCCCAAAAAGGCAGCTTCAAATTATAGAAATTCCACACTTGAACAGTCAAAGGAGTTGAGTCTAGCATGAAAAGTTATATGAAAACGACGTGAATGCGGCGTTCCGAAACTCCACCGCGCTCCCTCGCTTTTGAGAGGAATTCCACAGGCAAGCCTGTCTTGGAGCCGCCCTGTGGGAATGCGGTCCCCGAGGCTCCACAGTCTGTCACCAGGAGGCAGTTCCAGCTCACGCAGGACGAGATGGATGGCCAGCAGCCCCCGAGGGCATGAGTTCAGTTCCAGAAGGGTCTGAGATCTCTGCCCAGCCATCTGTTTTTGAACTGGATGTTATGTTTTTCCCTCAGTCTACTTTTCTAAACATGGTAGTCTTTTTTTCTTTTTTTTTAATCCACATAGCTGCAGGCATTGTATTTAGTTTAGGATCTAGTTTAATTTTAAATCGCAGTTGTCCACAGAAGAAATTCTTAATCTCATTTCCTCATTGCCTCTGTTCCCTTTTGAAAAATAGCTTTAACCAGTGGCCCCAGGGATTGACATTTTGCAACTTTCTTTCGAGCTGAAGGAATCTGGAGGGTCCTTCCAGCACACCTGTCCTCTTAGCCAGGCCCGATGATCGCGACGATAGAATACAAACCCACTGTCTCACGTCAGTGTGAAGATTTAGCGATAATAATAGAACACACATATGTATTTTTGGACTCATACTCTGTCACCACTCTGTAATTAAATGAAGCTTTAGTAATAGGCTTTTTTTATACGAATGTTACAGTCACTTAGTACCATTGGGATTTTTTTTATCTGACTTCTCACAAGCACACAGCATCAGTCCAGGCACGTGTGGGCTCCGTCAGCTAATTTAGATGCGGAGACAAAGGAAAAGAGGTTTTTGCCAAGAATCGCCGGCAAATTTGTTACTTTCTTTTTAATCCAAGCGATGAACTGGTTCTGTCGGCTTATTTGTTTGTTTTGTGGTGTGTTTATCCATAATAAACGCCCCGAAGCTCTTCCTGTTAATCTCTAAGCTCAGGATTTGTGGTGACTGCCAGGTCACTGACCATTGTTCTTCACCAGTCGCTGGCAGCTGCCTCTAGGTCCTGGTCCTGAGAGTCTGGAGAACCAGCTTCACCCAC
>CM052896.1:52271810-52287543 GCA_028534135.1 Potos flavus
GGACGGTGAATGTTTGTGCCATTTTACGATTACTATAACTGCTGAATATCATGACATTGGTTGGAAAGCAAAAGCAGCGTGAAGATACTGCCTGGTTCTTTTAAAATGTTGATCATCGAGTTGGAATGTTAGCATTTGGAGCCAATTTTAAAATCCCCGCTCCTCTCACCTCCCTGTTTTACTATGCGGCAGGACCTTAGAGCCCAGACTGTTCCTTGATCCAGCCCACTTTCTGCTACCCCTGAGCCGCCTTTGGGTGTGGGAGTGGCAGGGAATGGGGGTCAAGCAAAGTCTGTGCCCATCCTCCCCTCCTTTTATCAGAGAACGAGAGGCATCAGGGCAGCCCTGGGTGAGGAGACCCTGCCTAATGGCCTCCGCGAGGCTCCTGGGCTTAACCGGCACAGGTTTGCATATTTCATGGGAAAATGTAGAAGGCAAGGCCCAGGTACACTTAGGTTAGTCACTCTGGGAAGGAGGAGGAAATCCGTCTTAGGACAGCAAATCTGTGCTTGGAAACATTTCAGCACACACAAACATAAGCAAGAAAAGCCTGATGTAGGGCTGACTGTAATATACCCAGTAAATAACCTTGCCTTTCACCTTCCTTTCTTAGAGCATAAAAGTAAGAGGATTGCTGTGACAGCATTGCAGTAGGGTTTTTTCTGATTACAATATAATTATTTAAGAAACTGTATGTGTGGTTCTAACTCCTTGTGTATGACGCCTGCCCCCACTCAGGGGTCTGAAAGCTAACTCAGGCTCTGTGCTCCCTTGCCACACCACCCCCTCATACCCCCACTTCCTGACCCAGCGCCCCGCCTCCCTACCCAGGCTTTCTTACTTTCTTTCATGGAGTGTAGCCTGGTTTTGCATACACAACCCAGCCACCCTCTCTCGGGGTACCCCTAGTGAGCTCTCTCCTCTCCCCGCCATCTTCTCCCCCCTCTCCACTGCCCCCTCCCCTGCTCCCCTCTTCTTCCCCCTCCCCTTCTCCCCTCCTCTTCCCCCCTTCTCTTCCCCCTACTCCCCTTTTCTGCAGTTAGCCCTGTGGGTCCCTCAGCCTGCCCCCTTGTTTATTGTGCGGTAACGTCTCCACATTTACCACATCTGACCACATCTTGTTCTGTGGCTCACAGATTTTGCCTGATTTCACCTCCACTGTTGTGTCAGGAGGCATGGGAGTTGTTGAAAGTTTGTCACTTTGCAGAAGAGAGAGTGGACAGTTTATACATTGGGGATCCCTCTGTTAACTCCACACTAGAATCTGGGGGTTTTGTGTTTTGGAAAAATAGCTAGTGAGTGTGAGCTTGTGGTTCTGGAGAAAGGTCAATCTCTCACAGGAATACTTCGTGTAAAATAGTTTCACATATGTGCAATTTTTCAGCATTGTCAAACGTCTCAAGCCGTGTAATAAAAAGGATGGGACTGCGATAAGAGATGGAATCATTACTGACAAGACATGCGGTCTACCACAGATGTGCTCAGAACTCTGTTCCTACCTCAGTTCTAAACATCGAAAGTGGTGGTTTTTTCTCTGTGAATTTACAAAGAATGAATGCTTAGTGATCTCTGTGCACTTCGTTCTCACAGATCTGCCCTCCCAAGGTTGGACAGTGGGATTTATTGAAAGGTCTGGAGGGTGCATGAGGGGCAGGGGAAAATCAGAAATGAGGGGTTCTCTTCAATTAACCTGACCCTTTATTTTTAACATTTATGGGTTGAGTCCGACTCTGTGGACATCAGAAATATTAGGTTGCCCTCTCCAGCCAGCCATGCCTTCACGGTGTGACCTCAAGATGTCATAACAACTTTGTGCTTCAGCTTTTCCAGCTGCAAAATGACCCTACCATCTTTTCCTACATCTGCCCAGGCTGACCTGAAAATATAGGAAAGAATGTGTGGGAAACTTGTCCTGAGCACCTTCAAAGAAAGCTACTTTGAAATGTCAGTAATTGTACCTCTTGCTCGGGACTGCCCACCCCCGGCCGCGTGGCTGTGACCCCACCCTGGCGGGGGGGCTGTGCCATCCACGTGTGCACTGTGAAGGCTGGCGTGGCCCCCCTGGCCTGCATTCCCAGCATAGTTTCTGAGTGATCCCACCAGTTCCCCTGAATGGAAGAATTGAGCTTTCACTGAGGGCTTGCCAGCATTCGGCCCACGCAGATACAGAAGTTAGGCATTTACAGTACAGGAGGAGGAGAGCCACTCTATAGTTTTTGCCTTAAAACAGACACAGTGGGGCGCCCGGGTGGCTCAGTTGGTTAAGCCTCTGCCTTCCGCTCAGGTCATGATCTCAGAGTCCTGGGATCAAGTCCCGCATCAGGCTCCTTGCTCAGCAGGAGGCTGCTTCTCCCTCTCCCTCTGCAGCTCCCCCTGCTTGTGTGCACGCTCTCTCTCTCTGTCAAATAAATAAATAAAATCTTAAAAAAAAAAAAAAAAAAAAAAGACAGTGCCTACCAGAGATCCCTCTTGGGCTCTGCTGCCTGGGTAAAAGGATCAAAATGTTTCCCTCTGTTCCTCAAGAGTTACTCACTGTTAAAGCTAAAAAGGACCTCACTGGTCCCCACCCAAATGTTTCCATTTACACATAAGGACACAGGCCAGGAGCTGAGAAGCCCTTGTCCAGGATAACACAGCAAATAACTGGCACTGACTGAGTCCAGTCTGTTGACCTAAAGGCCAGATTTTCCTCCCACACCACTCTGCTTCCGTGAGGCTGAGGCCGGGGCAGCTGATCGCAGGAGGATGGGGATGAGAAGGAAGAAATGGTATCGGACAAGTGAGGGCCAGGGAAGGAGGCTTGAGATGTGTGGCCAGAATTCTCCCCTGCCCCTGCCACTTTGTCCTCTCTTTGGGTACCCCTCGGACTCCAAGGCACCTGGAGGACTTGGGGTGTGGCCCACAGGTGCTTGCCCCATGCAAGGCCTGGAGCCACATGGGCCCCAGACTGGATGCTGAGTCCCCAGGGCAACAGTGAAAATAAGCCCCAGTACTTCCACGGTCACAGCAGGGAGTGGGCAGCGCGGCCGCACAGGGAGCTTAGGGTACTCCCGCACGGCGGGGCGGTGACCCCGAGGGTGTCATGGTCTGTCCTGGGAGAAGAAGCCCAGGACGCTTGGCCAAGGAGCAGCACGGAGAAGGGGCAGGCGAGGCTGATGGGCTTTGGATCGGGCTGACCTGGGTTTAAGGAGCCGCTCTGAGTGATGCTGCGTAAGTTACTTCTCTGACGTTAACAGCAATGTCTTCCTCAAGGGGTTACTCTGAGGGGCAAGTGAGATGGTGTTTGTAAAATACCGAAGTGTTCAGTGAATATCAGCTAAAATCAAAGTTAGTGGTTAAGGATCTCGTGGCAGGTGGCCGCATACCCGCCCCCTGGTCCAGCACCTGGTCCCTGTGGTACCAGGGGACGTGCTGTCCATCGCCTTCGAGTCCCTTTACAGACAATGGCAGTGACCTTGAGAGGCCAAGGAGCTCGTCTGAGCTCAGAGAGGTGCGGTTCCTGATCCCACCTTTGATCCCTTTTTTCCAGATTCATGTGCTCCCAGCTGCCCAATCAAGTCCTGAAGAGCATCAGCATCATCGACAGTCCCGGCATCCTGTCTGGGGAGAAGCAGCGCATCAGCCGAGGTCAGTGCCCACCCCTTTGCCCCCACCCCTCGTCATGTCAGCAGACAGTCTCTGTCTCGAGAGGATTCTATCCATGCCCACCCACACCCCGGGATGCCTCCAGCAGCCCTGGACAGCCCAAGGGTCCAGAGCCGGAGGGCCCCAAGAAATAACAGAAGGCAGGCATAGATAGCATCAAAGGTCCTGCCTTTCAACTAAGAAACTTCCTGGAATGTTAGCTGTAATCTTTTATTTCCTTTAAACACTGCCGTCTGCTGCTAGTTCCCACCTGACGTAATTCTTCTGAGTTTGGGAGGGGACCTACCTATCACCACTAACCATTCCCTTGGACACATAGGACAACAAATAAAGGAGAGGAGTAGTCACTGCAAAGGAGAGAAGCCCTCCCCACCCCTCTTCCTCCCTCCCCCATCAGCATGCATCCCCGTCCCACGCCTGTGGCCCCCACAGCACCCTTCCCATGTGTCAGCCATCGTCGTGGCACCAGACTCTGCTCCGTCTGCTGGGGGTGCGGCAAAAACAGGCTGAGGTTCTGCCCTCAGGAGCTCCTGTTCTCATGGGGAAGACAGACATCGATCCAGTTATCGCAGGGAAATAGAAAGTGAGAACTGAGACGGAGTGTATGTCAGGGTGGAAGGGGAACTGGCCTGGCCTTGCCGTGTTGGGAAAGACTCCCCGGTAGAGGCAACATCTGAGCCAAGACCTAGAGGGTGAGTGGGAATTACCTAAGGGAGGCCACGAGGTGGGGGAAGAAGAGACTGGAAGGCGCTCAGAGGCCATCTGCGGAGGCTCCCGAAACCTCTAAGCCCTCCTTTCTCATGGCATTTCGGGAATGCTGACTTTGCACCCTCCACGGACCCGTGGAGAGCTGGGTCCTGCCTTACTGGGCCTTCACACCTTAGTCAGGGACTCTGTGGGCCATTAGGCCGCCCTGAGGCCTCCAGGAACATTCCTCATAGAAAAAACTGACATAATACTCTTCTTCTCTCATAAATACCTATTAGTTTTATTTTCTGTTGTACAAGTAATGTTTGTTGTAAAGGATTCAAGCAATGAATAGGGACTTACAAAATCTCTCTGTCACAGTTAACAATTGTTAATGGTGTGCTCCAGCTCCTTAGAGACTTTTTCCTGCGCGTGTACAAACATACCATTTTTAACCCAAATGCCATCTCCTGGCACATTTTCTACAACTTGATTTTTTTTTTGCTGTAATGGTCTATCATAGACGTCATTCCATGCCAGTATAGTCAAATTACTTTATTCCTCTTAACAGCTGCTTAGTTTCCATCAAAGGGACATAACATAGTTTATTTAACTAATTCGTGGATATCGGGATGGTTGATAATTTTCTACTGTTACAACGAGTGCTACAGGCAGATATCATATTTGTATCTTTATGCCTCAGTGCCAATAGATTTTTTTTTCAGAGCCAGTTTAGGACCACTCATTTCACCCCATAAAAGTTGCTCTGCAGATAACATGTTTTGTTTTAAGAGGAAAGTAAAGCCACCTCATGTCCCACAGCTTTTCCGAGCTGTCCGTCTTTGACTGCCACTATCACTTGGCCAATTCCAATCGTCCATATTCTTCAGGGCTTCTTCTTGGCTCAGTAATTATGAGTGTCTTTCAGACTGTAGCTCCTTTATAGTCGTGTAGCCTGGCAGACTGCTTCTGGGAGGCTTCGAAGACCAGTCCTTTTTAACCCTTTACAGCCATCTGACTCACATCCTGGTCGGACTTACGATGGCACACACTTACTCACATCCTGTGCCCAGAAATAGTCCACACGGTTCCAAGCAGTCGTTGCTCGGCGGCCCCTGCCGCCCTGACAGACAGAGCAGCTGGTGGGGGGGACCAAGAGCTGCTAAGGATGATGGCACCGTGCACCGGGGCTGACGTTCCCGAGCCTGAGAACCAGCCTGTGTTTGGGACACAGCTGGTGGCCGGAATCCCTCAGCTGTCAGCTTCTGCACGTTCACTCCGAAGAGTCTATACTAGGTTAAAGCTGCTTCAGCTTAAACTGTTGCACGCAGTGCTGCATTCCCACTCATCCTCACACTGCTTCTATCCCTCCGGCCTCGTAAATCACAGCACCACCTTCGCCAGTCACTTATGTCAACATTGGATAAGGGAGGAGGTACAAACGGTGACCTTGCAGGACATTTGAAACATCTGACATTGACTTTATTAGTGGGGCTTTGACTTCCTTATGGATGTTCTGTCTCTAAAAGAGGAAAGATGGCAGCTGCTGTGCCTTCTGCTTGTCCCTTGGTGCAGCTGACGGATTAACCTTCAAGAAGCGGAGTCTGATCAGGCAGATGCCTCTCGCACATCTAGAGGATCTCTTCAGGTGTGTATCCCTAATAGCAGTATGAGAACATCCACCTTATACTGAGCCCTTGCTGTATGTCTACACTGGGCTCATCGCTGGGGATTTGCCATCTACGTTAAACCTGCTTAAACTCATGCACTGACAGAAGCTCAGCCCTGGCCAGGTAAACCCCACTTGCCCTCTCTCCCCTGGGGAGGCAGAGCCTTCAGATCGTGAGAGCCTTTGTCCCAGCAACTAGGGAGATGAGGGACTGAGCTTGACGTCTGGGGAGTGGACAGAGGAAACACCGTTGACTGGGTGCTGCAGGAGGAGGTGGGGAGTGGCTGCATTGGCAGGCCCAGGTGTCCAGAGCTCTGGGGACCAGGTGGTCAGGGAGGGTGTAGCTCCAGGAAGGAGTCCTGACGCCTTAGTGGTGAAAGCAAAAATGGGGACTCAAGCATGGGGTTCAGTAACATATCTCACCTCACCAGGGGCTCCATTCTTCCTGGCTCATTCCTCTCTCTCCTGACATCGTAAGCCTGGTTCCTTTTTATCCGGTGCTGAGAAGAGGGAGTAAGCACGATTACAAGGAGGACATAGCGTTCACGGTCATGGCTCCTCTCTAGGCCAAAGTTGTAGGTGATGGGAAGAAACATTTACATTTCTACATGATAATTCGTATTTTGTGGTGTCAGGTTGGAGGCAAAACATGGCAGACCCACTCTTATATTAGAAGTGACCTTTACCAAACAACAGGTGTTGGCGAGGATGTGGGGAAAAGGAACCCTCTTGCACTGTTGGTGGGAATGCAAACTGGTGCAGCCACTGTGGAAAACAGTATGGAGGTTCCTCAAAAAGTTAAAAATGAAACCACCCCATGATCCAGTATTTGCACTATTGGGTATCTACCCAAAAAATACAAAAACACAAATTCAGAAGGATACATGCATGCCTGTGTTTATAGCAGCATTATTTACAGTAGACAAATTATGGAAGCTGCCCATGTGTCCACCAATTGCTGAATGGATAAAGAAGATGTGGAGTGTATATACAATGGAGTATTACTCAGCCATAAGAAAGAATGAAATCTTGCCATTTGCAACAACATGGGTAGAGCTAGAGTGTATTATGCTAAGCAAAATAAGTCAGAGAAAGAAAGACAGAAACCATATGATCTCACTCATATGTGGAAATTAAGAAACAAAACAAGGGGAAAAAAGAGAGACAAACCAACAAACAGACTCTTAATTATAGAGAACAAACTGATGGTTCCAGAGGGAGGGAGTGGGGGGACAGGAGAAACAGGTGATGAGGATAAACAAAAAAGAAAGAAGTGGGCTTTACCAATTAGGATCCTTGTCCTCAGCAGAATCTCAACATTTTCCCTAGAGGTCAGATCACGGGACCCCTTGTGTCCCTATTCTGTGCTTCAGAGTAAAACAAGAAGACATAGTCAACATTTGGGGAGAGTAGTACCTAAATCCATTTGGGAGCTCTATAAATAAAACCCACCAAGGTGATTGATTTTGGAACAATTTTTAGTATACTCCATATGGAAACCTGTTACTGTTCAGATGTTCCTTAGTTTAATTATAGTTAGCAGAAAATCTTTAGGAACAAAGGATTGCGCTTAGTTACTAAACTGTAGCTTTCTTAGCTGACATAAAAAATATCCATCAAGCCCGGATAAAAATGTTCTGATATATCTATAATAAAAATTTTATTCTAATCAAGCAATAGCTAACTAAAAGTCCGAGGAACATTTCCTGATTGTTTTCTTGTAGCCAATAAAAGAATTCTTAAGATTTTCTAAATTACTTTCTTGAAAGGTGTGAGCAAAATGTGAGTTGGTTCACTCTTTTTTTTTTTTTTTTTTTAAAGATTTATTTATTTATTTGACAGAGACACAGCGAGAGAGGGAACACAAGCAGGGGGAGTGGGCAGAGGGAGAAGTAGGCTGAGCAGGGAGCCCAATGTCGGGCTCAATGTGGGGCTCGATCCCAGGACCCTGGGATCATGACCTGAGCCAGAGGCAGATGCTTAATGACTGAGCCACCCAGGCATCCATGGTTCACTCTTAAGAAACATCCTTTGCCCTGATGACAGCATCCAGGTCTTTGACTTTATATGATGAGAAAAGAGAGTACATTTACCCACACCCTTATTTTCATTCCCACTCCCTTGTTATTCTGGCTCCTGGCCTGTTTACTTCCTAAAATACTGTTTATCTATGCTGATCCTAAGCATCGTCCGGGACTTATCTGTGGACTCGAGCATGAACACAAGTATGTTCCCAGCTCCTTGTCTGAGTCTCTGGGCTCTGGCTCTGATCGTAACGCGCCGGTCGGACAAGAAGAACACTGTGAAAAATTTGAATGTGGCAACTGGCATACTCGTCCAGCTATTTAACATAGAAGCATATGGAAGGCACTGTTTTAGAGTGAATAATTATTCCTGTGGTTTCCCAAAAGGATGAGGTTTTGTGTCGCCTTCAACAGCCTTTCCTTTGATAACAAGAGTAGTACAATTTTTCTCTTTTAGAAACGTAAATAAGTCCAAAAGAGAAAAACTCTTGGTCCGAACTTTCCAACAGCTGTACCTATTCCTCGGAGACCAGTACCTGTCAGCTGAAAATTTGAGAGCATCTTCTGATGTTTAAGTCCTTCGCTGTATAAGCCCTTCTCATTTTTAAGTCAATGAATGAAACTGGGAAGAGAGGGGGAAAAGCAGGGGTGGGAGTAGAAAATGTCCTGCTGGTAAAAGCAATAAATTACAGTGATGCGTATGCAACCAAAGGGATCGAAATGTGCTTCAGATAACATAACACTCACATTAGCTTCAACAATCACATTAGCTTCAAAATTTTACTCATGTTTTAACATTCGCATACTGACATCCTTAAGTCCCCTTACTTTTAGCAATGTTAAGGAAAGCCTCCAGGAATAAAAAGGGCATCTGTGGACATGACAGGAAATGTGAACAGGCAGTTTCAAGGGTCTGCCAACTCAGCAAAAGCGCCCAAACATAATATCACACAAGAACTGTGACAGACCTGGGGAAAAGGGACATGCAGCTCCAACTTGGGATTAATGAAGGTGCAGAAAAAATAGAAAAGGTGCAAGCAAACCGTAGTCAAGGAAGCACAGACACACCTACTTGACACGTCTTTTGAACTTGAAAGACCAAAGGCCGGAGTTTGAAGGCGGCCCAAGAAAGGAGAGAACATTTAGGGGTGTCCAATGAGACTGACTACCCCTCTCAGGCTCTGGGACCCACAAGGCGTAGGGAGGAGAACACATGCGTACATGAAGAGGAAGGAGTCTTCTCCCTCTAAGAGACCTAGACGGCTTGGAGCGAGATGTTAGCCACCGTTGACTGCAGCAAAGACCCTTCTAAGAAGCTTGGGGAGAGCGGAGAGCTGGAGACTTAGGAGGCCAGCAGCTTCCTGTGTGGGGCAGCGATGGCAGGGGAATCCTGTCCTTAAGGTGGGCTGCACAGCCTGGGCTGTGGACGTGAGCATAGAACTTCATGGAGACTTTCTGAGAGGGGCCCGCTAATGCCTGCCGAGTGTCCCTGGAGCAAGGATGTTCGGGCCTTACCTGGGTAGGAATGATAACTGAATAAACCGGGGTGGGTGAGACAGTGTTATCCCTTCCCTCATTCTGGTCGCCACCCAATTACAGATATAGCTCAGGACCATTCCAGCTTTTCTGCAGCACCAGAGATCACGGTCATAAGAGCTCACTTGACCTGCAGCCCCCAACTCCCCATCCTGGGATTGCTACAGGGTTTCTTGATTTTTTGTTCTGTTTCTTGGGGCTTGGGCCTAACCACAGTTCATGCTCTCTTAGCTCCTTTCCTGTCCACTGTGGCTCCTCCCAGCTTCAAGGCATTCCCAGGTTTCATCAGCGTGCCCTTGGACCTTCACCGTTGGATCCAGAAGTTGGGCGGACAGGGCCCAGGGGCAAGCCTTGAGGCACGCCAGTAGAGACTGCCCTCTAGGTTGACAACATCTCATTAAGGAGCAAGTTCCACCGAGATGGACTGAGCTCTTGTGTGCCAAGTACCAGGCTAGGAACGGGGAGCATAGAGATGAACAAGGAACCGCCCCCGGCCTGCAGTGGCTACAGCCTAGTGTGGTCATCCGGCTGGTCACTGATGCACCCAATTGTTATGAAAGAAAGGTGTCGCCTCAGTAGACTTAAATCCATTCAACAAACTGTAGGCCAAAAAATGGACACAGTCACTGCCCTTATGGAATGCATGTTCTCATGGGCAGGGGTGGGGGGGGTCAGACAAGAACAGCCGGTAAACAAATGAACAAGTGAATAAATCCTTGTAAATAATGGTGAGGGCCAGGAAGGAAACACATGAGACCCTGAGCACAAGGACAGGGGCTGACGTGGAGCTGCCCGCCCTGGGGAGGCAGGGAGGCCTGGGGTTGCAAGCCCAGAGGGAACCAGCCTTCATGGTGGGGCTGGGCGAGGTTTTGCAAGTTCCGGCTGACCACATTGTCTGTTCAGATATTTCCCACCTGACATAAAGGATATCTAAACTAACAGACCTTCAGCTGTCAGATATTGACCCACGGATTTCAGTTCCTGAATATTCGTGTTTTCTTTCTCCTCCGTCCCCACCCCCACCAACCCCCAGGGTCTTTTCTGTGACCTACATCAATCAGTCTGTAATCCCAGAATCAAACATTGTTTTCTCAGGTCCAGTCAAGGGATTGAAATCCTGAACGTAGTACAGCGGGACGCATGGGCAGTGGCTCTGGACTCCCTGGGTCCAGCTCGGCCGGCTGCTGCTCACGTGGCCTCGGGGAAGTGGAGAGTCAATAAAGAGAAAGTGATAATAGTACCTCCTTCACCATGTTGTCATCCCCGAGCTAACACACAGAAAGCAAAAAACCATGCCCCGCCCAGCACACAGCAAGTGCTCAATGCATGTTAGCTGTTCTTATGACTTTCATCATCTCCTTGTGTTATTGTTGTTGCTACTGCGGAAGGCCAAAGAGTTCTCCCAGGCTGAGCTTAATCAGCCTCCATATTGGTTTCTTGCTTCTTGAAGTCTTCTGAGTAGGAGAAGTGTTTGTCAAGTGGTCCGAAATATAGTTTGTTGTTCAGGGACTGAATATTCTATTTTTAGATAAGTGTTCCTACCTCTCGTCCACATCTCTCAGTCATTTTGTTGATGATTAGCTTCTAAATTTTGAAATCATAGGTCCCTCCAGCCATAGAAAAGAGATACCACTCTCATCGATTGTCCAGTTTTAAAAATAATCGATGGAAAAGAATTTTAAAATAACAGATTGTGTGTGTGTGTGTGTGTGATCTTTTCGATATTCTTTTATTGTAGAAGTGAAGGTATAAACAGCAGTGCATAATGTTAGCGGCATGCTAGAGACTATTCATTCAACACACATTTAGATCGATTATCCACTGGGTGGCAAGCACTGTCCTAGATGCCAGGATTCAAAATGAGTCGGACGCAGGCTTTGGCCAGAGCACTCATACTCCGTTGGGGTGAATAGACCTGCAAACAAGTCAGGTCTATCCTGTGTGTTATAGGAGTTTTGCTCAAGAAGTGCAGTGAGCGGGGACCCCACCAGCCCCCAGTGGGGAGTGGGTGGTAGGTAATCAGTGAAGCTACTAAGAGAAGGGGCTCTTCTTCTCCCCTTCCTTTTTTTTTTTTTCTTTTGGATTTGCGTTCTCTCTCTCTCTTAAGAATTTAGTAGGTTTTTTATATATTTACAAAATTGTGCAACCATCGCCGAAACCAATTTTAGAACATTTCCATCACCCCAAAAAGAAACTTAGTACTCATTAGCAATGACTGTCAGTTCTGTCCCACCCACCCCCCCTCCCCCCCAGACCCTGGCAACCACTAATTTACTTTCTGTCTCTATGGATTTGCCTATTCCGGACATTTCATATAAATGGAATATGTGGCCTTTTAATCTGGCTTTTTCCACTTAGCATAATGTGTTCAATGTTTGTCCATGTTATAAGAGGTATCAGTACTTCGTTTCTTTTTATGGTTGAATAGCATTCCATTGTATTGCTATGTGACATTTTATTAATTCACCAATTGATGGCCATTTGGGTTTCCACAGTTTGGGCCGTTTTGAATAATGATGCTATGATCATTCATGTATGAGTTCTTGCGAAAACATACATTTTCAGTTCTCTTGGGTATTTACCTAGGAGCAGAATTGCTGGGTCCTACGGTAACTCAATGTTTTGAGGAACTCAGTGTTCCAAGGTGGCCGCATCATTTTACATTCCCACCAGCAGAGTACAAGTGTTCCAGTTTCTCCACGTCCTCATCAACTCTGTCATTTTGATTAGAACCATCCCCGTAGGTATGAACTGGTATTTCATTGTGGTTTCAACTTGCATTTCTCTGAAGACTAATGATGTTGATTATCTTCTCATGTGCTTCATTAGCCATCGATATATCTTCTTTGAAGAAATGTATATGTAGATTCTTTGCCCATTTTTAATTGGATTATTTGTCTTTTAATTGCTGAGTTTTAACACTCTTTATGTGTCCTCTATACTAATCAGATATATGATCTTCAAATATTTTGTCTCACGTCATGGGTTGTCTTTTCACTATCTTTATGGTATTGTCTGAAGCACAGAACTTTTTCATTTTAATGAAAGCTAATTTATCTATTTTAATTTTTGTCACTTTGCCTAACCCAAGCTCATGAAAATGTAATCCTGAGTGTAATCTGAGTGGCATATAGTTCTAGCACTTGCATTTAGGTCATCGGTCCATTTTAAGTTAATTTTTGTATATGGCATGAAGTTGGGGTCCACCTTGATTCTTTCGCATGTGTATATCCAGGCGTCCCAGCACCCATTTGCTGAAAAGACAATAGTTTTCCTCCATTGAATTGTCTGGACATTGAATTGTCATTGAAAATCAGTTGGCTGTAAATGTGAAGGTTTATTTCTGCACTCTCAATTTTATTTCATTGATCTGTGTCTAACCTTATGAAGCAGCACGTCTTGATCGGGGCTTCCAGGTAAACGAGCAAGTTCATCAGCCAGCAAGCTCAGGGCATTATCAGATAGGGTGAGGATACAGTGAGATGATGGTATGAAGCTCCTACACAGCACCTGTCTGGTGCAGAGTCAAGGGAGAGATAACCATGGCTGTCTTTACAATGGTTACCCTCTTCCAGGCAGCAGAAAGGGTATGTTCAAGAGCAGGGGATGATGTGTGAGCCGGGGCCCTTTGGGGGAGCGTGCGTTGTGCATGTGGCTGGAACATGGGCATGTGGGGGGGGGGGCACACATGACAGGACACTGGGTTTTGTCCTGAAGGCTGCACGGAATACAGAGGAGTGCAAAGTAAAGGATGGCAGGGTAGAGAATTCTGTAGAACAGATCGTATGTCTTCAGGCTCAGACCATGAAGCCATTTTATGTTTAGAGCTTGAGCTCAATGCTTGTCTCAGAGCTTTGTTTGAATTTGGCAGCAACAGAAGTGTCCGTCCCCAGGGAGTGGGGCTGACCCCCGATGATTTGTTGGCAGATCCTGTTTTCTGGCTGTGCTGAGGCCAGTTGGGGTGTGAGGTCCTGGACACCACTCGCTCCTTGGGCCTCCCACAGGAAATCCTGGTTCCTTTTTGTTTCGGGGAAGTTTGCTGACAGACGCATTCATGGCTCCTTTTCCGCCACTGGCACAGGAAATTCCACACCACAAGTGTTGCTGCTCCTGTCCCTGATGTGAGCCCGTCATCACTGTGACTCAGAAGAGCCTTTGCCAAGCCCTGGCCGCTATTTTTACTTTTCTTAATATTTTAAATGCATGCTTGATTATGAGGAATGACCACTTCTACCCAAACTTTAAACCTACCTAGCCTTGTAAATGTAAAACAGTTTTTTTTGGTAGAGAGAAGATCACTTATCTTACTATCCTCTATGGAGCAGCTCATGATCTTCAAACATTTCATAGACATTGAGATACAGAGATTAGTCAGAGAAAAGGTTTGCTCCTTACTCTTGAGTAACAATAATAATAATAACGGCTAATACTTCCACAGCACATTATAAATTGCTTTCCATATATTATTAACTCATTTGCTTCTCGCAAGAGCTCTATGAGGTGAGAATTATCACCACATCTCCTAGGAGAGAAGACTGAAGCACAAAGAGGTTAAGTAACTTGTCCACAGTCCTCTAGGGGTGTGGTAGCTAGTCTCAAAAGATGCCTCCTCCTCCTCCCGCCACCTCCACCACCATGTACGGTGCTCCCAATATTCATGCCTGGTGCAGTTGCCTCCTCTTGAATGTAGGATGGCCTTCCGACTCACTTTTTTGATGAGTAGAATTCAGCAGGAGTGATGCTTCATGACTTCCCAAGTCTAAATCAGAAGAAGTCCTGAAGGTTCCAGCTGGATCTACGGGCATCCAACTGACATCGAAAAAGTCCAAGTGCCCAGACACCAACATACTGTGAGGGAAGCCCAGGCTAGTCACATGGAGAGGCCAGGAGGCTCAGGCAGCCGCTAGCCTAGGCGAGGTGAGTGAACAGGCCATCCAGGACAGCCAGCTCAGCTGAGCCCTCAGATGGTTCCAGCCCCAGCTGCCATCTGACTGTCACCTCCTGACACTCCCCCATCGAGAACCACCCAGCTGAGCCCAGTCAACCCTCAGACCAGAGAAAATAGTAAGTTATTATTTAAGCCACTGAGTTTTAAGGTGACTGATAACCAAAGCAGCTAGTAAATGGATGAGTGGGATCCAAACCACACAGCCTCCTTCCAAAGAGTGTGCTGTTAACCACAAGAGACGAGGACACAAACCAGGGAAACATCTCTCTCTCTCTCTCTCTCTCTCTCTCTCTCTCTCTCTCACTCTCACTCTCTCTCACTCTCACTCTCTCTCTCACTGTCACACACCCACACACACACACACACACACACACAGAAGGCAGCGCTGGGGAAGGGTACCGGGTGGGCAAGTTTCCATGTACTTGACGCTTTCCCCTACAAACACCAAACTTCCTGGGGTTTTTTTTTTTTTTATCTTCGGCAAGACCGCACACGCTGCCCTGCATTCTCATTCAAAGGATAGTAGAAAGGGGAAGAGGTTGTCTTATTGAATATTCCATGCAGCAAACTCTGCTCGGTTCCTCCTGGCTCTTTTCTTCCGTGTCAGGTATCGGGCTCTTTACTTTTAAACAGAACCGGATAGACCCTGTCACGCCTTCCTAGAGTACACACCGGGGAGGGGGAGCAGAAATACAAAGCAAATGCAAGTTGAAACAAAGACTTGAAGAAAGTAATTGCTGAGTCCCACAGCAGGGGCGTTAGGACTTTAGATGGGGAGTTAGGGGAGGGGTCTCTGAGGAGACGACATGTAGGTTAAAACCCAAAGAACAAAAGGACTAGCCTGGCAAGGCCTTGGGGAAAGGACGTCGTAGGCAAAGGCCAAGGGGAGTAAAGACCTGGCAGGTCCGGGGAAGGCTGGAGGCTGCTGAGTAGCTGGGGAGTGGTGGGCAGTGAGGTGAGGAACACTTGCTGGGGGTGCTCTCGACCTTAGGGAAGCGCATGGATTTTATTCTGAGAGGAATAGGAAGCCATCGAAGGATTATCTTTTTTAACGTTCTCTTGATTAGCCAGAATTATTACTATGAGCATCCGGGAGTTGCCGCCGCCCTGAGCAGTCACAGAACCAGCCCTGGGTCTGCCGCTCTGCTTCTGTGGGTTTGGTTGCTAGGCTGGTTTTCTCCTGCCCAGGTGTCGCTGTCATTTCTTCTTCTGTGGGACCTGCCC
>CM052896.1:52294004-52340113 GCA_028534135.1 Potos flavus
ACATTGAGCACCATGGGGGCAAGTGTGTTAGGATGTGGATTCCTGTGCCTTCCATCCATTCTCGTTAACGCAAGCATACATGCATCACCCCACGTGCCTGGGGACGCACACACACACCCAGGTGTGTACGTACCCTAGGTTCTGTTGCGTTCTCCCTAGCTGGAACGGATTCTCACAAACACAGAGAGCTCTCATCCCTGATAGTCACCATGGGAGACTCTCCTGTCGCCTTAGCCAGCAGGTAGGACACCTGTGAAATGACACAACTCTCAAAGTTCCAGTGGGTGAGCCAAATTGTACATTAACCTTTTTGGTGAAGATTGATTTCGACTAAAGCCTAGGGCTCCTGCTTTCGCTACATTCAATTCTATACCCAGCCAAATGTGCTACAAAGTCCACTTGGCGAACAGATTTCAACTTCTTCCTGGTCCATCCAGCAGTTTGTGGAGATGCGTATCTTCAAACAAGTTTAGCAGCCTTGAGTTCATTCTCGCTTCCTTTCCTTCTTTCCTTCTTATTATTTTTTTTTTTTAAGGCAGTCTTATTGCAGTAGAACATAAGAATGCACTCATTTTAATTGTCCAGTTTGGTGAGTTTTGACCAAAGCGTGTACCATCGTCAAGAACTAGAGCCTTTCCATCTCCCTGAGAAGTCCCTTCTTGGTCCATGCCACTTTGCAGTCAGTCCCATCCACGGGCCCACTCCCAGTCACTGTAGCTTGGTTTTGCCTGTTCTAGAATTTCACATAAATGGAATCCTATCGTGCATACTCTTCGGCATCTGGCTTCTCTCACCGGGCGTGGTGTTCCCGAGATCCCCTGTGTGGCTGCGCGTAGGTCCTTCTGTTTATGACTGAGCGCTGTTCCACTGGTACAGTTTATCCATTCACCTGTCGAGGGACATTTGTGCTCCCAGTGTGGGGTTAGTATGGATAAAGTGAGCCGCCTTTGTTTCATAGAAGTCTGTCCCTCAGCAACCATTCTGAGCACATCCTAGGCATTTGAGAATTATTAATTACTCCATTTTTGACTTTTGTATGTGAAATGTATTGTTGCATTTCTAAATGTTTAGTGTACTTCTGAATTCCAGAGAGAGAGGCGTTCCGAAAGCTTGTTGAAAGCCGGTTCTGGGGATTTTGAACACAGTTTTGCACAGAGAACGCTCAGTCCATCAGGAAGCATGTACTGAGGCCTGCTCTCGGTGAGCCCTGTCTTGGTGCTGCGGGGAGCAGGGTAAAAAGGGCCCCTCCCCTTGGGTGTTCACGGCCCAGCGGGGGAAACAGCGGTGGCCTCAGATGGTGCGGTTCTCGGGGGAGCTCTAAGACCCCAGCGGGAGCCCAGGAGCAGGAGGTGGCTTTTCGGGAGGCAGAGTTTGGTCTGAGTCAGAGCTGTGGTATTTGCACTCAGAAGTGGGCACCAGGTGGAATGAGCTGTTAGAACTGCAGAGCGTGTCTGGACCAAAAGCAGGCCACCTCCAGATGTAATGTCACTGTGTAGGCCGTAGGTCAAAGGCCAAACAGAATAGCAGCCGAGGGCTACGGTCAGTGTCCGGGCCACTGGTTTCCATTTTGCTTAAGTGGCAGCTCTGTCACAGACCCACTTAGCACAGTGTGGCTGAATCTAGCTGGTAATGGGGACCTGACCGCCCTCTGTAACCGCATCTTCGGGAAAATTCGTTACCCTCCTCCTCCTGGGTACACGTGTGCCCTGGTTGTCCCGGCCCGTATGGCTATGCACGGGGCTTTTATAAGCCGGGAAGTATCTGTGGTTAGGATCATAGCTTTATTTTAGGAGCAACCCAGGGCCTTTAGGACCAACTGGTAGAACTCCATCTGTTTCACAAGCAAAAAAAAGGCCTCTGGACCTTTGAGGGTCCACCAGCTCTATTTATAAAATATGGGCGGTTCTCTGCCAAGTCGTATCTTCTATTAGCTATCTGCTGAGGGCTTATTCTTTCACTTGGCTCGAGCATCAGAGCGCTGTCACCTCTATCCTAATTAATTGTGTTTTCTCGGAGGCTGCAGACTATACTTGGCCCCAGCCAGGCATCCTTCAGCATTTACCACGCTCCCACCATGTACCCGTTGCAAAGGTTTCTTAAATAACCAGTAGATAACATTTTGGAGAGCTTTCTAGATGTCAGAATGATTCAAATGTTTCTCGTCTGTTAACTCCACAGCCCCATGAGGTATGTGGATGCTATGATTAGCCCCATTTTACAGATGAGGAAATGAGGCACAGAGAGAGAGGTTAAGTAACTTGCCCCAGCTCACAAAACTGGTAAGTGATGGAGCCAGGCTTAGACCCCAGGCAGCCTGAGTCCAAAGCCTATATACTCTTCTTTTTTTTCCCCCTAGCTTTACTGAGGCATAATTGACAAATAAAAATTGTGTATACTGAAGGTATACAACATGATTTAATGTACGTATACAGTGAAATGATTACTACAACTAAGCTAATTAACACACCATCACCTTACCTGGTTACCACCTTGTTTCTAGTTGTATGTAATTTGTATCAACTTTATACAGTAGAGAAATAATATATTTGCAAAAAGAGTCATGTTGATGAAAACGGTAATAGCGCCTACTCCAGACTTGTGAAGATTAATTAATTAATAAATAAATAGATTAATTAATTAATAATAAATTTAGGTGCTTGGGTGGCTCAGTCGGTTAAGCGTCTGCTTTGGTGCTTGGTCTAGAGTAGCAGTGCTCACACCACCAGGCATCACCAGTTATCTGGGAGGTTTAAAAATTGCAGGCCACCAAGCCCAGCCTCAGGATGTTCCGATTCCGTGCTTCTAGGGAGGGATCTGCAAGTCTAACCTTCAGCAAGCAGCTTACTTGAGTCTAAGACCTTGCTCTGAGAGTCAGTGATCTGCAGGTCCTTCTGAGTCACCGTTTGCTTTCAGCAGACAGACTAAATAACATCATTAAATTAAGTCATTTCTTTAAAATCAGCTGGAACTTTTTGGTAGAGAAGTACATAGCGCCTATCATCTCATGAAGATTTAAGAGTTGAGCAGACCTATTCAGCCTTAAAAAGGAAGGAAATTCTGGTAAAGTCTACAACATAGATGGATTTCGAGGACATTGTGCTAGATGAAATAAACCAGTCACAGAAAGATAGGTACTGTATGATTCAAGTTATATGAGGTACCTAGAGTGGTCAGATTCATAAAGACAAAATAGAATGGTGGTCGCCAGGGCTGGGAGAGGGAGGCATGGAAGTTAATGTTTAATGGGTACTTACTTTCAGTTTGGGAAGATGAAGAATTCTGTAGGCGGATGGTGGTTGATTGCACAGCAGTGTGAATGTGCTTAATGCCAATAAATTGTACACTTTAAAAATGGTTAAAGTGAGGGCTGCCTGGGCGGCTAGTCAGTTAAGCATCCAACTCTTGATTTTGGCTCGGGTCTCGATTTCAGGGTTGTGAGATCAAGCCCCACGGCGGGCTCGGTGCTCAGTGGGGAGTCCGCTCCAGATTCTCTCCCTCTCCCTCTCCCCCTCCTCTAAAATAAAGAAATCTTTTTTTTAAAATGGGTAAAATACCAATAACAACAACTGTGTATGAAAAAAAAATGAGCAGACCAACCTCTCCGAGCTGTGGTAATTCTTTGCTTTCTCCTGAGACACTTGGTGACTTCTTTACCTTTGATTATACTCCCGAACGTGTAATAAATAATACTTTACACCTGCTCAATGACAAACAGAACACAGGTCTATATGCCTGTACTTCTTAAACCTTACGTTCTCCTGGTTACTTTAAAGCAAGAAAATACGGCCATGTGGCTATTCCTCCGGAGATGAGTAATGGCCTCGCTTATAGCAAACTTCTATCTGGCAGCTCTTCCCACTTTTTATTTCAATGAAGCATTGGAGTGCCATCTTTTAAAAAGACATTTAAAATAACTACAAGTGGGGCTCCTGGGTGGCTCAGTGGGTTAAAGCCTCTGCCTTCAGCTCAGGTCATGATCTCAGGGTCTTGGGATCGAGCCCCGCATCGGGCTCTCTGCTCAGCAGGGAGCCTGCTTCTCCCTCTCCCTCTACCTGCCTCTCTGCCTACTTGTGATCTCTCTCTCTGTGTCAAATAAATAAATAAAATCTTTTAAAAAAATAAATAAATAAAATAAAATAACTACTAGAAACCCAAATTTAAGTGACAGTTTAAATACGGGTACTGTCAAGGCCAACCACTCAACCCACATGGTCCTTGGAGGAAGAGATTCGTGTGCCCGTGGCTGAATTTGCACATGTGCAGGCAGCGACAGTGATGGGGGTGCCAAGTGTCTTTTGACTGTAAGAGTATTTCTGATGTGGGGAAAATTATTCAACCATGGTTCTTGGCAGCAAATCAAAGAAGCTGATTCTGATATAAGCAGAAAAGGAAATTTTGAGAAAGTCAAGTTTTTCACAGAATTAATGGATAGGTTGGAAAGCTAGTCTCAAAAATTAGGTGAGGAAACCACCACCACCACTCGACTCTCAATTCAGCACCTCTGCCATGAGGAAATTCTCATTTTTGGGGCACCTGGGTGGCTCATTCAGTTGAGTGTCTGCGTTGGGCTCGGGTCATGGTCCTAGAGTCCCAGGATCGAGCCTCGCATCTGGCTTCGTGCTCAACTAGGAGTCTGCTTCTCCTTCTCCTTCTGCTCCTCCCCGCAATAGTTCTCTCTCTCTCTCTCTCTCTCTCTCAAATAAATAAATAAAATCTTAAAAAAAAAAAAAAGGAAAGAAAGAAATTCTCATTTTCCCTGTGACTTTGCATCATTCCCTCAAGCTCCAACACCCCCGTCTGGTGGGAGGAGATGATTCTCTGGTTCTAGGTCACCCGTCTGTACCCCAGCCTGGCAGTGAGTGGGGTGAGGGACTGTCGGCTACCGTTCGGCGTCTGTGGCCCACACGGGACGCCTGGCCCAATAGGCAGGGTGCTCAGCAAATTTAGCTCGTGTCCACACGCAGGTCCTTCTGGTGGTCAGTTCTAGAACATCTTCCTGGCTCCCCAGGTGTAGAGCCGTCATTCATCTGCTCAGGGTCTGGGGCTATCGGACTGACCCAAAGCAGTCTGGCATGACAGAAGCCCTTGGAAGGCAGTTTGTCCTGGCCCCTCAGGGACAGAACTCCGAGTGAAATGTGCACTCGGAATCTTTACATGCTGCCGTGCGACCCCATGCGACAGGTCTTTGGTTTTCTTCTGTTCTCCCCTGACCGCTGATCGTGATGAAAATCAACTCTGGCCCACATTCTAACAGCTACCTTTGCCCTCTTTGTCCCCAAGGAATCAGGGAGTGCTCCCCTGAGACAGAATACAGAAGTGAAAAGTCTGAACGGGGAGCACGCAAACGTGTAATGACAAGAAACACCAAGCTCGGGGCGGTGCTTCCCCCTGGGGAGTGTGCTCGGGGAGGGGTCCGCAGGGAGCTTTAGCATTTTTGGAATGTTTCGTGTTCTTCATTAAAATTGTGTCTAAATCCTTCTGTTCTTCAACTACTTCCCTTACCCCTGTTCTTCAAATTTATGGAAACTTTCATCCACTGACCCCCTTTATTTTTGAAAATAGATCATTCTCTAGATGCTTTCTCATCTACCTTAGAACCCTCAGTTCATCAGTATTCTAAAATTAGCGTTAATATATTTGTATTTGTGCTATCGTACGTATCTCTTGGCTCTTGAGTAGTGCTTTGTTTTTTAAGATTTTATGTGAATGTTATCATGCTGGACATATCCTTTTGAAACTAGTTTTTTGCTCACCAGTCTTTTGGAGATTTGCCTGTGTTGGCAAGTGAAAATCTAATTCATCCTCATGCTATACAGGATTTTGTTATATAAATAAAGTACACTTAAATCCTTTAAAGCATCTGAGACAAATAAGGCCAAGGGTCAGGGTTTATTAAAGTTATGTGATGGGTATATCAGCATTCATCATATTATTTTCTAGACTTTTATGTGTGTTTGGAGGTTTTCTCAAGATCTATAAAAAGGAGTGGTAGGACTAAAGTAGGAGTCAGGAAATGTACCATCTTGGCCCTCATTGGGCTCTGCGGAGCCTGAGCCCACAGCTAATCAGACCGGGATTAAAAATAAACCTTGTGGGACTGGTCCTCTCTTGTTTGCTTTTCGAGGGCCTCTGCCTCCCCATGGGGAAGGCCCGAAACAGGCCTTGACCAGGGCCTTTGAGGAGTGTTTACAGAGCGGCATGATTTGGAGCCTGTTGGCACGCCGCCAAAGTGAACTAAACAATTTGTTGTCTGCCTGGCCATTTTAAAAAAAGAAATTGGCAAGAGACTACTTCACACAATGGCTGTGCGACATGATTTTTTAAAAATATTTACAACTAAAAAAAAAAAAAAATTTACAACTTACTTACGATATAAATAGTCCAAACAATAAATATTGGTCACCGTTTTGGGGCAGGCCAACATTTGGCCTCCTTAACACTTAAAAACTTAGGATAAGAGAAGACAGTTCCTCTTCCATTGTGCTCGCTGGTGACCCCACGGGACCCCGGGTGACCCCTGGGTTTTCTTCCATCTCCACCTCTGCTACTTTCAGAAAAGCAAGCCTTTGGCCGAAGGGAGAGTTTTGACCCAGGGCTTGTGGTTTTACAAAGCCGTTGATCCAATTTGCCGTCGATCCCAAGGACCGTAGCAGGTGAAGTAAGAGACTCGTGGGGACTAAATGAAATCACAGATCCAGAAGGGACGTCCCATCCGAATGACCAGAAGCACCTTTTCAGGCCCTGTTTCTTCCCAGGGGAGGGCTCCTGAGATCCCCAGCATTGACTCCTGAATGCATCCGGCCCCAGGGGGCTCACTTGAGGGGATTTTCAGGCCGTGAGGCCTCCATCGCCTCCATCGCCTCCTTGGAGGTGGCGCTCCGTCCCCGGCAGCCGCCGGCGCAGCCGCTGGCGCACCCGCGCATCCCCGGCCCTGAGCCCCAGCCCCGCTGACGTGCCCTTCTCTCCACCCAGGCTACGACTTCTGCCAGGTCCTGCAGTGGTTCGCAGAGCGCGTGGACAGGATCATCCTGCTCTTCGATGCTCACAAACTGGACATCTCAGACGAGTTCTCGGAGGCCATCAAGGCCTTCCGGGGCCAGGATGACAAGATCCGCGTGGTGCTGAACAAGGCCGACCAAGTGGACACGCAGCAGCTGATGCGCGTCTACGGGGCCCTCATGTGGTCCTTGGGCAAGGTCATCAACACCCCCGAGGTGCTCCGCGTCTACATCGGCTCCTTCTGGGCGCAGCCCCTCCAGAACACTGACAACCGCCGCCTCTTCGAGGCCGAGGCCCAGGACCTCTTCAGAGACATCCAGAGCCTTCCCCAGAAGGCGGCCGTGCGCAAACTCAACGACCTCATCAAGCGAGCGAGGCTGGCCAAGGTGAGCCAAGGAGACACCCTTCCCGCTCTCTCCTCTCTAGGGGAAGGTGGGGGTGCAGGAGGGATCGGAACGTGAACAAGGTTCAGAAGGGAGCTTCAGGATCAGGAGGCCTGTTTAGATTCTGGCTCCTACTCTGTGATCCTCGGCAGATGATTCAACCTTTCCAAACCTGTTTCCTGCTCTGTAAAATGGAGCGTGTAAGGGCACGTCATAGGATGCCTGTAAGGATTCAGTGTGACCTCGCTCGCAGGGCACACAGGGAGGGATCAGTGCGCTCTCCACCTGGAAGCTGCTGTTGTCTTAGGACAAGGGGGATGTAGCCAGCTGAGCCAGAGAGGTAGCCTTGGTGGGACCCGTCGGGTGCTGAGATGCCACTACTGGTCTCCTTGTGCCTAAGGCACGGACCCCAGTGTCCCATGTCCCTGCCTGGAGCCAGAGTTGCCCTAGGAGGAAGGATAGGTCAGCCCGACGCCCCGAGTGTGCTGCTTCAGGGGCTGTGGTGGGTCCCCATGCTGGGTGGGTGCCTGCAAGCGTGCCCGCTGTGGCTCTGGGCTCCTCCACCCCATAGCTGAGCCTTTTGGCAGCCCCAGGGGTGCACACCCGATGGGGTGAGCGGTCATCTGCTCGCTGTCCTCAAGCACTTGTCCCATCCCTGAAGAGAGAAAAGTGCATGACTCCTCTAAGAAAAAGTGTAGGGGAAAAAATGGTTCTTTAAAAGCTGTGTGCCCCTTTCATAAAATCCCATATTCCTCTCCTGCTGGAAGTGCCTGCAGAGTTCGGTTAGTGTCAGTGACCATCAGAAGCATCCAGGAGCTTAAACCAATGTAAGTTCCCAGGCCCTGCCCTGGAGCTTCTGATTCGTGTGTGCGCGCGTGTCTGCGTGTGTGTATGTGAGTGTGTGTGTGTGTGTCTGTGTGTGTAAAGCTATCAGTGATTCCGATAATCAGCCATGTTTGGAAGCCAGAGGTCTAACCACTCCCTAATTTTAGAAGGACACGGTAGAATAAGCCATCTCTCCAGGGTCGCCTAATCCATAAGTAACAAAACTAGAACGAAAAGACAGCATTCCTACTCTCAGCCTAGCTCCATGCCTTGCCGCGTCAGCTAAAACCAGTCCGCAGGCCTGCCTGGCCAAATCCACTGGCACCCTGGTCGGGAAGGGAGGACAGCGTACTTCCCCTTTGTCTTCTGGTGGCAAAGAAACCATGTCCCCTCCCTTATCCTCTTGCTGCACAGGGAGTGCCTTCTGGTCTGGCCTTGGGGTCCACCACCACTTTGCCTCCTGCAGGCCCCGTTTGCTCAGCACCAAGGCCAGAGCTAGGGAGCCTAGAGAGTGGGGGAGGAGGCCTCAAACCCCCCCCCCCATTCCAGAATGATGAGCTGTGTGCTGAGTGGGTTGTGGACACCACGCTGTGAGGAGGGGGCCCGGTCAGGGCAAGCAGGGAGGGCCTCACTGAGGGTGACGCTGGACAGGCCGTTGGCCTTCTCACACGTCCTCATCCCCGCCCAGCAGCCTCCATCTTCGTGCCCGCGTGCTCACCCAGCAGCGTCCCTCCTGTATCCAGAGAGACGGGGGACGCCTGGGTGGCTCAGTCGGTTAAGTGTCTGCCTTTGGCTCGGGCCATGATCCCAGGATTCTGGGGTCAAATCCTGTATCAGGCTCCTTGCTCAGCAGGGAACCTGCTTCTCCATCTGCCTGTTGCTCCCCCTGCCTGCACTCTCTCTCTCTCTGACAAATAAATAAGTAAAGTCTTTAAAAAACAAAACAATGATATTGTTTTGTTGGGGCCTGGCAGCATCTCTCTCTGGCCCCACAGATAGAACCTCCGTCTGCTCTTGTGCCCTCTGCTCCCCTTCCATCCCGGTGCGAGCTCACGCTTACCCCTGTCTCGTTCAGCTGCTCTGCAGTCCCGGTGCCCCTGTGAGGTACCGCTCTTTATCCTGTCTTCCTGGCCAAGGCCGCTTCCTCTCGGGAGCTCCAGCCATTTTCCTTACATTTCTACAAGGCGGTCATGCTAACCAGTTCGTAAATCCACTTACTTGCAGCTTTCCTGAAGTGATTTCTCCCATGCGCTAGTCCTGGGCCTAAGGCCTGGTGGCAAGAAGTCTGCTGTTGCCCCTTCAGTGGGCCCTTGGCGTGTGGTAGTTGTCTTCTTCAGCTGAGACATCCGAACTTACCCTTCAGGGCCCACGACACCCAGCCTTTATTCTATAACCAAGATGGCGGGTCCTGTGCTAGCCTTTGTAGATTTCAAGATTGTCTTGGAACTATTTATAAATGCCCATGGACATTTCTACTTCACCAGTCACTGCTGAAGGCCTAGCGACTCAAGGTGCAGCTGTATTTGGTCACAGAAATGAATAAAGAGCAGAGAGTCCACTGCGGGTGCCAAGCGCCTTGGGACTTCTCTGCCCTCTTTGAGCATCAGGCCGTCCGAACGGACGGACCAGCGTGGCCACAGAAGGCTGCTCTGTCCTGACACTGGGAATAATGAAAGCCCTTGTGTCCATGCAGCGGCCGGCGAGGGGGTGGGGAGGATGGGGAGGGTGGTGAGCAACTTGCTGAGCGTACTTCTAGGAAAAAAGCTTGTCTTTTTTTTTTCTTCCTAAGAATAGTATCTGGCTTGTTCCTTTCATAAAGGAAAATGTTTGAAGTATGGCTGTTTCCAGCCCGAGCTTCTCAGTGCCTGGGCGCTCCCGGGGCAGTACCATCCTGCGAAAGGGGGCAGGAAACAGAGGCTGAGGTGGAGAAGGAGCAGAACTCAGCACAGCAGCCTTGGCTATTAACTGATGTCATCTGCTTTACGCCACCTGCAACTTTCTGGCTGTTTGTGAACTCGTTGTTGCTTAAACGGACAAGGAGTCCCTCGAGTTTTCCTCTTTGCAGTGTTTATATTGCATGAAAATGCTCTTTGATTTTGGCATATTGATCTCTCCTTCTCTCGATCCAGTGTTGCCTTTGCTAGCCAACCCTTACTGAGGGTCTGCAGGGTTCCACAAGCTCTACCGTGTGTATTTCATGCATTATTTCCTCTGATCCAATCCATAACTGCACAGAGTTGGGCATTATCTTTGTTTCACATGCAAGGGAACTGAAGCTCAGAGAGGTGAAGCAACTCGCTCAAGGCCTCACAGCCTATGAGTTGCAAAATACAAACTCAAACCTCAGTTAGTTTGGCTCCTTGTTCTGGGGAGCATTCACCTGAAATGCAGAGTGGACAGCGTCTGTAGCTTCTCACTATTGCTTTCTGTGTCCATCTGTCATTCCATGTGGTCTATGAAATTGTTCATCCACAGGAACCCTGCCGAGTTTAGAGGTTTATCAAGCTGATGTTTTGAAAACACGCAAAGGACAGTTCTCAGATGTCACCTAGGAACTGTCAGATCGAGTTGGGGTGTGGAGTGTGTCTACTTACAGAACACCTTAATTAGGCAGCGGTCATGTCCCATCCGGAAGTAAAGTATGTGTGTCCTCTTGCTAATATCCTGCTGGATTCTGCAGTGATCAAGCTCAAGGTCTCATAAACATGACACTGCAGTAATTGACAAACTCACTCTTACCAAAGATCTCTTGAAATTTGATGATTTCCCTGCTTTTTCTATTTTTACATATATATTTTTACAAACCTCTATTTCAAGGAACAAGAAAACTTTAGAGTGGGTTTTTTGGTTAACCTCAAAGACCGCATCTTAATGATATCAGTAGGCATCCTTTTCTGAAGACTCTTTACAATCTAGGTGCTAATCAAGGTTCATTTCATGATTCTTCAGGTGATTTGGGGAAAGCTCCAAAAAGCGTTTAAAAAATACCATTTAGTTTTATGCAGCTATCATAACCCAGCCAAATTCAAGAAATTAGGCTCTTCCCAACAAACCCCAAACAAAAGTACTTAATGGAATAAACAAACAAAAATAGTGAGGACTCCACCCTTTGTAAACGTTGCCCAAGAGTAGGAGAGGTTCCCACCCCTCTAGCGATCTTCACGCCACAAAAAATGAGTCAACATTTGAGGAAGGAACAGCTCAAAATGAGAAAGAAAAGGAGAGGTCAGTGATTTTCCGCCTCTCCCCCCAGGTCTGTGGCATTCAGTTTTGTCTTCAAAGCGTGTTCTCCTCCAGTCACGTGTAAAGCGCAGAGCCTAGCTTTCCGGTCTGTCCGCACTGCCAATTCCCTTTGTGGAGCAGTTAGGTGTTTTGAAATTCGCCAAATGGACCCAGGCTAAGGTGTGAGGATCCTTCTAGGGTGGCTGATGACGCCCTGCTAATGCTTAGCCCAAGGGGCTTTTAGAAATAGCTCAGTCCGCTGTGGATTCGTGTGTCAGTATTTGCGCCCAGGTAGGCAAGCCCGTCTCCTTGAAGGCTGACGTCACGTGAGTGGGTGGGCCCCTGTGAGGCCCCCTTGAAGCTGCTCCAATCACGAGCAGTGGGCTCCAGTTTTGATTTCCACAGAATAACAAACCCCTGCTTGAGGGGAACCAGTGAGCTGCTCTTTTCTGCCGCTGATAGTCTCCCAGTCTCACTACCCCACAGTTCCACTTTCTGGGTCTCTAGTTCCATAACTGATTTTTTTTTTTTTTAATATTCTCATAAACCCACTTTTAAAATGTGCTGATCCCTCCGTGTTCAATGCTCGGTGCAAGTTTCTAGTTGCGCCTCCAAAGACGCAGGTCTCCAGCAGGTTGGGTTAACGTGCAGATGAGATGACATAGTGAAGAACCATGTTGCCCCAGCCTGAGTCCCCCCAAACTGCTCCCCAAGATCCACATTCCATGAGGATCTCCACTCCTACCGACCACAAGCCCTGGAAACTTCCAGAACTCGATGCCTGGGGCTGCCCTCCACGCCCAGGGTGGATATATCCAGTATCACTCTGAGTACCTGCTTCTCCGTATGGACACTTGTCACTGGACACAGTTAATGAGATTGTAGCAGAATCTGTATGTGAACTAGATAGAAATTCACGTTCATTTAAAAGGAAGGACATATCTTTCTGCTCATTGTGTGATTAGCCCAGAGAGAAACTGACATTGTGACGCATTTGACCTCGCCCAAATCATCAGCCTTGGATGAGCTGGGGCTTTTCCAGTTTTATATGACAGAAAGGGTGAATTGGACAAGATAAGAATATCCAGAAGGCCCCCAGGGTTCAATGTCACTTACTTGTGAATGAAGCATGTGGGACAGATTCAGATTCATCAGGTTCATCAGATTCATCATATTACTATTCAAATGCATAGTACTTATTAATTTTTCAGTCACTATTAATAACTCCGTAAGAGTTTATTCCTTATTCAGTAAGAACGAAACAACCACAGCCTTCTCTGGCTTTACTAACCCTCCGACTCTGGGGTCTTTGGCCATTAGGTAATAACAAGTAACATTTTTACTCCTCTTTCCAGTACATCCAAATCCATGACCTCTTTTGATTCTCATCCTAACAATCCTGTGAGGTAAGAACTGTCATTTCCAGTTTGCGTGCAAGTCAGCTGAGGTGGAGGCCTCAAGTCATTTGGTGTGGCTCAGCAGGTGGGCAGTGGGGACAGGGCCTGACCCTGGCCTTCTCCCCTTGCTCTTCCCTCTTGTCTTTCCTATCTCCCTCCACCTCGATTAGTTTTCTTGCATTATAAAGAACAAAAGGCCTTAGACCACGTCCATCTCCTTCCGCAGAGACCATCGCCTGGTCTGGCCCTCAATCCTGTGTTTATCTGGGAAAAACTCCTTTGACACAGAAGTGCAGGAATGTGCCTCCCGGCTGTCCCCTCTGTTTACCAAGAGTCTTTAGAAAATTACAAGGTTCCATCCTGCCAGAAGATTGTTGTCTTTACCCACATCCTACGTGGTGTTCATAGTGGTGTGTGTGTGCCCCAGTATATGCATTTTTTGTGTACGGGGAAAGAGACTCTAAATGACCTTCACACACAGCGTCCCTGGGACTTAAGGGACAATCAAAACCCATCAAGTCTCAGTCTTCCACACTGTTTTTCTATAGGACACGGTTCATTTTCAGTTCCAGATTTTCAGCAGCTTTAGTAAGATTTTCTAATGCATCCCCCAGAGAAAGCAATTAACTCTGTAAGGGCAGGAATGAGGCAGCTGAATGCTAGTAACAGCTCTGCACCTCCTAACTGGCAGTGTGACCTTGAGCAAGTCATATGAATTTCCTGGAACCGGGAGTTCAATTAGATACAGGGGGCGCCTTCCAGATGTAATGTTCCATGATTCTAAGGATTGTAATTTATCTTGTAACTCAATATGCTTCTTAAAGGCAGGGCCCATACACCGTATCTGACCCTGGGTCATTGCCAGGACGCCCACAGAAGGGCAGGAGGGGGTGGCCAGGCTGAGGCAGCACAACAGGAGACTCCCACAGAACAGGCCAGTGGAACTTTCTGGAAGTGGAGGTTGACGCTGAGAGCACCTGCAGCATGAGCAGGGCACCTGAGGGTCGTGACTCAGACAGTGCCAGGCAGGACGGAAGGAGGAAGGACTTGAGGCCCAGTTTCTGTCAGGGCACCAGAGGCCTGGTGTCCAAGGGCAGCCCACCGTCCAGCAGTCTTGGCCGTCAGCCAAAGAACACCATGCAGGCTGAGATGAGGGAGCAGGTGGCAGGCCATGGTGGAGAGCTGTGGCAGGTGCACATCACCTGCGGTCAGGCCAGGTAACATAGGCCCCTGGGCACCGGGCAGTGTTCAGAAACCGGGTGTCAATCCCAGTGTGGCCGGTGGCTGTTCGGGGAGTCAGCATTCCCTGAACACAGGCCTGGCAACTTGACAGGTCCACGTTAGTAGGCAGTGAGGGAGTCTTGGGGAGCCCTGCAGGGGTCTGGCAGCTGCCCCAGGCCTGGGCTCTGGAGGTGGGGGTTCAGTAAAAACCCTTGTAGATAGGAGACTAAGCAGCTTTGGAGTTCCTGCTTCAGGCAAGGCTGGCCCCAGCGCAGGGCAGGCCTGAGTATGGAAGGGAGAGGGACCCACAGGCCCGGTCCAGAAGTTCCAGGAGGACCTGGAAATGACACAAGGACAGCCAGTGAGCCGCTGGTTCTCCCAGCTGAGTACGGCAGCCCCCCAAGTCCTGCGGTGCGATACAGTGCCCTCTACCAGCCCCACCAAACCAAGCCAGGCAGTCCCTGTCCGAGGCAAGGAAATTACTAGTCTTACCACTTATTCGTCATATCCTCAGGAATGCGGTTAAAGTCCGACGCTCTAAATAAAGGATTCCCAAATGTGGGGTTTCTCTTTCTCAAAGAATCACATAAATGATTTCAGTTGTTTTCATTTGAAAAATAGGTAAATAAGTGTACTTGTGACAGGTTTCGACACCTCCCTGCCCATCTGCACTTGCGGCAGCAGCTGGACAGCAAAATACTTGCTTCTGTTGAACGACCTCTATATAGATGGGAAGGTTCGCATTGTCTGGTCTGAGCCTGTCAACGTTTACATTACGTCCTTATTTTAGGTTTCAGATGTTAGCAGAATGTTCTGGGCTGCGCCCAGTGTGTGTCCTTAGGCAGAGGCTCTCAGCTGAGGTGGAGGATGTCTCTGCTTACCTTTATTCGATTGCCGTTCTTCCACAAGATGATAGAAGTCTGTTTTCTTTAATAAAGGAGCTTCCACGGCTGCCTAGTCGTTCTCTTTTTGTCATCACTGTTCTGTTTTTCATCCATTCCCATTTTATTTTCTTGACTTCTAAATGACTCTACAGAATTCTGGCATACAAAGAGAACTTTTGTAATGAACACTTCTTCTCGTCCTAAAGTTGGAAATCAGCAGAAGAGTGGAAATGTTGACAAAGGGGGTGACACAGCCACACAGAGTCCCCCATCCCGTAGCAGAGTTCACCACCCCTTGAGTGACAGTCTCGGGCCTGCTCCCGCCAGCTGATCCGGGTTTCTGAAGCTTCCCCTTCGTGTACCGGGGGGGCCCCTCTCCCAGCGGGAGCTTCTGCCATCCAGCCCCGTGCCACGCAGCTGGGGTGGGAAGGACTTGTGCAGAAAGGACTTTGGTGCCATCTGTAGAGACCCTGGGGCCCAGACTCTCCACGGGGAGGTTACAGGACTTTTCATCTCCGTGTTCACTGGGCACAAATTTCCATGCAGATTAGCCACTTATTAGCCACTTACATCAGATTAGCCGTTTGCATCGGCCTCCAGTTTCGTTTCCTGGTGCCCTGCTGAAACTTTCTTCAGGTCTTCTGGTTAATCGCCGGAACTGAGGTCTTTCTGCCCAGGCCCCGCCCACCCTGCTTGCTCCCTTCACAGACTCAGAATAGCCGCTCAGAGGCACAACTGAACGGTGCCCCGAGACCTTGCCCAAGCCAGTTGCCACCCCCCATCTCCAGCCACGCACCACCCGCCAGCTTCCAAAGCAGGGAGCTCACGGCACTGTTCCAGCCCCTGGTCTCCCAGAACTTTCATTACCACCACAGTAGGTCAGCGGAGGCTCATTCTGATCCTCCATCGGCTCCTGGCACCCACAGCAGTCTGCCCTCCCTGCCTCTGGGGATGTGTCGCGGCCACCTACACGGCACCCCAAATGCGGCCCACGGTGTGTTACCTCCGCACTGCCTTCCATGCTTTCCGCTCTCCTGGACGGCCACAGTCCTCCCTCATGTCCTCCCTGTCTTCAGGGCCTCGCTCAGGTGTCCCCTCTTCCTGACCCTTCTCTCCCACAGCCTTTATCTGCCACAGCCCTCTCCCCTTCCTGGTCCTTCTTGGTGGGGTTTTCTCTGCTCTCTTTCCCTTGGTGGTCTCACCCACTCCTGTGGTTCTGGCCACCACCTCTGTTCCAGCTCTCCAACCCGACATCCAGGCCAGCTTCGAGCTCAGGAGGGGGGCCCTCTTTCCAGGCACCTGTAGATAGTGCCATCTGGGGGGTCCTTCATGTACCTCACATTCTGCACACCCAGAAGCAGCCTTGTAATGTACCCCCGCCCCCAGCCGCCCAACCCCCCGATCCTCTCCCTTCTGTCCCGAGGGCCATGGCCCTGCATGGGCACCTGTTATGTGTTATGATACATTTAAGACAGGTCGGTGTTCTAAATAGCATGTCTTAACTGACATACACCCCTTCAGGTCCATGCCTACATTATCAGCTATCTGAAGAAGGAGATGCCAAGCGTATTCGGAAAGGAAAACAAGAAGAGAGAGCTTATCAGCAGATTGCCAGAAATCTACCTTCAGCTGCAGCGAGAATACCAGATTTCTGCTGGGGACTTCCCAGAAGTCAAGGCAATGCAGGTACTGGGAGCCCATTGTAGCCTCACGGGTGGGTAGGGGAGAGGCAATGCCACCTCATCTGGCTGGTTGCTGGGTTCACATGAGGGTTTCATGGTTTAGGATAGAGAACACGGGTCGCCTGGGTGGCTCAGTCACTTAAGCGTCCAGCTTGATTTCGGCTCAGGTCATGATCTCAGGGTTGTGAGATCAAGCCCCACGTCAGGCTCTGCCCTGGGCATGCAGCCTGCTTAAGATTCTGTCTTTCCCTCTCCCCCTCCCCCCTCTTAAGAACAAAAGGATAGAGAATGCAATGAATGCATCTTCCTAATGGTGATCCATGATAATAGGTTTCTGTGAATAAAGTGGAGATTGCCTGCCTCCCCAAAACATTAAACCAAAAAGGGACACATTTCAAGAAGTAAATCTCTATGATGGAATATTACTCAACCATCAAAAAGAATGAAATCTTGCCATTTCCAATGATGTGGATGGAACTAGAGGGTATAATGCTAAACGAAATAAGTCAGAGAAAGACAAATACCATATGATTTCACTCATGTGGAATTTAAGAAAACACGAATATAGGGGAAGGGAAAGAAAAATAGAAACAGAGAGGGAGGCAAACCATAAGAGACTCTTTTTTTTTTTTTTTTTACGATTTTATATATTTATTTATTTGTCAGAGAGCAAGAGAGCACAAGCAGGCAGAGCTGCAGGCAGAGGGAGAAGCAGGTTCCCTGCTGAGCAGGGAGCCTGACACGTGACTCGATCCCAGGACCCTGGGATCATGACTGAGCTGAAGGCAGATGCCTAACCGACTGAGCCAGGTATCCCCGTAAGAGACTCTTAACTCTAGGAAACAAACTGAGGGTTGTCGGAGGAGAATGAGGGAGGCAGGAGGATGGGGTAACAGGGTGATGGACACTAAGGAGGGCATGTGACGTAATGAGTACTGGGTGTTATATGCAACCGATGAATCACTAAATTCTACCCCTGAAACTAATATTACAATACATGTTAACTAAATTGAATTTAAATAAAAATGGTCAGCCAGACTGACCATCTTTTTGTCCAGAGCAAGGACCCATCTGCACTAGAGGCCACTGTCCTCCCTGGAAAGCAGGCCACACAAACTCAGATGCCCTTAGCTAGTGAGGCAGGCCAAGCAAAGAAAAACCACTTTGCCCTTTTGGATTCTCACTTGTCTTCCCACATTTGATGAAGATGTGGGTTCTGGGAAATAGGACTCTCCCAGGAGGAAAACCAGTCTGCGAGTACAGTGAGAACTTGTGGGGTCCCCCCATGCGGGCAGGCTGGGCAGTCTGTGCCCCACTTCACTGTGTGGAAAAGGCCAGACCCGCCCAGTGGCCACTGCCTTGTGGGAACACGGGCCTGGATGGGTCACGAGAAGCGGCAGATCTGGATTTATGAGTAAAGTCCCCTGGTTTTCAACTCGGAGCTCAAAGAGTACTACCTGGGCAGACAGAATATTCTGCAATTCTGGCCACACCCTGGAGACCTCCAGGTACCATCTTCTGCCCTGAGCCACCGAGGAGGACGGGGCTAGAGGAAGAGCAGTAGAAGACACGCCTCTGGAAGGTGGGCCGGCGAGCTGCCGGGCCAGCAAGCTGCCTGGCTGCCTCAGGAGGGCATCGGAGGAGGCGAGAGGGAGGGTTGGGGCAAGGATGAACAGGGAGCAGGAGGGGAAGCTTCGGCCCTGAGGAGTTCCGTAATGCGAACCCTTTCTATAAAGGACGCACTAACATAGGAGTGGGCCGTGCTTCCTGTTGAGATGGCAGGGTTCAAGGTGATAAGAGTGTGTGGGATATAGGAGGTGGTCAGGTACGACTTAGCTGGCTTCAAAATAAACCCAGAACATCTTTTTTCTTCCAGAAATGAAAGAGGTAGTCCCGTACTCAGAGGATGAAATGGGAGGTGGGGGGGTTTAATCACAGGATGGCTGATTGGAGGGCTTCTAGGCCTCCGGAGCGGTCTTCCTGGGCAGGCCCGCCTTCACACTCTTGGGCTATGCCCTGCAGGCCCTGACCAAACTGAGGGACAGCGGTCTCCTTGCATCCTTCAGATCTTTTTTAAGGGAAATTGGCTTCTTGACTGCAATGAAAGCTGTGAATAAAAACACAGGGCACGCTATGGCCTCATTAGCCTCCTGAGCGACCACAGCGCCTCACCCACAAGAAGGGGCCGCTCCCAAGGCCTGAGACACCCCTGAGCCCAGCCGGAAGCCACTGTGAGCCTCCCTCACAGGACCTGCATGCCTGTCCGCAGGTGAACTCCCATAACCGGGTAGCACGCAGCGACCAGAGCTTCTCGTGGCCGGGTTAGCCTCGGCTCGGCCCCGTCAGAGGAAGCCCAGGCCTCCCCGAGCTGGAGCAGAGGGGCAGTCCCTGGGGAAGAAGACAAGGAAGCCATGGGCCCCTCTTCTAGCATCTCAGCAGAGGCCTTAGCACCGTCAGCAGACACCTGGGGGCCCCGAGCCCTTGGAGCGAGGAATGCCGCCTGACGGTACCCGCCCCATTCACCCGTGTTCGTTCACTCACTCACCAAGAAATATTAATGAAGTGCACCATGCCAGGCACTGTTCCGGGCCCCTGGGATAAATCCGTGAGCCAACAGCACAACAGAGAAACTCCACTGTAATTCATTGATTCATTCAGTGGCTCTCTCCCTCCTGAGGCTCCACGAGGCCAGGGCCCCACGTCCCGGGCACCGCCATCTCCCCGGCCCCTGGCCCCTAGCAGGTGCCCCGTGAGTAGTTAGATGAGCTCCTTGGTAAGTTAGTGTGTGCTTCTATCTGAGCAGGCTGGAGGGTATTGACGTTCTCGGACCCTGACCTCGCTCTGACACCCACACGGCTTGTAGAGAGACCGGCAGTTTTCAGAGCCCTAGAAGCTGGAAGGGGATGCCTCCTTGGGAAGCTGGCCAGGCCCTGACCACATCACCCCAGTCCCTTCAGGGGCTCCCCAGGAGACGAGGCAGGCCTGGATGCTTCCCATCACCTGATACTTGGAGCTAGTTTGCTGTCACCCAGGAAGCTTTGGGGGGGGGGGGGTTGATGGTGGGGGCCAGGGTCTCCGTCATCTCAGAGTCTGTGGAACATCTGACCCGCCCTCCAGCACAGGTGTTCAGCCTCTCATCGACTACATCTGGGACAGCAGCAGGGACACAAGCTGGGAGATAACTTTGTTAGGATCTTTGCACATCTGGGGGCCGATCAGAGAGCTCCCCGAGGCCAGCCTTGTCTCTGACCTCCCTGTGCCCTCACAGACCACGCTGCTTGGGGTGACTCAGCGGTAGCAGTGAGCTGAGTGTATTTTAAAGGCCTTTACGTGGTGCTGGGAGAGGCCCGTGACCTGCTGGTGAAGCAGCCCGCGTCTGCCCTGCCTCGTTTCGGGAGGGAATGTGACTTAACCGCACAGCAGGGTCCAGACTGGAGAAGTAGAACACGAGGCCCCTTGGAGCGCAGACTCAGTTTCCCTCCTCAGAGAATCCAGCCCCCTCGGCTGAGGAACTGGCCGCGTTTCCACAGCAGAGGGCAGCAGAGCCCTCCCCACCTGCTCAGCCCAGCTGGAAACTGGAAATGTGCTTCTGGTGAATGCGGGGAGTGAGTGGGCAAGAGGGAGGCCAGCAAAGACTGGGCCGAGAACTGACCTTTGTGCCTTGGGAGGGAGAAGTTCCAGGATCCCGGGCTTGGTGGCTTCGATAGAGGCAATTGTTGACGGGTCAATCTTTAAATTCCCCAGTGTGTATTCATCCCAATATAAAGATGTCTTTTTGGAGCAAACTCGGTGGAGGGCAGGGCTGGTGGTAGTTTAACTCGTACCCCATACTCCCTGGCCAGGCCTTGGGATGAGAGTATAGGGTTTGTTTCCTCTGTGCCCTCCAGGCAAGGTGTGGCTGCTGCTGTTACTTCCTGTCCACCCCTGCGACCACGTGGCCATTTCCCCTTGCCAGCTTTCCAGAGGTTTGCCATCCGAATGCACGTACCCCGAGGGCGGGAGGAAAGTTTGGGCGGACACCGCCCTCCTTCGTCTGCTTGGCCAGACACTGGGGCTTTGTGTGTGCTCAGAGCTCAGGCTCATTCATGAGGCAGGAGGGTAGGTGTCTGTGCACCCAGGGGAATCCAGACTTGTTTACCCCAGCAGCACTCAGATTTTTGTGTAGGCTGCCCGCTCTCCTCCTCCCAGGCTTTCTCGTCTCCATTCCCTCGCTGGCTGACTGAGCGAGTGGCAGTCGGAGCCCAAAGCGTCGGCAACATTGTTGAGTCCTGGTGTTGGAGCGGCATGCAGATGGCCGTGTTCTGTCGGAGAAGACAGACGACACGCAAATGGGAATGGGTTTAGAAACCGGGCCCGCAGCACCCTGCGGCTCTCAGCGGGGCACAGGCCGCCCGCCGGGCATCAGCCCAGCCTGGCCCCTCGTGGTTCGAAGGGGTCGCAGTGCTACTGAGAAGAGTGTTAGAGGTACCTCTTTTCACATTCGTCGAGCTGTTTAACTTTTAACTCTGTCCATCCATCCAAAGCTCAGGGGTCCCCTTCTAAGTAACAGCACAAGGTGTCTGTCCTACTGGCACCCTCCGGACACCCCAGTCTTGACTCTCCGTTGGAAACACGTCCAACCACACAGGATAGAGTAAACGAGGGAGGGCCTGGCCGGACAGTTCAGTATTATACAGCTTTTACGAATAAGGTTGGATAACAATTATTATCAGGGAAAGATGGGATACATTTTTTCTTAGAAATGCAAATTATCAAATAGTGTGGTCTTATTTCAGTTAAAGAGAGAGTGTGTGCGTGCGTGCACGTGCATGTGCGCACGTTTATAAAAATGGCTAGAAATGTGTGCCCAAAGAAAGTTAACAGAAGTTATTGCTGGGGGATGGAATTATAAGTGATTTAAATTTTTTGTTTTGTCTATCAGTTTTTCCCCCCAATTTTTACAATAAAGGTGTGATATATATGATTGCACAAAGTTGTGCTCTTTTCCCCCCTAACTGCCCATCACATTACTTCTGCCCAGGACAGTCGGGTCTGAGTGAAACCTCTTTTACTCAAGGGTCATCCTCCCTCATCTCCAGAAAATTGCACACCTGGTCGGCCCCTCGCTGGCCTTCTAGAATTTTCCTAACATATTTCATATAAAGCCCATATTAAAAACTTCCTTATCTGGAACTTTCTGCATTTATTTGGCAAAACTGCTGTTGAAGACATTTTTCAAAGATCAGAAAAGGGCCCAGGTAACTTTCATAATTCAGAAAAAGCTTGTCTCTTGCAACAAACAGGTGGTTTCTTCCTTCAGGCAGTGAAAGGGTGTGCCCCCCGGGACCCCAGCCATGGCTTCTGAGGAACAGTATCTTTCCTCACCTTAGAAGTCTGATGGTCCCTTTCCTCTCCCCTTTAATTACTTAGCTTTTCCCATTCTAATGACTTTCCTCTATTTCGTGTTATCATTTTTCTACTGTAAGATAAGTCGAACCCTTTTTGAAAGTAGGCAGGAACTGAAAAAACTAGAATGTTTTCCCTCTTTTAGAGCATAAGCTCCTGGAGGGCAGAGACTGGCTCTTTGTGATTATATTATCCCCAGGCTCCAAAACAGGGCCTGGTAATAACAAATGGCCAGTAAATGTTGGATGGGTCAATGGATGAAGGATGGATGGATGGATGGATGGGTAACCAAGGTGAACCAAGGTAGGAAGGACTGTTTCTACAGAGCCATCCACAGAGCCTATGTGGCATCTACAGTTGGCTCCCATCCGAGTCGGGCAACTGCTGTGTCCCAGGGCCCTCCGCGGTGCATGTGTTCCTGCCGCTCTGTCTGCTGATGGGCCCGTTCTCCTGGCAAGTGATGCCGAGACCTGCCCTGCCCAGGCTAGTGATGCTCAGCCCTACTGGCTGGATCTCTACTCACCCTCCCATCCCTACTCTTCTCCCACTTACCAGTTTCGACTTTTACTTATTTGTACCTTAAATGACACTTTCTTTAACTGATCCAAAAACAACATTCTTAAATAATTGTTTTACCTAAAAGACCCTGTGACACAGCTTCATGTTACAGCACAAAAGAACATTCGTCCAGGGGCAGGAGCCGTGGGCTCTCGTTTTGGCTCTGTCAGAATGCCCCATGGGCTGTCCATCCAACAGGGTTATTCACCCCTGCCCCCCCTTGCTCCCAGTGTTGTTGTAAAGATCAACAGAAGTATGTCATTAGATCACCTTAAAAGATAAAATGTTAAATCTCTAGAGCACCAAAAAAAAAAAAAAAAAGGCAAGGTTGAAGGAAGGATGTCTGAAAGCCCTTAGGGGACCGCTATCCCTCACATGACCTCCAGCCAAAGATTAGCTGCTATAAAAAATAGTTGTCTTCCACGCATCTTGTTTCTTGTTCCAAAAGCCGCTCCTGGATCTGGTGAATTCGGAGGTGGGGACCCCAGCAAAAAGAGAGAGAGCTCTGGAGCAGCCCAGGGATGGGATGTCCGCTTAAAGGACAATTCTGCCAGCAGCTCTCCCTCTCCCTGCCTGCTTCCTGAAGCGAGGGCCTGTGACCAAGTCTGTGGTTTCTCCTCTTGCAGGAACAGCTGGAGAACTATGACTTCACCAAATTCCACTCGCTGAAGCCCAAGCTGATCGAGGCGGTGGACAACATGCTGAGCAGCAAGATCTCATCCCTGATGAACCTCATCAGCCAGGAGGAGATCAGCATGCCCACGCAGCTCGTGCAGGGCGGCGCCTTTGACGGCACCACCGAGGGCCCCTTCAACCAGGGCTACGGGGAGGGCGCCAAGGAGGGCGCCGATGACGAGGAGTGGGTCGTGGCCAAAGACAAGCCCGTCTACGACGAGCTCTTCTACACCCTGTCGCCCATCAACGGCAAGATATCGGGGGTCAACGCCAAGAAGGAGATGGTGACATCCAAGCTGCCCAATAGCGTCCTGGGCAAGATCTGGAAGCTGGCCGACTGTGACTGTGACGGCATGCTGGACGAAGAGGAGTTCGCACTGGCCAAGCACCTCATCAAGATCAAGCTTGATGGCTACGAGCTGCCCAACAGCCTGCCCCCCCACCTCGTGCCCCCCTCCCACAGGAAGTCCCTGCCAAAGGCCGACTGAGGGCCGGGCCACTCTCAGGGCAGGCCGCAGGTGGTAGGAATCAGGGGTGGGGGGTGGGGGGCCTGGGCCTGAGGCCCATGCTGCCACTGACTCAGTGACCCTGGCCACAGCACCGCCCTCTCTGTGCCTCAGTTTCCCCACCTGTGGAATGAGGAGGGCAGACACAGGACACTAGATGAGGTTCTTTCACCTCTAAAATTCCCTGAGTTTCTATTCAAATGTTGGGAGGAGGGGATGGGTAAGGAGATGGAAGGGCTGAGAAAAAGGAGAGATTGACTAAAGAGTCCTTGGAAGCCTGGAGAGACATAGACATGGAGGCGGGCTGGATAGACTCCCACAACCCCAGGGAGTGAGCCAGGGGCCCTTCTGGAGCCAGTGGGTCTGTGCTGGGCCACACGGCATCTCACACCTGCCTTGGCTCCTGTCTGTCCCTTAGAGGGTACCAGGAGGGAACAAAGTGGATCTTATTTATTTCGTTGCCTGCTGTATTGAGAGTGGAAAACAACAGAGCACAGAAGGTTTCTCTTCCCTCCAGGCCGTCTACCAAAGAGAAGACTGCTTCCCCCGGGTTTGTGTCTGTGTTTGCCCCCGTCCCCGCTGCAGGCTCAAGCAGGGCAGGTGGCCAGGCCAGCGGAGAGCATCTGTGCTACCCAGCACCCCCCTGACTAACCCACCCAGAGCTCCTCCCACCCCGGACCCTGCCCAACAGAGTTGCATTTGGTTAGGAATTTGGAACTCAGAACCTTTATTAGCCCCTGGCAAGATTTCTAGTATTCAAGTCATGTCGAAGTCTGAAGGTTGGCTTTTCTTACTGGTCTTTTGTAGCAAAGTCTATTGATCATAATCAAACTACAGTAAAGGAAACAGGTGGTTCTCTGCAGTCATCAGTTAGTGTGGTAACATGTTCCCAAGGCTCCTTGGTCAATGGCATGAGTTAAATTTAAACCCGCATCTTGGTGCCTGCAGTGTGCTGGGACATAAGGCGAATGCAAGGCGAGCCCACCCCAGGCTGTCAGGTAGAAAAGGTCATTCTCTAGCTTTAGACACTATTTTTTTTTTTTTAATTGGCATTTTTATTATGTCCAGTTTTTCTTTCTTACAGGAAAAGCCTTTATACAGAAATAGGACAGAATCTTTTATATGAAACCTTTTCTTCAAAAGGCCGTGAGTTCATACCGTGCATGCCCATCACAAGGCAGGATTTGGTTCGTGAGTGTTCTCTCTCTGAGTCTCGGTATAAAGTCTCGGTATAAAGCTGTCTGGTCCACTCGCTCAGGTGCCCGTCAGACGGAGGTGGAGACAAGTAACTCTCACTGCCACCCTCCCTCCTCTGGGGGCTGCACCCTGGGGACTCACTTCATTATTACTCATGCAGTACGAAGGGGCTGGCCACATGGCCCCGAAGGGAAGGAAATCAGCACAGTCCCGCCCGAGCCCTCCAAAAACCACATTTTTTTTCTTTTTCCAATATCACCTGTGATATCAGGGGCAGAAATGCAGACTTTAAATTTTTATTTTGGGGAAGCTTTGATCCAGAGGCCAGTCCTTGCACTCCCTAGTTTACTTTCTAAATAATGTCACTTTAAGAGAAGTAAATTCATAATATGGTTTTTAATCTTAATGAGCACTTTTAAATTAATTTTAAATTAATCAGAAACAGAGCAAAGGAAGGTGTGTGTCAGTACTGTGATATAAGCAGACGGTTTGGTGAATCCATGAGGACTGCGCAAGTGTGTACCCACAAGGGGGTCCGCCAAAGGGCAAAGCAGAGCAAAGAAGAGAGAATTCATTGGTCCAAAGGTTTAGAGATGCCAGGGTTCACTGATTTTCCATTGAGAATTATCCTGCTCCTTTAATTCTTCTCAGTCATCCTGCATAAAAATATATGTGTGTGTGTGTGTGTGTGTGTGTATATATATATATATATATATACATATATATATATATATATATACATATATATATATATATATACCACGTGAGTATGTATTCTTGATACTTGTCAATGGGTATATAGGCAGAAATGGCCAAGTTTTGTCTATGCAGACACATACAGGAAAGCTTGTAGCAGACTGAGGTTTCTGCTTTCTGCGAGGAAGGAAACTTCTGGTAGCCCTGTGATCGCCACCCCTATGCCGTCAGGTGGCAGAACATCTGGCAGCTGCCTCCTTTCCCTGCTGAGAAAGAAAAATAAAAAAAAAAAAAAAAAGAAATCCCATGCCCAGTTTTCTTAAGATCTTCTCTTACAACATGAAGTCATTCATCATGAAAAGTTGATTAAGAACTTTGAAAAGAAAAGCCCTGGAAAACCTCAGGGATGGCTGCCAAGGATGAGGACCCGTATGTTCCCAGGACCCGCACCAAGTTCCTTGAGTCTGTGTCCAAAACACCTCTTATCCTGCCTCGCTGTGCAGCGGGGCTGGGGGACAGCAGAGCCCTCTAGAATTCTGTTCACACTGCCCGGCCGCACTGCCCTCCCCACACCACTGCAGTTTTCAAAGTAGCCCCTCCACAGAGTTTGCAAGCTGGGCCGGAGGGTGGAGGTAAGTAGGCCCTAGCACTATGAGACCGTGCTCTCCACAATTCCACGGAAGAAGATCAAAGAATGTTGAATCTGTCTTCCACACAGCCCCGGGTCCCTCGTAACAAATGTCTGTGGCCTCGAGTTTAGGAGGGAAACAGTTTCAGCCCCCTCCTCCCAAAGTCAGCTTGCAAGCTGGAAGCCTGCTGATGACGCCCTCCTGAACCCATCTGCAAAGAAACACTGCACCAAGACCTCTCTTTCGTGGCGACATGCAGACATCCAACCTGCTCCAGCCTGATGCTCCAGCCCAGCATCGTACATGGATCCTTCCTCACCAGCGTCCTGGGATGGCCCAGGGGTCCCCCTGTGATGAGGAGGGCCATTCATTCAGCTGACTTACGCCTTTCTGGGACTGGACGGGGTTCTCCTCGGAGCACTCATCACGAGGCAACTATAGCGCCTTTCCATTTGGAGCTGTGGTTCCTCCTGCAGGACAGTGGGCCTTTGAGGAGTTAAATTCTGGATCACGGGACTGGGTGTCCAGGCTGGTCAAAGAGCGTGTGCGGAGAAGAGAAGCCAATGCCTCCTGCCCTCCTCCCAACACCGCCCCCTCCCATTACCAGCCCACAGAGGAAGCCTCCGCAGAGCCCTGACCCCACTCCCCTGACCACAGCCCCTTGCCGTGCTCCGCGGGGTCTCCTGAGGAGTCGCCTGCCCACCGGGGATGTCTTACGCTGCAGCCCACTGGCCAGCGGGGAGCTCAGCCACCAGTCTCGGCCCAACAGCCCCCATGGGGACCTCCCCACTTTGCACTGTTACACTCCTTTATTATGCCCAGAGCAGTACCCCAGGCAAATTGCCTTGAAGAGAAGGAAAGAGGTTAACAGAGGCGCTCTTTATTTCCTCTGCAGAATGTAGCAGAGAAATAACATTCTTAGGACAGATAACCACTGAGTTTATTCAGGTAAACATGGGCCTAATTTAAGAGTGTGTTAAGTTACATGTCCATTAGCCAGTGCAGTTAATACACAATGCTTCTATTTTTTTGTAATCATGTTTAGAAGTGTCAAACCAAAAAAAAAGACACAATCTGTTGATCAATAAACTTCTGAAAAATTTACTACCTTTCCTCCATTGGTTCTGGTTTTCCAGTGACCCACTTGTCTCAGGAGTAAAGCGGAGGGGGCGGGGGCGGGCGGGGGGGAGGGAGGTGCCTGGGTGGCTCAGTCGTTAAGTGTCTGCCTTCCGCTCAGGTCATGATCCCAGGGTTCTGGGATCGAGTCCCGCATCAGGCTCCCTGCTCAGTGGGGAGCCTGCTTCTCCCTCTCCCTTTGCCTGCTGCTCCTCCTGCTTGTGCTCTCTCAAATAAATAAAATCTTAAAAAAAAAAAAAAAAAAGAGTAAAGCAGGAATCTAATGGAAATGAGACACAGGAGTTACGGGGGAGGGTGTGCCCCTTCTGTGCCATCCCTGTGACTCCCAACTCTTCCTGTCCTCTAGGCTGGGAGACTCCCAAAGCGGAGCTTCTTGAGCTGGAAAGCAGCTCCATCTGCTGAGGGCAGAGGCCAGGTCTAGGAGCAGACCCCAGGTGAGGATGACTGGAGACCAGGACGGAAGGAATCATGGAGGGGGGCCCTTCTGAGGCTGGGAAGGGCATCGCTGAGCACATTCAAGGAAGTTGGATGCCTGCTGCTTCTTCCTCTTCAGCTCAGAGGCAAGCCCCAGTGCCTGAAGGTGCAGGAGTGGTAGGGTTGGCGCCCCCTGGTGGCTGGCACTGTTCCTGCCTCTTGTCACACCCTCCCATAGCAGACGTCTGGGTTTTTTCCACTGTCACACATCTACCCTTGTGGTGATCCAGACCCAGAATTTCCTTTGCAGAGCACTCCCTACTTCCCCACCCTGCATCTGAGCCACAAGGTTTGGGTGAAATAGACACCTCTCGAGGGTGGGTCCTGATTGGCTCTGCCAATGAGAGTATTTCATCCTCCCCACCCACCCCCACCACCCTCACAAAAATTGGTTCAGGAATGGACATGTGGCTCAATTCAAGCCTATGAGAGCCAAGCTCCTCAGATTTCTCTTCCAACTCTTGAGAGAAATGTTCTCTCTTCTCTGAACCATGCAGTGTAGAGAAGTAAACTCATTGGTACAACAATACCAATGGCATTGAGAGGTCTGCCCAGAGCTACTGGGGGCAGAGGAGTGAGGTTAGGCTGGCAGCATTCTGGAGCATGAAAGTGAAGGAAGCATCGAGAAAGGCAAGTCCAGGCCTGTGGTGGCATGATTTGAACTGCTGGATCAAACCTCACCTAAAGTCCTCCTCCTGCCAGACATTTCAGTCTCCTGGGACTTTTATATTGTTTAAATCTTTTTTATATTGTTTAAATCTGTTTGACTTGAGATCTTAGCTACTCACCACATAGATAATCCAAAACTAGGTGCTGACTAACAAGGGATTCTCATTTCAGCAGGGGCTGCAATCAGTGGCAGCGAAAGAGGAGCCAGGCCTTGCCACATGTGCAATGGCTTTAGCGGCATCTGAGCTGAGGAAGACGAGCAGTCCCCCAGGCCCACTCAGCAACCTAAGACAACAAGCTCTGTTGAGGTCTGTGTTCAAAGCATCACACAGCTCTAGCCTGTCCTCTGGTGGTCACATCATACAAGATGCCCTGGGCCAAGGCTCTTAATAGGAGGAGAAACAAACTGGAAGCGAGGGGGCAGGTGGCAGGGAACCTGCTGGAAGGAGCGAGATTTTAACTGGGGCTGACAGGATAGGAAAATGTGGGCAATGAGGAACGGAAGTGACATTCTAAGCCTAAAGAACAGCTGAACCCCAGTACGGGCAGGAAAGCTCTGGTCCAGTTGAGGCAATGGGGAGTCTTCATAGGCATGAGCAGAGTTGTGCTCTGGGAGGTAAACTGGGGCACTGTGTGTAGGCTGATGTGCGGGCAAGATGTAGAGTCGGGGAACGGTGATGGGGCCATGTGGGGACAGGAAGTTGACAGGGTGGGAGGGTAGACCCTGTGGGATTCTGGGGAGCACAGAGCAGCCGCCCCTAAGGACTGACTTGATCTGGGGCTGTGAGCAAAGAAGCAGCTTGGGCTTACTCCAACACCTGGGAAGCCAGGGGGAGGGCAACAGGGGAGGAAGCTCCTCTCAGATGAGGGGAACTGTCCCCACCCCGGGAGCATCATGCCCCTCATTCCCTGCCACAGCCCCAGAGTTCTGGAATGCTCTGTCCCGCCCAGCTCTGGAGGGCAGGCTTTGGACGCTGTTCCTCTCCCCAGCCTTGGCTGCCAGGGACACCTGCCTGAGGAGTGCGGCATCTCCTCTTGGAGTCTCTGGGGCTGCTGGATGAACCCACAGACACCCACCCCAGACCAGTGACTATGACCCCGAGGTTAGCCAGAACATTTTGTGAAGCCACTCGACTGAGAACCCCCTCTGGCATGCAGTTCAAGATTGCTCAGGGAGAGAGGGAGGGAGAGTTGCCTCCGGACTCCCTCCACAGCCCCTGCCCTGAGCCCCGAGACCCAGACAAAACCCCCAAAAGTGAACACTGTGTCCTGGCTCTGGAGGAGACTCTGTCATTCCCACAGCCTTTGCAGCTCCAAGTTACCCCCTCCCAGGGAGAGCCCCCTTTGGAAAGTGGCCTGTGGGCGTGAGGGGGCACCCACCGTTGGGCCCTAGGCCAAGTCAGGGCCTAGAAAGCAGAGCCCCAAGTCCAAGGACTCCCCGGCCTCTATGGTGGCATTCCTCTGGACAGGAGGAGAGGGGAGCATGCTCCCTCCCATCCCCACCCCTGTGGGTGCTCACAAAGAGGCCCTGCAGGGGTGCCAAAGGGCAGTCCCAGGCTGGGAAGTGGGTGCAGAAGCTTCTGGCCAGGGGCTCTGCTATGTGGGTGCCATTTACCTGGACAGCAGCACCCCCACGGCTCGGGGTGCACCCGCGGGCCTCTGTGACTTGACAGCCAGGACCCCCACCTGACATTCGGAGCATCTGAATTGGGGGGTGGGGAGGGTGAAGGAGGAGATCCTGGTGTCACAGGCTGCAGCATTCCTGAGCCACCCCCTCCCAGTCCGGGCCACGCCCTTTGGCAGGTGGGAGGACAATGCCCGCTGTGTGCCGTCGCCCCTGCCCCGCGGTTCAAGAGGAGGGCCATCGCGTGGCCCCGGCTCCAGCCGTGGCCTCTCCTGTGGTTCTCTCCATCCCCACACGGCCCCTGCTATCTGCCGTTTCCATCCGTCCAGTAGGCTCTCCTTCCAGGCACAGACATCGCGGAGGTGAGCGGTTTCCTGTCCCCATGGCCCCAGCCTGCCCTTTTCCTCCCCAGGAACAGCAGCCAGTCCCTGTGCCCTGAGGGGAAAGTGGGGTGGGGCAAAGGGCTCTGAGGCATTCAAGTGCAGGGCACCAGCCGGGAGTTCCAGAACCTTACCTGGCTGGGCCCTAAGTCACAAACCCCCGCTCCAAAAGTGGGGACCGTTCACACTCTTTCCCCAACCTCCATGCCCCTCAACATCTCCGGCTTAGAGAAATATCCAGTGGCCCCTCGTCCCTAAAGGGCTGCAGGCTTGCTGGCTGGTCGCCCACGGTCCCCAGCAGCTCCTTGGGGCCACCGGGCACCTTCAGCAGGAGGCCAGCACCAGAGCCCCCAGGCAGCTCCCCCAGTCCCGTCCCGCCATGGACTCCGCGTACGAGACGAGCCACATTCGCAAGCTGCAGGCGCAGCACAAGCGGATGCAGGAGAAGACGTTCACCAATTGGATCAACAACATCTTCCAGCACGGCCGAGTGAGTGAGGGGGTGTACCTCGCAGCCTGCCCCTACTGTCCCCTTCGCTCCCTGGCCATGGGACTCTGGGGGCCAGCCAGGAGGTCATGTGGCTGAGACTTCTCCCAGACCCCAACTGAAGCCATTTCTGTTGACCCTAAAGCCCAGCTGAGGCCAAGCAAGCTGCTCTGGGCTGCCCCTCGCAGGGGCTGGGATAGGCCAGGCAGGTGGGGAGGGGCTGACCCTGTGCCCTTTCCCCGCCCCTCCAAGGTGGGCATCAAGATCCAGAACCTGTACACGGAGCTGGCTGATGGCACCCACCTACTTCGGCTGCTGGAGCTCATCTCGGGGGAGGCCCTGCCACCCCCTAACCGGGGCCGCATGCGGGCGCACTTCCTGGAGAACAGCAGCCGCGCGCTAGCTTTCCTCAAGGCCAAGGTGGGCGCTGGGGAGACGGCTTCTGGGCAAGGTGCTGGGGTGGGCAGCGGGGATCGGCTGGGCTCCTAGATCATCTTTCCTGGGCTGGCCAGGGCAGAGCAAAGGATCTGGAGCCCGAACCTAGGCATAGCAGCTGGGGTACAGAGGTCTGGAAAGTCAAGCCCTTCCTGAACAGCGCTCCCAGCTTAGAGGGCACCAGACCGGCTGGAACGGGGACAGCTGTCATCCCTGTGGGCGGGCCTGAAATGCACCCCTGCCTGCAATGAGAGAATTGCAGGATTCTTAACTTTCTCCTTTCCTAAATAAGGAAATAATTTATCAGGCAAGACGCATGGTCCATGGGCCAGCAGAGCCTGGATGCGGGGCTGTGGGAGGCAGGCTGTGAGGAGGACACGGGAGCAGAGCCCTGGACACTGAGCCAGGCAGCAGAGGCAAGAGGGTCAGGTCTGCTTTGGAGAAGCTGGATCAGTTAGCTGGCAGGGGCCGCAGCAAGCAGGAGGGAGCCACGGTCTCCTGAAAGAAAGAGACCAGCCAAAGAAATAGTCATTAAAAGGAGGAAAACTCCGTGGCCATGGAAGGACCCTCATGGCCAGCATCAGGCGGCTAGGCAGGGGCGTTAATGGAGCCAGGATTGGGGAAGCCTGCAGGGCTCCTGGCCTCAGGTCCGGAAGCCATAAGATGGCTGTTCCTAGAGCCTGCAAAATCTCTGAGCTGGAACTGGCTGGGCTGAACTTGAGTGTGTGTGCCTGTCACTTATGTCCAGGGTTGAAGGTCACGGCCCCCTGGGAGCCTGGCATGCCTCAGAGAGGCCAGGGCAGTTAGAAGCCAAAGCTAGGGATGGGGGCACTGCCATCCCCAAGCCCAGGGAGGAGCAGAAAGCTGACAGCCACAGAATGCCAGGTCCTCTTTGGTCCCAGGGACCATAGCCTATGAGCCAGCCACCTTCCCCCAGGGTACTTGGAAAGAGTGGGTGCCCCGTGGCCCTTGTCAGAGGCTCTCCAGCTCCCCTCGAGCACAGCATGCCAATGATACATAGCCTATGAAGGTGACAGCCTTGTCTCCACTCTACATACTGTTGCCCCAACACAGGGTTAATGAGCAGCAGAATGTGGGACGCACTCGCTTCTGGAGACCGTGTCATTTGCTGGGCACTCCATGCCAGGCTCTGGGGACCACAGTCAGCAAAGCCCAGACCTGGCTGCAAGGGGCCTGTGGTTTCAGGGAAGACAGTTGATTTGAACCCAGATCAGTGGGTGCTGGTAAATGTTTAACAACCAGCTCTCAGTGCAGGGGGAATAAAAGCCCTCATTTGTAGCATTTGCTAATTTCCCTGGCATTGCCACGGCTGATTCCACCATGGCTGATTCCAAGCTACCAGTGTGATATCACTAAGCGTGAAGTGGGAAGATGAGACTTCACAAGCTGGTATGAGCAGACTCTGACACCCCCACCCACCAGCTGCCCCAGCTCCAAGCTGAGATGAATGCTGAAGGGCTCAGGTGTGCCAGGAGAGGAAGGCTGAACACAGGGTGGACCCCATGGAGATACCCAGGGATGCAGCACCGCCACCAGGCAGGTGGTTGGCTGAAGCCAGCTTCCCGCCAGCTCTTACCAAGAGTCTCCCCTCTTCTTTCCCCACTCAGTGCATACACATCCATTACCCACCATATGCCAGCCACTCTAGTAGGGAGACACCAGAGAACAAAACCAAGATCTCCACCCAAGCGGGGTCAGGGAGTCAAGCATGTGTGTTTGAGGAGAAGAAATAGTCCCTGGGTTTCTATTTGAAATAAGGTGGCTATTAAAAACACCCTTGAAAAAGTGGTATTTGGGTAAAGACTTAGAAGGGAGGAAAGTAGCCATGTGGCTATTGGGGACAGTATTTTCAGATAGCAGGGACAGCCAGTACAAAGGCCCTGAGGCCTGTGCATAAAATCCCAAGGAACAGCCAGACTCCCGAAGGCCTTGGATCACTGTGATCCGGGAGAGGAAGACAGAGCCAGAGGGCGAAGGGGCCCAGGTCCCGCGCGCCTTTGGTGTTTATTCGGTTCCTTTCTCCCCTCACTCATTCCTCCTCCCTGCCCATGTGGGCAAGATCTAGGGCAGCAGGTTTTCAACTTCAGTGCCCAGGAAAACCACCTGAGGTGTTTGTCCAAATGCAAATCCTGGGCCCTGGCCCAAGAGTCTGACTGGGGGGAGCTTGGGAATCCGCCTTTTTACCAGGAGATGGACCACCAATGAAGAGGGCCGAGACTGAAGTGGGAGCCAAGGACCCAAGCACTCCCATGTGGCCTGAGAGGCAGAGGCCGACAGTTGCCGTTGTCCCTTGAGCCCATATATTGACTATGATGAACCCTTATTTCCAACCCCCATGGCAGAACCAATGATCCCGGCCCCCGTTTACCTGTAGCCCACATATAGGGAGCTCCCCCACCCCGGGGGTCCAGCCCATTTCACCAGGCTGGGGTTTGGCCCAGGAGGACTTGGGTCCAAAGTGGCAACCATTTAGAAAGTCTTCACCTGCCTGGCATTGTGCCCTGCCTGTGCCTCCGTTGGGGACCTCCTGGGACAGGATGGATTGCAGGCCCCTCCCATCTGGCAGCAGGCCCCCCAGACTTTTGGGTAGAGTCTTCTCTGGTACACGGGCTTCACGGTTGAGCCCAGCCAGCTGTGTCCGCAGGTGCCAATACCCCTCATTGGGCCAGAGAACATCGTGGATGGAGACCAGACACTCATCCTGGGACTCATCTGGGTCATCATTCTGCGTTTCCAGATCTCCCACATCTCCCTGGACAGGGTATGTCCCAGACCCCACCCGCCCGGCCCAGCCCAGCCCAGCCCTGGCCTCACCCCCGGCCCCTGGGGACCGAGCAGTTCCTCCTGACTCTTAGGATCCCCACAACAGCCCCTGGTGTCCACACAGTGAATACCCACTCTTCAACCACGGGCAAAGAATTGAGATGTCAGAGAGAGTGTAATACGCTAAAATGACAACTAGTTTCACGAACTTCCATCCTGATCTGGGACAAGCCGTTTACAAGTGAGCAGCTCAGGAGACTGCCCAGTGCCTGCCTTTCACCCCGATTGGTTGTTCCCTACTTGGCACTGACGCCCTCTAACTTCTATTATACCTCTAATGTACCACTGGGGGAAATTAAACATGCGGAGGGAGTCCCAGCCCCAGAAGTTTCCAAATCCCCAGCATCCTGAACACCAAAGAGATGGTCCTCCAACCTCTTGTTCTTCCTCTTGTTTTCCCACAACCGAAATGAAAAGAGTATAAACATAAAGTCCTTATATTTATCAATTTTCATAGTTTGGTGGTTTCCAAAACCCCACCTAAAATTTAATTCCACTACGTTATAAAAGCCAACCTAGAGAATGAGACCCTAATGAAAAGAAGCCATAGGTCTGGCTCAAATCCAGGAGGACCCTTGAAACCCATCACGTGCCTGTGAGCCCCAGGACAGCAGGAGCTTTGCCTGGATGTGTCCCCAGAGTCTCACACCTATGCAATGAATGAATGGATGGGTGAATTTCTAACTGGCCTCAAGCCCAGTTAGAGTTGGGGAGGAAGAAGGAGAGGGGCCTTTGGAGGGTGAGGGTGAGGGAGGCAGTGGGTAGAAGGAGAGTCCCACTGAGGGCAGGACAGGGACCAGGAATGGAGGTTGGGCAGGGGGGAGTAGACAGGAAGAAGGAGGGGGGAGAGAAGCACTGAGGGGAAGAGAGACAGCAAGGCAGGGGTGTGGATGGGTGGAACCCAGAGCAACAGAGTAAAGAAAACTCTAAGAGCAACGTCAAGGGCGGAAGGGGATTGAAACCAAATGAAGATATCCTTGCCCTGCCTGAAGAAGCCGCATGGGCTTTGCCCTCAGCAGCCCTGTGAGGCATCGAGGTGGTGGACAGGGGCGCTCACCCGTCAGAGGCGGGCTGTCAGCCATTCCCGGGAAGGCAAGCCTATCAGTGGAGGGATGCTGGGCAGCCTCCTCCTTGCCCCTCTGTACCTCCTTGTGTCATGCCTAAAATGTGTGTCCCCCTCGTGGGGCCATGAGAGGTTGGAGAGCCACGGCCCTGTGCCAGGCTGGCAGACAGCCCACGGGGACCAGGCGTCTACCAAATCCCAGCCTCGAGTCCATGGGGCCCATTGTTAGCCCAATGCCTCCCGCCCCCATGAGAAGGGCTGGAGAAATGGCAGCTCCCGCTGTTGTGGTCACCAGCGGTGACTCAAAGCCAGCTGCTCAATGTGACAGCTTTTAGGCGCCCCACTTCTTTGGAAGGATGATCTTTCTCCCTCAGCCCCAGTCCCCGCCCACCACAAATGAAATCAGTAAAATCAGGTGCTCTGAAGGGAGAGCCAGCTGCACCTGCCTTGAGGGGGTGGGGGGAGAAGGATCACAAGCAGGCCTAGCCTGCCCCTCCCTCGGCCCCGTGGGTTCCGCTGCCTTCCCAGCATCCCTGCATGGTGACCCACCGTCCCACCCTGCCAGGAGGAGTTTGGGGCCAGTGCAGCGCTGCTGTCCGCCAAGGAAGCTCTGCTGGTCTGGTGCCAGAGGAAGACGGCCGGCTACGCCAATGTCAACATCACTGACTTCTCCCGCAGCTGGAGTGACGGGCTCGGCTTCGGGGCCCTCATCCATGCACACAGGTGCGCGCGAGGGAGAGCGGACATGGCGTCCTCCCAGCCCCTCAGCCTCCCTCCTGGAGGCCCCCACCACCGAGCGGAAAACCCAGAATGGACTTGGGTCCCGAACCTGCCCATCTCCCACATCCCTCGGGCCCCTGCACCCCGAGCATGAACGTAGAGCTGGCTGATAGCCGAGGCCCTCCGCCGCCCCTGGGAAATCCCGGGGGATTGGCCAGGTTTGCCTTGTCCCCTGCCTTTCTCCACTTTCTGTGTCCCTGACTCTATTCTCAGTCCTCTTCCTGGCAAGTAGCCTCCCTTTTACAGCTTCTCCCCCTACCCAGAAGCCGGGCCCCTGAGGGAAATTAACACGCCCCTCCCCCCATCAGAACCCCAGTCCTTCACGAGCGGCTCAGATTACTGGCAGGTGAAACTAATTCATGGTAAGGCGTGAACGGCCAACCCAACGGGAGCTGGTTGGCCTTTTTAACAAGTGCCTTAGACCCAAGCAGTAAGTGACTCTGGTGAGGAGCTCTGCCCACTTTCTGTGCAGGCCAGACCTGCTTGACTACTGCTCCCTGCGTCCCGAGCGCCCGCTGCACAACCTTGCCCTGGCTTTCCGCGTGGCTGAGCAGGAGCTGGGCATTGCTCAGCTGCTGGACCCCGAGGACGTGGCGGCCCTCCAGCCTGATGAGCACTCCATCATGACCTATGTCTCCCTCTACTACCATCACTTCTCCCGCCTGCACCAGGAGCAGACGGTCCAGAGGAGACTTGCTAAGGTTGGTGGCAAAGCGAAGGTGGCATCAAGGAGAGGTGGGTGAGCATGGGCTCCGGAGTCAGATGCACCTGGGTTTGAAGGCTGCCTCTGCCACTTCCTGGCTGTGTGGCCTTGACCATGTGCCCTAACTTTTCTGTGCTTCCTCTGTCAAATGGCGATGATAATGCCTGCGGTAGTAGAAGGCTGCCGTGAGTTTTTGGGAGTGTTGGGCACAGTGCCCCGCACGGGGCCTGGCACACAGGGAAAGCCAGGTGAGCTCCATCGACTCCAGCCCTCCCCCTCCCCCCACTCTGAGGCTGTTAAGCTCCTAAAGCTCAGAAAGCCAGACTCTGTAAGGACAGGCACAGAAGCAGCTCTGCTGGGCTCAGTCCCTGTTTGGGGGGGGGGGGGGGCTGTCTTCTTCTCCAGGCACAGTGGCAGGTGCGGAGGCCTGGGAAGGCTGTTCTCAGGGTTGGTGTCTCAGTTAGGCATGGGGGAAACGATCGAGGCCAAGGGCTCTGAGCTGCTTTAGGGAGATGGGGGCCTCAGGGAAGGGAAAGAGCTCAGAAAAAGAACAGTACCCCCGGACATGAGACCAAATGGGGTAAAGTAAGATGGAGGAAGGCAGGATGGGTGCCCCACACTCCTGGGTCTAAGTGTGCAATGCAGACAGACCTGCTTCTATGGAGGCTGGGAGGACCCCGACTTTCGTGCAACCTCCGCTGGGGGGAAGGGGCTACCACCTACCCTGGGAACCCTGGCGGTTGACTCAGCAGCCAAAAGAGGGGGGTGCCTCCATCCCAGGGCCTGCACTCAGGTGCTGCCCTATACCCTTCCCTTGCTTCCTCCAGATCCTGCTTCAGCTCCAGGAGACGGAGGAGCTGCAGACCCAGTACGAGCAGCTGTTGGCCGACCTTCTGGGCTGGATTGCAGAGAAGCAGGTGCAGCTGGAGGCACGCGATTTCCCAAACTCCCTGCCCGCCATGCGCGGGCTCCTGGTGGCCTTTGCCTGCTTCCGCACCCAGGAGAAGCCGCCGCGGCTGCAGCAGCGAGGAGCCACAGAGGCCCTGCTCTTCCGACTGCAGACCGCACTTCGGGCCCAGAACCGCAAGCCCTTCCTGCCTCCGGAGGGCCTGGGCCCGGCAGAGCTGTCCCAGCGCTGGGCAGGCCTGGAGCGGGCAGAGGCCTCCCGGAGCCAGGCCCTGCTGCATAGGATCCTACAGCTCGAGCGGTTGGAAACCCTGGTCCGGCGCTTCCAGTGCAAGGCTGCCCTCAGGGAGAACTTTCTGACGGACACGGAGCACACGCTAGACCGGGCCGCAGCCGCAGCCCCGCCGGCCAGCCTGACCACCGCGGAGGCAGCTGCCCAGAGGCTGGGCATGCTGGAGGCCAGCATCCTGCCCCAAGAGGGGCGCTTCCAGGCCCTGGCTGAGATCGCAGATGTCCTCCGGCAGGAGCAGCACCCTGGCTGGGCGGATGTGGCCTCCAGGTGAGCCCGGGGTGCAGAAATCATCCTCAAAACAGGCTAAGGCCTTCATATCATACCCTTATCTTTTCGTGTGCCCATTCCTGGCCGTAGAGGTATGATCTATAGGTGAGGGCTCCCCTGAAAAGATCAAACTCCCACCGATGCCTGAAGTTCCAGCATCTGTAATTGACCCCTTTTGGTAAAGCACCACCCTTTCTACTTATTAATTCACTCGCTAAACATTCATTGAGCGTCTACTATGTCCCAAGCACTGGGCTAGGTGCTGGGGATTTAGTAGGGAAGAGGATAATTAATCATCCCTCCCCTCCAGCCTTCTAAGTGCCTGTGCTAAAATCTGGAGATTACATGCGACTAAAGAAAACAAACTATATCTATATCTATATATATATTATATATATATATAGTACTATATACATATATATATATATATATATATATATAGTACGTGAGATCGTGACAAAAAATAGTAATAAAGCATAGGGGATTACAAGGTGCCAACAGGGGGAGGGAGTTAGACTGGGTGGTAAGAGAAGGTTCACTTTGAGCAAAGACCAGAAAGGAGTGAGGGGGGCAGCCATACAGAGGAGACAGACTCTTCCCAGGCAGGAGTGGCTGGTGCAGTGTGCGTGAAAAATAGCACGGAAGGCAGTGTTGACCAAAGGAACCAGCAGTAGCTGAGGTCCAGGAAGGACAGTGCCAAAGGGTGGAGGCAGACAACATGCTGGGATCTGTAGGGCACCGTAAAGACAGGATTTACTCAGAGGCAGATGGGGAATGAGTCGTGGGAGAGCCTGAGCCGAGGAGTGGCGGTCTACAGTGATCACTCTGGAGGCCACGTCGGGGACAGATGTGAGGGGCAGAAGCAGAGAAACCACGTAGGAGGCTGTGCAATAATCTAGGCCAGAGAGAAGTAACAGGCAATGAGAAATGGTGAGATTCTGGAAATACTTTGAATCCACGAGGATTTGCAGACAGATCAGATGCGGGGTGTGAGAGAGAGAGTTCTCCAGATTTTAGCACAGGCACTTAGAAGGCTGGAGTTGCTATCTATCATCTGAGGTGGGAACTGGAAAGAGGCTTGGGGGCCCTGAAGACCTGAACCTCACAGAACCTTCTTCTGGCTTCGTCTCTGTGTCTAAGAAGCAAGAACATGATGCCCCAACCACCCCAGGCTAGGATGCTCCAAGGCCCCAGCCACCAGACTCAGGGTCCTCCCTGACCCCCAAGATAGCTTCCCCACCGCAGCCCTGCAAAGGCCACCCTTATTCTCATGTCCTCCAGGCAACTGGAGATCACTGGGCGCTGGGAGCGACTCCTTGAGCATCTCCAAGGGCAGAAGAAGCAGACGGCGGACCTGCAGGCTGTGCTGGGCTTGCTGCACGAGGTGGAGAGTGCCTCCAATCAGCTCAAGGAGCTCCAGGTGGGCCCTGCACCAGCGGACGCCCCCTCCCCAGGCCAACACAGCAGGTGCACCAGCACAGGCGCTCACGGGGACCTAGCGCTCTGGGGCTGCGACGCTCACTTGTCCACCCTGGCCAGGTGCTGGCCAGCTCCACAGCCTGTGGGCAGCAGCTGGCAGAGACCGTGGAGCTGCTGCAGAAGCATGACCTGCTGGAGGCCCAGGTGTCCGCCCACGGAGCCCACGTGCGCCATCTTGCCCTCCAGACCGCGGAGCTGGACTCCTCCCCGGGCACTGGCGTGGAGGTGCTGCAGGCCAAGGCCCAGGCACTGGCCCAGCTCCACTGGAGCCTGGTGTCTCTTGTCAAGGCCCGGTAAGAGCTCATCCCACTCTTCCGCCTTCTCCAGAATTTTCGTGTAACGCAGTCACCTCCTGCCTAGGTTGAAAATACTGCTGACTTGGCATCTTCCTCCACACTGACCCTCACCCCCAAGTCTTCTGGGTCCCCTGATGAGTCATCCGGAACCAGGAAACTCTTGTCTCAGGGGAAGTGTCTGAGTCTGGTGGGGAGCCTGCTGCTCAATCCCTTTGGGGCCCCTTGCCGTCCCTCAGGCGGGCCTTGCTGGAGCAGAGCCTGCAGCGGGCAGAGTTCCTGCACCGCTGTGAGGAGGAGGAAGCCTGGTTGAGGGAGCGAGGGCAGGTGGTGGAGGATGAGACCCTGGGCCTGGACCTCAGCCAGATCAGAGCGGCCTTGCAGAAACACAAGGTACCTGCCGCCCGCTGCCCTCCCAGTCCCCACCTTGTGGCCACCCTTTCTTCCCTTCACCCAGCTACACACTCTGCACCCTGCCAGGCCCTGGAAGCCGAGCTGCGCCACCACCAGGCCGTGTGCGCCGATCTCGTGCGGAGGGGATGCGACCTGGGTGCCCGCGGGCCCCCCACACGGCGGGATCCCCGTGAGAGGGCCGAGGCGCTGCAGGGCGCATGGCAGCGGCTCCGGGCCGGGGCGGCCAGGCGGGGGATGCGGCTGCAGGCGGCTTTGCTCGTCCAGCAGGTAGCGGGGCGGTGGGCAGCGGGCGGGCGTGCAGGGGGCGTGCAGGGGGCTGCTGGTGCTCAGCCTGCTCTCCTCCCCGCAGTACTTGGCTGACGCGGCAGACGCGGCCTCGTGGCTGCGGGAGCAGCGGTCGGCGCTGGAGAGCACTCCCTGCGGGCGGGACCCGGCGGCCACCGAGACCCTGCTGCTGCGCCACCAGCGGCTGGAGCACGCGGTGCACGCCTTTGGGGCCGAGCTGCAGCAGCTGGACGAGCAGGCGCGCGCGGCCGCAGCACAGGTGTCACTCACGGTGTGTGGGGGCCGATAAGGCCCCAGAACTACCGGCCTCCCGCTCCAAATGCACGCGTGATCTCAGCGCGACCCGTTTCCCGTGACCACACAGAAGTTGGAGATGGGAGGGCTTTTGTGGCCCCGGATCTGGGAAGCCTGGGCTTTCCCTGGGGTGGGTGTGGGGGTCCCACCCCCATCTCGCCACAGCAACATCTTGCTCCTGCCCAGCCGTGTGCGTGGCATCCCGTCTGCACACGCTTAGGAAGGTCATCCAGTATAGTCTGGCTTTGCTCATTTTGCCCGCCAGTTTCCAGGCATTAACCAGATTCCTGCTGGAATGCCCCCCTTCGCTTTTACCAGCCCAGGCACGACCCCTGGCCCCACCGTGCCAAGCCTTCTGTGCTTAGGGGAGCACCAGAGGACGTGCTGCCCTCCGTCCTGTCAGCACAGGTGGTGTCTGCCCTGAGCTCTCCGAAGAAAGGCCTGAGGCACCTGGGGACCTGGAGGGAAGTCTCCTGCCACTCCGGCTTCCCAGGCACCGGGAAGATTGCCCTCTCGGCTGAGCCTGATGCTAACTTTGACCCTAATACCGTACTCCAGACACAGGACTGCCTGAGCCGGGACTATGAGGGCCTGCGGGCCCTGGCAAAGGTAACACTCTTGTCCAAGAAGATGTTCACGGAGTGCCTACTCCGTACTGGACCCTGAACTGGGAGCCCAGGGACGGAGCCCTTACTGGGCACGCACGCTGGCTACAAGCAGCTTACATGCTGGCGGAGGAGACGAGAAGTCAGTAGACGGCTGTGGGTGCGATGGGAGCCGGGGTCAGGCTGGCAGTCGGGGAGGGCATCTCTGAGGGAAGGACCCTTGGGCTGAGACTGAAACAAGGAGGGGCTAAGAGCAGGTAAAGCAGGGGGTTGGGGGCAGGGAAGACGGGGACACCATGGCCTAGGCAGGACCTAAGCCAAAGCAGGAAGGAGGCCCAGGAGGAGTAAAGGCGAGAGTACCTGGAGCCCCGCAGTGAAGCCAGGAGTGGTAGGCAGCAGGAGGAGAGCCTGGAGGGGAGGCAGAGCCAGGTCCCCCAAAAGTAGGGCTCTACGTGAGAGCCAAGGGCTAGATCAAAAGAGCACACTCTGACGCTGAGCTCTTGTCAGCTCCCTCTCCTGGGCCTCTGACAAAAGGCGCTGGGCCCAGCGGTGGGGGAGTCGGGGTGACGGGACCGCGCTGAGGGCCCTATGGGGAAGCCAGCCCTCACTCCAACCCCTGGGCCGGCCTCTCCTCAGCACCACAGGGTGCGGCTGGAGGAGGCAGTAGCCCTGTGGGGCTTCCATGGCTTCTGCGGGGAGCTGTGGTCCTGGCTGGAGAACCAGACAGCACTGCTCCGAACGCTGCAGCCCCACGCCCACAACTTGGAGGTCACTCGGCTCACGTATGAGGTATCGCCCACCACGGTGGGGGTCTCAGCTGCCCGGCCCTGCAGCCCCTCCTTATTCCCGTCCTGCTCCCTCCGTGCCCGCTCCCGCCTCCCCGTTACTCGCTCCTGTGCCTGACTTGTCCATGTGCACTCTAGTGCTGTCTTGGAAGGAGTAGCAAGGGGTCTGGCCTCGAAGGTTTTTTATTGAGGCATAACCGACCTGTGACAATACAGCAGTTTCTGGCATGTTCCATAATGGTCGGATAGTTGTAGATACTGTGAAACGATTACCACAGTAAGTCTAGTTAACGACGACACATACCATTCTGTTGTTACCAGAATGACTTGATGCATGTTTACACCTTACAATAAGTTAGGTTAACAGCCATCACCACACATAGTTATGGAATTTTTTTCTTGGGATGAGAACTTTTTGGGTTTTTTTTTTTTTAAGTTTTTTTTGGCATTTATTTGTCAGAGAGAGCACAAGCAAGGGGAGTTGGCAGGCAGAGGGAGAAGCACGCTCCCCGCTGAGTAGGGAGCCCGATGTGGGACTGGAGCCCGATGTGGGACTCAATCCCAGGACCCTGAGATCATGACCTGAGCTGAAGGCAGATGCTTAACTGACTGAGCCTCCCAGGCATCGCTTAGGATGAGAACTTTCAAGATGTGCTGTCTTAGCAACTTTCAAATATGCAACACAGTGATTACCTGTAGTCCCCATGCTAGACATTCCACCTCTATGACTTATTTTATAGCTAGAAGTTGGCGCTTTTTGACCCCCGTTACCCATGTCACCCACCCCCAACTCCCTACCTCTGGCAGCTACCAGTCTGTCCTCTGTATCTGTCTTGTTTTGTGTTTTTAGATCCCCCATACAAGTAAGATCATACAGTGTTTATCTGACTTACTTCACTTTAGAATGCCCTCATGGTCTCTCCTGTTGTCCCAAATGGCAAGATTTCATTCTCTTTTATGGTATGATAGAAACATTTAATTCTTTCGGATGCATTAGGTGTATACATACCACATTTTCTTTGTCCATCCATTAGTGGACAGTTAGGTTGCTTCCATATCTTGGCTATTGCCAGTAATGCTGCTACAGACATGGGGGTGCAGAGATCTTTTCAAGTTAGTGTTTTCGTTTTCTTTGGCTAACACCCGGAAGTGGAATTGCTGGACCATATGGTAGTTTGTTGTTTGTTTGTTTTTTTTAATAAATTTTATTTATTTGACAAAGCATAAGCGAGCGGAGTAGCAGGGAGAGGGAGAGGGAGAAGCAGGCTCTCTGCTGAGCAAGGAGCCCGATGTGGGGCTCGATCCCAGGACCCTGGGATCATGACCTGAGGCGAAAGCAGTTGCTTAACCAACTGAGCCACCCAGGCGCCCCCCATATGGTAGTTCTATTTTTCATTTTTTGAGGAACCTCCATATTCTTTTCCATAGTTGTTGCACCAATTTACATTCCCACCAACCATGCACAATGGTTTCCTTTCCTCCTCTTCTCCACATTCTCGCCAACACTTCTTTCTAGTCTTTTTGAGAACAGCCATTTTCTGGTGATCTCTGATTATGGTTTTGATTTGTCTGTCCCTGAAGATTAGTGATGTTGAACATCTTTTGATATGTCTGTTGGTCATCTGTATTGTTTTCTTTGGAGAAAGAAGATTATTTGCTTTTGGTGTTGAGCATTTTTAATTTCTTGTTGTTTATGGTGTAAGGTAGGGATCTAGTTTCATACTTGGCATGTGGCTATCCAGTTTTTCCAGCACTGTTGAAGAGACTATTTTTTTCCCGATTATATATCTTTGGCTCCTTTGTCGTAAATTAATTGACAGTATGTGCATGGGTTTATTTTTGGGCTCTATTCTGGTCCATTGAGCTATAGGTTTGTTTTTATGCCAAGACCACATTGTTTTGATTAGTATAAAAAATTACTATATTATAGTGAACTATATAGTTTGAAATCAGGGAGCGTGATGCCTCTGACTTGGTTCTTTCTCAAGATTGCTGTGGCTATTCAGAGTCTTTTGTGTTTCCGTACAAATTTTAGAATTGTTCCATTTCTGTGAAAAATGCTATTGGAATTCTGATAGGGATTATATTGAATCTGTAAGTTGCTTTGAGTAGTTCGGACATTTTAACAATATTAATTTGTCTAATCCATGAGCGTGGTATATCTTCCCATTTATTTGTGGTTTTTTTTCCAATTTCTTTCATCAGTGTCTTATAGTTTTCAATGTGTAGGTCTTTCATCTCTTCTGTTAAATTTATTCTAGGTATTTTATTCTTTTTAATGCAATTATAAGTGAAGTTTTTTTTAATTTCTCTTTCTGATAGTTCATTATTAGTGTATGGAAATGCCAGCTATCCCTGTAGATTGATTTTGTGCCCTGCAGCTTTACTGAATTCATTATTTGTTGTAACAATTTGGTAGGGTCTTTACGGTTTCTGTATATAATACACATTCATCTGCAAATAGTGAGAGTTTTATTTCTTTCAAATTTGGATACCTGGCTTTGAATTTTTAAAAAGCCCTCCCAGCCCTTTAAGGACAGAGATCCCAGTCCTTTGAGAGGGAAGCAGCTCAAACACCTAGGCAGCAGAGCATGTCTGAGGTCATTTGTAGTCTTGAGGGCAGTTGTGGGAAGAGAAGAAGCCCCCTCAAGGCCTGGGTCTTCCTTTTCCCAGAACTTCCTCACTGCCCTGGCTGTGGGAAGGGGCTACTGGGCTGAGGTCAGCAGCAATGCGGAACAGCTGAAGCAGCGATATCCTGAAGGTACCGCCAAAATCCAGCAACAGCAGGAGGAACTGAGCCAGAGGTAAGAATGAGGGAGTGCAGGATGGGCTGGACACAGTTCCTGGGCCTACAAGCCTTTTTATCTACCTCCTGAGATGCCAGGGGGAAACACTGGGTGTGTCAGAGACAGGGAGGAGAGGGTGTGGGGGTGGCCAGCCTCGTAGCAGCTATTGGGTGAGCCCCCGGCCAAGGTCCTGGGATGGATGGGGATGTCCCTGTGATGGAGACCTCCCTGCTCCCTCTGCTCAGGTGGGGGCAGCTGGAAGCCCTGAAGAAAGAGAAGGAAACACAGCTGGCACACACCGCAGTTGTGTGCACTTTTCTGCACGAGTGTGGATCCACACAGGTCCAACTGCAAGACCTGATTCTTCAGCTGGAAACCCTAGAGCTAGGGCAGTCCGAGGACAGCCACCGTGCCCTGCAGCTGGCCCAGCAGAAGATGCTAATGCTGGAGAGGAGGATCTGCTACCTGCAAAAGGCAGCCGTGAAGTACAGCCTGGGCTTGGCCCCGGGAACGGGGCCCCGGGAGGCAGGGGAGGACTGCACAGGGTTGTAGAATGAGGAATGGGACAGAGAGTGGAGAAGGGGCAGGATGTACTGTCTGAAGGGCGGGGGCGCAGATGGGAGAAGGGCACGAGGAAATCCCCATGGGGAAAGGGCGAGCCTCATAGGCTTGCTGCCCCTAAGCGAGGGGGAGATGGGAGTGCGGGGTCCCCACCCCTTCCCCTGGGGAATCTGAGCCTGGACACCAGGCCTCCGGGGCAGGGCCCTGATGAGGCGGTGGACCCCATTTCCTAGGGCTGAGGAGCTGGGCCCCCCAGAAAGCCAGTCCCTGCAAGAACAGGTGGAGCC
>CM052896.1:52340613-52439984 GCA_028534135.1 Potos flavus
AGCCAGTGGGATGGGGCCCTGGAGCAAGGGTGTGACCGGCAGAGAGCGTGGCCCCTTACATTCTGCGCCTCACTAGTGAGCTGGGCCAGAACTGTCCTAGGGGACAAGTGCGCCACTGGGGCTAACCAGCCTCAGGCCCCCCTGCCAGTTAGCCCTCTATCAGAGCTCCAGAGTGAGTAACAAGGGAGAGGGGAGGAAGGGGCGGTGAGAGGCACGGACAGGGTTCGACCCTCCGCCTGCCGTCCCGGACAGGCTGCAGCAGCTGAAGGCTCAGGGCCAGCCCCTTTCAGCCTTGGATTCGCCAGACTCCCAAGAGGTGGCCCGCACCCTGAGGCTCCTGAGCCAGCAAGGCCCAGGCTTGCAGGCCGCCTGGGAGCAGAGACGGCAGCGGCTGCAGGAGGGGCTGGAGCTGCAGAGATTTGACAGAGACGTCAATGGTTTCGCCACCACCTGTGCCAGGCACGAGGCCTTCCTGCAGCAGGACAAGATTGGGGTAAGGGGCCAGGGATACGGGGCTGCGGGGCTGCTTCCGCATCGCTGGGGGGAGCTTTGAAGCTAGGTGGGGGTTGGGGGGTGCTGGCATCCCCCAGGGCCAGCAGTGGGCAGGATGGGGCTGACCCCATCATCCCAAGCATGGCCCGCAGTCTCTGCACCCCCAGGAGGATGTAGGGGAGGCCCAGAGCCTCCTGCAGCAGCACCAGGACTTCGGGCGGCTCCTGGACGTCCTTGGCCATCGAGCAGAGGCTCTGCGGGCACGTGGCGAAAAGCTGGCCCTGAGCCAACACCCTGCTGCCCACAAGTGAGCCAAGGCCTGTGGGCACAGGGCACACCCTGCACGGCCTGCTGCCCGGAGGCTGGGAGAGGCTGTGGGCGGCGGGGCGGCAGCGGGGCACACCCCGGGCTGAGCCCCCTGCCGAGCCCTCCCCCACTCCACCTGGCCTCCAGGGTCCGAGAGCAGCTGCAGAGCGTCCAGGTACAGTGGACCAGGGTCCAGGAGAGGAGCGAGCAGCGGAGGAGGCGGCTGCAGGCTTCCCTCCAGCTCCAGGTGAGGGGGCCAGCCCAGGCGGACGAGGCCTCCCCAGGAGGAGGGCCCAGGAGGCCCCGACTGCGCGAACACTCGTGCACAATGCAGAGCCCTTTACAGTTAGCAAAGCACTTTCCCGTGTGTTCTGTCACGGCATAGCCCCTCTCGTGGGACAGGCGTTATGGCTCTGATTTTTCCAGGTGAGGAGAACAGGCTGGACCCGAAGTCTTGATAAACCCCTTGGCCTCCCTCACCTGGCAACTCCCCTTGCCCATCATTTCTGGCCACACGCTAGGCTCACGCGTGGGCCATGGGCACCCGCTGCAGACCTCGGCTCTGTCAGATACTTGTTCGGCCCGCATGGGGGCTCGGAGCTGGGCCAGTCCACAGGCCTCCTGTGGCATATGCCTACTAGGAGAGAGAAATGGCTGTACGTGATCTGAGCTGGGCTGGGTGGTTGGGACTGACCAAGGGATCCTGCTCTCCAGGTACAGGACACCATGGGGGGCCCAGGCCGTCCCTCCCCGGGCCTCCTCCTGCTGTGAGGGGAAACCTCTCACTCCCCATCTCTGCTTTCCCGTCCCCACTTATGAGCGGTAACCCAGGCCCCGCCTTGCACACTGGGTCCTGCTCTTTCCCAAGGGGGTCCGTGAGACGCCCCCTCTCTAGAGGTCCATGCATCAGCCCTCCACCAACCCCCCCACCCCGGCCCGCTCATGAGACCCATTCTCTCCTGGTTCTTGGGCAGGAGTGGCAGCAGGATGTGGCAGAGCTGGTGCTGTGGATAGAGGAGAAGGGGCTGAGGGCAGCAGAGGAGCCTTCCCGAGAGCCCAGCGACATCCTGAAGCAAGTCCCGTGGCACGAAGCCACCAAGCGTGAGATGCTGGCCGCCTGTGGGCACATGGAGGGCCTGCAGCAGGTGGGGGCACTAGACAGAGGCTGCAGGGCCCACGCCTCTTCAAATCCCCAGCCCCAGCTTGTTTTCATGGAACAAACTCCGCAAAGGAAGACTCGTTCTCAGTCACCTCGGAATTAGGATCCCCCAGATTCCTCCTCCACTCTGCTGGCTACCCCTCTGTCTTGGTGCCCAAACCAGCCCAGAACATTCCCATCATGTCTTCCCCCCACCCCCAGCCCACCGCCAGCTCTCAGGGCAGCTCCAGCGCCTGCCACCTCCACCGGAACAAAGCCTTCCCTGCCTCAGTCTGCTGTGGCCTCCCCCACCTCGCCTTGGGGGCATCAGCGGAGAGCCCACCCACCGCTGCCCACAGATTGGGGGCTACAGGAAATGCTTGAGCCCTTGCAGCCTGGAGGATTCAACCTGTAGCCGACCACCCGCACCCCCCCTCCACCGCTGTCTGCTGGGGCCTCTCCTGGTACCAGCAACTCAACACAATTCCCTCCGTCTTTGTGCCCACTCCAGGAGGGGAGACGGCTGTTGAAAGACGGGTGCTGTGCCCGGGAAGATGTGCAGGCCAGCCTCCAGGGCCTGAGGAGCAAGTGGGAAGAGTTGCAGAACAAGCTGGCCAGGCAGGGGGACCGGCTCCAGCAGGCTAGACAGCTTCTGGGGCTGCTGCAGGTCCGCCAAAGAGAGGGGCAGGGCACAGGAGGGAGACTGAGGCTGTGCTGGGCCAGGCTGGGGGTGGGGAACGGGCAGGGGTGGGAAGGAGTCTGGGGTATTCTGCTAACTCTGGAGCGGCCCTGGGAAGTCCTGCCATCTTGAGGGGCCTCTAGCTTATGGCAAGAGGGGCCGGGCTCTGCCAATTTAGAATTGTCTCCTGTGTGCCCAGGGTATAGTGGGCATAGCTGGGATCCCTGTGGAGAAAGAAGCATGGGGGGCGGGAGTGTTTGTGAGGCTCGGGGGCAGAGGGTGAGCAGGTGGGAGGTGGACAACGGGGGTCTAGGGGTCCCGAGTAGGTCCTCGGTGAATCTGGTAAGCGGCAGGCAGTGTGGTCTCAGAGTCCAAGAACTTGCGAGCCTCATGCAGACCCCTGCACTCTCCCCAGGATGCCAGGGAGAAGATGGAGCGGCTGGAGGGGACCCTGCAGAGCGCAGAAACAGGGCAGGACCTGGGCTCGAGCCGGGCGCTGCAGAAACAGCACAGCCAACTGGAAAGTGAGAGCCAGGCACTGGCCAGCAAGATGGCCGCCCTGGTCTCCCAGGCCCACCAGGGGCTCACTTCCCAGACCATCAAGGAGGAGACCCAGAAGTACCTAGAGAGGTACCCACCTGCTAGTCCCATCTTCACCCCACTCTGGACCACCCCCCACCCCGTGAACGTGGGGACGGTTTCACCCAGTGAGCCCAGCAGTGGCATCTACAGGACCTACTTGTCCAAATCTCCTTCCCTTATGAGGAAGGTCATTCCCAGGATAGGAAGGCCACAGACCCCAACTCTAGGCATCCTCAGTACCCCACAACCTGAAGTCAAGCAGGTTGTCTAGGTGAAGGACTGGGCCCTGGGCCCTCTCCAGCTGCCTCGCCGTCCTCAGACGAGGCTTTCCCTGTCTTTTGCTTCGTTCCTCATGGGTCCTTGCTGGGCTGTGGGAAGCCCTGAGGGCCTCGTCCCCCCACCTCTTCCTGCTGTCTACCATCTCTCCTGCCTCCACCCAGGTTCGAGTCCCTGCAGGGAGCTCTGGCCGCCCGGCGCCTACAGCTGCAGGCTTCAGTGGAGCTGCATCATTTCTACCAACTGAGCGACCTGGAGCTGGCTTGGGTGGCTGAGCGCGTGGCCAGGGTCGGCTCCGCCCGGCGCCTGAATGGTGCCGAGAGCCTTTGCCGAGAGCACGAGGTAGCGGCCCCCTGTTCCTCCCAGGATCCCTGACCTTCCACTCCTAGACCTTAGAAGCCTTCTGTCACTAATCAGGGTGTCCCGATTCCCGAGTCTCTGCCCCCCCGTTATTCCCTGCCCGGTTTTGCCCCAGTGGGGCCTGGAGCCGCATCCACGGCTCTGTCCCAGGCCCCCTGTGACTAAGGGAGCCGGGGAGGTGGCAGCCCTTCATCCCAGTCTGTGGCAGGAGCTCCGGGTGGAGGTGAGAGCCCACCAGGGACAGGTGCAGCACGTGCTGGATTCCGGACGGAGCCTCGCAGCCTCGGGGTGCCCCGAAGCCCCACGCGTCCTGGAGCAGTGCCAGAAGCTGGAGGGCCGCTGGGCCGAGCTGGAGCAGACGTGGGCGGCACAGGCCCAGCACCTGCAGCAAGCTGCAGCTCTCGAGCAGGTGGGATGCGGAGAGCCCCCCGGGTCACTCTGTGAGGGAGGTCTTCGGGAGCCGGGCATCTCAGGGGCAGGGCAGTTGACAGAACCCTAGCCCAGAAGCTGGCGAGTCCCCAACAGGCACAGAATGCTCTCTGCGCGGGCTGCCGGAGAGCCCAGCACGACGTCCCCCAGGGGGGTGGAGGGTCCCATCTGACGACAGCAGAGTGAGGTGGCCTCATTCCTGGCAGTGTTTGCTGGCTGCGTCGGAGCTGGAGGACTGGGTGAAGGAGAAGCAGCCGCTGGTGAGCAGTGAGGACTGTGGTGGAAACGAAGCAGCCACCGTCAGGCTCATTGAGAAGCACCAGGTACCATGTCCCGGGCAGCCTCCACACAGTCTGCCCTGGGGAGACGGTGAGCCACAAGGAGAGGACTGTCACACTCACAAAGGGCACATTCTCCTTCCCGGAGGCACAGGGCCCTGCTGTTTCTTCCTGAAGACATGGCCAGCTCCTTTCCTGCCAGCCCCCCAAGCCCAGCAAGGCCCTCTGCCCATCCCCAGGGCTCCCCTTTTTCAGAGACAGCCCTTTGAAGAACTCCTGCCCCCTTCTGTAGTCTCCTGACCCATTGACACTCCTGCACCCTCGAGATTTCTCTGCCTTCCTCTCTTGCCCCAGCACTTTCTCCCCACATCTTCCACAGGGTTCTTCCTCCCACACCTTTCACAGGGTTCTTCCTCTCACACTTTGAATGTCACCCTTTGAGTTAACTAAATGCCCTCTTGAAACCTACCTCCTCCCACAAGCTTCCCTCCCCTGGTTAAAGGGAGGGAGGCCCAGAGCACCCTCCTCCTTCCTGGGCTCAGACTTTCAGGACCCCAGAGCCCTGGAGACCCCACAGCAGCCTTGGTTCCGACTGGTACTGAAGCGTCCTCTTGTCTGGACGTGGGTTTCCGTATAGCCCTGGTGGTTGGCGTTTCCGCGTCCTGGGACTAAGGACTCTCAGCCATTCCTACAGGGCTGCCTGGACCTGCGCCCTTATGCGGCTTCGGTGTCCCAGACATCCTGGGCAGCTCGCTTAACCCCGGCCATCTCTGTCCACTGTATCACTGGGGTCTAGTGCAGGGTCTCCCATGCCCTCACTCCCCCGGCCCCAGTTACCCAGCCCTTACCCTCCCTTGCTAAATAGTGAGCCCTTTGAGGGTACCCCTATGTCTTCACTTTTATGGAACAGTAAGAACTCCAGCATTGGGTAGGTGGATGTTGGACGCATGGCTAGACGGATGGGTTGGGGATGAATGGATGGGTAGGTCAGTGGGTGGGTAGATGGGTAGATGGATGGGTCGGAGGATCAGTGGCTGAAGGGCTGGGTGGGGAGATGGGTGTATAGAGGAAGGAGCACCCAGTCTGCACCTGGCCTGGGTCCGTGTGTGCCTGCAGGCCCTGCAGCAGGAACTGGCTCTCTGCTGGAGCTCCATGGAGAAGCTTGACCAGAGGGCGCAAATCCTCGCTGGCCCCGGGGCCCCTGAGCAGCTGCACGGGGTACGGGAGAGGCTCCGGGAGCAGCTGTGGGCACTGCAGGCGTGGGCTGCCACACGGTAAGGGGCACTGTACCCGCTCTGGGTCCGGGGGGCCTAGCCACGGTTGACCATTCCCATAGCATGACCCTGAGTTGTAAGGAAACCTGGCCCCAGGCCCACAGAAATGTGTCAGAGGAGCCCGTGCTGGGGGTTACTCACCTCCTTCCATCGAGTCGGCAGCAAGGCCCGCTGTGCAGGAGCTCAGCTCCCAGCTCTCGTGGCTTCCCTGCATATGCGCCCGCTGCCCTGCACTGTCCTCCTCGGCTTCACGTCTCCTTGAATCCAGAGCCGCAGGCTTGCACAGAGACCACGAATAAGCTCCTTCAGGTTCCCCCCTTCCGCCGGGCCAGCTGCCCCAGGGGAGCGGGCAGCCAACCTGTGGGAACCACGGGCTGTCCCCCCAGGTCCCGGGAGCTGGAGGGAACTCTGAAGCTGCATGAGTTCACGGGGGAGGCTGAGGAGCTGCGGACCTGGCTGGCTAGCCAGAAGCAGGCGGCCGGGCTCGGGGAGAGCGTCGGAGAAGACCATGAGCACATCCTCGTGAGCAGAGGGCTGGGGCTGGGAGGACACCCTCCGGAGGAAGGCTGGGGGCAGTGGGCCGGCCCGCAGGGCTGTGGAGGAGCGGGCCGTGGGAGGACAGGCCTTCTGAGGAGGCGTGTGGGCACAGGGGCTGTCCCACCCCTCGTTGCCCAGACAGGAGGCACCAGCTTCCCGGGCTGCTGGCTGCCTTGCTGGGGGGACCACTCTGTCACCCACTGCCCTCTTATCCTCAGCACCTCCGCACCCAGTTCACAAGGTTTCAGCGGCGAGTGGAGCTGGGCGGCCAGCGGGTGGCAGCCTGCCGGCAGCTGGCGGAGAGCCTGCAGGAGCTCGGGCACAGGGCGGCCCCCGATGCCCGGCAGACGCAGCAGCACCTGCAGTGAGTGCCCAGCGGGATAGGCCGGGGGGGCAGGCTTGGGGGAGCAAGCTGTGCGGGCAGAGAGGGCAGGCTGCTCTGAGGGCCGCAGTGGCTCTGTCTGCCCGCGAGGATTCTGGAGAGGGCGCTGGTCCCAGGGACGCTGAGCCAGCCCCTGGTGACCGTGGACTGTGAAGGGAGGCCAGGCTGGGTGTGCAGGTCAAGGAGGCCTGCCCAGACCCCCAGGGACACTTTCCCAAACCCCTGGATCCCGGGACACGGCGAAGGAGCTGTGCAAAGACAGCCTAGCTGCCACCTGGCTGGCCTAGGTCCCCCCACCCCCAACCCCAGCCTGCGGGCTCTGAGGCCAGGCCTGACTTGTCCATGACCCCTGGCATGGAGCCCGGCCTGGTGGAAGCCTTAGAAGCTCAGTGAGAGTCGACTGAGTGCATGAGAAACGGAGAGATGCGGCTTCTGCCCTTGAACGTTTATAATCTGATTGACATTTGAGACTGGACTACACAGGAGGGAAGAAGGACCACAAAGCTCAGAAATCAAGGGCTGAGCATGATAGCAGAGAAGGACTGAATTCATGGTAAAGCTGGAAAGGCTCCAGGCAGGCCCTGAGGCAGGAAAGGGGGTTCAGAAGGGGAGCTTTGGGCCGGTCTTGGATGCCGCCCGGAGAGGAGGAGGGCTGACAAGACTAGCCAAGGGTGGAATGGGATGCTGGGCCAATGGCTGACGTCCCGTTGGTCTTCTACACGCCTGGGGACAGGGCTGCCTGGTCGGAACTGTGGGAGCTGACCCAGGCCCGAGGCCACCAGCTCCAGGATGCCGAGGTCACCCTCAGAGTACACAGAGATCTGTTGGAAGCCCTCACGCAGGTCCAGGTATGAGCCCGAGGGGAGGAAGGGGATTCTTTCTAGAAGGGGATCCACCCCAGGCTCGGTGTCCCGCCCTCTATTCCTGACGGCCTTGGCCATCTCTTCTCCTCAGGAGAAAGCCACCAGCCTCCCTGGTGAGGTGGCCCCAGACCTGCGTGGGCTGGAGGCCCAGCTGAGGAGACACGAGGAGCTGGAGCATGAGCTCGGGGGCACTGGGCAGCAGGTGAGCCAGTCTGACCGCCTTTTCCCCCCCCGGGCCCCTACAGGCCCCCTCGGGCCTGTCCAGCTCTTCTTCCTGGTTTCCCGCGCTCCCGCAGGGCCTCCAGCTGGGCATGGCAGTGTGTGGCTCGAGGAGGGGTCCGTGGGATGGACGGGCCCTTCAGCCTCCAGGAGGACGTGACCCTTCCTTCCCTCTCCTCTCCCTGCCCCCAGCTGCAGGAACTGCTGGAGGCGGCCAGCGCAGTACAGAAGCTGGGGCCGGGGCCCCAGGCCCAGGCCGTGCGGCATAGGCAGGAGGCTCTGGGGCAGGCCTGGGAGGCCCTGAAGCTACGCGCAGAGCAGCGCAGGACCCAGCTGGAGCAGGCATGCCTCCTGGCCCGTTTCCACAGAGCGGTGAGGGCTGCTTCCTTGTGGGTGGTGTGCACGTGTGCATGTGTGTGTGCATGTGTGTCACCATGCATGTGCATGTGCTAATGAGGCCCTCCAGCTCTGGAGGGAAACCCAGTGTGGACACGAGTTAGAGGAACGCGGGGACGTCTGGAGATCTGTCTGGGTGGTCAGGGCACTGAGCATGTGGGACACAGCGGGGACTCCTTAGGTTTGGGTCAACACCGGCCCAGGTGAGTAACAGAACAGTCAGGAGACGTGTCCCAGCCGGGCCTGGGGCAGAAAAGCAGCCCATAACTGGAGAATCAAGAGTTCTAGACGGTGATCTCGGGATCAGTTAGCCTCTGTTGAACCTGTGTCTCACCGTCTGCCAGGGGCCGTGGGTGAAGAGAGAAGGGTGACGAAGAAGCTATGTAAGATGGACTTGGTTGTCCTCATGGAGCCTACCTGGCCGGGGGGACAAGCCTCCTACTCCAGAAGTCAGATAGGCTTCTGGCCACGGGCTCTCCCAGGAGTCTCCAGATTCCAGTGCCTGGTAAACCAGGAGGCCCAAACTCTGATCCTGCAAAAAGCCTTGAGTTGAGGGATCTACTTCTGCTACTTTCTAGCAGCGTGAGCTTGAGCAAGGCATGGGGCCCTAGTTGTCGCCCTCTGTCTGTGAATCCCTCCTTCAGGCACACTGTGCCATTGACCTTTCTTCACCTCGGCAATGAGGTGTTTGGACAAGGATCCAAGGCTCTTCCAGCTCTAACGCTGAGTACGCCAATCAGAAGACCATTTGTAAGCGTTAAAGCAGAAATCTTTCAAGGACAAGGTGAGCAGCGAGGTGTCGCGGCGTCAGGGGAGCCTTCGTGAGGCAAACGGGGCCTTGGGCCCTGAAGAGTAGATGCTCTGGGGAGAGACAGAAGGGGGAGGAGAAGGAGCTTCTAAGCAGGAGGGGCTCCAAAAGCAAAGGATGAGGAGTCTCAGTGAGGGTGACGAGGAGGCTGGCAAATGTGCACATTTCACAAACCTGGAAGGATTACGTTGGACGATAGCAGAGGAACCTGGTGACAAAAGGCCCCTTGAGCCTCAGCAGGAACTCCGACCTGGAATGGTTACTCCGCTGAGCGAGTGAACATGGGCGGGCTGTAGCTGGGCCTCAGAACCCGGCTCTCTGCCGCCCGGCCCGGCCTTCACCCAGCTCTCTCCCTCGGTCTCCTCGGGCCACAGGTGCAGGACTACACCTCCTGGGCGGCCACTGTGCGGCGGGAGCTGCAGGGAGAGGAGCGCCCCCAGGAGCCCGGCAGCGGCCTCCTCCTGCTGCTCGGCAGCCACCGGCATCTCCGGGCAGAGCTGGAGGCCCGGGAGGAGCTGCACCACAGGGCCTCCAAGCTGGGCCAGCAGGTGCTTCTGGCTGGAGGGACACCCATCGAGGAGGTGGGCCCCTTTCTCCGCCCCCCCCCCCCACCTGCCCTGACCTTGTCTGAGCCCCATCACCTCACTCCCTGCCCCGCCGTGCCATGCCGGCCTCTCGTTGGGCTTCCCTCAAGGTCGGCTGCCATCTTGTCCGTGCGGCTCTGCCCAGTGCGGGCTCCCCACGTGCCCCTCCCCAGGTCCAGGAAGGGCTGCAAGCCCTGCGGGAGGAGCGGGAGCAGGTGTTCCAGGCCTGGGAGCGGAAGGAAGAGAAGCTGCAGGCCAGGCACCGGGAGCAGCTCTTCCTCAGAAAGTGTGGCCACCTGCACCAGATCCTCACGGCCCAGGAGGCAGGTCCCCCCCTGCCCCACAACACACATCCCCGTGCTCCCCCTTCTCCCTTTCTCCTCTCCCCTCTACTTGCTTCCTTGCCTCTGGGACTCACCTTTTTTCCCTGACGGGAGGTCCAGAGGCTAGGCACTGCCTCAGGATAGATGGCTGCAAATGGGGGGGGGGGGCGCGCAGCAGCGGTCTGGACAATCCGTGATGGCCTCTTTGACTTCTCCATGGGCTCATCCAGGTCTCCCTGAAAACCGGTGCCCTGGGGAGCTCAGTGGAAGAGGTAGAGCGGTTGATCCACAAGCACAAGACTTTCCAGAAACTTCTGACTGCCCAAGATGAGAAGGTAAGAGGCTCAGAGAGAACTGGGCATGGTCAGAAATTGGAGGGAGAGGGAGCGGGAGGGGGGGGTGTGTGGAGAGAATTGGAGGGAAGAAGGTGGAGTCTAGAAACTTTGGAGAGTTCTGAATGGGTGATATGGAGTGCTTGGTGTGCACCCACAGGTAATGTTGGGGTACCAGGACAGCCTGTGGGCCTAGGGGTGCCTGGCTGGGGCTGACTGAGCAGGGTTGGGTGTGTGGCTCAAGAAGAGGGCCACACTGGGGGGACACCAGAGCCACTTGGCTCCACATGACGTGGTCACGGGGAAGCTATGGGTTTGGTTTTGGCTTGCCAGGAGGACCAGCCCGCCTTGGGCCATGTCGGGCTGAGGGAAGGGCTTCCCTGTGGGCCAGCCTCCTAGCGTGGGAGAACAGTAGACTGTGCCCTCAACCCTCCCCCCACCAGGAGGCAGCTCTGTGTGAGGAGGCGAAGACACTCGGGGGCCCCCATGTGCAGGATCGGCTCCGCACAGTGCTAGAGCATCGGGCTCGAGTGAAGGACCTGGCGGAGAGCCGGGGACAAGCCTTGCACACCTGTCTGCTGATGACTGCCTTCACCAGGGCTGTGACGCAGGTCGGAGGGCCACCCCCAACCCTGTGCCTTCCTCCTGGGCCACATTTTACAGGGTACCGATGACCTTCACCTTCCCAGGCACCTTCAGGCCTCACCACACCCCTGTGATGAGGACACTGAAGTCTGGAAGGTTCAGTGGCTTTCCCAGGAACCTTGCTGGGACCTAGAACATTTGATTCAAAGACACTGTGAGCAGAGATCCTGGTGCTTCCTGAGCGCATGAGGGCTAGGCCAGAGAGAATCAGGGAGGCAGAGGGAGGGAGCCGAGTATCCAGGGCCTGGGAGCAGGCCAGCCTCCCCTCCAGAGGCCCTGCCCAGCGCTTCCCTGTGGCTGGGGGCCGCCTGGGCCTGCAGCACATCCTTCTGGGCTAGAAGCACTGGATGGCATCTACCCGGCTAGGGCGCCGGCAGACCACTCCCTGGGCACAGCTGAGAGTGAGTGTGTGGGACATCCCTGGGGACTGAAGCAGCACCGGCATCATGGGATTCATGTCCCCACTCCCAGCAGGCCCAGGACTGGATCGAGGAGCGAGTCCAGCAGTTGAGAGAGCCAATCCCTCCTGGGGACCTGAAAGATAAATTGAGGCTCCTTCGAAAACACCAGGCCTTCGAGGCTGAGGTCCAGGCCTATGAGGAGGTCATAACCTCTGTCACCAAGGTAACAGCCAGGCCTTCGGCCCCAGCCCTACCCCAAAGTGTGGGCTCTAGGGTGGTGATGGGGAAAGGTCTCAGGCAGGGGGAGGGGCGACAGGCAAGATCTCCGGGTGTTCTGTCTCCCAGGACGGCGAGGCTCTCCTGGCACAGAGCCCCCCTCGGGCAGGAGAGGTCTCACAGAGGCTACAGGAGCTGTGGGAACACTGGCAGAAGCTGAGGCAGGCGGTGGCTCTGCGGGGCCAGGACCTGGAGGACAGGTGGAACTTTCTGGAGTTTCTGCGGAGAGCTGATCTTACAGATGCCTGGATCCAGGAGATGGTGAGACCCAGCCGGGCAGGGGCAGGGCTGGGGATGGGGCTGGGGGGCTGAGAGATGGGGACAGGAACGGGCCTGCCGCTCCCGGCTCCCCGATGGACGGGAGCCCCAGCAGGAAGTTGTCCCAACACTGCTCCCTGGGCTGGGTGCCCTGGTGCTGGGGCTCAGGGCGCCACCCCCAGACCCTCACCCCTTGGTCTTTGCAGGAGGCGATGGTGAACCTGGGCGACCTGGGCCAGGACCTTGAGCACTGTTTGCAGCTCCGCAGGCGTCTCCGCAAGCTCCCGGGAGTCTGGGCCCAGGTAAGGGGGGCCCTGTGGGGGAGAGGTCAGTCAGCCTTGTCCTCACGGGGGACGGCACTGCTCAGAATAGTGACCCAGCATGGGTCAGGGGAGGGCTCCAGCCGCAGCCCCGGGCTTACTACCTGCCTGTGCTTGGGCAGGGCCCCTCATCTCGCCAAGCCGTAGTTCCTCCATCTTTAAAATGGGGATAACGCTAGCCTCCTAGGTAAGAGAGCAAGGACTAGTGGTGGTGGCTATGTGAATTGGTACGTGCAATAAAACTGCCAAGAACTGTCCCCCCTCAACACACACACAGGTGCACATGTGCAGAAACAGACATACTCTGAATAAAGCCTGCAGTCGTGTCCACAGTTACCATGTCCATTTCTGAGTCACCATTCTGTGCCCCAGCTATATAAGATTTTACCCTCAGGGGGAACTAGGGGAAGGGAACGTGGGGCTTCTCCATGCAATTTTTTTTTTGTTGCAATTTTGCAATTTCCTCTGCATCTATAATTATTTCAAAATTTAAGAAGAAGAATGCATGTGCGCCTGGATGGAGCAGGCAATCCAGCTGTAAACTCCAGCTGCCCGGAACCCTCATTCAGCCTCTTGGCTTCTCCTCACCACACCCCCACATGCACCCCCAAAATCTCTCTCATGTGCTCTAGACAAAAGAAATAGGACAAACGTAGTCACAATCAGGTGTTAGAGACCAAACACACTCCCCTCCTCTGTCCGGTGTCAGCATATATGATTTCTAGGGGGCCGCGGTGCTCGCCTCGAGCTCCCCTTTGCTGCTGGTGGAATTCACAGTCTCCCTGCCTGGCGCTGTAGTAGAGGGAGCACCAGAGAGACTCAAGGAGCAGGGCTCCAATCCCGGGCCTGCCACACACCGTGCCGTGTGCCATCCCGTGTGCCACACGCCATGGTAGCCTCAGACTCTGCTCCGGCGTATGCAGAAGGAGAGGGAGCCTCTGCCCTGCCCAGCTCATCCGAGACCCTTCCTTGGAAGCGCTTTGGGAATTTTAACCAGCTCTCTGAATACGAGCGAGCTGCTGTTACTGGGGGCAGGACCCCTGCACTCCCTCCCGCGGCCGGGGACCCCGCCCCATGGACCCGTAAGCCCCTCTCACTAAACAGCCCCAGCCCAGGCCTCCTAGGGGCGCAGACGCTCCCACACCAGGAGACCCATTTCATTCCACCACTTGCTTCGCTTTGCTTATCAATTCTTATTCTCAACTCTTAATTGTGCTTTCTTATCAGTTGCTTTCCTGAGCAATTTAACACGCTGCTCCTCACCCTCTCTCGGGCCCAGGCAGACCCTCCACGGGCTGTGACTGCTCGGGGTGGGTGCTGCCGGTGCCCTCACCCTTCACCCCCGCAGGACAGAGTGGATGACACCCACATCAGGAGCATCAATGACTTGTCCCTGAAGCTCGAGAACCTGGACCCTGAGCAAGTCGAGACCATCCACCAGCGGCGACAGCAGCTGAACAGCAGGCCAGTCCCTGAGGGGGACGCAGTGGGGCTAGGGGAGGGAGCCAGAGGGCCGCCTCGGACTCAGCCTTACGCCCTCCTTCCCAGATGGAAGAGTTTCCATGGCAACCTACTCTGGTACCAGCAGCAGCTCGAAGGGGCCCTGGAGATACATACATTGTCCCAAGAGCTGGATGACGTCACTGAGCGGATTGGGGAGAAGGTAAGTAGTGAAGACCGTGGCAGCCGGAGGGGGGGAGCATTCACCCGGAGTTTACCCTGTGTCTCGCCCCGGCCCCCCTCTCCTCTCCAGCTCGGGTACTGGAGGGAGGTGCTGCTAGGGGTCCTTCAGGGCTGGGGCGAGGGGTCTGCCAGGGGCTCTCCGGCTATCGACTCCCGGCCCCAGAAGCCCCCGTTACAGGCTTGGAGGCTGGCCCACCTGGCTTCTAGAAACACTGTGGGTCAAGAGGCCAGAGCACAGCTCCCCCACGCACTCTTCCGTCTGTGGTCCCTGAGTCCGGCCAGAGGCACAGGAGCTCGGCCCTGGAGCATGTCAGCAACCACAGAGAAATGTGGGCTAAATGCTGGCCGGGAGGAGGGGGGGAATGTGAAGAAGTTTTCTGCCCCCCAAGAAGTCCCGTGTGACACAGATGGTGCCCTCTTCCGGGCGTGAAGGGGCTCTTGCCTCACTCTTCTTACTCCTCTGCTCCCTGCCCCGAGCCAGCCAGGCCTGGCTGGCTGTCCGCGCTGTTCCCCTCCCAAGGAGTGAGAGACCACTGATATTGGGCACGTGGAGGCAGCACACAGAGACGACTGGGTCAGAACAAACTCCATCCCCTGGTCTCTCCTGGGCATTGTCCTCCTTCACAGAAGGAAGGGGCCTGTGGTCAGCGGAGGGCACAGGGAAGGGAATCAGGTGGGGTACTTGCTTCTCACACAGAAACCCCAAGGCCGGTGACCCCTCAGCAGCGAGGGTGGGGAGCTGGGGCAAAGGTGAAGCCAGTATTCCTTCCCAGGCCGCCCTGGTCCAGGCCCCGGACTACGGGAAAGATCGAGAGAGCGTGCAGAGGCTGATCCGGAAACACAAGGAGTTGGAGCAGGACATGGGTCCCCTCCAGGCCCAGGTGGAGGTGCGCCGCTGGGTGCAGGGGTGGGCCTCGTCTGCGGGACGCTGGGCAGGCCCACAGAGGGCAGGAAGGCTTCCAGACCGCGGGAGCCAGCAGACTCCACTGAGCAGTACACCCCCAGAGGCTGGGGGCCTCCCGCAGCTGGGGCTCCCCTGACTACCACCTACCTCCCTGCCCAGCCCCTGAGCCCGGCTTTCCCCGCAGTCCCTAGAGCGGGCGGTGTGCCGCGTCTGCCAGAGAAGCCCTGGGACAGCCCACAGCCTCAGCCGCCAGCAGCAGGAGGTGATGGACAGTTGGTGGCAGCTCTGGAGGGGGGCCCAGAAGCGGTATGGACCCCTGGGCCTCTTTCCTCACAGACTGAGTCCCGGTAGCCTGTCCGTCTCTCCCCTTCCCCTTGACCCTGGTCTCCCCTGAGAGCCTTTCTCCACCCTTCAGATAACCATTGGTATTGTCCCCCTATTAATCCCCAGCCCCTGGGCCCTTGTCTGGCCAAGGGGATTCGGGACGGAGAGCACTGGTGTGGGTGCGAGGGAAGGAGGGGCTCAGAGGCCCCAGGACTAGCTGACGAACCTGCGGGCAGGAGGGAGTCCCTGGAGGCCTTACACGAAGCTCAGAGTCTGCAGGCCGAGCTGCGGCACTTGTCGGTCTGGGCCCGGGGACTGCGGGCGGAGATGGAGGCCCGAAGCGCCCCGCGCAGCCCTGCGGAGGCCCGGTGCAGGCTGGAGGAGCACCAGGAGCTCAAGGTGAGGGCCGGGACCCTGGGACCTCGCCCAGTCTCTGCCCTGTCCCAACTTTCTCTGAGCCCTTCCCCCCTCGCCTCGACCTCTCTCCTCTTCCATCCCACCCACTCGGCTGTGTTCCCACCTTGTGCCTCCTCCCTCACACGGAGGGAGCCCCGGCCTCGGGGGTCTGAGCCCCATCTTGTGACAGGCCGAGCTGGACTCGCGGACAGACAGCATCGGCCTGGCCCGGAGCACCGGGCAGCGACTGCTGGCAGCCGGGCACCCAGCCACCCCCGACCTCCGCCAGGCCCTGGCTGCCTTAGACCAGGAGCTGAGCAGCCTGGAAGGGGCCTGGCAGGAGCACCAGCTCCAGCTGCAGCGGGCCTTGGAGCTTCAGGTAGGCAGCGCCCATCCTGCCGCCGTTAGCCCCACTGGCCCCTGGTCAAAGCCAGGCCCCGAGAGGCTGCTGTTCCGAGGCTCTGCCAGCGCTCCGCTCGCCCGCAGCAAGTCTTGCCAGCTGTGTGCTCATTCTTTTGAGCCAAGGTCTTGGTCCCTGGTTTCTCCTCGGGGCCCCCACAGGCTCACTCCATCTGCAGCGAGGGGACCCTCTGCTTACTTCCTTTTGCCTTTTCCTTTCTTGACAGCTGGTTCTGAGTTCCGTGGAGCAGATGGAAAGTTGGCTCTGCAGCCAGGAGACCTGCCCCGCTAGTGAGGGTCTCGGGGTGGGTGCCGACACGGGTTTTACCAAAGCAGCGGCCAGTGCTGCCTGAGCTCCCCAGGCCCCCGGGGGGGGGGGTCAGGGCTCCCCATCCTCTATCACATCCGTCCCTGAAGCCTTCACCCCTCCACGTTTATGGTTCTCGCACACCCGGGGCTCGGCCCCACAGGGAATGTCCCAGGACCTGAGAGGGTGAGCGTGCGCCCTGTGACTCGTTCTTGCCTCCTTCCCACAACTTCTCACCTCTGCCCTCCTCACATCCCTCCCCCGAGGTTTGCTCTTCCAGCCACTGTCCCAACCCCTGTGGCTGGCGAGTCTGACTCAGGGGAGACCTCAGAAAACTCGGGGGCCAGCTTGTCCTGTGCTGACACGGTCTTACGGGAGGGCAGAGGAGGGGGTGTTCCTGTTGGGTAAAAAAGCTCCACGTGCCCTGAAAATTCTGACCCTGACTCCCATCCCCAGTACCGTCCCTGGCTAAAGATCACTGTCCTAAAGCCAAACGCGGCCCTGGGACCTCAGAGGGACGGGTTTGGGCAGAGCGCCCACCATGTGGGTGAGCACTGGGTGGTGTGGCCGACGGTGGGCCGGCAGAGAGCTTGGGACGGGAGGGGCAGCCCCGTAGACGGTAGCGGCTTCCCTGCTCCTGCCAGGACTCTGGGGCCGCTGCGGAGATCCTCCTGAGGAAGCACGAGGTGCTGGAGCGGGGCCTGGAGGCTCAGGCTGAAAAGATGAGTGCGCTGGAGGCCACGGCCCGCAGCCTGCACCAGGCTGGGCGCCCCGAGGCCCAGGGTGTCCTGGGTCGGTGCCAGGCCATGCTCCTGAGGTACGTCTGGGCTGCGGGTGGGGTGGCCAAGCTCCCCAGCCTTTTCAAGGGCCTGAGGTCGATGCCAAGGCCCCAGCACCCCTGCCAGGCCCAGCATGTGGCCCCCCAGGGGAGCTAAAAGCGAGTTGTATCAAGAAGCGTGTCCTGGGAAACTGAAGGAGGGGTGACCTAGTGGAAGGGCCAGCCAGAGCCCAGTGGCTAAGTGTCCTGGGCCTCAGGGCCAGGGTGTCCTGAGTTCCTGTACTGCCCCCTCGTGGTGGGACTCGCGGCACGTGCCTCACAGAGTCTCAGGGTAACAATGCAAAATCTTCGGGTAGTGGGGAGGCTCAAGAAGGTACCCTTGATGTCTTAGCGCGGCCCCTGCACTCGGGCAGGTCGGCACATTTCTCCCGCCAGCACAGCTCATGAGACACCAGGCTCTGCCTTTTTTCCTAAAAGTCCATCCAGTTCAGCTAAGTCATCCAGCTTCTCAGACTTTGAGAGCCAGGCCGATGTGGCCAAAAGCCGGCTCTCAGACTGGCGGGGGTCTCTGCCTTTCCCAGAGAGCCCACTGGGGTCCACAGTGCTTGTCAGCCCTCATGCGGGCCCTCTGGCAGGGGGAGGGCTGGGCCACTCGCTCCTGCTCCTTGCACGTGGGACTCCACCTGGCTACCAGGAGGTCTTTGATGGACGGGTGACAAACGCTGGTTTGCTGGTCTCTGTCAGCACCCTCCTCTTGTGACCCCCGATCACCTTAGGTGGTTTCTGGCAGGCCTGGCTGTACCCCAGGACAGTGCCACCCTGATCCCTCCCCTTTGGGCTTCTGGCATCCTCTGGGGAGGGGGGGGAGTTCCCGTTCCATCAAGCCTTGCTGTATGTCCACCCCCCACAGCTTTTGGTAGCCCCAGCAGGGGGAGACAAGTTTCCACTCAGTGCTGGTATGGAGACGACACGGATAAGGGCAGTGTTAGACTTTTGTTCCCATTTATTTTTTAGATCACGGGTCTAATTTCTCTTATGTGTATGGCACTGTATTTAATACACTGGTACAGAGAGAGGTACACCCATGTATAAATCAGTAGACACACACACACACACACACACACACACACACACACACACACACAAATGCATACATATTTGGGTGGGCACCCGCTCAGAGTTCTTCCTAATAGCAGTGTGTGACCCAAACAGTGGTTTGGACACTATACTAGTTGGCCGGTGTGGCCACGACAAAATCCCACAGACTGGCGGCTTCAACGCCGAAAACATGATTCCTCACAGTGCTGGAGGCCGAAAGTCCTCAATCCAGACGTTGGCGGGGTGGGTTTCTCCTGAGGCCCCTCTCCTTGGCTCGCAGACTGCCGTCCTCCTCTCTCTCCACATGGTCGTCCCTGTGTGTGAGACCCCTGACATAGTGGGTTAGGGGGTGCCCTGAGCAGCTCATTTTAACAACTTTAAAACCGTATCTTCAGGTGCAGTCACACTGTGAGGTACTGGGAATGAGGACTTCAACCGAAAAATGTGGGGGGACACAAGTCCGCCTCTGATAGGCACTAGCAAAGAGGGGGAGTAGAAGGTCTCTCCATTTCAGAGGGAACCCCGGGCTCCGGGCGTACTGGTCCAGAAGAAGGGCCGTGGCCGTGGGGAGGGCACGTGCATGCCCCTGGAGTGGCTCCAGGTCCGGGGAGGGGACCTGAGGGCCCATGAGACCCTCCTTCTGGCAGGAAAGAGGCACTGGTAGAGAGAGCCAGGACCCGTCGCCGCCAGCTGGAGGAGCTCCAGCAGCTGCAGACTTTCCTGCAGGATTCCTTCGAGGTTCCCCCTGGGTTGGGGGGTGGTAGTGGTTGTGGTGGGAAAGGAGAGGCCGGCCTTCCTCGGGGCAGCCCAGAGGTTCAGGGGAAGGGGAGAGCCTGAGGCAGCTCAGCCTGGTCCTCCATGCATGTGCAGGTGGCTACATGGCTGAGGGAGAAGAACTCGGTGGCCCTGGAAGAGGGCTGGAGGGGCCCTGCTCTACTGAAGGCGCAGCTGTGGAAGCGGCGGAGGCTCCAGGCCGAGCTGGATGCAAGTGTCCACCACCGACAAAGGCTGCAGATGGTGAGGCCCTGGGACCCTGGGACAGTCCTGCAGGCTAGAGCGCGTGGGCAGATCCTGCAGAGCCCTGGCAAGGGCTCCGATCCAGAGTCACAGATGGCCGACATTCATCGAGTGCTTGCTGTAGACAGGCACGGTGCCAAGCACCCAAGGGGAGCGACAAACAGTAGCTTTCCTGGGGCACCCGCTCCCAAAATAGCGCCTTTTTAATCACATATTGACGGGATAGTTTTTAAAGCCGTCTTGGACAGACGTGAAGGGACAGAAAGGCCACGGCAAGCAGGCCTGTGGGTAAAGGAGCCAAAGACTAGCATCATTTAAATTTACCCTCTCCCACCTACAAAGGGCAGGACCTGACCCCAGGCTGGCTCTAGTATAAGTTGTCCTGTTAAAAATGTTTAACGTTTTGTCTCATTTAAAAAAAATAACCATTGTTCTCTCTGTTCTGTGGATAAGGAAAATGAGCTCAGAAAGGTTCAAGAATCTGCCCAGGTCACACAGGGAGCACACAGGCCGGCGAGGGGGGGGGGGGGGGAGGGCTGGAGCCAGCATGGGTCCCCAGGCACCAGCCGGCCTACGTCCCTGCGCTGTGCCCCGTGGGGCTGTAGGAGGGACAGAGGCTGCTGCATGAGGGCCACCAGGCCTCAGAGACCATCCGGGAGCGGCTGCAGGAGCTGGAGGAGCTCTGGGACGAGCTGCAGGCCAGCAGCCGGAGGAAGGCAGCCGCACTGCAGGAGGCTTGCAAGGTGGGTTCTGTGCACCATGGAGCAGGCCCAAGGCAGAGCTGGGCCTCTCCCCCTTGTGCCCACCTCGCATTCTGCCCCAGGCCCTGCATCTCGGGCGGCGTGTGGAGGAACTAGAGAGCTGGCTGGAGCCTGTGGAGGCGGAGCTGAGAGCCCCCGTCGGGGACCAGGACCAGCCTGGGCTGGATGAGCTCCTGGGGGCACAGGGAGAGCTGGAAGCCGCCATGGACGGGCAGGCCAGGCAGGCGCAGTGGCTGCTGGGCCAGGCCCGGGTCCTTACAGGGGAAGGCTGTCGCCTTGCCCAAGACGTGGAAGACCGGACCCAGCAGCTGCTTCAGAGGTAGATCTGCCCACGTGCACCCCCCTGCCCTCCAGCTTGTCTCCTCCGGGCCACCCCCTGCCCCACGGTGAGGGGCACTGAGTGGGTGAGCGCTGGGTCACCGTCTGGTTCCAACCCCTGCCTGTCCCGTCCCCATCCTCCACCGTTGCAGGTTTGAGAGCTTGCGGGAGCCCCTGCGGGAGCACAGAGCAATCCTAGAGGCCCGGAGCCGCCTCCTGCAATTCTTCAGGGATGCCAATGACGAGATGGTGTGGGTGCAGGAGAAGCTGCTCCTGGCCACCACCCAGGACTGCGGACGAAGCCTGAGCGCTGTGCGACAGCTGCAGGAGAAGCACCAGGTGTGGGCCCCCTCACCCCGAACCTCATATCCGGCACCAGTCCCAGCCAGCCAGTGGTGCTGGGAGCTCTCCGCCTCGGGGGGGGGGGGCGCTTTGGGGACACCCCAAGTTCTTTGTGGGCCGGGACAGGGAAGTCTTCGGGGGCAGATCCGCGGGGTCCTGCGAGGCTTCCAGCATGACTCTGGGTCCCCTGAGGAGGGTCTTCCTCTGACTCCCCAGAACCTGGAGAGCGAGATGAGTAGCCACGAGGCTCTGACCCAGGCCGTGGTGGCCGCGGGACGGCAGCTGGCGCGGGCCGGGCACTTCGCCGCGGAGGCCGCGGCCCGGGTGCAGCAGCTGGAGAGCGCCGTGGGCGGGCTGCGGGCAGAGGCCACGCGGAGGCGGCTGCAGCTACAGCAGGCTTGGGAGGCCCAGCAGTTCCTGACGGAGGTGAGGGGCTGGGGCGGAGCAGGGCCTGAGGAAACCCAGTGTCAGGCGAGGCTCCGGACTCTCCACGTGTGTGTCCCCGCTCCCTCCGCTAAGTGCTCTTCTGCCCCCCCCCCCCCCAGCTCTTCTTTCTGCAAGTCACCCTTCTTTCTGCAAGTCACCCAGAGCACGGGCCCCTCCCTGGGTTCAGTAGGATTTGTTTTGTTGTCTCTTCCAAACTGGTGGTTCTCAGTCATTGCCTTCCATCAGAACCACCTGGAAGCTTTAAGAAATGCAGATACTCCAGTTCCATTCCAGACCAGACCAGAATCTTGAGGGTTGAGGGCCAAGCCCAGGGAGCGTCGAAGCTTTGGGGGCTTCCTACGTGCAGACAGGGTGTGAACCGTGGCTCGAAACCTCGAGGCCGTGTGCGCCCCAAGCTGGGAGCCCCAGAGGCCATGACCCAAGGAAGGCTCTCCTCCCTGCCACCCCAGCTCCAGGAGGCAGAAGGCTGGCTGGGAGAACGGGGCTGTGTCCTGGACATCGAGGATGTGGGCCAGAGCGCCGAGGCCATGTGCGCCTTTCTGCGGCGGCTGGAGGCCACCCGGAGAGACCTAGAGGCATTCAGCCCGTGCATTGAGAGGCTGCAGCACACGGCAGCCCTCCTGGAGAGCAGGCAGAACCCGGAAAGGTGAGGGGGAGCCGGGCCCTCTGAGGGAGGCTCAGGGAAGGGTCTCTCTTCAGTGGCACACATGGGAGGCCGTTCTGGCCTAGAGAGGCAGGGCCTCAGCAGGGTTGTCCTTCGTGCCACAGAGGCAGGGCACTGGCCCGGATGCAGGCGGTGAGGGAGGCCCACTCCCGGCTGCTTCAGAGGGCGGACGGCAGGCGGCAAGGCTTGCAGGAACAGCTGCAGCTGCACCAGCTGGGACGGGAGGCCCTGCTCCTTGAAACCTGGCTGGCCAGCAAGGCGGCCGCGGCTGAGTCCTGGGACCACGGGCAGGACCTGGAGGCCATCACGGTGAGTCTCTCCTGAGCGAGCCTGGGGCCCAGTGGATGGAGGCTGAGCCAGGGCAAAGGAGGTGTGTGTTTGGGTGAGAGGGAGGCGAGGGCATGAGCTGAAGGGAAGAAGGGGGGCTCGGGGCAGATCCTCACGGTGTCAGAGCCGGAGCCGAGGGACATCAGCTCCTGCCTCGTCCAGTACGGAGTAGGGGGACTTTAGACACTGCCAAGTCCTTTGCAAGCCACCTCCAGAGCGACCCTCCCCGGCCCTGTATCCCCGCAGATGCTGGAAGAGAAGTTTGATGCTTTCAGAAAGGAAGCTCAGAGCCTGGGGCAGGCCAAGATGCAGGCCCTGAGGGAGCTGGGAGGCTCCCTGAAACGGACGGCACCCAGGTTCACTCCCCAGATTCAAGCCCAGAGGAGTCGCATCGAGGCCGCCTGGGAGAGGCTGGATGGGGCAATAAAAGCCTGCACCCAGGTAAGTGCCCCCCAGGCCAGGCCAGGGGCAGAAGCATCGATGCCTTCTGCCAGGGTCAGGGGCAAGCAGGCCCACCAGGGGCAAGCAGGCCCACCAGGGGTAAGCACGTGCGCGTGCATGCGTGCATACACGCAGAGCAAGGTGGGTGCCTCTGATTCCCAGCGCTAAGCAGATGGGGACTCCCCAAATCTTGCCCACACCCACCCCTGCCAGCCCTCTCCACCAATTTGCTTTCCTGCTGGTGCAGTTCACACCCCCGGGGAGAAACAGAAAGCAGGTCTGGCCAGCTCCCGAACCCCTCAGAGCCTCCCCTAAACAGAGGCCTGGGGTTTGAAGCTACCCACCGTGTTGATCTGTCCTCTCCCACACGTACTTAATTGGCTCCTTGCCTGCGCCCCCCTCACTCTCCGAGCCTCTGTGCCCTGTGCGGATGGGCTCCGTGTTGCTCCCTGACCTGCATTCTCAGCCAGAGCTGCTGGTTTTCTCTAAAACAGGCTGCCCCCCCGAGCCCCAGACAGCCCAGGCAGCCTCCTGAGCCGACCCTGCGCTCCTAGCCCGTCCTCCCAGAAATCAAGCCCCTCCCTCCCGGGGACCCATCCCCCGTGCTTCAGAGCCTCCATTTCTGTCTGTCTCGTGCTTTGTACAGCAAAGGCCCCCTTGTCACACGGTGCCCCCTGAGGCCCTACCTCCCATCAGTAACATCACACACTCACTGAGCACCTGCCACATCTGGGACGTTCTCTGTACCTGGTGGTGACGAACGAGTCCCCGAGCCCCGTGGTCCTCGTTATTTAAAGGGAGGCGGCCCACAAGGCCACGTCTCCAGAGAGAGAGGACCCTGGGAATGAGCTCAACCCAGAGCAGGCCCTTGTGCCTCTCCCAGAGCCTGGCCACAGCCCGAGAGGTCCGGGGTTTTGAGCAGGCAGCGGCCGAGCTCCGGGCATGGATGCAGGAGAAGGCCACCCGGATGGTGAGAGACATCTGTGACTGCAGCCCGTCATCAGTGCAGACCTTACAGCAACAGCACAGGGGCCTGGAGGTGAGGGCGCCTGCCCCACAGTCTCCCCGCAGGTGGGGGGAAGGCCCCCCCAGAGGGGAGAAGGCCCTCCTGTGCCCCTCCTAGCTCGGGAGTGCTTGCCTGGGGTGCGGAACACAGTGGAGCTAGCTTGGGGAATTCTGGGAAACAGGACTCCCGCCCCCAGAGAGGCCCGGGTGCTCCCCACGTGAGGGGCGTGCGTCAGGTCGTGGGGGGGGGGGGGGTGAGGCCTGATCGGTGTTCTGGTGGCAGCGGGACCTGGCAGCTGTGGAGAAGGAGGTGGCCTGGGTGCGGACGGAGGCCCGGCGGCTGGGCCAGCTGCACCCTGCGGCTCGGGAGGGCCTGTGCGAGCAGCTGGCCAGCGTGGAGGAGGCCTGGGCCACCCTGGACATGAAGGCCCGGGAGCAGGGTCAGCGGCTGGAGCAGGCTGCCCGGGGCCATGCCTTCCTCGGCCGCTGTCGGGAACTGCTGTAGGTGGCATCCCGCCCTGGTGTTGGCCCAGCTCTGCCCTGCGGGGTGAGGTGGGGGGGAGCCACCCCGGGTCTTTGGGGAGCCGGACTCCCCTTCCCCGGGCACACCTCAGGCCCTGCCTCCCGAGGCTGCTCTCCCAGGCCTGACGGCAGCTTCGTCTCCCTGCCCCCAGAGCATGGGCTCAGGAGAAGCAAGCTCTGGTCTCTTCCGAGGAGCTGGCCGGCGACGTGGTCGGGGCGGAGCGGCTCCTGGTGTGGCATGCGGAGCTGGGGCAAGAACTCCAGGAGCATTGCCTTCACGCCCAGGATGTACAGCAGGAAGGGTGGCAGCTGGTAGACAGCGGCCACTTCATGTCCCCGGAGGTACGAGCACAAAGGGGATGGAGCCCAACTACCCAAGGCCTTGGAACCCCTAGCAGAAATCAAGGAGAAGGCAGGCAAGGAGCAGAGAGAGAGAGGCCGAGAAGGAAAGGTGGGGGGCGGGGGGGTCTGGGCCTTCCCTGGGGCCTTCTGCTGGGCCCTCCAGGCCTGCCGTGCCTCAGTGCTTCTGCTCGAGCGTCTGACCCAGAGCACCCCTTCCCACCAGGTGACAGCGTGTCTGCGGGAGCTAGAGGGGCGGCTGCAGGCACTCAGGGAGGCCTGCTCCCTACGCCAGGAGCACTGCGAAGAGAACTGGGGCCTGCAGAAGCTGCGGCAGGAGCTGGACCGGGCCGAGGCCTGGCTGGGCTCCCGGGAGGGTCTACTGCTGGACCCCAACTGTGGGGTGAGCCCAGCACCCCCCATTAGCCAGCTGCACCGACTGTCAGCTGCGGCCAAGGGCGGGTCCTGCTGTCCCTCAGCTCCCTGACCCGCTAAACCAGGTTGCGGACCCGGAGGGGAGGCTCTCGTCATCCCCTAGAGCTGGGCCTCACCCTGGCTGGCTTCTCCCCAGCACACTGTGTCCGATGTGGAGTTGCTGCTCTGCAGACACCAGGACTTAGAGAAGTTGCTGGCAGCCCAGGAAGAGAAGTTCGCCCAGCTGCAGAGGAAGGCAGGGGTGAGAGGAGGTTGGGCCAGAGTCCGCCAGCCACTAGGGGCCTGAGGATGGGGCGGGGGGGGGGGGGGGGGGAAGCGAGAATGGAGCTGCCCCGTGCACTGAGCCCACCTCCGACCCCTCGGAAAAACCCTGTTTGCCAGGCCAGCTGCAGGGCCCTGTCACCCCCCACATCCGGGTAGGCTGGAACCCCACTGTGTGTCTTAAGCCACCTGAAGCAGGAACAGATGAAAGAACCATGAGGAGGCAGGGGTTCTCCCTAGGGGGACGGGATTCCGGAAAGAGAGGCTGGGGCTCGGAGCCCTGACCTGGCTCACCTCACTCCCCTCTCCAAGGTGGACCAGAAGCTGCTGCAGCAGGTGACAGGGCTGAAACCTGGGAGTGCTGGCCACAGGCTTACCTCCCCCCAGCAGAGGCCCTGTGGAAGCTGGTGGCCAGGAGTACAGCCAGCAGAGACAAGGGACCTGCAGCCGGGTGTCCCTGTTGGGCCGCCCATACCCCCTGCCACCGTTGCCTCCCTTGAACCTGCAGCCCAGCAGCCGGAGCCCAGTGGGGCTGGGGCCAAGGGGGTAAGGCCCAGACCCTGGAGCCAGCACTGAGCCCCAGGGAGGTTGGGGGCGGGCACTGGGTCTAGGAGTCGAGAGTCCTCAGGAGTGAAGAGGTAAGAGGGGTAGATTGCTAGCCCACCTTTCAAAGGGGACCTGTCCTCTGTTGCTGGATGTTTCCTGGGCCCCATCTTGCCCTTTCAGGAGGCTAAGGGTGCCACCACCACAGAGGGATTTTTGGAGCTCCAGCAGCAGCTCCGGCCTGCAGAGAGGCAGGTAAGTATGGGAAGGTTCCTTCTCCAGGCAGCTCTCCTCCACAGAACCGCTCGGGCTCAGAAGAGCCATCAGGGCCTGGTGTCCTGACATGATGGTGGATAACCCCCTGCCCCCGTTTTTAAGACAGTTTCATTCTTTTTATTATTTAAGTGATCTCTACACCCAGCATGGGGCTCAAACTCACAGCCCTGAGATTGAGAGTCACACACACTATTCACTGAGCCGGCCCGGTGTCGCTGGACAGGTTCCTTCTTAAGCTACCGCAGAGCTGCCCCCACCCAGGCTGGGGGATGGGGCCCTCCTCCTCCTCTTCCCAGTTCCCCTGCACCTCATTCCCGTGGACGCCTTGGGCCAGTCCAGCACTTGGCCCGGGAGCCTCTGGAGATAGGTCTTCACCAGGCCAGGCTGCCACCTCCCCTCCACGCCCAGCTGGTGCAGCCTCACTGCCTTCTCTCCACAGCCCTGCTCCACCCCCTGGGACAGCTGCCATTGGACCCTGGGGGGCAGCTCCCGCAGCCTCTTCTGGGACAAGAGGACAGCAGCAGAGGTACTGGGCAGTGGAAAATGCGGGAGGCAGAGGACAGGCCCACGGGGATAGAGCAAACATGGCTGTGGTGACCTCTCCCTCTTCTCAGAATATGGCCCCGGTGGCCACCCTTGACCTCAGAGGAGCCCAGTGTGAGAGGCCGGGTAACCAGCGTGGCAGGAAACACGCTTTCTCCTTAAGGTGAGGGCCATATGGAGAGGGCGGCGACAGCCCCAGACCCTACCGACCCAGCAGGCATGGCCTCCCAAGAGCAGCCCAGGGGCTGGAGGCAGGGGTCCCCCCATGGGAGGCGAAGAGTATTGACCCCTGGCTCTCTGGGTGGCAGGCTTGGCAGCGGGGTGGAGACACCATGTGCAGCGCCATCGGATGGGCAGGCCGAGAGCAGGCTGAGAGCCCTGAGCAGCATGGCCGGTAAGCACCGGGGGAACCTGGGGAAAGACTTGGGGGTACTGAGTCGCTGGCCCCCAGCTGCTGTTTCAGGCATCCTCAGAAGTGCCACATCTAGTACTTCTCTGGTCAGAAAGGTAAGTGGGACTTTGTGTCTTTCCAAAGAACTGAGGGCCCAGAAGGGGCAAACCCCTTGCCAAAGATCACAGAGCTAATTACACCAGAGGGCGGGCCGGGCTTGCCCCGCTGGCTGCCTCCTGGCCCTCTCTCGGACTCCCCTGCACGCTCCCAGGCTTTGTTCTGGGACCATGGGGCCTTCTCCAACCTTCCAGTCCTCAAAAAAAAGCACTGAAGGCACTGTCCTTGGGGTCTCCTGTGGACAGTGGCCAAACCCAGTTCCAGCAGGGGGGGGGCGCCCGGAGAGCACCCCTGCCCCAGAAGCCTCCCATCGGTGCGGTCCGACGGGCTGCACCCAGAGCCCGTGTGTTCAGGCCCTGTCCTCGGGCTGCTGCGCGCCCTGGGCGGGAGTCCCTTACCTGTTCCTCCCAGTCTCTCGGGCGTCCTGGCTCCCTTCCTCACACTGTCTCTGGTCGCCTGGGAGCTGAGCCTGACCTTCCAGAATCCCAAAGGCCTCTTGAGTGTCCTCAGGGCCTTCTCCAGACTGAGCCTTTCTCAGCCCGTCTGTGTTCGGCCTTCTAGGAGGCACCACAGGGGCAAGGCTTGGTGTGCGCCCAGCCTCCTGTAGCAGGCGCATCAGTCCGTTGGGGCTGCTTTTAACAAAAATATCACAGACTGGGGAGGTAACAGACAAGAACCATTTATTTCTTACAGTTCTAGACACTGGGAAGTCCCCCATCAAGGCGCCGCCAGATTCGGGGTCTGGTAAGAGTTGTCTTCCGGGGGTGAGCGGTGCCTTCTCGCTGTGTCCTCACTTGGTGGAAGGGGCCAGGCTGCTCTCTGGGTTTCTGTAAGGGCTCCCCTCCTCACCTAATCACCCCCCAATACCATCCCCTTAGCGTTAAGATTTCCACATAGGAATGTGGGGGGAGACACAAACATGCAGGGAGCCTGCTGACTGTAGAAGGCCTAGGCCTAGCACGGGGGCCAGGACTGACCACTGATCTCCTTTTGCTCTGCAGGCCTCAGTCTGAGCCTGGAGCTCCCAGCCGGACCGGGGGGCTTCCCCACTCAGCACACTGCTGAGAGAGTGCCCGGCCCGGCCGCCCCACTCAGGTAGGGAACCTGCGGATGTGGGCAGGGGGGAGTCCTGAGCCCCATGATGGGCACAGCTGCGGCCCTCTTAAGCCCGAGATCTGGAGACTCAGCCCGAAGCTGCTAGGGTGTGGGGTAACCCCCATATTTGAGACCCTCAGCAATAGAAAATCCTAGCACCCACCCCATCGGGTACGAGCCTCTGCTCAGAGTCCAGGCCCTGAGGGTCCCTTTCCCCCCAGATTCCATGCCTGTCTCCTGACTTCCTCACTGAGGGAGACGCCCGTGAGCACCGACGGCCAGCCACAACCCTCGGAGTTCCTGCAGGCTGCGGGCCCTGCCCGGGCACCTGCCCCCGGCTCCCACAGCCTTCCCTGCCCCGGCCGGGCCCAAGGTAAGGACACCCCTCGGCCTCCTCTTCCTGTCCAAGACAGAAGACGGGCTGCCGGCTAGCCATACCTGGCCTGTGCTCTGCCGCCTCTCCTGCTGTCCCCTGCTCCGACGGGAAAGGGGAGCCTTACTGTCCTCGAGCAGGCCAGAGTCCGGCTGTCACCCCCCACACTCACAGACTCTCGCAGAGATGGACACCCCGGGTCAAGCTCGAGGAGCGCTCCCAGCACCCTGGAGGGCGGCCACGGCTCCTGCGGGGCCCACAGGCTCTACTTTCAGATCCAGAGAACATGCTGCTGAATGAATAGGCCTTGTCTCTGGAAGGTGGCTTCTGAGGCTCCCAGGGCCACCATTTTTTCCACTGATGAGCCACAGGGCCCCAGCCTCAGTGGGCCAGAGCAGACAGGGGGAGTTGGGTCACAAGAACCCCTTCCCTCCCCTCCACCCTCTGCACACTACGGTCAGACCTGCACCTGCCGGTCAGCCACAACCCCAGCACCAGTAGGAGGTGGAATGTTCTAAGGGAGGCCAGGCCCTAAGTTCACGCTGCCTCCCTGTCCCCCCAACAGGTCTGGGCCCTGAAGCAAACCCTGCAGTGGCAGCAAACCTGGGGGCTACCACCAAGGACAACCTCTAGGGGACCAGCCGGAGCCTCCACTACCTGGACCAGCGCCTGGAATAGACTGTCCCTTGTTAAGAGGCAGCCCAGCTCACAGCTTGCAGTAGCAGGTCACTCTCACCTGTCCCCGTGGCTCCTCTGATCGCAGGTGTGGCCACCCCTGCTGTGGGACAGGAAGCAGCCGGTTGCCACTGCCGGTGTGTCCACTCAGCTGCCCGGGGCCAGGGCTCCCGCGGCAGAACCCCCCCCCCGGGCTGAACGGGCCTCCCCCCTGCTTGGAAAGGGTAGCCACAGCAGGGTAGATGTGGCCTTCTCTTCAGGAGGAGTCCGGATGCACCTGCTCGCTAGCTCTGGACGGGGCTTGGGGAGAGCTTTGTCAAACCAGTCGTTGTTATGTGTAACCATGAGCCTGGCATCATCGGTCACCCCACTTCGCATTTATATGAGCCTCCATGATCTATAAACTGCTCTATATCACGCCATACAGTTACTCAAGGGAGCAAGGGGAGCGGGGCCAGGGGCTGCGAGGGCTTACACCACTAGGATCCATACCGCTCTGGGCTCAAGCTGTTGTCCCCCATGTCTACCTCGGGTGACCGCAGGCCCTTGGAACGTTCTCCTTGCTTGAAGAGGGAGCCGTCTCCAGCCTGAGACCAGGCCCAGCCCTTCCAAGCCGCTCAAGCCCCCGGCCCACGTAGGGGGCAAGGCTGCTAGTGGTGCGGCCCCCATCAGGGTGGTGCTGGACACATCGCCTGGCAAAGCCCCGTGGAAGTTGAGGTGGCCGGGGCTGGCCCTCCAGGCCCCAGGGTCTCTGGAACCCTGGGTGAGGAGGGTCTGCCCCAACTCTCCCTGTCCACTGGGGTCTCCTGGGTGCAAGTCTGATGGGCGGAGGGGAGAGGGAGCCCCGTGCCCCGCACCCCTGCACCCTCACTGGGGTTGGTGGCGCTGGCGCTGTCGCCTCCGCAGCACGGCGCCCCGCAGGGCCTCCAGCAGCTGCTCCCGGTTGTTGCAGATGTTGTAGTGGGTCAGGCGGAGCAGCTTGTCCGCGTCCTCGGGGCTGTAGGTCAGCTTCGAGTAGTGGTAGGGGGAGTCGGAGGGAGACAGGTTCACCTCCCCGGCTGCCTTCTCTGCGGGGGTCCGCGGGATGCCTGGGGGAGGGGGGGGGGGGGGGGGAGTATGGAGCTGAGGCTGGGGGGTCCCCTGGGGAGAGGCACGAAGGCCAGGCTGGGAGGACAAGGGGCTGGGGGCTCACCTGGGGCCGAGTACTCCCGGAAGGAGTCGTCCACCAGAGGGAAGTGCAGCACCGCCGGGGCATCGGGGCAGTCTGGGTCCAGGAACAAGTGGCACTCGCGAGGCTGCCGCTGCTCCTCAGGGCTGGGCGAGATGGGCGGGAACGGGATGCCCTGCTGCCCGCATAGCCGGCCCAGGAGCTGTAGCTGCTGCACGGTAGGAAGAAGGGGGGGGTCAGAGGGTGGGGCCGCGGGGTTCCCCAGTGCCTCCGACCCCGGGCCAGCTGAACGGGGAGTCAGCTGAGACCCCTGGGACTTGGTGCCCAGATGCCAAATCCGACCCAGGCAGACCCACAGGGCCAGGCCAGACTTGGGAAAGTGCTGGAACGCTGAGCTCCGCTGCGAGGGGCTGCTAACAACCCCCAGGTTCTGCCAGAAATTTCACTGGACCAACAAAAACTCCCAGCAGAGGGTTCCCGAGGTCTAGGACTGAGTGGGGGGTGGTTGGTAGGGGACCCAAATATAAAATACACTTAAAAACCTCTCCCTAACTTCCCTTGGTGGTAAACTCATAAGATCCAGAATTCATAGGACGCCATTCACATGGTGTCTCCGTCTCAGCCCCTAAGGGAAGCTGAACCAGATACTGGACTCTAAGATAGATGTCTCTGGAGCAGGAGCCAGGATGTCAGGCCAGGCCCGGGGTCACCACTGCCTCCCAAGCCTGCCCCCCCAGCCCACCTGAAAGGCTCCTTCGAGGTTGTAATCCAGCGACAGGACGAGGTCCACGTCCCGTGTGGGCCGCAGGAGGGGTGGGAAACTGGTGTTGATAAGGTAGCCGACATCCAGCAGACAAAGGTGGGGCTCTGCAGGTGTCAGCTGGTTGGGGAGCCCATCCAGTTTGGTGGCTGGAAAGGTTAGGGGGATGGGGTGGGAAAGCAGCTGTCATCGGTGCTGAGGGCACCAGACCCCTTGAGCCTAATGCTAGCTCCTTGCTGCTGGTAGAAACCAACTCTGCACTCTGGTCCCTGATCTCTGCCAGAGTCACCCTGCCACTTCCCAAGACCCCCCAGATGGGCCCTGATCCACAGTATCAGGAGAGGAAAAAGGCTCGCTGGTCTAGGCAGCCCAGCGAACTAAGCTCAAAGGTGCCTGGGGCCCAGGGGTCAGAGGGTATCGGTGTCTAGACTAGGGACCCAAGGCTCAGGGGGCCAGGTGCAGACCTTGGAGAGCTAGAACCAGGGAGAGAAGAGATACCTTTCCAGCTGGAAAAGTACGGATGATGGAAATAGTCCTTATGGAAATGGAGGCCGCGCAGGAAATTGTGGGTGGCCTGGGCCAGTGGGCGCCATGTCAGAAGGTCGGTGAAAAACTCCGCAATCCTGCCGGCCCCCGCGGGAGGCTCTTCTATCTTCAGAAGAGGGACCTGTTCCTTGTCTGCAGTAAAGAAAGGGGAAAGTGGAGCGTCTTTTAGGAAATGGGAACCTGTGCACTTTTACCGCCGCTCCTGTGGACTCCCCGTGGACTCCCAAAGGCCAGCCCACCATGCCCCAGGTACCCCAGTGGCTGTGTCTCCAGCTCCTTACAAGGAGCCCAGGCACCTACCCCGGCTGGCCTGATCCTGTGCCCAGCGGTCCCAGAACTGGCTGGGCTCTGAGGCCCAGTATAAGCTGTCCTGGAGGTTGGCTGCATACACGTTGCTCCAGATTCCTGAGAGAGGGGACACGAGGGGGACAGTCCCCCACCCCATCACAGCGTGACCCATCCTAGACCAGGAAATGGCCCCGTGACGGAGCCAAGAGGTGGAGGCCTGCCATCTGCCCCAGGCCCCTTCTCCCCCCTTCCCCAGCTTCCTGAACCTGCCAGGCCCCACCCTCACCTTCGAGGAAGCAGATTCGGGACTCGGGAAGCCGCTTGGTCAGGCGGCCCATGAAGAACTCAGAGCCGAAGAGCTCAGAGGGGATGAAGGCGCCATACTTGGGAAAGCCAACCTCATAGGGGGAGAACTCGCACCACTCTGTGAGGGATGACACAGCTTCACTGTGGGGTTCAGAACCCCAGCGCCCTCCAACACCACAGGCTTCGCATCAGGGCAGCCTGGTGACCTGGCGGCTCGGGCTGGTTGCAGGCACCCTGAGCATGGACTGACCCCCTCCCAAAGCCCGAGTGACTGTTAGGATGACAGTCTCTGGCAAGCACGGGACCTGGCCCCGAAGGGGGGAGCGTAACACCCGTCCCCTGCACACAGGCCCAGCTCCCCCTCCCGGCCACGAGGCCGCCGCTCTCGGCTCCAGGGCTGCTCACCTCCAAATTCAAAGGTGGTCAGGTTCTTCTCCTTGGTGTTAAGGGCACAGTAGATAGGCAGAGGGTTCTGGCCGCGACTCAGGGCCTCCCGCTGGTCTGAGAGTGTGCGGTCATGGGGCTGGTGGACGGAGAGGATTGGAACCCCAAGCTGCAGCTTTCTGGGGCCCGAGACCTCTGCCGCCCCTGCTGCCCAGGGCCACTCCCCCATCTCCCAATCATGCCCTGGCCACACCGCTCCCCGCACCTCATCGTGCAGCAGCGCCTCGCTGATGAGGGCCCACAGGTTGGTGAAGCAGGGTGGGTGGCCCAGCCGAGCCCGCTCGGCCAGCTCCTGCCGGTACCACTGCAGCTGGCTAGGGGCGAGCACGCCCAGCTTGCTCTTGGTGACCTGTGTCTTCAGGGCCTCGGTGGGCCCCGCCAGGTCCTTCTGAGACCATTCGGGATCCTCATAGAGGTTGGCCAAAGCCCTGGGAAAAGCCAAAGCCCAGGGGGTCACCGCACACCGTGGGCTGTCTCCCCCAGTCCGGCAGGCACCTTCCCACGGTCTCGCTGAGCGGGACGTCCCTCCGGCACGTCCTTTCTCCCAGCTCTCCCAACTGGCCCAGAGGCACCACGAGGCCTACAAGAGCCTCACCACGGCCACCCCCAGACTCCTGCCTGCACCTGCCGCCAGCTCACCAGGTGGAGCCCGAGGCCCCTGTGATGTAGGAGACGCAATCCAAGAGCCCCAGCTCCTTCAGTCCAGCCAGCTGCCCGTAGAGGGACGCCATCGCCCGGATCCCACCGCCGGTGGCCATGACAGCGACCACGGGGATCTGGAAGAGAGCACAGCCAGGCCAGTTACGAGCTGATCAGGGCTCTTGGAACCCGTTCTGGTCAGGCCTGCTGAGGAGAATCTAATCAGAAGTAGCCTCTCATGGGTTGGGCTTATCTGGTTTTGAGAACCCCAGGAAAAATGGGCAAGTTCCAGGCCTCATCTCCTCACCCTAGCCCGAGGAGTCTGGTGACCACTTTCCGGAAGCCCCAAGGCCACCTCCAAAGTCTCCCATACAGCCACCCCTCTCCCCCTTGGAAGGAGATGCCCCAGGCTGATGTGAACCTCCAGGGCCTGTCCCAGGCCCGAGGGCAGCCCTCAGGCTGCATGTCCCACTGATCAGGCAGACTGGACCCAAGTCCCCAAACCTGGACGGGCCGAGAATCGAGAAACAAGGAGAAGGAAAGCAGTTTGGAGCTCCAGGTGCCCGGTGCGATGCTCTGGTGCGTGAGAGGGAAGCAGCACAGGGGCGGGCACACAGGAGGCGAGCCGAGCTCTGGTGATGAAACAAGCCCTCGGCTCCGGGCCCACGCCAGTCTGTCCAGTGAAGCCCGGCCCACAGACCTCATCCTCCTGCAGGTCATCGTCCAGCTGCAGGGCCTGCTGCAGGGCTCTGGCCACCAGCCTCTTCCTCCTGCTCAGGAAGGCCTGCTCCTCGGCACAGAGGCCGCAGCCCAGCCGCACCGCCAGCTCCCTCGGTCTGGGTGGGGGAGAGAAGAGGCTAGGAGGCAGCTCCCGGCCTCGTCACAGACGAGGAAGCTGGGTCTGCCTCCCCCGAGAAACCCACTGCCGACTCCCGCCCCTCTCCCCAGCGCTCACCCTTCCCTGGCCTGAAGCGTGAGGCGTGTGGCTGAGAGGGGGAGGAGGTGAACCCGGACCCGTGCAGGAACACGGGGAAGGCAACAAAGTGGATTCGCTGGACCAGAAATGCTGGGGTCCCAGGTTGCACGGAGGCCCCTGGGTGGGTCCCCCCGCCACAGATCTACTCCCCCGCTCTGAGCTTTGCTCCCTCCCCCACCCAAAAATGACTCCAGAAGAGACAATGCTCCCACCTCTCCGCGGTGAGAGGCTAGTCTTCCAGGCATGTGAGGAAGGGTGAGGGACTCCTCATCTCATGAAGGTTAGCTAAGGTCCACCCACAATGGCTGCCACCCAAAGGGAGCACGATTTTTCTCCTCTGGTAGCTCCCTTGCCCTCTCTCTGCCACAGTCTCAAGCTTAGGTGCCCCCACCCTCTCCCGGGCCGGCTCTCACCCTTCTTCTTTTCTCAGCTCCACCCTCATCAGGGGCTCCTGGAAACCAGGAACTCCAGTCACAAAAGTCGGCCACCATGTTCCTCTCACCTTGGCCCAAGTCACACCCTATGATGTCCCCCGTGCTCCCCTGGGCCTCCGGCCATCTCCACAGGGGCAAGGCCTGAGGGCTGCTCAGAGGACAACCCCCCCTCCCCAGAGCCTGGCCCAAAGACTGCAGCTCCTACCAAAGCAGGCCAGCCCCGCAAGGCCTAGGGCCCAGCCCAGCCCATGCTCCTGGCATTCTTCCTCTGGGTGATCAAGTACCTGGGATGTAGGGAAGACAAGCCTCACCACTTGGCCGGAGGGCAAGGCCCTTAGGGGCACCTTCAGTTGCTCTCGGGGGGCACCCTGCAGGGAGGATGAAGGAAGACCTCAGAAGACCCTTGGGTTCCAGCAAGGACCCTTCATTGTCCCCCGGGGAGTGTCAAAGCAGCAGGAAGAGGGGTAGGAGTCTAACGTCCACCCAACCCTCTTCCCAGGTTGCCCGATTCTGCCAGAGTGTGATGGGGCAAGGGGCCAGCTAGGAGGAAGCAGGGAGGCAAGGAGGGAGGAAGACCCCACAGGCCCTGCCCCATATGAGCGAGCCGCACACTACCTGCAGAAGGATACCCAGCTCCTGCTCCCAGCACGCCGGGCAGTGGAAGCAGAAGGGGCCAGCGCCCACAGAGGCCTCCTGCTGACCCTCACAGGACCCAGAAACCACAAGCTGAACTCTGCCCTCGAACTCTGGAAACAGGAACCAGAACAGAGACGCTGCGAGTAAGATCTTGGCCGGCAGAGGCCCAAGGCTGTCTCACCTAAGGAGCCTGAGGGCCACTTCCCACCCCCCCCACTGCAAGGGAAGACTAGCACAGCCCCAGGCTGGACGATGGAGCCCCCACCACAGACCCTCTGCGGACTAAGGGGACACGCTCAAGTCCCGGGAGTCCCAGCATGGATTTGCCCATCACCTCTACTGCTGCCCATGAGAGCTGAGCGCAGCTAATGGGAGGTTCCTTCCAGGGTCCCTGTAGAAAGGGGAAGACGAGGGCGGAGGGCTGGGGACTATCCTAGTAGGTTGGGGACTTACGCGTCTGGTCCCCTGCCTCCTCTAGTCGAACATGCAAGCAGGAGAGCTCCCGGGCCTGAGTCGTTAAGAAAGCCCCTCAGACTCAAACCCTTCCCCTGCTAGAGACCCCCACCCACCCAGGACCCTGGTTTTGGTCCTCAGCACTTTATGACATTGGCCCTGAGTCACCAAACACGTGCTTGAGGTTGTATCCTCTTGAAGAACTGAAATCTCACAGCGCCCCCCCAACTCAGCTCAACCCCCGAATCCCCAGCAGGGGCCCAAGCTTCAGGCCCAGGAAAGTGGGCATGAGGGAGGGGTTCTGGACTCACCACCAGGATGCCATTGCTGACGAGCTGCTCGGCGCAGTGTGTCCTGGAAAGAGCCCCCAGTGACCCTGAGTGCGAGCCCAGCTTTCCAGGTTCTCACCCCTCACGGAGGATGGGACATCCCCCCACCATCACTGGAGGTCTTCCAGGGAAGAGTGTCAGTCTAGGTGTGCTGGGCTCGGTCCTTCCCCAAGGAAACACTCCCACCCCAGCAATCACCCCATCGCCCCTGACTCACAGTCTCTGCAGCCGAAATTCAACTTCTAGCCGCTCCTCACCCTGGAGAAATAAAGAAGCAAGTTAAAAACGGTGAGGAGTGTGTGCGTAGGTTTCAATACAGATGCCAGCAGGGGGTCCTGGGGCCCCAAAGGTGGGGAGAGCCAATGTCCATCTCCAGGTTGCTCTGTCTGCCTTCTCTGGGGGGCTCCTAGAAAGCTGTTCTTGGGGCGCCTGGGTGGCTCAGTGGGTTAAAGCCTCTGCCTTTGGCTCAGGTCATGATCTCAGGGTCCTGGGATCGAGCCCTGCATCAGGCTCTCTGCTCAGCAGGGAGCCTGCTTCCCCCTCTTCTCTGCCTGCCTCTCTGCCTGCTTGTGATCTCTCTGTGTCAAATAAAAATAATCTTTAAAAAAAAAAAATTATCACAAGAAAAAGGAATTAATTTTTTTAAATCAGAAGTTAACAAATTGGGGCGCCTGGGTGGCTCAGTGGGTTAAAGCCTCTGCCTTCGGCTCAGGTCATGGTCTCAGGGTCCTGGGATCGAGCCCCGCATCGGGCTCTCTGCTCAGCAGGGAGCCTGCTTCCCCCTCTCTCTCTGCCTACTTGTGCTCTCTCTGTCAATATCTTAAAAAATAATAATAATAAAATAAAAATTAAAAAAAAAGAGAAAGCTGTTCTTGGCTTAAGGGCCAAGAAAGAGGGTCGGAGACAGGCCTATTCCTCGGTGACAGCAGCTCCTGGCTGACCGTGGCCTCTGAGATGCCTGGGAAGCCTGGACCACTCACAGGAGAAGAGGGCCATGTGGCCAACTCTCCTCCAAAACATCTCCTCTCCCAGGGCTAAGGCCCACCGCTACCCTGTGCACAGCCTTGCCTGAGGGTTCAGTGAGAAGCTCTCTCGGTGGAAGTCCCCAGCCTGCAAAGTCCCCAAGTCGAATAGCACTGACAATATGGGGTCATCACTGGTCAGGAGGTCCTGGTCAAAGACTTGCAGCTGCAAGACATTCTAGAAGGGAAGAGAGGGAGGAGCTGCAGGAAGGAGGAACGGAGTAGGAAGGTGAGCGGGTCAGAGCGCGGACTGAGGGCTGGCAGGGACAGTGGGCTGGACAGGGGCTGACTCCTGGCCTACCTTAACCTGGCTGTGGATTCGAAAGCGAAAGCTCTGATTCCAGATGGGGTTTCTGCTGTTCTTGACCGTGCGTGTCTGGAGCCTGCGGCTAGAGGCTGTGGGCAGCCACAGACTCACATAGCAGTCAGAGGGGGTCACTGTGGAAAGGGGGAACAAGTGCCTGCTGAGGGCCAACAGCCCGACCCAGCCCAGCTGCCCAGAGTCCATCACAGGCAGCCCCGGGAGGCCAAGAGCCCCCACGGGATGGGGCTAGGTCAGGAGGCAGGAGGAGCAGAGGCTGAGGCCCTACCTGACATTCGACCCAGCACCTCCTCTTGCCACGCTCTCCAGGACCCCTTGCACGCCCAGCCCTGAGTCTCTTCCCACTGGCCCTGTCCCACTGGGAACCCAGCTACAATGCCACTGTCCTCCCTGGGCCCAGCACTCACCTAGGTCCTTCGATGGCAGGCCGTGGGCCTGCAGGACACGAACGGTGAGCAGACAGGTCCCAGGAACCTTGGCCTGCAGGGGAGGGAGAGGACAGGCTTGCTGCAGGCTGCCGTGCCCAAAGGAGACGAGGATCAAAGAAGGGGCCAGGCTGACCCCTCCAGGACTAATTGTGACCCAAAGGGACCAGCCCTGCCCAGCCACAGAGCTGCCCCGCACCCCGTCAGAGCCCTGAATGGAAAGGCTATGGCAGCTGCTGCGGCCTGCCAACACTTACACAACACTCGGGGCCGGCGCTGATCCAAGGGCTTCACGTACATTCATTGTACATTCATGTACACAACCACCCTACGTGTAGGGACTTATTATGACCAATCCCACAAGGAAACAAGCACGGAAAGGCTAGTCACTTGCCTGAGGTCCAGGGCCAGGATTGGACCAGGCTGGCTCGACTCATGCTCTCAATCCCACACTCGCCTGCTTCCAGTTCCTGCTACAGTGTCTTTCAGTCTTTCCACCACACACCCCCGGCAAACCCTTGCTAAGCAGCCGGAAGACCGGCCGTGGGTGGCAGGAGGCCTGGGGGAATACGAGGCTCCACAGAGAGGGCAAGAAGCATGTTAAGACCCAGCCTGGCCTTGGGCCCCCTGGTGGGGCCGCTCCCCTGGGTCAGCAGCTAAATGGAGGCACGCTCCAGTTAAGCAAACCCCCTATTTGGAAAAGCAGGAATGAAGAGCACAGACTTGGCTTTCAGGCAGCCTTTCCACCCCTGGCCAGGGATCATTTCTGGAAATGTGCCCCCTGCTTGAGTAGGAGCGGCAGTTAGCAGCTCCCACCACCCACAGGTTCTCAAGTCCTCCAGGGGCTACAGGATCGGGTGAAAGAGGGCTCCCAGGCAGGTCCATCCAAACCCAGGAACGTGGATCTGGGCCTATAAACCACGGTGCCAGGGAAGCCTGTACCGACTATTCCTTTTGGCCTCAGAAGGGTCCTGAACGATGGAGTCCGGGGGCAGAGCTGGGGAAACGCATCTGTCAGTGTCCACCCTGGGCCCCCACGGTCCAAGCCTGGGAGCAGCCGCTTCCTGGGAGCCTGAGTTCTCAGAGCCCAAACCCACAGGGCTAGAGAACTCTGCCTGTCGCCCATCTCTAGGGCAGGATGCCCTCATCCAACACCGGCAGACTCCCACCTCCACACCTGCAGACACCCACAGCTCCCAGTAAGAAATAGCATTGAGGCTGGGGGGCACCTGGGTGACTCAGTTGGTTAAACATCCGACTCTTGATTTCGGCTCAGGTGAGAACCAGCCACGGGCCCCCGCGCGTTGGGCCCCACACATCAGGCTCAGAGCTCAAGAGAGAGTCAGCACGAGATTCTCTCCTTCTGCCCCCCCTGCACCCCCGACTCCACACATGTAATCTCTCTCAAATCAACAAATCTTTAAAAAAGAAAGAAGATAAATAGATAAATAATAAAAAAAGAAATAGTATTAAGCAGGCCCCAGGAGGACCGAGGGTCAGAGTGGGGGCCTAGTGCCCTAGCAGGTCTTACCAGAGCCATGAGGCTGACTGTCCTGAAGGGCCACAAACAGCAGGCAATGGACACAGCACTGAGGACTGCTGGCGTTTTAACCCAGAGCCAGTGATGTAGCAGCTGGCCCCACGCTCCTCCCTGGTCCCTCCCAACTGCCTCCACCCAAGCCTCACACCCACTCCAGGACAAGCCACCTGCCAAGGAAACGAGGGACCTTAAATCTACGCGGAGTCTCAGACACCCCCGCGATGGGGGCCTACCACCCATGAAGACCCGTTCCCTCCAGCCATTGCCATCGGCACCCACCCCACCCAGCCCTGCTCTCCTGCCTGGGTCTAGAACGGCACTGAGGTCTAGAAAGCCGGGAGTGGGCCTGGGACAGCAGTAAGTGGAAGAGCCTCGTCCCCTGTCGCAGGGTCTTTCACAACCCCTGGTGCCAGTAGGACAGGAATGCCCGGTCCTGACTGAAGCGCTTGGCCAACCTGAGCGCCCCAGGCCCATCACAACCCGGCAGGGGTGTGGTCTGTTGCGTGAAACAGCCCTCGCAAGCCCCGTGCATGGCTGCCTCCACCCGTGGAGCCGGGTGGCTGGGATGATGAGGCCTCCAGGTGGCATTCGGGGATGGGGGCTCTTCCAGGTCTGGGTGGCTGTGGGGAGGGAGGGAGTCTGTGTGTGGAGACCCCTGTGGAGGTGGGGGGGCAGGGGTTTCTGTCCCCTCGTACCTGTCCTTGTTGTGGGAGAAGCAGGGATGTCCCTGGGGGCGCCAGACCCCACCAGCTGCCCTGGAGCCGGAGGACAGCCGACAAGGCCAGAGTAAAGCTCGGCACGGCTTTGCGGGCCGAGTCGGTGAGGTCCGCTGGCCCTGAGAGGGGCTGCGATGGCTGTCACAGATAGAGAGAGGGATCTTGGCAACGGAGAGCTTCGTGGGCTCAGGTCTGGACCTGGCCCTCGGCCGCCATCAGAGTAAGCCTGAAATGTTTACCTGAACCTTCCAGCCCTCACCAGACCACAGGAGGCACCTTCGAGAGGGAGTCTGGGCACATGTAAATCAGTCATCTTTTATTGTGCATTTCCCTCCATGCCAGCCCTTATGGTCCTTACAGCTCCCTCTCTGAGCCTCCCAACACCCCCTGGAGGAGGAAGCAGCCTTTTTTCTGTCTTTCTGTCTTACACCTGTGCTCCGAGGCAGTTGGCTGCCCAAGGCCATGGTGCCGGCGAGAGGCGGCGCCGCGCCTGAGCCCCACGCCTCCCCCGGACAGGCTGCCGCCTCACCTGTGTGGCAACTTCCTGGGAGCCCACACCTAGACCTGTCTGGTGCCTCCCTGACCTCCAGGGCACCTCCCCAAGTCCTCCATCGCTGATCCCAAGCCGAGCTGGGCCGGCAGCCAGCACACTCTGACTCCGGGCTGCCTCTGGAAGTGACCTGGCCGGGGAGAGACACGACCTTCTTCCCCAGGTGTCACAGGCTCCATCAGTCGAGGCCCGAGGCCTTAGTAAGAGAGTCAAGCAGCTGGAAGTAACTGTACTTAAGGTCATACTCCATGTCATACCAGTAGTTCACTGTGGAGAAAATGGACACCTGAGCACGAAGGTCCCCCTCCGACTCTACTGCCTCCCCACCCCACCCGCAGCGGCCCTGCTGGGCCAGCTCCTCACCCGCAATGCAGCCGTGGGACTGCTGCACGTGGTGGAACCACAGGGCCGGCAGGTAGAGCATCTCACCGGCCCGCACCGTGCAGCAAAGGGCCCGGGCCTGACTGTAGCTGGGGTACCGGGCCAGGTCCGGAGCCAGCGGGTCAAGCGGGATCCAGGGTACCTGGGGACACAATGGATGCCAGGGAACAGGCCCACAGCCCCCAGGCCCTGTGGCTGTGTCCCTTCCAAAGGTAAAGCCCACGAGCCCAGCCCTGTTCAGCACTGGGAGGGCCTCGACTTAGGCATCTTTCAGAGCCAGGGGCCATCTCCCCAGCTCCCCTGTGCCTGCTCCACAGAGACCAGGGCCCAGGAACAAGGCAGATACCTTCTCCATGGCCTCTTCGTCCACCATCTCAAAGGAGCCCTCTGCGGTTAGCTGGTAGGTTGCCGGTGTATACAGCTCTGAAACCAGAGAAAGGTGTGGGGACACTCAAATGGCCTGTGGCTCCTCAGTTTTTCCCACTTGCTCCCTGAGTGCAATGGCAATGCTGCGTCCACACCTCAGGCCTCGTGCACAGCCTGCCCAGGGCCCTCGCTGGCCTCCCCCTACCTCGGCCCCCTGCTCTCCAGCCCCTGCAGGCGGAGTCCCATACCATAGGGAATGAAGGGCCGGTCGCTGGGTGGGTGTAGCAGGAAGCGTTTCTCCCCTGAGACCACACAGTAGAGGTTCTCGTAGTGGTCCTTATGTACTGCCGATACAAAGAAGGCCCAGTGGGCAGGGTTATGAGGGACAGGGCACAGGAGGGGACAAATAATCACATTCAGGGCCCTGCATCCAAGACAGATGTGACAGATGGTATGAGAGAAGAGCGTGAGGCAGGCTCGAGGGGATGATGAGGAGCTGGGTGCAAGCATCCGGCATTGCAGATCTCTGCCCACCAGGGACCTGATGCTCGCCTGGGCTCATCTCTACCAAGAGGGGAATTCAAGCCAACAGGATTCTCCTGACTTCACCCCTGACCTAGCTGGCCTTTGGCAAGCCAACTAGAGACCTAGGAGAAACCGTGCCCTCCACCCCCAGTGCCATGGGACCTTCCCCAATCTGAGCTATCAGGAGGCTCTCTGTCATGTCTAAACCCCAGAATTCCAGAAGAAATCCTGGAGAATAGCTAGTCTTCCATCTAGAGCCAACTTTCCACTCGTGGCCTTCTCTTCCCTCCTCCCCCACCTCTGTATTCCTTTGACACCTACAAGATGTCACTGCAGCTGCCTCCCCCAGCCAGAAGTTCACAGCATCAGGCATCTTTCCTGTAGGTCAGAGGTGAGAGAGCGAGTTAGGAGGGGCCGTCCTCCAAGGCCAGGCTGGGAATAACCACCATACAGGGATGCTGGCCCAGAGCCTAGGGGGGAACCAGAGGCTCACAGGGAGAAAACAAAGGAGGGTGAGCTCCAGGACGGGCCTCCTCCCCTGGGGTACAAAGGAGGATAGCAATGGTCAGTCGTTCAATTCAAAGTCACGGCCTGGAGACTTGAGTGTTTAGTGCACAGAACCCAACCCTGAGGGGCCAAGAGTGTGGGCCAAGTCATCACCAAGGGAGAGGCCGCAAGCACAGCTGACTCCTTCCTCCCCATCTCTTCCCTGCCCGGCCAGCGTCTTCACTCACCCAGTGCCTCGGAGGCCCAGGGCACGTGGGACTCAAGATCGGGCAGCAGCTGGGGCAGCTCGGTGGGCAGGTTGGAGCACTGCTTCTGCACGTAGAGGACCCCCGGGTGCCGGGCCTGGCCCTCTAGCACATCCAGCATGCGGCTCAGGGGCAGGCGGCGCTCGGCGGGCATCACGAAGCGGTCCCCTCGGACGGCATCGGCGTAGCCATCGGGGGTCACGGCCACGCTCACCTCTGTGGAGCCCACAACGGCTCTGGAGGAGAGGACTTTCAGCCCGTACCCAGATACCACCAAGTATGACCCGACACCCCCCAGGGCAGCCCCCACCTGAGATAGGGGAAGGACCACTTCCGCAGAGCGGGCCAGTGCTGCAGGCCGTTACGGACGATGCAGGGCCTGTTGGGACAGACCCAGTCTCGGTAGAAGTGGAGCGGAGTGGGGGGCTCGTCCAGGTAGGGCACAGCAGGAGGCACACTGAGCTCTGAGAAAAAGCGGGGGTGGGAGGGGGGGCTGAAGCCGACAGCACCCGGCTGCTGCCCCTCCCTCTGCAGGACACACTGTCACCGCTGGATAATGCCCGCTGATGACGAAGGGACCCTGGACAACCAGGAACTGAAGAATGAGGGAACTTTAAGGGAGGAAGTATGACGCACCCACAAACACACCAAGATGGGCCCTCAGAGTCCACAGGGCCAGAGGCTGCTGCTCAGCCCCAAACCCAAAGCTTCCTCGAGACCAAGTCCAGCCCCGTACAGCGACCCCTCGGCGTTCCCACTCTGCAGTGCCCAACCCCCGGCAGCCGTGAGAGCAGGCAGCCATTTCAGGCAGTGCAGGGAGCTCCAGAACAAGCAGAGCTGAGGCCCCAAGGCCACGGGCTGGTGTGGGCGAGTCGAGACTCTGGAAAGCACCCTCCCCACGGTGATACTCACTGAGCACCCAGAAGGTACTCAGTGCTTGGTTTGGCCCGTGTGAAGGTATCAAGGGAGGATCCTACCGTCATCACAAGAAGATTACAACCCAACTGGGGAGACAGGCTGCCCCCACGAAACCCTAAGAGGAAGAGTAAGGGCTGAACTGTGTTTCCGGTCTTACCGCATGGCATCACCACTCCCGGACGCCCCGTGCTACCTTGTGCATTTATGCAAGTCAAGCAGGACGCCACCTGCGCAGATGTCTCTAGTGGCCCTGTGTCACTTCTCACAGGTCTGCTCTTCTCGGCTTTTTCTTCTCCCTCACTCTGGTCACCCTACGGATGGTCCCGAAGTTCTACTGATGCTCCCTCCTGTCTCTCAAACCGCCCCTCCTCCCCTCTGCTGCTATCTATGTTCGGACTACCTCCTTGGGTCCTCAAATGTCACTTCAGGGAGGCTTCCTTCCCTGGTGACCCTTTTAAATTGGAACCTGTCCCCAACAATCCTACACCCCTTCCCTTTTTTTCTTCTCTCTCCCTTTCGTTCATCACCACATAATGCACCACGTACCTCCCTGAGCAAAATTGTTTATTGGTCTCTCTTGCTAGAATAGAACGTAAGCTCCACAAGGGCAGGGATCCTCGTTCACTGGTGTATCCCCAGGTCCTAGAATGGTCCCTAACACACAGCAGGTGCTCAGCAAGTGTTGGCTTAGTGGTTGAAAGAGTCTCCAACATCTCCTGGCTGGCTGGCTGCTGCACTCAACTAACTGGTTTCCTGGGCTTAATTCCACTCCCTCTCAATGCATCCCTCACCCTGGCCCCAATCATCTTCCTAAAATACAATCTCATCTAGTCATACCCCTCGTTTAAAAAAAAAAAAAATCCTTTGATGGTTTATAAATTATAGTCTGCCCTGGCACGCATTCAAGGTGATACATGATGAGGCCCAACCTACTTTTCCAGTCTGGTTTCCTCCTGTCTGGTGCCGGCCCCTTACCACACTCTCAGGTGCAGCCAAACTTTGTTCCTGCGGCTCACTCAGACTGGAATGCCTTTTCCCTGGCTTCTATAAAGGCCACACGGGCCTTGGCTTTTTAGTTTCGTCCATGAGATCCAGCCTGAATGTCTTGGCCCCAGTTGGCGGCCATTGCACTAATTTTCATCTCTGAGGTCATGCCCTCTCTCTCATGTCAGCCTCCACACCAAAGCAGTCATCTTTGCTTTGTAGGCGGAAAATTTTAGATAAAAAATTGGAACTGAGTGAAGAAGACCCTGGCAGGCCCCAGAAAACCGCAAAGGTAAGGAGCTGGCACATGTGCTTGCTTCACTGTCTAGAGAGGGAAGATGGAACCTGCCAAGCAGAAAAGGGAGCAAGGGGAGCAGTGGGGGGGCCGAACTGGCCAAGGGCCTTCCCAGTTAGGCCGGCCCATCAAAGCAGTCACGTTGGGAGGGCGATTTGGGGGGCTCTGTCAATCTCCCTATTGTTCTCACTGAGATTCTTAAAATATGTGGAAACTGCCAATTTTTTTTTTTTTTACCGTTTGTATTTTCTGCAATTATTCCAGTTTTACTACCTCCAGTCAAAGGACTTCCTGTAGAGAATGGCTACTGCTCCCTACTGAGGCTTCGAGGTGAGAGAATTTCAAAAGGAATCCAAACAATTCCTTTGGCCTAACAATTCTTCTGCTAGAAATTTAACCAACAAAAATACTCGCACATGTGCAGAAAGCCTGCTCCAGCAACGCTGGCTTTTTTTTTTTTTTAAAGATTTATTTGACAGAGAGAGACACAGCTAGAGAAGGAACACAAGCAGGAGGAGTGGGAGAGGGAGAAGCAGGCTTCCCGCAGAGCAAGAAGCCTGATGCGGGACTCGATCCCAGGACCCTGGGATCATGACCTGAGCCGAACGACTGAGCCACCCAGGCGCCCCTACTACATACTGGTCTTTTCACTGTTCTGTGAACACACCAGGCACACTCCCACCTCAGGGTATCGACCCTCTACGTGCAAGACCCTTCTCTTCAGATGTCTTAGCAGCTGACTCCCTTCCCCTCCTTCTTCAAGCCTGTGCTCCAAAGTCACTTTATCAAGGCTTACCTACCATGACTATCTTATTTAAACTTGGAACCTGCCCCCCACTCCATACCTGGCCTGAGACCTCTTATTCTGCTTTACTTTCTTTCCCACACTTATCTTCTAATCCATCTCTTCTACTGTATAATTAACTCATTTAGTGTGTCTAGGATTGTCTCCTCACCTGGAATGTATCCATGACGGCAGAAATTTGTTTTACTCAGTGACGTATCCTAAACACATTGATCAGAGCCTCACACATTGAGGTGCCTAGTACTGAGGGGCTCAAAATATTGGTTGCAACATTAGCGAAAAGAAACACTGCAAATGACCTAAATGCCTATCAATAGTAGGCTGATTCAGTGAACTACCACACTAGTACACAACAGTAAAGAACACTGAGGAAGAGAGATATGGGACAATCTTCAGGATACTTAGTGCAGAAAAGTGTGTTTAGCAGGCTACCACCTATATACAGAAGGAAATATATAGGCATGTGTGTGTGTAGATATAAATTGAGTATTTCCGGAAAGATACAAACTGGAGCCTAGAATGGGAGGAATGCTTACATTATAAATCCGTTTTTCTAAGACCACGTGCACCTGTTGCGAATTAATGGTAAAACAGAAATGGGAGGGAGGGAATTGAGAGAGAAAAACAAAAAACCAAGCAGGGGAAGAGCCAATGATTACTTGTACAGCTGCCTACAATTCTCCCAAAGCTCTGCACCAGCTCAGAGAAGTCTGTTCCAGAATAAAGCGTTCCAGCAAAGGATTCAGAAAGGGGGCATCCGACCACCTTATGACAGCGACAGGAAAGGCTGGGAAGCACAACAACAGACCGCCCCATTATTCGGAGCGAGCTGACTGTGGGAAACACAGCAGGAGGAAGACTGGCCAGGTTCTTGGGAGTAAAGCGAAGAGTCAGCCCAGAAAGCCACGAGGACACGGGAGCAGGTGAGCTGAGGACCCAGCACGGGGGCGAGGGCGGGGGTGGGACAGAAGAGTGATCGGAGAGGGACCAGCAACGAGTCAGGTGCACGCGCTCGTGCGCTCGAGGACACCAACTAGGGGGAACCGTGGTGTCGGCGGCCCAGGAGGGTCAGGGAGCTCCTGACTCCGGGCCCCGGTTCCCCGCATGCCAAGGTTCCGCCAGCGTCCTGAGGCTGCCCGGCGACAGACGCGAGGCCGCCGCAGCCTCCCCACGAACCCACTCACCCCTTGCGGCGGCCGGGAATTCTCGTAACTTCCTCCGCACGGCGTCCAAAGCCGCCTCCGCCATCACGCCGCCGCCGCCGCTGCGAGGCCACGCGTCCGCCCCTGAAGACTCCGCCCAGAGACTCCGCCCCGCAGGCCCCGCCCCCAGCCGCTGAGGCCCCGCCCCCCATTCGGCGAACTGGACCACCGGTGAGAAGCCGCGCCTTCTCCCGCCTGCCCCACTCGCTGGCATCCGGGAGTTAACAAATGATTGTGTTTATTGACGAGTTCATACATCAATACAAACGGACGAGTTAAAAACAGCCCCTGCCCCATGAGACCTGGGGAAGAGGGAAGCGCCACGGCCTGGACAAAATATAAAAGTTATAAATAAGGGGGTGGGAGTTTCAAAACTGGGTCAGGGCAAATCTGGTCGGGGTGGGGGGCGGCGGTTGCCGGTGGCCTCAGACATGCAGAAGGGGACGGGCGCCGGCCGACTGCAAGACCCCCTCTCCCACCCCACGCTCGGCTCGGGGTAGGGAAAGGGCGGCCACCTTCTCACAAACCTTATCGGGAGTGTAGCTCGCTCCTCCGAGGGGCTGGCTGGCTGGCTGAGGATCGAGAGGAACCCAGGCCAGAGGGCCAGGCCTGAGCCCTATATTTGGTCTGGGCTGTGGCTAGTGTGCCGGTAGGCGGAGTGGAGGAGACTTCTAAACCCCACAAGGGCAGCTGCAGCCCCGCCAGCTGCAGGTCCGCCCTCAGCTGTGGTTGGCTCGTTAGTTTGGCCCTGCAGGTGGTGGTAGTAGGGAAGGGGGGGATGGGCTTTCATCTGTTCTGGTGAGCTCCTGCTGGTGCAAACAGGAGCTGAGCACACTACGGAAACCAGTTTCTAAGTTTCTGCCTTAGAACCAGCAGGATCCCAAGGCCTCTCCATGGGAGAATAGGTTTTCCTGACCTGAATCTTCAGGAAAGCTACGCTGACCTGAGGCAGAGGGAAGCAGTAGGGCCCAGAGACACGTGTTCTTCGCCCCAACTCAACAACTGCCTCACTACTTAGTCCTACTCTACCTGCCTGCTCTGCCCTATATCCTTCCCCTCACTCCTAACAGCTGCCCTTCTGATTCTAATCTACCCCCTCCCCTCTAGCACTTACCCTTCCCACCTACCACCTTTCCAGCGTGTCTCTTGGCCTCTTCTGCAGTCCCACGTGCCTCTGCCTCCCAACTTCCAGTACTCAGGGCCTCCTGGGTGTCCAGCACTGCCTTTGAGGAGACTCCTTCCCACCCAAACCGGAAACCTACGAGCCATCTCATACTGGCTAGATTGTGGACACCCAAGAATCCAGAATTCGGGTTAGCGTGTTCCAGTCCTTTTCGTGCTCCCTGATGGTTCCCCATGAGCCAGGGTGGTAAAGCGGGAGTAGTACATGAAGGGAAACCAGGCACACGTCAGCCAGCCAAGTACTCTAGCGATGAACGCTCAACTGTGTGTGGTGTGTGTGTGTGTGTGTGTGTGCGCGCGCGTGCAGATTCCATCTGTGGCCAAGGTCCTTAGAAGGTGGGCTGGTGCCCTGTAAACCATGAGGGAAGTTCTAACACCGGCATCGCTCAGGATACAAGGAGAAGGTGGCCTCTGGGTCTAGCAGCCTGCTGGGGATCAGGGTTGGGAAGACAGAGAAGAACAAGGGGCTGGGAAAAGGAGGCCAGGGCTCTGTGTTTGCCCAGCAGAGGGCTTTACTGTCCTGCAGCAACATCCCACAGCTGTCTCCACAAGTTCTGGCCAGGAGAGAAAGGGGGGCACAGGGAGAGAGAGGATGCTAGGGCTCTCAAGAGGGGGGAATGGGAGTGGAATGTGGGGGGCTCAGGCCTCGATACCAACTCCAGCCTCCTGATGGCTGGGAATGCCAGGAGGGCTAGAGGGCTTTGCCTTTGGGAACTGCCAGGAATTAGGGAAAACAGCCCCCGCTCTGGCAGCCGGGGGAGTGCAGCTGGTGTGGGAGGGAAAGTGGAGGTAGAGGTGAAGCTCCCGCTGTTGGCTAAAGGGCACTGATACCACACGGCCTCTCACTTCCACCCCACCGAATACCCTGTGTGTGCTCCCCCCCAGGGAGCTGATCCCTGCAGTAAGTTCAAATGGCTTCTAAGAAGAGAGGGCCAGCCCTTCCCAATTTCCCCCAGATGGGGCAGGCTGCCCTCCGACTTCTCACAGCACCAAGATGACGAAGATCCAAGACCTATACCCTGCGTGAGCCACTGAAGGGGCTGTGGAGGCAGGAGTTCCAAGAAAGTGAGGCAACAGTCAGGGAAATAAATTAATAAATACAGGGGCCCCATGAGGAGTAGCTGGGAAAGCTGCTTCCCCTCTGAGCACTGATCCCTGCTATCCACTCCAAGCATCCCCTCCAGGTTTTGGAGAGTGGAGCAGGGGCTACAGTTTGGAACAGGGGGAGCATTCACTTGGAATGGGATTCTGGAACTAGAGTCTGCGTTCCATGCGCCGCTCCACCGCCCGAAGCAGCAGCTCTGAGTATTGCTCTAGGAGGGCCTGTGTCTGCTCGGCCCCCACGGCCCCGGGGCTCCCGCCCGGGCTGCACAGCACTGCCCCGGCCAGGGCCTCGAGCTCCTGCCGCACTGAGGAGAAGGTGCTTCTGAGGAGCTGGGTGATGCGACTTTGTTCCGCTGAGGGCGTCTTGCAGCCGGCCACCTGCAGCAAGACCCGGGAAGGGAGTCGGAGGGACAGTGGACGGACATCCTGTCAGTGGATATATAAGGGGAGGGCCACCTGGGCCTTGCCTGTCCCCAGAGAAGGCCCTCCTGGACCGTCTGCTATGTCTAGGGTGGCCAAAGGGCTACTGTTCATAATTACGCGGGGACAACAGGCATAAAGTGGGATGGTCCTAGGACGAACCAGGTCCCAGGCAAACTAGGACACAGGGTCTCTCCACCCCTCCCCCTCCAGTCTGAGGAAGTCCCTAGACAGAGAGGACCAGTAGGTGCTCGGTTCAAGAGGCCTGGTCTGCCCTCTAAGCCCCTCGCCTACTCTGCCCCAGATGTTCTTGCTTGCCCGCGCCCCCCCCGCCCGTCTGTGGCAGAGCCTCGTTGTCGTCGTCGTTCTGGATACTCGGCTGGCGCTGCTGACGCGCCATCTCCCCCACGGTGGGCGCCCAGCACGTACCAAGTGGTAGAGCCGCACGGCCTGGCGCACATTGCCTTGGAGCTCTGCCACGAGCTGTTCACACTCCTCCAGGCTCACCGCCGGTCCTGGGAGGGACACGTACAACTCAGTGGGGCCCGGCAAAGCTGCCCTCCCCACCCAGGGGCCCCTGAGAGCAGGAGAGGCCTACCGCAGGATCACACCCCCTCTGCTTGCCCTCGCCTCGTCTCCTTCCTTCCCAACACTGCCCCCCCAACACCACACAGAAAACAAGGTCTGGATGGGAGGGCCAGCCCCAGCCCAAGAAGCCAGAAGGCGGTGAAGGGGCAAGTGGGTCACAAGGAGGTCGTGAAGACTGGCAGGAGTGTCTCACCATCAGGGGTGTGACTTACGGACCGAGACAGGAGCAGAGACAGGACGAAAATGCCAGAGGCTGGACGCACAGAAATGGGATGGAGCCAGAGAGCAGACAACAGAGACAGGAGAAAGAGGATGGGGCGGGAGATGAGAGCTGGGGAGCTGTGCACACCTGAGTCCTGGCTCAGGGCTGCCCCTGGCCTGATGTATTCCATGGCGCTGGGAATCTTCTCGGGGGGTGGGGGCTGCAAGTCCTCAGGGCCTCGGAGGAGGCTGCTGACCAGCAGCTGCTGGGCACAGGGGCTGTTGGGCCGAGGCTGAGCCTGGCACTCTGTCCTGGGCTTGGGAGGGCCACCCTCCCCCAAACAGGCCCGCCGCTCAGATGTACTGTGAGCCTTTGCTAGGCCCACTGGGGAGCCAGGCTGTTCCGCCTCACCAGGGGCCCTGCCCTTGGTAATGGGTGAGAACGTGGCCAGGGTAGGACGATCAGGCAGTGGCTTTGGAATGTCCAGGACCAGGTGAGCCCGGCTGGGCAGGGCTAGCTTGCTGAGCGGTGAGACTCGAATGGGAGCAGGAGCCTGAGGTTCGGCCGCCAGGCCCAAATTCTCCCCAACAGACACGCTGCGGGAAATCTTGGCCATGGAGCTGGTGGTGGGGTTCTGGTAGGACTGAGGCCGAGACAGACGGCCATCGGCATGTGGCAGGGAGCGCAGGCCCTCCTGGGCCTCCGTCTCCCGTGAGAGCAATGGGCCTGGTGGAGGGGCCTCATCTGCAGAGAAGACGGAGAGACACAGGTCAGTTGGTGAGGGAGGCTTCCCAGGCGCTAAGGCTCACAGCTGAATCAGGCCGGCCTTCCTCTAGCATGCGCGCCACACTCCCCGCCCCTGGACTTGAGCCGCCCAGGCTCCTCACCCTGCGGCACCAGACTCTGCACAGACTGGGCCTTCTGGAGTCCACCGAAGGTGCTGGCTGCAGCCACTCTCTTGGGAGCCCAGCTGCTGTCAGGCTTGAGACGGCGACGTGGCAAAAGCACAGGGGCTGGCTGCTGGGGGCCGGCGCTTCCAGGGGAGGGCTGTGCCTCCGGGGGCGCTCCTGGAGGGCTGGCACCGCTGCCTCTCAGGGGCTCACCCGAAGCCGCCAGCATCTGGGCTGCTCTTGCCGTCGGCGCCAGGCTTGAGGAGGATGGAGACGGTTCCCTACAGGAAGGAAAGGGGGAGGAAGGCCCAGAGAAGGCTTAGCAGTCCTCCCTGCCAAGACGGGGAGAAGCTCTCTTAGCACCAGAGGCTCTGGGCAAGAAGGGCAGGCACGATGCCAGCAGGCCGGTCATCCCCAAACCTGGAAGACTGCAGCCTTGGAGGGAGGAGGGCGGCCTGCCACCTCGGGGGCAGGACAAGCCCACTGGGGAGCGCTGGGAGGCCCAGTGAGCCACAGCTCCTTGTAGGAGAGTGAGAGCTGCTGCGGGGAGAGGTACCTGAGCGGGGGCGTCTGCACTTGCAACAGGAATCGTGAAGAGATGCTCCGAGACTCTGTCCTCTCTGGTACCCGGACTGGGGCCCCTACCAGGGTGACAGAAATCATGACCTGAAGCCAGCCCTCGCCCCAGATTCCACCACCCCTCGCAGGTAACCCCGGGGCACAGCCTGCCCTTGGCCCCTCCCTCTCCGCCAGGCAAGGAGGGAAGGAGGGCAGATGACAGTGACCACATACTGGCCCTCTGACCACACCTGGAGCAGCCCCATGGGCCAGAGTCTCAAAGTGCTGTTTGAGAAACTGCTCCTGGTCTGGGGTACGGGGACTGCCTTCCTGCAGCCCATAGGAGCCAGTGCCTCCCTCTTCTTCCTCCTCTTCCTCATCGCCCTCGGCTGGCTCTTCAAGGTCTGAGGAAATGCCATCCACACTCAGGGGCTCCGTGCTCTCCGAGTCTGGATGCGGGGAGGGGAGAGAAGCACCATGCTGCACCCGCCCCTCGCGAGAGCCTCCACGCCCGCCTCGGTCCGCGGGCCTCCCCGGAAGTGGCAGCCTCACCTTCGTTGGGGTGCTCAGGGCTGGAGAGGCGGCTGCTACTGTAATCCACAGAGCAGGCGCTGTCAGGACTGTGCTTCTCGGAGCCCCTGCTGCCTGGGTACGCTCTTCCCAGGGTCCCTCGGGCTGGAGCCTGCACCTGGAACTCGCTGCCCGGAAGGCCAGTCGGGGGAGGAAGAAGCAGTCAGTAGAGGTGAGCGGCCCCACCGGGACACCTGGCTTCCACCTCCCCGACCTGTGAGTGGGGCTGGGGATGAGGCAAGGGCGAAGGGGTGGTCAAGCCCCGAGGAACCGGGGCCGGCCCTCCCCTAACTAAAGGGAAGGGAAGCCTGGGAAAGGAAGACGGCATGGCCCCTGAGGTCTGGTGAGGGAAGGACCCTTGCCTGGTATCCAGGGTGGGGCTGTCACTCGGCTCCGGGTAGACAATACCATCTTCGATGGGTGCAGGCTCCAGATCTTGGGCAAAGACCCCTTCCTCTTGGGACAACAACCGAATAATGTGGGGACAGGAACAGGGTTGGGAAGCCTGAGGCCGAGGGGGCTTTTCGTTCTGGGAACACACAAAGGGGCGTTACTGAGGTTGCTGGTGTGAGAGAGGGTCTGGGAAAAGAGGCAGAGGTGGGCCAGGATCTGGTGGGCGTCAGTTCTAGGGGGACGTCGAATATTCCAACTCTGAGGAGAACTCCAGCTAATGTTCTTGAGTTTCTGGAGTGACTACATTCTGTCATACTCCGGGCTGCCAACCTCCAGCCACCACTTGATATCAGGAGCCCTTTAAGAAACCTGGCCCAGGACGAGGGGTACCAACCCAGTCACCAGACCATACCGCTCAGCCAGCGTGACCCTCTGCAGTCCTGGTTACCCATGTGCCACAGGGGCAGGGCAGGCCCAGCCAGCCCAGTGCTCAGGCCCCAGCTGTTGGCATAAGGCTGGCTACGGCTGCTTGGAGATCTCTAGGTTGCTGGGAGAGAGCTGGCTCACCTGGCTAGCACGTGAGGTCTCAGGGGCCTGCTGACCATGCTTCCCAGGGCAGGATGGGGTCAAGGCCAGCAAGTCTTGGCTAGCACCGCGAGGGCTCGGGGCCAGCGTCTCTAGCTGCCGCAGGTCCAGCATGGATTGGACGCTCAGCTCCACACCTGGCTGGGCCCAGCGGCCCCTTCTTCTGGGTCCTTGGTTGGCTGCGGGGGCTGGGGCCCGGAACTCCACCGTCTCCTGCGCCTGGTGTGAGGCCGGGATTGGGGAGGGGTCACAACCACTGGACAGCAGTATCAACAAACACTCATATATCACTCGCTGTGTGCCATGCATTTCATGTACATGTACCCACTCCCTTAATCCCCACAACAACCCTAGGAAGTAGGTATTATCACTATCCCCATTTTTACAGATGGGAAAACTGAAGCACAGTGGGCTTGAATGACTTATCGAGTCCCGTGGACAGTGAGGGGCCTGCCTTCAGGTTACAACTCGAGTGGTCTGGCTCCAGAGTTCATGCTCTTAGCTTCACCCTACGTCCTGTCTGAAACCTCCTAGTCTCAGCCTTCACCTGGCCTCACCGACACCTCGGAGCTGGTCATCTCTAAAAAGTCCCTTCCTCTGAGGTCAGCCGCAGGCCCGTTCAGAGCACCAAGGACCAGCCCAATGGTCCAGCCCCGAGCCCCTAGCCTGGTCAGAAGGCCCTGGAGGTACCACGCCACCATCATTCCAGGGAGCGGCTACTGACAGTGAAGGTGCTGCCACCTGAAATCTTGCTGAGGCACGAGTGAGGGCGGGGCTGCCGTGGGGCTGGCTCAGAAAGCCTTGACCTTGACCCAGTTACTGGTCCTCTCACGGCCCTGTCCCTCTAAGTAACTGCTCCAGCAGTTCTGAGCTTACCTCCTAACCTGGAGTCTTTAGAACTACAGTTCCTCCGGATGCCTACTCTTTGAATCTTTGATGTTCTTGAACTTCAGTTCTTTTTTTTTTTTTTTTTTTAAGCATTATTTATTTATTAGAGAGAGCGAGCTACCGCATACTGGCACCTGGACACAAGGGGGGTGCAGAAGGGGAGGGAGAGGGACAAGCAAACTCTCCTCTGAGCATGGAGCCCTAAGCGGGGCCCAACGTGGGGGCCCAACGCAGGGGCCCTCGGGGCTCGATCCCACGACACCGAGATCATGATCTAAGTTGAAACCAAGAGTCAGACGCTTAACCAACTGGGCCACCCAGGTGCCCCTTGAACTTCAGCTCTAACTCTTTGGCTCAGACACCCCTTGTCCACTCCCCGCCTCAACCTGTTCTTTGTTTACACTTCCCCCCAGGCCCCCAGGCAGCTGAACTAGTGGAGCACTTCTAGCGGTGACTAGACCTTGCCGGCCACCCCCCCTGTCCTGCAGGAAGGAGACCCCTGGGCTTCATCATCCCCAACCTGGGACCGGCCGAGCTGCTCAAACGCTTCCACGAGACCCTTCCTGGGACACAAGGGGTACAGCACGTGGGCAGGCCCAGAGAGCCCTGCTTTCACCTTCCTCCACCCCTTGGAATCTTGGAAGGGCATTTTTAATGATGGTGACTCACCTGACTCATCTCCCAGTGGGACAGGCTTCGGGGCAGGGCCGGGCCGGGCACTGAGGTTAGAGACAAGCAGTCAGAGAGAGGGTCTCCTGCCCACCCACCCACCCGGAGCCCCGGCCCCGCTCCAGCCCGTACCCCTGTGCGGCCACAGCGATGCTCTGGCCTCCTCGGCTCCCCCTGCTCCCGCCCCCCGTCCCAGAAAGGGCACATCTAGCCGCTGTGCCAACTGCTGCCTGTCTGCCCTCGCTCTAGCCTTCCACACACCTGGCTCCTTCCTGGTACCCTTGGCAAGGATGGGCAGAGCTGGAAGTTCCTCTTCTTCGGTGCCCTCATCTTCTCCCTCCTTGTCACTGTCTGATGACAGAGCTGGTCCAGGAGACAGCATCGATGGGGCCTCGTGCCTGAGTCCAAGACAAGGAAGGTCACGGGAAGAGGAGATTCAGTGCAGGAAGAGGCCAGTGTTCGTGGGTCTTCAGGTACGAAACAGGTGTTGGGGGATCCAGGAGTCAGGAGGTACGGGTGAAAGGCAGGTCCAGAGTGAAAAGGAGGAGCACTGAGACAGAGAGCAGTCCGGATGCCCACCCACCGCTAGCCCGCATCCACACTCTGTTCTCACCGCTTGGGTCCTGCAGCCCGCTGGGGAGAAGACGGTCCTTGCTGCTTGCCCCCTCGCTGACGCTGACGCAGCTCAGCCAGACGCTGCCTCATGCTGATGGTCATCTCCGAGCTCAGGCGCCATACAAATATACAGCTGGGTAGAGCCAAGAGTTGGGCGAGGGAGAAGTAAGGCAGGACTCGGGGGTGGAACCCCACTCGTTCCCCTTCTCCGTGGGCTGGCAAGAGGGCCAGAGCCACCCTCTAGTGCCACGTCAGGTTCAGCCAAGAAATACCCCTGCTCGGCCCTACTTCCCAGAGACATCCCTCATGTGAAGAGAGAGGAAGGGGCAGGGTGTGTATGTCACGGAGGAAAAAATCTGTGTCTCAGGGAAGCTGGCTCCTACTCACCTGTCCCCTGACACCGAGATGAGATGTTTGCAGTCATTACTAAACTTCATGCCAGTGACAATCTCTGTGAGGAACAAAGAATATGGCCTGTGAGCCACCCTGACGTCCCAGCCAAGCTTCTGTCCCAACAGTGGAGGTGGATGTTGGTTGGAAGGGAGGGGCAGGCAGCTCTGCGAGGTCCCAAGAAACTAAAGGAAGAAAGAGTAAAGTTCTAGCAGAAGAGTACCGGGGCAACGCTCACCTGAGTGGCCGAACATGGTGGCCACGCACTCGCCTGAGGAGAAGTCAAAAATGGAGAGGTTCTTGTCAGAACAGCTGGTGGCGATGTAGATCCCTGAGGGGTCTGTCTGCACCTGAGGGGTGGGACACACAGCTGGCAGAGGACAAGGGAAGCCCCAGTTCCTTTCCACCTGGTACCCCAGTGCTCCCTTTCTGTGGCCCAGGGCCCATCCGCCCAGGCAAGGCCTTACCTTAATCAGAGTGCCGTCCTCCCCCTGTGACCCTTTAAACAGCTTCTTCTGCTTCCCACTGCTGATGTTAAAGATCCTGTAAAGAAACACGCTCTTGTGCACCTGAGGAGGACGCCGTGATCAAGCACACTTGGGTGGCAGAGACCCCACCATTGGGTCCCAGCCCCGTCCTCTCAGGGAGCCACGCCCCAACACCAAAGGAGCGACCGCCTCCTGGGTACAGTGAAGGGCTCATTCTCCAGGCTCGGGGGGCACAAGGCCCTGGACAAAAAGATAGAAGTGGGGAGAGAGCCGCCAGGAGCTGACCCCCCGCCCTACCCCGGGCTTGAAGGAATGCGGTCAGATGGTTTGAAAAGGGGAGGCCCACCGGATATTTCGGTCCTGGCAGCCGATGGCCGTGTACTTCCAGCTGGGCTCCACGTCCATGTCATAGAGGGTCGTCTTCCGTACCACGTGGTGTGTCCGTGTAAACTGGACTCCGTCTCCGGACTGCAGGGGTAGAGCACGCGGCCCCAGCAGGCCCGGAAAGCCCCGCTTTCACCTCCCTGCCTCCCTGCACCTCTTACGACCTCCGCTGGGGGCAGGGTAGAAGCCGCCCCCCCCCCCGCCCCCCGCCCCAGTCCGGGAAGCCCCAGACCCTCACCTTCTGTGCAGTGCGGAAGTAGATGCTCTTGTCTGCTCCACAGCTGATCATGCGGACTTGCCCATCGCTGGCTACGGAAGAGGGGGCCTCGCTATTCCCACTGCTCTCACCACAGGGGCCAGCCCTTCCCCTCCTGCCCCACTACCGAGCTCCCTACACGACCAGACAACCGATTAACCAATTAAATCAGGACGCTTCCTTCCAAACCAAAGCTTTCCGTCCTCTCCATCCTCAGCCACCAAGTTGGCTCAGGGTCCCCTAGACGGAGAGTCTACATTCCACCTGCCTTCCCGTGTGGCCCCAGACCTCCCAGCTGCTGTCCAACACACCCCTGTGACGGCACACCCCTCTCACGGAGGCAGGAGACTGGTGGCAGTCGGGGTGGGGACGGAGGATGGGGACGGGGACCTACCACTAAGATGTGTCTCAGCTGCCCTGCCCCCACCTGCAAACTTGACGGCAGTGATGGAGGAGGAGTGCTCGTCCAGCGTCTGCTGCAGGCTGTACTCCCGGCCAGCATCGAGGACGTGGATGAGCCGGTCCCGGCTCGCTGACGCCAGCAGCTTCAGACCTGGGGTTCGAAGAACTCCATCAGCCCGTGCGTGCCCAGCGCAGGCCCCTATATGGGCCCGGCAGAAGGTCCGCAGGAACCGAGCCCCATAACCCTAAGCCAAGTGAACCACGGAGCAGGAATGGAGCTCTACCCGTGTCCGGCTTAGAGTACTCCAGGCAGAGAATCTCTGAGTCATGGGCCTCCACCTTCAGCATCTCGCTCAGGGACTGCAGCTCGTGCACCCTACAAAGAGGAGGACAGGGAGGACATCACTGCCAGGCTACGGGAGGAGAGACTCACCCTCCGTTCTCTGCTATATCTTCCCCCCAGGGCCTGTTTCTAAAATCAAATTTTTATTTATTTTTGAACTTTGAGGCTTAGAGAAAAGTGGCGATGAGTACAGAGATTTCCCATGTGAACGACAGCTCAAATGCCAGCACCAGGAAATTTACATCGGTACAATACTGCTAATTCAAGATTTTTGTTTCATTTCACCAGTTTTTTCACAATATCTTTTTTTCTGGGTCCAGGATCCTAGCAGGAGTCCAAACTGCACTTAGTTGTTATTTCTTCTTAGTCTCCTGTAGTCGGTGACAGTTCTTCAGTCCTTCCTTATCTTTCATGACCTTGATGCTTTTGAGGAGTACTGAGGATTCTCCAATACTCTTTTTAGAAGAGTACTGATTATTGTGTCCTCTGTACCTCGATTTGAGTCTGCTTGCTGTTTTCCCACTATCGGACTGAGTTTACGCATTTTTGGCAAGAAGACCACAGAAACCACTCTCTGTGGCCTCTTAGTGGATCCTCTCACAGGCTTCGTGATGCTGATACGAGGCTGGTTAGTAACCAATCACTTGGTTAGGATGGTTTCTGCTAGGTGTCTTCCTTGTAGAATTATTACCTTTCCCCTTGTGTATAGACACCTTGTTCCCCGATCTTTTTGCACCCATTTTTCTCAAGCTCCGGCCTTCAGGACCTAAGCCCCCCACCCCCCGCCATCCTGTGCTGCGGGTGGCCGTCGGTACCACTCCCAGCCTGGCATTACCTAAGCGTGCCTACACGGTCCCCAGAGGCTAGATGCTGTCCGTTGGGGCTGATACACACAGAGCGGATGCCCACACGGGGGTCCATCAGGGACCCATCGGCCTTGTCTCCTCCGGGCAGCTCAGTGTCCAGCAGGGCCTGAGTGTTCCCATCCACATAGATGATCTTAATGAGGTCCTAGTGGGGCAGGTCAGGAGAGGAGGTGGGTAAGGCAGGCCTGACCCCGTACAGCTGCAAGGGGACAGGAATGCTGGACAAGATAAAACCCCTGGCTCAAGGAGCCTGGCCGAATCCAAGCTGGGAGATCCAAATCTGGGGACCCGGATCCTGAGAGGGAGGCGTGAAGGCGGGGGGGGGGGGGCACAGAGCGGGGAGCGGTGCCCTGCGGCCTCGGGCCTCGGGGCTCACACTGCTGAGGATGTTTCGGTGCAGCGTGGAGCCGTGCACCCCGGAGCTCTCCGTGTTCCACAGGCGGATGGTATTGTCCGAGGAACAGGTGATAAAGGAGCTTGGGGGCAGGCAGGCCTGGGAACTGTCCTTCACTTCAGGGTAGACCTGAGGGGCAGAGGGAACAGAGTCAGATCTCCAGTTAGGGGGCAGTCCTTTCCCTGCCCCAGGGGATGGAAGGGGACAAGGTTAAAGAGAGAACGCTGCAAGGGGCTTAGCCCCACCTTTGTCACATAGGAAGCAAGCCGTAACTATCGGATACTCTCTGTAACCGCTGAGGACAAACACCCTAACCAAGCTCCTACTACGTTCCAGGTACTCCTCCACGTCTCCCACTTAGATCGTTTCATTTAGTTCTTAGGACAACAAGACAAATCCTGGGCATCGATTTACAGCTCAGGAAACTGCGGTTCAGTCAAGTTCAGTAATTTGTCCAAGATCGCCCAGCCCAGGATGAGCCAAAGCTAAGGACAGACAGGGATACAGTGGAAGAAGCCTGAGCTCCGGGAGCACTAAAATTCAAGCTCAATCCTCGGGACCCTTCTGAAGACACGGGGATACACGGGGATGTTGCCGGAGAAACAAGGAGGCAGCAGGAGTAGAACTTTACACTCAGGGATCCCCACTTCCTGCCTCACAGCGGTGCCCCAGCAAACCTGGTCTGTCCCAGCCCAGCCCAGCCCGCATACCTCCACACTCCAGACGCAAGAGGAATGATACAGAGCCGAGTACACTTTGCCCACTTTCTTGGGGTCCCTCACATCCCAAACATAAATGCTGTGGTCGTTGTATACACAAGACAGCCACTGATTCGTAGGATCAAAGGTCAAGGCAATGGTGTCTGGATACTTGGCATTGGCCACTCCAGAGAAGAGGCGACTGTGGGGAAGAGGACAGGGCAGAGTGAGTGGGGAGCTGATGAGATGATGGATTGAAAAGAATGAAAACCAAAGCCAAAGCAGAGCGAGCGTGGGGAACCCTCTCCAGACCTGCAGGGGGTAGGGAGCTGCTCGAGAAAGGAAAAAGCAGTATCTCATAGTTGTCAGCGGGGAGCTGACAGGCACGCGCCGTGGGACCATCGCGTTCTCATAAGAACACAACCCACGTCCCGGAAGCCACAGTCCGGCGAGGGAACTCCGTGTGGAACAAAAACAAGACCCCTCCAGAACCGTGTCTGAGAACGCAGATAAATGCACAGCACGCTACAGACCACAAACATGACCAAACGTTTCCGGTCCCGTCTGTGGCGACTGGCTGCTGCTTCTCCACCAATTACAGCTTTCGCCCCATACCTTCCCTTCCACCTTTTAGATAAAAATCACGAAGATGTCCAACTGTGCAACTGCCCCTACTTCCTGATGGCATCTAACCAGCACAAACCTTCAAACCCTTGAACCATCCCTAAAATCCTCCACTACAAGCCCAAATCTTACAATAAAGCCCTGCCTAAGCCCCCCTTACGGAGACACTCCCCGCTTTTTCACGGTGTGCGGTCTCCTCGGTGGCCACCGGTATCGGGAAACCCAAATCTGTTGGTCTGCAGAGGTGTTCCTGGCAATCGCTGGGGCAGACACACTCCACGTCGCTCCCTGAAGCACAGCCAGGGAAGGCTGGGCCCTGAGGGAGGCTCTGAGCGGAGGCAGGGGTCCCCAAGAGGCTCACCTGGCCTCAGTGACGCTGGCGATGTCGGTCCCCAGGGCGTGGGGCCGGGGCAGCGTGCTGAGGAAGTGCAGGTTAGAGGGGTTGAACAGGCGCACGGTGCCATCGGCACAGCCACAGAAGATGTAGTCTTGGCTCACAGAGATGCAGTGGGCCACAGTGGTCTGCAGGCAAAGGGGCTCGGGTCAGCAAGGGTCCCCCACCCAACCCCTCCTCCACAGTCAGCCGCCGAGAGGAGAGACCAGCCACCAGCTGAGGCAGAGGCGAGGAGAAAGCCACCCACCTGGCTGCTCCGGCCTGAGCCCCTCGGCTGCTGGCTAGAGATGCCCCTCCCTCCAGCAGCAGGTGGCCAGCGAGCCCACAGCCACGTGCAGTTGGGAGATGGGAGCCGGGGACCCTTCTAAGGCCCAAGAGGTTTTGGCCGAGAGGACAAAGTAAGGAAAAGCCCAGCAGAGAGAAAAGAAACAGCATGAGAAAGACAGGAGGGTCTAGGCCCCACTTACTGTGAAGCTGTCTGTATTCTGAGCAGAAGAGGGAAGCAGAGGAAAGAAAGGCGGGAAGAGAAAGCAGAGAGGAGGGAGTTATACAGATCTCCGTGGGCTGGAACTAGGCCACGCCGGGGGTCCCCCGGGCTCCTCTGTCCTGCGGTCCCCTCCTGCACGCCTGAGGGCCTGAGACCCTGCTTACTGAGCCACAGGCATCCGATCCCCCCTGAGCTGACTCCCCAGCAGCCAGCCCCGACCAGCCCCGATCCATCGACCCATGGCCGGAGGTGCTTACTCTCAGCTCCACCCATTTATCTAAAAGCCTCCTGTCGCTGAACTCGCACAGCAGTCCTGAGGACGTGATGCAGAAGGTGCTGTCGGCCTTCTTCCCTCGGCCACAGGCCACGTCGGTGAAGAGGTTGTTGCGCAGCTCCCCCAGCAGCCCCGAGCGGCCCAGCAGAGGCACGGTGGCGTTCACCTGTGGAGACACAGCACTCTTGCCACCCGGCCACCCCGAGCCTCCCCGGCACACGAGGCCCTGGGGGGGGAGGGAGGAGAAGCCGCAAGCCCCCCCACCCCCCACCCCCCACACCCCTGCCTCGCTCTGTGAGACGCCCCCTCAGCCCAGACAGCAGCTGGCTCACCCAGAACTTCTGAGTGAGCGGACGGGGACCCACGTGGGGAGGGTCTCCGGGGGGAAGGCTGAGCAGGCTCCGGCCCTGGGGCTACTTCCGGCCACAGTGGCTCACCTTTGAGGTCTTACTGTCATCGAGGTACCAGAATTTGATGTGCCTATTGCCTGCAGTGACGAAGTAGCTGCAATCTTCTGAGAAGGACACCGCTGTCACCCGACTGGACACCTTATTGGAGGCCACTACAATGTTTTTCTGGAGACAAAGCCAAAGGAAGAATCAAAATTCTACCTCCTGAGGCTAAGAAGAAGGAGGCTCAGAGGCTGGAGGAGGAGATGGATAGGATGTTGTACTTTAAAAAAAAATGTTCCTTTCCAAGATTTTTTGGTCAGAAAAAGAAGGGAGAAAGAAGAATTTCTTTCTAGAGGAGTCAAAGAGATTCATTTCCTCGGGAGGCCCCCCCAGAGACATAAAGCTAGCCCCTTTCTACCAGCACACTTGGCTACCCAGTTGCTTTTCTGTGCTTCAGGTTTTTTTCTAGAACAAGACTGAGATCAGCAGAGTGGGGGGGGAGGGGCTCAGATCAGCTGTCTCCTGGCTCCCCAGCTGGCCCGTGACCTTACACTGTGAGGCTGTCAAGCCGGCCCAGCCAGTCCACTCACCTTCCAGGCCCAGACGTTGACGATCATGTCATGCTGGTAGCCCACGGAGACGATGTACTTGGCGCTGGGGGAGAAGGCCACACAAGCCACCCCATACTTGTGCTCCTGCAGCTCCGCCACCTGGCTCTGCTCAGCCACGTCCCAGACACGCACGGCAGGCATGTGCCCGCTCTGCAGGGCGGCAAGAACCGGAAGTGAGGGCCGAGGCACGCAGCCTCCCCGAGCCTTTCAGAGTGGGGGCCCTTACCTCCCCAACAACTACGTACAATCTCTCTAATGACCCTTGGCCGAGAGTCAGGAGCAGAGTGGTGTATAAGGCAAAGGGTAAAAGCCAAAACAAAACAAAAACAAAAACAAAAAAATATGATCAATATCAATGATTATCCGGAAGAAGACAGCCCCAGATTTTGTTCCACATCTCTGTGTCCGAGTGTGCACCTGTGTATTTGTTTGAAATTCCTCGAGTGATTCTGATGGGCCTGCGGGGTTGAGAACGGCTCCCACTCAGGCCTCTTGGGGCTCCCTGGGGCTCCCTGCAAGCCTGAGAAGGCAGAGGCATTCCCTGTGTGCCCAGCAGAGGCAGAGGCATTCCCCATGTGCCCAGCAGGGGGCCTCCGGGGACCAGGAACATTTTAAGGCCATGATTTTCTTTTTTTTTTTTAGGATTTTTATTTATTTATTTGACAGAGCGAGAGATCACAGGTAGGCAGAGAGGCAGGCAGAGAGAGAGGGGGAAGCAGGCTCCCTGCTGAGCAGAGAGCCCGATGTGGGGCTCGATCCCAGGACCCTGAAATCATGACCTGAGGCGAAGGCAGAGGCTTAACCCACTGAGCCACCCAGGCACCGTGGTTTTCAAAGCCTGCTTCCCAAATGGGCAGAATCAGCCTGGGGGAACTTGTAAGAAATGCACATTTTGGGGTCCCATCTCAGACCTACAGAATCAGAAACCCTGGGGGCGGGCCTGGTCAGGTGCACTTCACCAAGCCATCCAGGTGCTTCTGGGGTTCCCTAAAGCCTAAGGACCACTGTTTTCTCAGGTAGAGCAAAAACTAGGATTTAGCATCTGGTCGGGAACCCAGAGAGGCAGCAGCCCTCACTAGGCCTAGGACTGGAGCCCTCTGCTGAGGCCAGGCCACCCCCACTCCTCAGAGGACTGCGGCCCCCTTCCCTCACTCACCTCTCCAGTGACCAAGTACTTGCCATCGGGGGAGAAGGCGAGCGCGGTGATGGTTTTCCTGCAGGGCAAGAGGAGGGTTCAGAGGGGCACCGACCGCCTGGCCTAAGCCCAGCTCCTGCAGAGTCCCCTCAAAAGGCAAGACCCACAGACGCCAACCTCCGTGCGGCATTTCGCTCCCTGGTCCTGGGGCCTGAGGCGGCCCCACTCAGCAGAGCTACAACGCCCCAGACAGTGCCCTTCTCACAGCTCCCCAGAAAAGGACGTACTCCCCAAGGGCGCAGACCCACTTACCTGGAACCGTTGAGGATGTGGTGCTGTTTGTGCTTCCGGGGATTGAACAGCACGACCACACACCTGGGGAGATGAGCGAGACAACAGACTTAGCCCCAGACCACGGCTCCCCCGGGAGCACCCAGGGCACCTGGGAATTCCGGTCACTCAGCACTGGGAGCTGCCCAGAGCGAGTGCAGTGGGGCCCTCTGCTTGCCACCGGCGGCTTTCTGGCAACCTGCTCTTCTGGCTTCCCCTTCCCACCCACCAGGGCCTAGCTCTGCAGCCCCGTGAGGACGAAGGCTCCCTGGGAGCCTATCCCACCAGGTCCCTAAGCACCAGCACCATCTCTGGTCGTACCCACAAAGGGCAGCAAGGACTCAGAACCCTCTCCAACCAGGCAGCACGGGGACAGGACCAGGCTCAGACCGACTTTCCAGAGGCAGTTCCAGAGAGGAGGCCGGGCGGTAGGGGTCAAGGCAGGAAGCCCACAGCCATGGCCAGGCAGTGTTCTCGCTCAGGCTCGGTGGCTGTCAGCCAGCCTGCGCCCGTCACCCCTTCTGCCTCACTTCATTAGCACTGTAAGTAGCTGACAGGAGCAAGCGTGGCACCTGCGACGGCAGGTCAGGGGATGGGGACAGAATGAGCAGAGGGTGACATCCCCCAGACCAGCCCTGTTTAATGGGAAACCCAGTGCCTGCTAGAAGCTTGAAGCGAAGGCAAGTATAGCTGCTGGTGAGCGCTTAGCGTATTAGGCTCCATAGAACATTTCAATATGCACATTCCGCAGGGAACCTCTGGGGACCCAGGGATCTCTGAGGTACACTAGGTATGCCCGGAACTACCAGGCTGGGCAACAAACAGCCTTGGAATTCCCAAGTCACATCTCCTCCTCTCACCCCTCCCCAAATCTGTCCCAGTTTCCTCTCTCCTTCACTCTCCATCTGCTCATCTTTCCTTGTTCCCCTTTCTCATCTCCTTTCTCTCCTTACACCAACTTTTGGTCTCCTGCTTCCCTTACACATATGACAAAAGTTAGATGGCCTTGGAAACCCTGTGCCCCATCACTCTCCCTCCCCGTTCCGAACACACACGTGCGCGCGCACACACACACACCCATGCACACTTGCCCAGCTTCTGTTAGGGGCAGTCCAGGATACAGGGAGCCTAATTCCTCCAAACAGACTCAAAGAACCTTAGAGCTGGAAGGAAGGATGGAAGGAATTAAATGCAGTGTGCTGGGTGACTTTAAAATCACCGAGTCCAACCCTCCAGAACTTTGAGATGAGGAGGTCTAGGCTCAGAAAGGTCCCAGAAAGAGCAGAGCCGGGCCTCCCGGGCCTCCTGCTTCCAGTGTGCTTTACATCAAACACACACGCACGTCTGATCTGATCGCAACACTCCCGAAAGATCAGCCCGGGGGTGGGACGGGGGTGGCTTCCAAAATCAAACTCCTTCAAGTACCCACGAAGGCCCTGGTTGGTATGACCCCAGCCCGCCCTCCAGCCTCACCCTGAACCATGTTCCAACGACATTCTTCTACTCTCTTTAACCTGCCATGCTCCTTTGCGAACTGCTTCCCTTATCTAGAACATTCTTCTCTCCCTTGTCCAACTAGTTCAACTTTAGTCCCCTTTCAGATCTCAGGTCAAATGGCCTCAGTAGATGCTCTCATAGCAAGCACGGCATATCAGTCTTTTGTAACATTTATCACAGTTGTAATTTTCCATTTATTTTTGATGACCCACCAGACTGTGCCTTTCGTGAGAACAGTCTCCTGGGCCTGGCAGAGGCCGGCCCACTACAGTTGTTCAAGAACCATTTGAATGGGAGAGTGCTTCCCTTGGTCCACTAGCTTGGTCCTGTGGGGCGTCAGTAGGCCCAGCTCTCCCTACGTGTCTTCTACAGACAGAGGGACTGAGGACATCTAGATCCTCAGAGGCAGAGTTTGGGCGGTAGGGATGCTGTGGGCTTTGGAGGCAGAGCGCAGGGTTTGAGACCTTGTTCTGCCCTGTACAGCTCTGCGACCCCGAGTAAGGCACAAGCATGTCGACTTCTCTCTAATAAAGAATGAACACTCAGATCTAGCTCAAAGGATTTCTGTGAAGATTAAATGATTTTTTCATTTAATACATACACATACATAATACATACACATAGTAGGAGCCAAACAAAAGGCAATTCTTAATGTTACTACTCCTTAAGCATGGAAAGGAAGCTGCAAGGGGGCTCCTGGCAGTGGGGAACGAAGTGCTAAGGGACTGTGACAGGTTTTTCCTCTGGAAGAATGGAGGAAAGTCCTGTTAGGACCTCAGTAATGGTAAAAAAAAAAAAAAAAAAAAAAAAACTTCAAAGGAGGCTTTATTTTTTTGTTCTAGGGAGGCAGCCAGGAAAGGAGAGCTAGATTAAGCTCGGGGAAAGAATATAGCTGCCATCTTCATTCACTGAAGGGATGACAAGATTGGAAGGTAGCAAGGAAGGGATGGGGGAAATGCAGAGAGAGAGACCCCCTCAAATGTCTAGGACAGCGGCACAGAGGCAAGGAAGGAAATGGAAGTACCATCTCCTGGCTAAGTTAGAAAGCACCTCACGAGAGTTTCGGTGCACCCCGTACATGAAGGCTTCCACTTCCTTTAGTAAGCGGTCCTCTGCTCTGCACACAGTGGGGCTCAGTAATAAGAGCTACCATTCGTCAAGCACTTTCTAGATAGCAGGCACTCTGAGCAGCCTCGATGTCTGGTTTTAGCTAATCCTTACAGCAACCTTGTGACTCTTAGGACAATCATCCCCACTTCAGAGACGGAGAACCAAGATCAGAGCAGCGAGGTAACTGGCTCAAGGCCACTCAGCTAAAGCCAAAGAGAGTCAGGATTCTAGAAGCAGTGCTCTCAGGGATGCGGAGTGCAGTGAGTTGAAGAAAGAAGAGAAACGTGAAGTTGGAGACAAGAGACTTTCACGAAATGCAGCTGACCTAACGTGTGCAGAGTGCCTGGCTGGGGAGCCTGTGAGAAGAGGGAAAGCTGACTGGGGCACTCTGAGGAGAAAAGGATTCGGGCTACAGGATTTTTGGAAATCACAACAGGGCAGATGGAAACTGTAGCAGTCATAGTTCCAAGTTCATAAATTTAGATATTTAGATTTTAATACTTTAGTCAGTGTGGGAAAAAAATCACACGCACACACCGCGGCCTGCCACCATGTTTTCTAACTTTCTGGGTATCGGGGCCGATCTGCTGAGGAGCCCGTCTCTGCAGGCTCATCTCTCTAGCGGGGACTTTCAGTGTGAGTGGTTCCAGGTTATCTAGCTTTCTCAGCAGCTACACAAAAACCACGGCAAAGGGCTTTGGCTGAGAGCTGCTCTGATTCAACCCAACCCCACACATATTCCAGCCGGCCGCATTCCAAATCCAGGAAGAGCAGGCGATGAGGGTTCTGTGATACGCTCGTGAGTGTTCCTTAAAGCCCGTCATCCCAAAGCAGCATCATGACTTTCCAAGGACGGTGCATCAGGCTGCTTAAAACACCATCCAAGTCACCGCACACTCACTCCGAATCTTCTGGCCACGGCACCTTGTTTCCTCCTCCTGGTAAGTGCAGCTCCACGGGGGGAGGAGGAAGGAGAGCAGTGTGTGTGTATAAAAATACAGTGTAGATAGACAGGGAGATGACCAGCTGTGAGGCAACCCTTCCCTTCTCCGACAACCCCCCAGCAGAGCCTGGAAAATTCTCAGGGGCGGCATGGAGGAGTTACACAAAGGAGAGAAACGTGCGAAGGAGGGGAACACACAGAGATAGACCTCGAAGCTGAAATTTTTACTTTTAATTATTCAGATACAGAAACCTCCCAACAGAGAGGAAGAGGAGGAAAGAGACCAACCCCTGGTCACAGCTCCACTTGTGGGGACAATAATGCAGGTGCCGAAGGGAGGGCAGAACTTGGCACGGACCCCCCAAGGTTCCCACTGTGCCCCGCTGGCTGAGGTCCTCCCAAGAGAAGAGAGCTCAACTCCCACTGATGTGGGAGCCACGTCGGCCTTCTGTGACCCTGAGCAAGCTCCCAGTCTACGGGGAGCAGAGGGCGGGGTGCAGCCCGCATCAGTCTTTGGCCCTCCGCCTTGGCCTCCCGGGCCCTTGACCTCGCCCAGGACAGCAGGCCATCATCCGCACGTGTGCCCTTGCAGCACTGCTAGCCGCAAACCACCACAAGGGCTAGGCTGGCCCAACCGGCTGCGTCCCGTAATTCAGAACCCCAGGCTGTGGGTGCAGGGAGACAGTGAGGTCTCGGTCCCCCGGGGCCTCGGCCCGGGAGTCACGTGGTGGAATACCAGCACCAGGTGCTGGGCCCGCTGCCCAGGAGCTCCTCTGAACCAGGAAGGGCCAAGCCCTGGACACGCCCCTGCCCCGCACAGGTCCAGGCCTGCTGCCATCACTGAGAGCCCGGCATTCTCACAGGACCTGCCTCCTACCACTCTCCGTCCCCCGGAAGGCAGAAACGGAATGAGGCGTGGGATGAGCAAGGAACACAGCAGCACAAATCGGGAGCAGGACACAGAAGGTTCGCGCAGAGACCCTGTGCCTTGGCCGCTCTCCTTTCAGACCAGGTGAAAACAGAAGGTGACTCACACAGGCACAAGAGGTCCTTCAAGCCTTCCTCAAATGTCACCCTCTAGCACGATTTGACATTATAACCCCATACCCCACCCCCATTCCCTACTCCCTTTCACTGTCTATTGCTTATACTTTTTCCAAAGCACACATTTTATATTCTGTAAAATTCACTTTGGGGGAGGGAGGAGATCTGTCTTCACCACTAGACTGCCAGCTCTGTGCAGGTGGTATTTTTATCTGTTTTGTTTACATCCCCAGGGGCTAGAAGAGAGGCACTCAATAAATATTTGTGAATGGGGGGATAAACGACTAAGTCACTAGCCACCAGATCTCAAAGCCAAGGAACCCCCTGATCAGCAGAACTGAGAACTAGGGCCCTAGGGCGGGTGTGTGGCTTTCCCCTGCCTCAGGCTTTTCGGACTCACGGACACTTGAGGGCAGCGTGATGATGGAAGGAACGAAAAAACTGGGGCAAGGCAGACCTGTGTGCTAGCATACTGTGTGACCTTGGGCACATTCCTTAACTTCTCTGCGTCTTAGTTTCCTCAGCTGTAAAACGGGAAGAGTGATATCTACCTCACAGAACTGCGGTGGAAACTGAAGAAGTCAGTGTGCTGAGTGACCAGGACGCTCCTGGCCATCTTCCTGAAGGGGACTCTGGCCCACCGCTGACAAAGACAGCGAGATCCGGGGGGTCAGTAGTTAACAATGGGAGCCCTGACCGTGGCGTTCTGGACACGACTTGTTGGACACTAATGACTCCTCAGGATCCTCACCCAGGTGTGGAATTACAAACCGTCCCTCTGGATTCACTCCCAAAAGGGAAACCGCGTAGCTTTAATTATTCTAAGAGAGAATGAGTCTAGGATGTTTCCTAAGGCATCCTCGGTTGCCGTCCTCTTTAAATGCCTGCCATCCGGGACCCTCCAAACAAGCGAGCCTCTGAGGCCAGGTCACGGGCCCCACTGGCATCTCTGTTTCTGGGGCATTTTACGAGTCCCTCGTCAAAAACAGGAGAGAAGAGAGAGAGTAACACGGGTACCAGTGGAGAGCTGGAGAGCACTTCTCTCTGCCCAAAGGACTCTAAACACAGTCCCTTCTGGGACAAGACGGGAATCTCTGTGGACTCCGAGACTTACGAGCCCCGTCCAAATGCAATGCCTGGCCCCCCGTCCTCCCAGTCATTACGCTCTAGCCACCACGGCCACCGTTTAGCCCCTCAAACAGGAACCGAATTCGTCCTCTCCCTGGCACCTTTGCCCTTGAGGCTTCCGCCACCTGGACCGCTGTGGACTCAGGTCCTCACGAGTCCGTTCCTCTTGGTCACTCAGACGGCAGCTGAACGTGACCTTCCCCTGAGTCTTAACCACCCAACCCTAAAGCAGCCCGCTCCCCGGCCCAAGCCCCGCCGCACGCCCCGCCAGCTAGCCACTTGCTCTCCTCTCCGTCGCTTGGTTTTACTTTCTTCAGAACACTTCCCATCTCTGATGTCATCTTGCTCATTTATGGCCACATGCTTATGGTGTGCCTGCCCTTCTTGAACCTAAACCCCACAAAACTGGGCGACCCTTCTGCCCTGCTCGCTGCCGTACACGCTGTGCCTGGAACAGTGCGTGGCCCAGAGCAGGCTTTCGACAACTAGCTGCCCGCCAAATGAATAAAGGCATCTAGGACCAAACCACCTGAGTAAGAGCTAAGGGGGCTCAGGGTCAGATGTGAGACCGGCAGAGCGACCAGAAGACAGGCCCCGAGGGGACCGAGGCTTGCGAGAAACCCCCGCACACGACTCCCATCCACCAGGGCACGGAGCCCAGGCGTCCTCTCTCAGTCCCACCCGGTGTCTCCACAGTCCCACGCGCTCCCTGGCAAACCTCCACCCAGGGCTTGCCCACAGACGGCAAGGAGCTAATTCTTGCGCCCTAGCTCAGATGTCACTAGAACACAGTGCAGGTTGAGAGACTGTGGTTTCACAGCTTGTCCGATGCTTTGGAGCTGGGGGAACCTCAGCATGACTTCCAGGATGGGCTGAGTAAATAGAGGGCCTTCTCAGGAAATCTGGGTTTGCCCTCCTCCTCCCTAGTTGAGGCAACCCAGAGGTCTCCTCCAGGCTGCTGGAGAGAGCCCCTCCTGCTCCAGTAGGGGCTCTGCCCAGACCATTCCCCCAGGCCAGGCCCCAGATTGTGGCACTGGGGATCAAGAGAAGCTCACTCTCAGAACTGACCGGCCCCACCACGGCACTGGGAGCCGCTCCGAGTTCTACAGCACTGAGCCCTCTACCAAGCCAACCGGGTGAGGGGCCCAAGTTAATTACGGATGTGCAACTAAACTGAGTCCCTCCAAGAGGCCAACTGGGGACCACCTGGCCTCCTGGAGCGGGGGCCCTTGAAGTGCGACAGGTGAGGGGGAGGCTTTTCTGTGAAGAGAAGGGCAAACGGGGAACTCTGGAGAAGAGACGCAGGAGCCACTAAAACTGAGGGGTCACTGCCCAGAGACGTCACCCACCTCTGCCTGACACACAACCCCCGCTACCCCACCCTCTTGGAGCGGTTTCATTTCCTTTCAGAAAACTGTTTTGGTTTGATATTTGCCTCTAGGCCTGCGGGAGACTTTTCTGAGCTTTGTTTTTCTTCTTGTTTCTAGGATACCTGAGCCGCTCCTAGAGCAACAAGCACAGTAGGAACTAGAGAGTGGGGGTGGGGTTAGGATCCCCAGATAGGGAAAGAAGAGGAGAAGGGAGGGAAAGAGGCTGCTTGGCTCACAGAGATTTGGGGGCCCCTAGACACCCCAGAGGCACAACAGGGACCTCCAGCACACAGCAAAACGAAAATACTCAGAAAAAGGGGCCATTTGCAAAGAGAGAACTTGAAGTCCTAGGAAACCAAGAGGTCAGGAGTAGATCATGTCACCGCCCAGGGCTCGCCCAAGCCAAGCACCCTGAGGGAACCTACTAGATACCACAGAAGGGAACCTTCCATACACCATTTGGAAGCTACTGACTCCCAGACACACGTGCCAGCATGGGCCCTGCCCACACACAGAAGCACACATTCTTGAAGCACCAGGCCTGGGGTCAGGGACGTGGGGGGAAGAGGTAGGGAGCACGGCTCCACAATCCCTCGGGCAGGCACGCTGGGCTCAGCACAGACCCAGCAGCCGCCCCGGTCTTTCCTGCCCATCTCACATCCAGCCCCGGCCCCATCTCCAACAAGAAGGAACCCGGCTTTCCCAGGCAGAGGCAGGCACGAGCGGAATTCCCCTGAGGCCGGCTGCACAGGGTATCCAGCAACAGAGGTCATTCATCAGCTTGCTTCTGGAAGAGGAGAAGGAGGCCAGCCCGGCCTCCGCAGAGGAAAGCTGGTGCAGTCCTCACAGCACCCCCACTACAGCCATCGGATGCCAAAGGGCCGCTCAGGAGAGGCACTGGCGCCAGAACCCGGGGCCAGAAGTTTCCCTGGCGTAGACTGAGATGCCCAGAAATTGGGCTCTTCTCATTCGTATGGCAGGTAGACAGCTACACGAGATGCAGCTTTTAAAAAATAAGCAGGAAGTCAGGTCTTCCCTGACCCCGCACCATTTTAAGGTTGAGAGCTTTGTAGTCAGACTACTTGGGTTGAAATTCCAATATAGACACTTACTAGATGTGTGACCTGGTGCCATCTGCTTAGCCTCTCTTCATCTTAGCTTCTGCTCTACATGGGATAATAATTAATAGTCCCAACCTCACAAGGTTGCTCTGGGTAGTAAATGAAATCATTCCTTGCAAAGTGCTTAGCAAAGGGCCTGGCACAGAATAAGTTGTTGACAAAGGCAGACTTTGGACGGGATGATCAAACTAAGAAAATCATACACTGATACAAAAACTACAAAAGTCGCTGTGGAACTGGCACTGGGAAACGGCACTCCTGAGCCGACAGAGGGGGAAGACAGGTGGAGCAGGGTGGCCTTCCCACTTCTGGGCTCCCGTGCCCAGCAGCAAGGTACGGAGGTTGACAGAGAGAACCAGAAGCAGCCAGGGTGCCACGCCTCCCAAGGAAACACTTTCACAAAAGCCTAAAGAAACTGCGGCTGAGCGGTTTCTCATCTGCAGGAGCAGAAGAGTGAAAAGGCAGCAAGGGACAGACACCAGCCCCAGAACCCTACTTCTCCTCCATGGCACTGACATCTCTCCAAGTGACGCCAGGAGGCAAACGTTCAGAGCAGTATTTTTCTTTTCTTTTCTTTTCTTTTTTAAGATTTTATTTATTTATTTGAGGGAGAGAGAAAAAGAAAAAGCATGAGCAGGAAGCCCAATTCGGGACTCGATCCCAGGACCCTGAGATCATGGCCTGAGCTAAAGGTAGACGCTTAACAGACTGAGCCACCCAGGCGCCCGGTATTTTTCATAAAAATAGCCAGAAAGTGGAAACAACCCAAAAGCCCATCAACTAGATGAAGTATGGGACATCCACACAATGGAATGCTATCCGGCCATAAAAAGAAACAAAGTACTGATACCTGGCATGACATGTATGAACATTAAAAACATGAAGCTCGGGGCGCCTGAGTGGCTCAGTGGGTTAAAGCCTCTGCCTTCGGCTCAGGTCATGATCTCAGGGTCCTGGGATCGAGCCCCACATCGGGCTCTCTGCTCAGCGGGGAGCCTGCTTCCCCCTCTCTCTCTGCCTGCCTCTCTGCCTGCTTGTGATCTCTCTCTCTGTCAAATAAATAAAATCTTTAAAAAAAAAACAAAAAACAAAAAACCATGAAGCTCAGTGAAAAAACCTCACAGAAGGCCACATATTCTACTTAAATGGAATGATTCCACTTACAGGAAATGTCCAGAAAAGGTAAATCTATAGAGACAGAAAGTGCATTAGTGTTTGCCTGGGGCTGGGGGTCTTGAGGGGGGAATGAGGAGTTACTGCTAATGGGTATGGGGGTTCTCTTTTGGGGTGACGAGAATGAAGATGAAATGTGGTGATGGTGGCACAACTCTATGGATATGCTAAAAAACGCTGAATTGTACATTTTAAATGGGCAAACTGTGGGGTACATGAGTTATAGCTCAACCAAGCTGTTTTGGAAAGTGACTAGAAGGTCGATACTAAAGATGGTGATGGGACCTGTGTGTAATATAAAGTGTGAATCTCTATGTGTTGGGCAAACGGCAACAAGGACAACATTCCACAAAGAGCCTTGACCTGGCCCTGTATCTCCTTTACAGAAAAGGTACCAAAACATTCGCCCGGAGAGATCTCCCAGAAGAAACCAAAAAACCCCCGCCCACCGCAACTGGTTTAGCGCAGTTTTAAAGTCCCATGCAGTAAGCCTTCTTCCAACGTACTTACCCTGCTGGGTAGGCAACTAAACCCGATCGGGGGTCACAGGCAAGTCCTCTGCCTCCAGACACTGTTATTCCAAGCACCTTCTCCAAGGTCACCTGTCAGAGCAAGACAGAGAAGTGACATAGGAGCAGGGTTGGGAAGGAGATGCTGAAGGAACCCACGACCGCCTAGCAAACGCTGACTACTTTCTTCAGGAGAATAGGGCTACTGACTTCTCCAGGGTCATGCCACATGCCCCTTGGTCACATGGGGGAAAAGCCAATGTGCATCACAGGGTTTTAACAGGGCTCAATCTCTGGGGACCCTGGGAAAGAAAATGAAGAGTTAAAGCTCAGCTCATAGCCACAGAGGAGCAAGCACTCCTCCAAATCAAGGTAAGACTCCGTTTACAAGATAAAGCTTAGGGTCCCCAGACTGGCCTCTTGGGTCTCTGAGAGTCAGGAGAAGTCACTGATCTTCGTGCCTTGGCAAGCATTAAAGAGAGGCTGCTCTGATCCACCAAGAGTCATAGGCATGTTAGGTATTAATTAGGTGACTCATAAGATCTCTGATCTTTGCATCCCATCACGTTCCGCCCCTCCGCCAGAGAACTCTACCCACCGCAAACATCCGCCGGTTCATACAGACTATGAGCCTAGGAGACAGAAACATGGCTTGATGCTGTGTTTTGCCAGGCACAGATGCTCAGAGTACTCTAACTATTATTATTAAGCCCCGCTCCCACAGAGATGAAAGGGAGACATGTGTCAAGTGCTCAGAGGTTCTGAGGACATGGCCACATGCGACATTCACCACCACTCTCACCAACAGTATTGTTACCTGACACTGGACGCAGCCCTAGGGCGTACACTGAACTAACCTCAAATTAGCTCACTGGCCTTTCTGCTAGATGATCCCATGAGAGATTCAGAATGCCCTGGAACCTCTCCTCACTCCACCTCACTGTCTGCGACGGAACATCCTGCTTGTCACTCCAGGGCCGCCCTCCAGTACTGTCTGGACCCCCTGCATTGGCCCTCCTCGGAGATGTCCTCGGTCTCCCCGTTGGCTCAGAGAAAGAGGCGTCCGAATGCGGAAAGGTCACATAAATAGGCTACACTGCGCCCTGCTAAGAGTCTCGGAGGCCCTAGGAAGGTGGTGTGAATCGGAAACACTTCAGGAGTATTCATGTCTGTAAACACTAGGTGGTCTACTCCTAGTCTGGGCCAGTTTCTAGAGAGGGGAAACCCAAATGGGACGCCTGGGTGGCTCAGTCAGTTAAGCGCCTGCCTTCAGCTCAGGTCATGATCTCAGGGTCCTGGGATCGAGTCCCACATAGGGCTCCCTGCTCAGTGGGGAGCCTGCTTCTCCCTCTGCCTGTCTCTCTGACAAATAAATAAATAAAATCTTTTCTAAAAATTAAAAAAAAAAACAAAAAAACAGGAAGGGAAAACCCAGATTCAATTATGGTGGTTAGGATCTCTCCTCTCTTACTAACCCAGCCAGAGAATTCAAAGTCCTTCTAGAGGGCTGGTTTAAATTCTTATCTCCAAGGGCCACTTTAGCTTGAATTAGGTTGGAAAGAAATGCCCTTTGGTGGCTAAAGACCAAAATAAACCCCCTGGGACATGATAGTTAAAACCTATTCCCCAGGAAGGCCCCCAAGAGTCTTCGGCGCTTCCTGGGGGTGTGGACCAGCAATTCCAACACGTGTCTACTCACTGACAGAGGCAGGTTAGTCCCACGGCCAACCCACAGCCCCCTGGCGAGCACCAGACTTGCCAGTGACCGTGGGGCCTACCTGAGGCACTAAGCCTAGCGTGGGATAAACTAGCTGTAGCCTGTGTTCTTGAGAGTTTGCCCTAACTTATGCCTCCTTCCTCACTTTTTCTTCGCTGCGTGATGCCTTGGCACCCAGTGATCTTGCTGAAAGGCCTGAGCACCAGGCACGCTGGCTGCAGAGCACAGAACACCCCTGGGGAGGTCAGGGGGATGCTTAGCTCAGTGCGCCACTCCCCGTCCTGGCACTGTGATCCCCAGCTATCCCAGAGGGAGGGTGCTCGGGAACATTCCTGCTGCACCAACTGCCTGCTGCAGACAGGAGAGAGAGAGGAACCCAAGGCCAGCATCACCCACATGGATGGGAAAGGTCACAGAATCAGGTGCAGCGAGCTAAAAGGCTGCTCAAGTCCTATTCCTTTCCAGTGAATCATTTCAGGTCAATCCTTTAGATTCAAATTTGCATCAATCCCTCGCTTATGCTTCAGCTTTGGTCTCAGAGAATTAGACCAGTCTGTTTGTTCTCAGCTCTCCTTCCTTCTGCCAGGAATCTGGGTAGGTGTTTTGGGGATAGATGATCCAGTTCCATAAAAGATTCATTCTGAAACTAGCTTGCACTTTTCAACAGCAAGCTAAAGCAGGAAGGAGGTGTCAGTTACTCCTACCTTTAAGGCCAGTGCTCGCCAAATGTTTTTGACCATGACCCACGGTAAGAGAGACAGTTTATAAGTTTCTATCATGAGCCGGTACATAGATCCATGTACGTGTTGCGTGTGCATAAAAGTGAAATCGAAGTTTCACAAAACAATACTTCTCTGATTGCATGTGGTATATTCGACTTTCTGTCACATTCTATTTCATAAAAAAAATGATTCTGGTCACGGCCCACTGTGTTGATTTCATGACCTACAAATGGGCTGTATTTGGAGCTCCAGATGGAGAAACTGCTAGAGACCACCTTTTCCTTGCTGGGCCTGGGTTCCAGGCTCTGATCTCTGGCCACTTTTGTGTTCCTCGGGTCCTTTCCTCCCAGGACTCTTGGCGGTGGGGCAGACATCCGGGCTAGGAAACCCCATGGGCAGAAGTTTGCCTGGGCTCCAAACTTGGCTTGTTTTCAAAGGATTTATGGTTTTTGGCTTTTTCTGACTTTCTGAACAACTATCCAAAGACAAAAAAAGGCAGTTTCCTTTGGCTTTGCGGAGTGGGAGGAGCAGGGGAAAAACATTCAGGGGCATCAGCTGGTTTTTATTTTATGTCCTAACTCAAACCAGCTTCCTGTTTGCAGGGAGGTTTTGGGCTGAACTCCACTTTCAAAGGATCTGAGAGAGTCCAAAGCTCCTGCAAGGCCTCCAACATCTAGGCTTATTTTGAAAGGGCCCAGCATGATGGAAATTATAAATGGACTCTCTCCCCATCATACCTCCATATCCCCTCCTTCCAAAAAGGTGATGCAGCTTCCATCTACCGCAGAAAATGGAGATACACCTGAATGCCCCCTGCGAACGCACCTCTGGCTGACCACCCAAGTTCAAGCAGCAGGGTGCCTGAGCCAGCTTCCGCGGGCTCGGACAGCTGACTGTGCCCTTCCCTTCCCACCTCCTCATTCAGGAATGGCACACTGGGAGCTTGAAATCACCACAGTTGGGGTACTTACACCGTGGAAATTAGCAAATGCCTCAAATCAGGGCCCTTTTTTTTTGGCCCCTGGGAGAGCCTGTAAACATTCAGCAACACACCACTAAGTTCAGGCCGCTGTTACCTCTCGCTTGGACTCTCATTCCCATGTATTCTCCCTGCTTCAGACCTTGCCCCCTAGAGTCTCCTTCTCAACATGACAGGCCACAGTGATTTTTTTTTTTTTTTTTTTTTTTAAGATTTTACTTATTTATCTGACAGAGAGAAAGAGTACAAACAGGGGGAGCAGCAGAGGGAGAAGGAGAAGCAGGCTCCCGCTGAGCAGGGAGCCCGACGTGGGGCTCGATCCCAGGACCCTGGGCTTACGACCTGAGCCGAAGGCAGACACTTAACCGACTGAGCCACCCAGGCGCCCCCCCAGTGATTTTTTTTTTTTTTTTAATATATATGAGATCATGTCATTACTCAGCTCAAAACCTTCCACGGGCTTCCCATCCTTAAGTTCAAATTCAAATACTTCACCCTGTTTACAAGGCCCTAAATCGTCTGGCCTCTGGCTCCCTCTCTGACCTCATTTCCTACACTCTCCACCTCCTCCTCCACCTCAGCTACCCTGGCTGCCTCAAGCACCTCAGGCAGATTCGAGCCTCAGATCTTGCATATCTTCTTCCTTCAGTTAAAATGCTCTTCCCTCAGCTGTTCACAGAGCTACTTCACTCAGGTCTTTGCTCAAAGGTCTCCTCCTCAGAGAAGGCTTTCCGGACTCATTTCACTGTTATCATTCTACACCTAACTTGTCCTGTTTTCTCTTTCTTCATAGCACTTCGATTCAGGTTGTGACCCAACACTGATTATATTTCCATCCACATACTTACTATCCATCTTACTGCCCAGATGAGGGTGAGCACGAAGGGAGCTTAATGGTACAGGGACCATTTTGTTTCTTAAGCTGATGGTGGGCACACAGTTGTTCATTCTATGTCTGTACTGTATGTCTTAAATATTGCACATTGTTAAAGAAAAGATAAGGTCTAGGACGTGGCATGGGGCTCAGTACCTCATGAACAACATCCTTCTAGAATTCACACCCCTGGTTCTCTCTTCACCCTGAAGCAATGGCTTTTGGATACTCACTGACCCAACAATGTTGGGGGAAAGGGCACAAAGAACTCAAGAATATGAGTTTTTGTTTGCTTAGGTTTCTCACTTAAGTGCTTCTAAGACTGCACGTTTTTAATGACGCTCTAACACGCCATTTCCAGTGGAAGCTTTCTTTTTTTTTTTTTAAGATTTTATTTATTTATTTGTCAGAGAGAGAGAGCACAAGCAGGCAGAGTGGCAGGCAGAGGCACAGAGAGAACCAGGCTCCCCGCTGAGCAAGGAGCCCAATGCGGGACTCGATCCCAGGACTCTGGAATCATGACCCGAGCCGAAAGCAGCCGCTTAACCGACCGAGCCACCCATGCGTCCCTCCAGTGGAAGCTTTCGAGAATCACTATCCCTTCTCCTGACTGCTAAGCATGGCAGCAGGTAATGAGAGGGAGCCCCCTCAGCCCGGGTCCCTGAGTAACTTTGATGAACAGAGCCCCTGTGCCGACCCACACTGAATACGAGCATGAGCAAGAAATAAACTGTTAAGTCAGGGAGATTTTGAGGTGATTTTGTTACCACAGCATGACATAACCTGGCAATTTTCATACTTTTTGGTCTCTTACACTCTTTGGTTTCTTTACACTCTTAGAAATTATCAAGGACCCCAAAGAGCTTTTATTTGCATCAGCATGTTAGAAATTACAATGGAAACAGTTTAAAATATTTGTTAATTCATTTTAAAATGACAATAAATCCATACATGTTAATATTTTTATTAAAGATAACTCTATCTTCAAAAAAAATTCAGTGAGAAGAACAGCACTATTTAATATTTTTGCAAATCTCTTCAATGTCTGGCTTCATAGTAAACAGCTGGATTCTCCTATCAGCATCTGCATTCAATCTGTCGTGATGTGCTATTCTAGTTGAAGACGAAGAAAATCTGGCCTCATTTGGATATGTAACTGGAAAAGTGGGGAATCTCATAGATCCCCTAAAAGGGGACCCCAGGATTCCCAGCCCATACTTTGAGAACCAAAGACCTAGCCTGTCCTGAATACAAGAGCATTTTTCCACATAAGGAAGCAAGCCCACTGGTGTGCAAGTTCCGGTGTCAAGCACCATTGAGGAAACTGAGGCAGGGAAGAGGTCCTGTGAGAAAACAGCTGCCCTCAAAGCCTGGGATGGGGCCCAAGGTACTGAAAGGAAAGTAAGTCATAAACCCTCACAGCCCGCATGCCAGTGAAACCTAGCCGAAAAGACAACCAATCCAGGTAACTGATTACGTCCAGTGACTTGGGACACAACCACTACAGGCAGCTGGCACCCTGATACAGCCACACAGTTCTAGAACATCGCTCCATGCACACGTGAAAGCAGAAGAAGAGAGCACCCACATCAGACTCTACAGTGATCTCCTCCACATCCGAAAGACGGCCCAGAAGCAGAGAAAATGCTCAAGGCGTGACCCAGCCTTTGCTTTGGCAGGTGGGGAGTGTTGAGATGGAGGAAAGCCTACACCAGCCTGAGAGAAGGTGTCATCTGTCCCCAGAAGCGAGGCCGCAGGAGGGCAGAATTACTACAGACATACTGCGAGGGAGGGCTTGAAGAGCCGCCACTCCCGGCATGCACTCGCAGGGCAGTATTGTACCCTCCTGAGAGAAAGAAGGAAAGCAAAATCATCCCTCCCCTTAATGAGATAAAGAGATAACTTCATAATAGCCTATTCCCAAGAGAGAAGGAAAGACTAAAGCCAACTGTTTAAGTGCTCTTCTGGCTCTCATTAAAGGAGATGGAAAAAACAGGTGGCCAAGGGGCAATAGACAGGACAACTCACTTATACTAGGTAGAATAATATTTTCCAATTGTAGCTTATTAATGGGACCTGATTTAGTGGGTAGTGAATAAATACAACAGAACGCAAAACAGATCTCAAGGGCATGTAGTAACGGTAAGTACTGACCGTGAAACTTTCATTTGCAGGGGGGTGTATTCTGGGTCACAATATAAAATGTATTTCTTTTTTTTTTTTTAAGATTTTATTTATTTATTTGACAGAGAGGAGAGAGATCACAAGCAGGCAGAGACACAGGCAGAGAGAGAGTGGGGGAAGCAGGCTCCCTGCTGAGCAGAGAGCCCGATGCGGGACTCGATCCCAGGACCCTGAGATCATGACCTGAGCCGAGGGCAGAGGCTTTAACCCACTGAGCCACCCAGGCGCCCCATAAAATGTATTTCTTAATGTGGATCATTCTCAAAGAAGTTTGAAAATCACCAGGATGTTACAGGAGATCCTAAGATGAAGAATACACAGACTCTACCCCCTATTCTCAAAATCCATCAGGGAAAAGTCACGATATATTACAAAGCAATCCCCAGTATGTGATAAGGGTCATAAGAAAGATACAAAGTGCTCAAAGAGGAGGAAGAGAAATGACTTCTGAACAGGACCAGGAAAGGAAAACCAAGGAGGCTTTCTTGGAGGGCGAGATGGTATTTGACTCGGCCCTTGCCGTGAGGATAGAATCTTAACAGGTGGAAATACACAGAGAAGGAATTCTCAGTAGAAGCAGCTGCATGAACAAAAGTTTGCCTGAAGGAAATGACAGAGCAGGTGAGCAATGGTGAATGCAGATGGTGTTAGGAGAGTAAGTCAGGAGAGGCAGACTTGCAACCAGACCAGGAAGAGCCTTGAATGCCAAACTAAGTGGGGTCATCTGTAGGCTCTGGGAAGCCACTGAAGGATTTCAAGCCGGAGACGCAATCAAAGCTATGTTTTGGTGAGGATGTATGTGAGAAAAACAAGACAAGGGGCATCTGAGTGGCTCAGGCGTTAAGCATCTGCCTTTGGCTCAGGTCATGATCCCAGGGTCCTGGGATCAAGCCCCACAGCAGGCTCCCTGCTCATCGGGAAGCCTGCTTCTCCCTCTCCCTCTCCTCCTGCTTGTGTTCCCTCTCTTGCTATCTCTCTCTGTCAAATAAATAAAAAAAAAATCTTTAAAAGAAAAAAAGAAAACAAAACAAAAACAACACAAGTAGGGAGCCCAATCAGGAGGCCATTACAAGAGTTCAGGTGAGAAGTAATGAGGATCTAGACCAGCATGAAGACAGTGAGAGCAGAAAAGACATGATGGATTCAAAAGTAACAAGGCAAACAGAATCGGCAAGACTGGGCACCCAACAACTGTGGAGGAAGAAGACAGAAGACTTAAAATTTTGAACCTCAAAGATAGGGAACATGAAAAGAAATTGGTGCCAGGATCAAAATGCAGACCTGGGTCTGGACAAAGGAGGAAGGATGGGAGCCAGTGATGTCTGTTTCAGACGTGCTGAATCCAAGACACTTCAGGGATATTCAGTAGGAACCACAGAATATTCACTTTAGCAACATAAACATGGAATTAAATGCCTGGGAAAGAGGTCAGTGCTAGAAATAGGTATCCGAGAATTATTCGTGTGGAGGTGAAAACCACCACTGAAAGTACAGGAGAAGATGGGAAGCGGGGGAGAGGCTGCGGACAGAACCGTGCGGAATGCCTATTTTTAGAGTATGGAGAAGATGAGATGCCAGGCAATTAGAAAGAGAGGAGGAGACCCAGGAAGCCAGCGGAGGGGAGAGCGCCCAGAAAAGAAGGGGAGTTGATGTAAGTGCCAAAAAGAAGTGAAAGAGGCAAGAAAAGGACTCTCCAGAGTCCAGAACCATCTGCAACACGGGCAACAGAGCACAAGGTTCCAAGCGGTCCCAGACCCCTAAACACTCGATCCCGGGAAGCCGGGGCAGGGTCATCTACGCCTCTCTGGTCTCTCTATCAGGGCCCTACATTGGATCAGCCCACAGACTAGAGTAGAGGCACCAGGCAACGAAAGATCCAGTCTGTGGCGCTAAGACAATGGCTCTGCTAGCGAAGGGCTTCTTGTTGGAGTCCGTGATAGAAGCAGTTTGCATTTGCCCTTCCTTGCTCTGCGTGACGGGCCACCACAGGGTGTCTGCAAGGGCAAGTTGGCAGCTGCTCCCTTGAGGAAGAGAACGAAGAGGCCAGAGCCACAAAAGGCCAGGGTCATCTGGGATTGAGGAGACCTCAAAGTGGTAAAGAAACCCCAGCAGCTGGGAGGAAGCCGATCTCTGTTTTTGTTGCCCCCAGTTTCTTTCTTCTCCCTTCTTCCTTTCCCCATTTCTCAATCCCACTAATACAAGTTATAAATACCTGAGTTGTAAGTCATTCCAGCCAAACCATGGGCTTGCTATTTCTATAAACAAGCATGTCACAGACCTGTCCACGGCAGAGCACACTCCGCCTTCCCCTCTCTTCCTTCAGGTTAAGAATAACTATGCTTGTCTCTTACCCACACACTACACTCTAATCTCACAGGGCAGATTCTCCATCAGATTCTGACAATTGCCGCTTATGAAAAAGCCACAGAGAAAGCCCAAGGCCAGCAGGCTTTGTGCAGAGACTTCGCCAGCTGGGCGGGGACCCAGTGTCTGGCCTGGGCGGGGGGGGGGGGAGGGAGAGGCGGGTACCGTGCCCAAGCTCGCTCACTCCTGCTCCTTCAGAGTCCAAAGTGCCATCTGGTCGGAGGCAGGAAGGGACACGACGGCCACGACAAGACTGCAGGACAGATCTTGCCTCTCCACACTACTGCTGGCCTCCATCCTGTCTGGCTGATTTATAGTTCTACTCTCTATGCCACGAAGGCTTCCAGAAACAAGAAACTTCCAATATGACTGAAAAACTGTGCTCCCAAGCTTAGGGTTCAGCATGAGTTGGAGCTGAGCCAAATTCTCCGGTGCTGGGATTAAAATAGCCTCAGCTTCTAGGAAGGTAAATCTGCCCTGGCTTGGGAGGGGGTGACCTTAGAGATCCTCTGGCCATAAAGCCCTGGAGACTAGAGAACAAAGGTTCTCAATCCTGGCCTACCAACAGAATTACTTAGAGGGTTTAACGAGTCTTTCTCAGTTATCAGTCCCTACCCTATGATTCTCAATCAACAGACGTGGAGCGGGGTTCAAGAGTCTCCATATTAAAGCTCCCCAGGGGGCTCTAATGATTAATCGGGTAGGGAACTATGAAATTAAAGCATTTTGCCTTTTTTGTTTCCAAATGTCAGCCCCTCCTGGGACTGAGGAGAAAACAACACTCCAAACACTCTTATAAAAATATCCAGACCCATGGGGTGCAAAAGGTCTTGTGCAAAGAGATGAGCTACAGCTGTAACAACTACCATTCACCGAATGTGTACTCTACCAAGAACCGTGCTAAGTAATTGACAAGATTATTTCATTTAATGCCCTTGACAACATTTTTTTTTTTTTTAAGTAAGCTCTATGCCCAACGTGTGGCTTGAACTCCTGACCCCAAGATCAAGAGTTGCATGCTCCACTGACGGAGCCAGCCAGGCGCCCCTTACCCTTGACAACGTCATGAAGAACAGGCATTATCTCCATCTTACAGATGAAGGAGTCAGGTTAAGTAGTGAGTGGAAGACCCAGTATTTAAACCTAGGTCTGTCCGCCTGGTTCCAGAAACTCTGGCGACCTGAGGAGGGAGTTCGGGTTCTCTGAAACCATCAGAATGGTGCAGTTCGTGGAAGAGCACCCGGGGAAGTCCCCAGGCCTTCGTGGCAGCATCAGGGATAGGTCTGAGAGCCAAGGCAGAAGGCAGAGGGCACAGGATGGAGTGGATGAAGGGTCCTCTCCTGCTAGTTTTAACATATTATTTTAAATTAGCAGGTCTTATCAGTACCTGAAATGGGTCTAAAAAATGGGTTCCAACCTCTCCTCACTGAATGGTTGCAGAGACAAAGAAATAGAGGGTCTTCTGATGCTAGAGTAGCACCCTCCCCACCACCGCCCCAGTCAGAGCCTGCTCATGTCCAGGCAGCTCTAGAACCGACAGTCAACATGGACAGCTGACACCCATTTCCAAGGCAAATGACATTATAGTGTCCAAAGCAGCAGTATCTGGTTTTGTGTGCAGATGGAAGAAGAGGTGAGGGCAGCATCAGCCCTCAGACCCGAGTTCTGGAAATCAGAGGCCTCTAGCTGAGGGGCTCAATTATGATACCACCATCGGCTTGCACCCAAGTCCAAAGAGCAGCTTTGACAACACAGTGCCTGGTATAGAGCAGGCACTTCTACGCTCTCTTTCTCTTCCAGTTATCAGAAAGGCCAGGATAGGAGGTACCTCAATTTAAGTAACCAGAATAAGTGGGGAAAAAATTTTTTTTTCCTATCTAGCGTCAGTCCTCCCTACGGCAAGACCAGAACCACAAATAACACTTCATTAGCAAAAGTCTGATCGTGAAGAACAGTCTAAGTCTTCCTCATTCACCAGCTCTACATGCCTGAGTTTTCTTAATCTCTTGGTTTCCAAACTTTGTAACCAGGGAGAACACTAACTGTTCCTTATCTGAACTAAGTGTGCGATGTGGATGTGTGATCTGGGACAAAAAGGACAGTGGGGGAGGGATCTCTTGGTACCCCTGTAATCATGCCAGCTTGGACCATGAGACTCCCCTGGGAAGAAAGGTTTCTTCAACATGTTATTCTCTATAAAATACTCACTTCCTTTCCATTCTGAATGCCAGGACCCTGGACTAGGCCTTTAGCACCACGTTCCTGTATATAGCAATGACTTTCTAACCAATTTCCTTACTATAGACCCTGTCCTCCCCTCCCTCGACCTGTCAGAACAATCTTGCCATAGCACAGCTTTGATCACGTCCCTCCCCTGCTCAAAAACTTTCAATGGCTCCTCACTGCCAACGAAATAAATTATGAATGTCTTAGCCTAGCAACCGCAGCTCTCTGTCAAGTGATCCCACCTTTCTTCTAGTTCTATTTCCTATTACTCACCTATATGAATCATGTGCATTTGTCAATCAGGATTATTCATGATTCTGGAAAGGCGCTTTGGGGCTTTAGTTTATATTCTTCTTCTACCAAGAAGCCCTTCCCTTCCACCATCCCCTCCTGAAATCCTTCCTTTCAAGGACCAGCTCAAATATCACATCCCCTGTGATTCTTTGCGTAATCGCCGTGGCCAGGAATGATTCGTCCCTTGCTGGTACTCTTACAGCTGCACTTATGTGCCTCATTCACATGGCCTGTGCTACTTAGTACCCCGTAGAGAAGTTCTTTATGAATCTGTCATTTCTCTCCTACTAGTCTCCTGAAAGGCAGAGGCTGTACCTACAACTCTATGCCTATAGCACAGGGCACAGTGTTTAATTAATACCCGAGTCCATGTTTTAGTATTTTACAAATATTTGTGAATACTCTGGTTCATCTTACCCAGTAAGTTCTTTAACCTCCTAGAGAATTCTCCATCTATCACAGCCAGCCCTAGAAGTTGGAGCAGGAAGCAGGATTTTGATGGCTTTCCAGAAAGAATGGGGCAGGCCTGAATGGAATAATCCATGTGCTTTAAATGATTACAAACAAAACCGTTTCATCCTTGACTTTAGTAAAGTCATGGCTCTTCACAAATCTGACTAAATTATAATTATATAATTATAATTATATTTATAATTATAATTAAAGACTAAGTATAAAAAGATCAGAGGTAACATTTATTTATTTATTTAAAGTAGGCTCCACGCCCAGCACGGAGCCCAATGCAGGGTTTGAACTCATGACCCTGAGATCAAGACCTGAGCTGCGATCAAGAGTCAGAGGCTTAACTGACTCAGCCCCCCAGGCAACCCTTGGAGATAACTTTTTAAATAAAAGTGACAATACTGCTATTTAAAAAGAGTGTTACCTGTCCTTTATAATCAGAAATGGATACAGCTATAAGTAGTTATTCTGGATGTTGAAATTATGAATAACTTGTTTTCTTTATGCTCTCTATATTGCTTGTGTAAAAAATCTTTTCAGAAAGCATATGTACTTCAGAAAGTATTAAAAAATATTTTGCTTATCAAAGCTAACCAAGAAAATATTTCTGAAGATGCAAAAAATGAATTATCTCCCAAAAAAATTAATTATCTCAAATTCAATAAGTTAATGATGAATTTGTGAGAAAACATTTTTATGTCCTATTATTACTAAAAAAAAAAAACCAAGTTTATAATTTCACATATATTTTTCAACATTTGTGCATAACTTCGTGCTTGAGTATACAGATTTTTTAATTTAAACATTTTAGATTTAAATATGAAATACGCAGGTTTAAATTGGATACCTTTATCTTTATTGGTTTTTTTCTACTTACAAAAATAATACAGGCTCAATGTAAAAAAATTCCAACATTACAGAAATATAGAAATGTAGACAGTGAATGTCCGCCATAATCTACTAGTCCTCCCTGAGGTAACCAATATTAACAACAGTTTGGTATTTATAGCCTCACTTTTTTTTCTATGCATATACTAACATACAGCTTTTAACAAAAATATAATCGTTAACAAAAAAAACGGTTATACAGTTTGCTTTTTGTCACTTAATATATCTTGTATACCCTTTCACGTCAGTAAATATAGATTGACCTCATTTTTTTCAGCAAGTACAAGGTGTTTCATTTCATGGATTTATCCCAATCCCCTATTGATGGCTACTAGGACTACTCCAAAGATTTCATTATTGTGAATAACACCAAAAAAAAAAAAAAAAAAAAAATTCAGTCATATACACTTTTGTGTGGTGTGAATGTTTGCATAGAATAGATCCCAGAATTATAACTGCTAGATCAAAAGATATGACTATATTAATGCTGCTTCTAATTGATATCACCAAATTGTCCAAATTAGAAACTTGAAATAATGGATTCTTTAAAGTCTTAGTCTGAAAGGAAGCTCTAGAACTAATTCATTTCCCAAATTATTTCTCAATAAAATGAATCGGCCCCTGAAGAACAAAAGTTATCTCTAGAGAAGTTATCGCTGTTAAAAAGCATGTGCATCACTCCAGTGGTTTCTAAATAGACACAGTAAATTAGGACCCCTCCCTCCCCTCTGGTTCACTGGTTTGACTTTTTGAGTTCTCAAAAATCATACCCATGGCCCTGAAATAATAAATTACACAGTAGTTAGTATAAAAAAAAATTTTGCTAAGCCTTCCTCTTGGTCAGTATTGTTGATACAAGTTACAATATTGGCAAGAAAAAGGTACTGAAGATAGCTAAAAAGCTGCACAGGGAGGGTGATTAAATGTTGGAACAGAAGAGGCTGAACCTGCAAAAAAGGACTCCTCACAAACATAAATCTGAAGGAATAAAATCTTGCCAGCAAATGAGAAAAAAATTCCTGATATTTTAGAAAGCTATGAACCCTGATAATATTAGCAACCCCTTAACAGCCATAAACTTATTTAGACCTTACAATGTGCTTTCAAATTCATTAGATCTCTTTTAATCCTCACAACAGCCCAAGGAGGAAGCCCTCAGTGTTCTCATTTTACAAATGAGAAGCCAGCTCTCTCTCTCTCTCTCTCTCTCTCTCTCTCACAGACACACACACACACACACACACACACACACACACACACACGCCTAACGACTCAATGTATAGCCCAAGGAAATGCAGCATGGGCTTCACTTGGGAGCTTGGTTGAACTGCAGAGTTCCAGGGTAGACCCAAATCTGAGTCTGCATTGTAACAAGATCACTCACGGCCTCTTGCCCCTACCCACAAATCTGCCTGCACATTCATTCTTAGAAACCCCATTCACTAGCCAGTTCTGGGTTTGCTAAGAGGGCGAGTCTTGAAGACAGTTGCTGGTGGGGCGGCGGGGTGGGGCAGTGGGGTGGGGGGGCGCCTCACAAGAAAGATCAAAGCAGCCTGGGGAAGGAAGGACACCATAAGGAGAAAGGACATGTTTAGTCTGCACCAGGTTACTATGTCGTATGGAAACAATCATGGATATGTGAGTTTTCCCAAAGAGAAGCGGACCAGTGAGCATCAGGGTAACTAAAGGAGGGAGGCTACAGCCTGCCTGCTGCCTGTTTAGTTCTGACAAGCAGCTGCTTGCTTTTCTCCAACACGGCAGTTGAAAGGTGGCAAGGGTCAGAGTTTCTGAGCACGCCCTGAGCTCCTCCCCCACGATCACAAAATGCCTGTGGGCTGCCCTCCACCCAATCCACCTGGCCTGGGGCTTCCCCTCCTCAGACTAACCAGGGCAGCTGCAGGAAAGCATGTAAAAGATGCCATGCTTTTGCACCCATAATGTTACCATCATTGCCTGTTTGACAAAGAAATGAAAATAATACAAATCTGAGGTCAGGGGAGGCAAGACGCTTGCTCAAGGAACTTAGCAACCTTGAAGGATGCCCAACCAACCAGAGTCAGGTGGGCACATGACCTCATTTTTGCTCTTTCTCATGGTCACTGAACGCAAACTGTCATCATCGAGATCGGCTCTGGCACAAGGCATTTTAGGCGCAGTTTTTTTCCACAGAAAACACACATTTTAACTCAGCAATTCTCCACCGCTTCAAAGACAAGGTCAGTGGTGAGCAGGGAGAGGCACAGAAATAACAAAGAGGCGGAGTACAGAGATAAACAAGGAGGGGTTTGGGGTTGGGTAGAAGTAGCAGTCACGAGGGTGAGCTACACAATCTGGTTCAAGGCCCCTGAGTCCCCCACACCAAAACAAGCAAAGTATCTGCTGATCTCCACTTCACCCCCCCACCTCACTCCAACCCCAGAGAGAAGCAGCAATACTTGTGGCTTACGGTCATCTGACACCACAGAACTGCGCCCCGTCAACTTGACATTCACGGACCCACAGCACCACTGGGTACAACGGTATAACTGTTCCTAATGGTACCGCAGGGCGAGAAGTGGAAATCTGGAGTTGGGGGTGGGAAGAAATGCAAGGATGTAGTGGGAAAGGAGGGTCACCAAATGATGGCTCTAAAATAATCTGAGAAATGCATCAAATCAACTTGGATGGGGCAAGTTGGGGGAGAAAGTCTATTTTTCAAGGTACTAGGCTTTTCCAAGCTGACCACAGGCTACAACTCTTGGCTCAAGCAATACTAGGCATCAACTTCTGTGCTCCGTGTCACCATGTGCACAAGAAGACTCTCTGGGAGGAGTAAAGAATCAAGATTAAGTGTGGGCTTTGGAGTTAAGATGGCCAATAAGTTAAGAGAGTCTGAATCCCAGCTCCACCATCTACTGGCTACGTAACCACCAGCTACTCACCTGACCTCTTGGGATCAGTTTCCTCATCCACAAAATGGGGAGAGTAACAGTATTGACAGAAGAGTAGTGTGAAATGTGAATGAGACGATATATGTGGAATGCTTAGCACACGACGTAGCAAAAGCCAAGAAATAAACGTTCATCGTTATTAGCACTACAAATATTATTTCTAGTATGATTTTAGGAGAGTAACATAAGGGCAGGAAGCACTGACAACAAAAGCTGGAAAAAGTGGTTCCAGTAAGCACACTGCCTGAAAATGGTGAATGGCACAAATCCATAATGGATGGGGGAAAAAGAAACTTGAAAACATGGGGCGCCTGGGTGGCTCAGTGGGTTAAAGGCTCTGCCTTCAGCTCAGGTCATGATCTCAGGGTCCTGGGATCGAGCCCCGCATCGGGCTCTCTGCTCAGCAGGGAGCCTGCTTCCCCCTCTCTCTCTGCCTGCCTCTCTGCCTACTTGTGACCTCTCTCCTCTCTGTCAAATAAATAAATAAACTCTAAAAAAAAAAAAGAGAGAGAGAAACTTGAAAAGAACAAATAGTCAAGATCAAGTCCTCGGGGATTTACATTTAAAAAAACAAAACCATATTAATTACCTAACATAAAAACCTCATCTTTATCCTCACCGACCATGATGACACTGTTAGCATCACATCCTTTGACTACTACCAACACTTTGGCAGTGTTCTATTTCTTGACTCTGGGTGGTGATGATATGGGGGACCATGTTGTAATTACATACAATATGATGTTACTGTATTTCATAAGCTTTTCTGTGTCTGTTATATTTCATAATTTTTTTAAAGTTTTGTTTTTTAAGTGCCAACACCTTTAACAAGGTCAGCTGGGCGTATGGGGAAATGACCAGAGGCTCCACTAAAGGAACACAGATCTCAAAGCCTGAGAAGTATGACAGGAAGTTAGAAATTGTAGTGCGCTCAGCACGAATGAGAAGCAGTGTTCAAATCCAGAAGAACCTAAGAAACTCCCTTCTCAGGATTCCTCCAAAAGAGAATACCATACTGAAAAAAAAAAAAAAAAATCAGCCATGTGGTTTCACTAAGTGCTCCAAGATCTTCGAGTAAATTTAAATCTCAGCTATGGAAAAAGGAGCAGGGAGGGGAAAAGATCTTTAGCTTCATTCCAGTTTTAGGAAGAGATAAGGTATATAAACTTAGAAATCTAATCTAAAAAAAAAAGATTGTTTATAGACTACGGAAGCAACAAAAAGCATTATAAACATTCTCTGGGATAAAATGAGAGGGGGTGGAATTTACTCCCTAGAAGTCTAAGAAGAGATACCCATCCTGTGATGTGAACTCACTCTTCTGTAAGTGCCCTTCAAAAGCAGAGGAAAATGCTGTAGCCAATTAAGAAGCACCGTAGACTTGCTGATATAACTGTTGGGAGGGAGGAAACCAAGATGTGGAAAATGAGAACACTCAAAAATACCAACCCTAAAGATCCACACTGCCCCATCTGTCTGTCATAGTCACTTTATTTCTTGCCCTCCCCTCCCCTTTCTTTTCATTTTAAGAGGTAACAGAAGTTAAGGTAAAACCTACAATGTGGATCTGACTCATCAAACATCCAAGCAGGTGGGCAAGCTCTCATTGCTAGACTCCACTGAGAGGTACTGTGAAGGGAAACTGACAGGAAACCCATTAAACAATGGGGCCCAGAGGAGAGGCTTAGCTTGCAGCACTGGGAATGTGATGTCTATTACACCAAATCCTACTGCAAACGCTGTAGCTGTTTTTCTAACCAAGACTGCAGTCTGCCCATGAAGTAAAACCAACAGATACTCCGAGAACAACAGTGGAACAGACCACGTTCCCAGAGAAGCTTAGTTTGAATAAACAAGAGTCCCAAATTTCAAGCCCTGGACTGTTCTCCAAACAAAGGGGCAGTGATAACAGCCCACAAGCCCAACTTTAGATTCAGGAGGTTGACGGAGAGGTTACAGAAGTCAGACTGAAGGCTTACTTCTACCAATGTTTTTTCATTAGTCAAGCGATGAAAAACACGCAAGTGACCAATGGAAGAGGGAAGAGTGAAGGCAGAGAAATACCAATGGCCCCAAAGACATTCAAAATATGGGCAGGAAATAAGACAGTGACTCAAACTGACCCAACAGGGGAAACTTGCCTTAAATTACAAGCGGAGGGAGAGAAAAGAAACTTGGAAAGCAGCACTTTCAGAGTTAGACTCTGAAATGAGTGAGACCAAGTAGATGAGGGAAGGCTTTGCAGGATGACTTAGAGCCTGAAGAGGCTGGGCTATTTTAGACAGCAAAGGAGGAGTTGGGCTGGGGAGAGAGGAATCCTCTCTCGCCAGTGAGAATCACTTTGAAGGCTGAGCGCAGCTGCAGGCACCGGAAGGAGAAATGAAGCAGAGATCAAAGGAACAAAACCGGGAGAACACCTCACGCTTTTCCTTGTACACCACCTGCTCTGAGGATCTCAAGACACTTCTCAAGCCTTACTTGAGGAATAAGTCAGAGATAGAAAACTCAGTAAAGGGGTGCTTGAGTGGCTCAGTCGTTAAGCCTCTGCCTTCGGCTCAGGTCATGATCTCAGGGTCCTGGGATCGAGCCCCGCATCGGGCTCCCCGCATCAGGCTCCCTGCTCGGTGGGAAGCCTGCTTCTTCCTCTCCTACTTCCCCTGCTTGTGTTTCTGCTCTCTCTATCTCTCTCTCTCTCTCAAATAAATAAATAAATAAAATCTTTTTAAAAAAGAAAACTCAGTAAGAAGTTGCTCAAGGTCATTCACAAAGGCAGGTGAGGGGCACAGCTTCTGCCCACAGGGGCCCCCTACCCTTGGCCATCTACTTCTAGGTGGGGAGCCCAGAGGAGGTGTATTAAATACCAAAAATTCTTGGTTCCTATGAGTGCCAAGGGAAGTGGGTAGTGGAATGGTGACTTAAAAAACTGGCCAGGACTCAGAGACATTATCATGAAGTTTCCTATTCCTGCCCACAGAGGAAATTCCTGCTGATCTGTCTTAGTAAGGCAATTATCAGTTCCTCATATCTGACCCTACAACAGGCCAGTTCTCTCAGATCTATCTCTGACATAACAGTTTATAGCACAATTGGTCTAAAAGACACAGCGGAGGTAAGAACTACCCAAGGAGAAGAGTCTACTCCCGGCTAGCTTTCTATACTCTCAAGAAGCCTCGATGAGGGGGCACCTGGGTGGCTTAGTCGGTTAAGTGTCTGACTCTTGATTTCGGCTCGGGTCACGATCTCAGGGTCATGGGATTGAGCCCCACATCCGGCTGCACGCTCAGTGAAGAGTCTGCTTGAGAATCTCTCTCTCCCTCTCCCTCTGCCCCTCCCTACATTCATGCTCTCTCTCCCTCTCTCTAATAAATAAATAAATCTCTAAATAAAGTAAAATAATAATTTTTAAAAAAAGAAGCCTGGGGCACCTGGGTGGTTCAGTGGGTTAAAGCCTCTGCCTTCGGCTCAGGTCATGATCTCAGGGTACTGGGATGGAGCCCCACATCGGGCTCTCTGCTCAGCAGGGAGCCTGCTTCCCCCTCTCTCTCTGCCTGCATCTCTGCCTACTTGTGATCTCTCTCTCTGTCAAATAAATAAATAAAATCTTTAAAAAAAAAAAAAAAAGAAGCCTCAATGAGGACTTGGGTATGAAGCCAACAGAGTTCAGAGTCCTAGCACTTAAGCCACAGGTTTGTAACCCAGCAGCAGGCTTCTGGTGGAACTTAAATTATACACTGCTCTGTGGGGAGCCTGCTTCTCCCACTCCCTGTGCCTGCCACTCCCCCTGTTTGTGTGCTCTCCCTTTCTCTCTGTCAAATAAAGAAAAAATAAAATCCTTAAGAAACAACTACCAAACTCTACCTCCAGAGGGAAGCCTGGGTGGCTTGATCAGTTAAGCATCTGCCTTTAGCTCAGGTCATGAGCCCAAGGTCCTGGGATCGAGTCCTGCATCAGGCTCCTTGCTCAGCGAGGAGCCTGCTTCTCCCACTGCCTGCCATTTCCCCTGCTTATGCTCTCTCTCTGACAAATAAAATCTTAAAAAATAATAATAATAATAAAACCTCTAGTCCCAGAGCTTCTGATTCCATATAGCTAAGATGGGCCCAGGAATGTGTATTTTTTAAAACGCTGCAAAAGTATTCTATCTCACTGCTGTCCTGACTCCTCCCCCAACTCAAGAGCCATCAAGCTTTAGCCAATGATCCATACATAAATGCTCTGGAAATGAATATGCTTTCCCAATACCAAATAAGCAGATTAAAGAGTCTCAGTACTAATACATGGACTCGAATACTGAGAAAAAGCTGAAATTAGGTCATTGCCAGTTTTTTCTCTTCCATGAAAATCCCCTACACAAACTCTTCTTAGAGCCGCATATTAAAAGGCTCAAAGCACCACCATACAACAAGACACGAGAAAACTTGGGGAAAAAATGAGAGAGAGAATGCGTTAGACCTGTATCCATAAAAACTGAGAACTAGAAGATTGTATCCCTAACTTACATCGTGCCTGCTCGGCTTCATGCCATTTCTGTCCTTTGTTAAAAGAGAAAAATGACCCAGCTCCCTCCACATAAAAATCTGCCAGACACTTTAAGAAAAGAGGGGGAGGGCTAGCTACCCAGAGCATACACATGCTTAAGGAAAACACAGCCTCAGATGAAAGGCAAAACTGAAAATGCACAGAATTTGAAGTTGAAGGGTGTTTGCAACTGATAACTCTGAGTTACACTTCGTCAAGGCTCAGCAGATCTGGCAATAAAACCTCAAATTACTCTTTTCTAATTCTATCTCACTGCAGAGACTTCCCTCCCTTAGAGAAAGTTTAATACAAATCCTAGCTCTCAATTACCCATTTCTCAATCGAGACTCTCAAAGCCCATTTCTACTTGACTCTCATTCCAGCTTTTAACCATATTTCAACTATATTTTTAACTAAGTCTCTCTTGAGTTAAAAAGTCTTTAATGAGCACTGCTTCCTGCATATATGCACTTCCCCTTCTCACTTGTGCCCTTCACGCCTAACGAAGCTGGCTGCATTTCTACTTCTTTTTCAACATTTTAATATTCCTAATTTCAATTTTTCTTTAAAGACATCACAAAACTTCTCCTGATTATCTCCCATTCTTCTGAAATTCCTAAGTCTAGCCCCACTATATCTGACATCATTCAAGTGTTTTCATTCATTTATTCACTTAGGATTTACTGCTCACCTTACACTATACTAAACAGTGTGATGTAAAAGAAAGAAAGTAACATGACCCCTGGCCTTACGAAATGAAGACATACATAAAAGAACAATTAGAGATTGGTTCCAACGTAGTGGGGCTACTCAGAGAAGTCCCTGTGGTTGCAATAAATATAGAGTTGGATGTAAAAGTAAGTGGATAATTTGGTGAAAGGCTGCTTTAGACAGGAGGAATAATATGACTCAAAGCAGCAGGCCATCTGAGGTAAGAGCTGCACAAAGGCCCTCTGTCACTTCCTTCTTTGCCACCCCCCCCCCCAACCATCCTCAAAGGCAAATGTCTTTTGGTCTTCAAATTTTATTTCAGAGTTAGTTATCCGTGAATCACAAGCTTTCTGATTGTTACCATGATGACCCACAGCCACCACATATTAGAGCAGCTCACAAAGCTTTATATATCAGGTCCTACGCAGATTACTACAGGGGAGGCTTTTAGAATTATCTTAAATCAAGACTTCAGTAAGAAGTTGGGGGGGGGGGGTTGGGCATCTGTAGGGTCCTAGGACAAGATAGCAACTACTTTTGGATGCTAAAGAGAGACACCAGCACTCTTGCTCTGTTAGACTACTCAAGGGTCATTCAACTTCAGCTAAGTATTTCCTTCATTCACAGCTCTAGAACAAACAAAGCCATTTAAAGCAGTCTGAAACACTGAATTTCTATTTGAAACAGGGATGTTTAATGGTGATGCCAGAGGGATGCTCTTTTTCACTGTTTTCCTAGAAAACTTCTTTTGTCTCAGGACTCATAGTTCAAGCATCCCTACCTCTGTGAAGTCTTTCCTAATTCCCCTAAGCTGACTTAGGTTCCCTCCCATGTGCTGCCCTTAAGACCTTTATGCTTACTTCTAGGACAGCAATTAAACATACCAAGTTGTAATTATTTTTTCTATATCTGACTAGCCACAAGCTCTTTGATGGCAAGGATGTTTTATTCGTCACTGATTCCATACATAATAGGCACAGAATAAATATTTGTTGAGTCCATTAATGATGAGTGATACAGGAAGTTTTAAAGAATGGCAACTGTACCTTCTGGATTCCAGACTGAAACTATAGTAAGTATTAACACTGAAGAATAAACTCCCATTAAACATTTTAATACCTGTAGCATTCTTGGTCAGAAAAAGAGGCCAAAACATATGAGAAGATTGCTCTAATAGTGGTGGTCACTGTCAAGTACTAAGAATGATCCAACACAGTAAATGAGAGAAGACAGTCAAATCTAAGACAGTTTCTAAGTTCCAGGCTCATTCTCCTACTTCTAGAGAATATGAACAGTGAATTCCTATTAGAGTCCTTGGAAAGATCACCAACTCCACTGCCATGGAACCTTGTGGCTAATTTCAATTCAATATGACCTCTGCTGAAATATACAGGAAGACTGTTCTCCTTCTGACCACATCCAAGTAAGGTTCTATTAAAGGACAGAGATCTGAACTAAGTCTTCCCAGAATCCTTCCATGTTGTACATGAGCACTCTAAATTATTCCTTATTGGCCCTACTCATCCTCTGAAGATATATTGGCAAGGCAATAAAATGCTGCCGTTTCCAATGCCTCTCCCTGTAGCAGTCCTGTGCCGCACAAGGCTACTGTGTTTATAGACTGCTAATATGACACAAAAGTCTAATCTGATCCTATGGGAACAAAGCCCTAGATTCCTTCAGAGATTAAATAAATTTGGTCTACTTTTGTAATCCCAAAGTTGTGGGGGCTCAACGAAGTTGAAGAAAGCATAGAAACCAACACCCAGACAAGTGAGGGGATGGAAAAGGACTGGCTTCTAAGCAACTTCTGCAGCAGCGGGGGATACAGCGCTTGGCACAGAGTGAATAAGACAGGCAATGTTCAAGGACAAATCAGGAGGACTGTTTTGCTGGCAGATACCTGGCTCCTTGCATGTTATCATTCGTAGGCATCCAAGAGGCTCCAGTTAAATTAATTTAGGCTTCTTGAAGAGACAAATAAATTTGTTTTGACCCCAGGCAAAAGCATTTAGCAAGCCAATTCCTCAAACTAGGTGTTCTTTCTGCTACTACTGTCTTGCATAACCTCAGCCGTGACACTAACACCTGAAGCTACATTAGTCTCAACTTAGCCCTTCACAGGGTATGTGGTCCCACTACTTCATCCAAAATGGGAAACTGAGTCATTACTTATGAACTGGCTTCCCCAAGCACAGTCTTAGTTTGTAGTGAAGCCACAACTGAATCCAGGTTGCCTTCCTCTTATTCCTTTTCATGGAGAAATCTCGGCATGCCCACTCCTGCTGCTCTTTTTCCTTTAACCTAAAATGAAATGATTGCTTCCTTGAGGGGCAGAGATGGGTACGCTTGCTCCTTTAGAGCCAACAGGAGCTTCTGGCTCTCCTCTCTCCCAAGAAAGAGGAAGGTGAAAGAGGAACATGGAACAGAAGACAGGACGGTTTGAAAGGGGTGCCTCCCAATACTAGGACTCACCTTGGAGCGGAGATCCTCTCGCCGGTTTCCTGCCTTACTCCTGCGTAATTTGATGGATGGGGAACGCAGCAGGTTCTTGATTCGGCTGGTAATGGTTGACCCTTCCACAGCCATCATGATGAGGAGCCGCCGGGGACAGATCCTGGCCCAGTCTTGGAACTTGTCTCAAAAGCGGCACTGCCTTCCCACTCCACAGGTCCTTGCAGTATGCCCTCCCACTGACCTGAGATGGCAGAGGCCACTTTACCTTCTGCCTAGCCGTGTCTGCAGCTCTTATCTCCAGGCATTACCCTCTCCCTGCTCCTCATACCTGCCTTCAAGCCCTGCGCGGTTTCTTACGTCTGAAGAACAAACCCATGAAAAAGAGGGGGTAAAAAGGCCTGAGCTGCAAAGAAATACCAGGCCCACGCTTGCCAGAGGGTTAGAATTGGCCCTAGTAGGGCTTGTGGTTGGTCTGGTCCCCGTTAATTCCCAACTGTTCCCATGGCAACTGCAGTGTCTAAAGAAGGGAGGCCGCCGAGGCCACCGAGGAGTCCCGCCCGGGGCTTGGACACCTGAGCTGGCGGCCGCAGGGACATTCGGCGCGGCGGGGCTCGCTGTGGCCCGGCAACCCGCTCTGCCACGGGAGCCTCCCTCCCCCACCCCCGACCCTCGGGAGCTCGCTCTCGGCCCTCCGCAGGGGCCCTGGACCCTACTCTTTCACCTCCCTCAACAGCCCCAGCAACTCGCCAGCGCCCCCGCTCGGGCCCAGCCTCACCAGCCCCAGGGCGCGGGGAGCACCCCGCTCACAGCGCCCTCAGGCATCGCGCTCGGCGATTTCGGCTCCGCAGCAGCAGCGGCAGCGGCAGCAGCAGCTATGGTGGCACGAGCGGCTCAAAACGCGAACTACCGCCTGGGCCAAGCTACGGGCTGGTGAGGCGGAGCCGAGGCGAGTGGGTGCGGTCTGTAATCAGGAGGGCGTTCTGAGAGCGGACCAGTAAGGCTTATGGGGGCGGAGCCAATGAAAGAGCCTAGGAAGCAGAGATGGGACTCGAAAACTAAAGGTTTCGCAAGTGCAGTCGCAGGGAGCGCTCCTAAAGGAAGGTCATCAGAATATGGCTTCAGAATTGAGAGAACCAGCCTTTTATGGTATTATGAGGCCCGGTCCTCCAGAGAAGCGCACTTCCCAGAGCTCCAGCAAGACGGTAACCACGCCCCCAGGGTGCAGCGGTTGGCATTTGATAGGCCCGAGGGACCTTAGCCAAAACTAACTCCTAGCTCACAATTACAAGGTTGAGGTACAGCTACAAGGCTCTGCTCCCATCGACCCCAAGTGCTGGGATTTAAAGCGGTTAGAATCGTTTCTGCTCGCCACCTCCCCCGGCGCTTTGACCTACGTGAAATGACTCTCCTGAGTAACTCTTTAGATCGATAACAAGTGTTTTGAACTGGGGGCAACCTCATTGGCCATGATAAAAAAAGGGGCGGGAAATGAGAGCCGTGAACTGAGCTTTAGATGTGTGAGGGAAGGGAGAGAAGTGAATGCTCCTGAGACACATTTGTTTCTTTTAGGCTCCAATATCCCACCGCACACTCTCACCTAGTTGATAAGGACTTAGTTGATCCAGATCTTTACCTTGTTTCTGTCAAAATTTACTTTTCCCTAGTATTACTTTTGCGAGGTCACCGTCAAGCTTGTCGTCACGAGATTTAGTGGTATAGTTTTTCTAGTTCATTGTGGGGGGAGAGGAGTGAAGCGCTCGCACATAAATACTCTTTACATATTACTTCTTGTGTGTCTCAGCCTGTTTGTTTCCTAGAAGCCCTTTGGCGTCATTGTTACCAAGATTGCCTATGAAAAGGTTAACGTTAGCCAAAAGACTTGGGCCCCAGACGAAGTACACACTGGTATGTATCTTGTCTCACCCTATCCAAATCTTTGGAACTCCTGGGGGAGATGACATGTTAGCAAAAGGGGTATGTACTTGTGTGTATTATAGCCATGTATTAAAAACAAGATCTGCAAAGCCCACAAGTTGAAACAAAAATCAGGAAAGTCATCTCCTAGACAACCAATTGGCAATGGCTACCAGAGCCATGAGCCTTCCTTCTCTTCCACCACACCGCAGACATAATGCAACATAAAATGGGATTTTCCATTTATTTCTCAAATCTGAGGAAGGAGGCAAGGGTCAGCCACAGAGTATTCAATGGAAAGTTGGTTCCTTCAATTCCTTGCTACCCTATTTTACCTCTACTAGGGGCAGGGAAGCGGGGGGGGGGGGGGGGGGGGGGGGGGG